>JAJLRJ010000001.1:10577584-11232584 GCA_024195265.1 Dendrophyllia cribrosa
GGCTTTCTTGTCCCACAGTGAACGCCATTGGCATGTATTAAGGCCATATATACCTAATTCAAAAAAGGTTGCTTTGGTCATTGGTAATTGGGCATTGGGAAGCTATTGTTTGGCGGTCACTCAAGCAAAGCATTGCATTGTGTTCCGTATGCCCAAATGCCAATGCCCAATTACCAATGACCAATTGCCAAAGCAACCTTTATTGAATTAGGTATATACTGTAACATAGGTTTGGACGTGCGATGCCATAGAAACAAAAACACATCGCTAGCCTTTACTTAATTTATAGGCGTTTACATGCTGACGTCATTGCTTACATTTTGCCTCATTAGCATACGAATTAACGTGAAGAATGCTAAATCCGAATTGACTTTAAAAGTTGAAAGAGTTTGTTAAACTTAGTAATATCTACCCAATTTTTAGCTCTTTAAATTTGTATGTTATGTTTAAGAAAATATCAGCTATCAAAAACTGCCAAATTGCTGGGTAGCAAAACTACAAATGAGCCATGACATTCTTTGTAAAATTTCGAGTTTTGAAAACAGCATCGTACAAAGACTATGAAGAAGTATGGGTCTTTCTGCATGTACCGGTATCCATGAACCACTCATTGTCTTCTATTGTTTGTGAGGTATTGTATTTTTGGTCTTGTTTTGCATTTGTATTGTTGTCGTTCTTTGTTCCTTTTGTTTTACGTAATATGTGCTCCGGTACATGCAGAATCTACCAGAAGTATAGTGTATTGGGCTCACATTTTCAGGGAAAGATAATTCTGCTATGCCCTTTATTCTGAGTAAAATGGAGCGCATGTGGTAATGAGGAAAAAATTGCAAATAAGCGGAAAGATTGATAAGAGAGAGGGGCTCAAGGCCGGGTTATTGTTTAAAGTGCGGTCAAGCTAACCCAGGGTTAGCATCAATTTTGATTCCAGTTAAATAATTAAATGGAGATTTTTCCCAAATTAAAGTATTTTTGCCCTTTAATTTCGACTCTGACTTGTCTTTGCATGTAACTTATAATTATCTTTTGAAAACACTTCTAACAAGAGAAATGAAATCCTAGGTGAAGTTTTAATCCTGGGTTAGCGTAAACCGGCTGTCGAACAACCGATCCCAGTCCTCCTGCCCCAGGACACCAATTTTTTTTTAACTCGTGTATACGCGAAGCGTTGAACGAGCTATAGCATGGGCTATATTCGACTAACTAAAGTTTAATTTATCTCAAATAAACTTAAATTGCTCACATTAAGTAGTTCTGTGTCTTTTCTGGCGTTCATGGAGTTAACACCGAGCGCTTGGCACCTGCGCCTCGGATTCGAAAAAAACGCCTGGTTACAAGACTTTACGAATGCTGGCGTTAGTTAGGAATCGAATAGAGTGTTTTGCAAGCTTTATCCACAAAATATATGGGGAGAAACTACCAGAAAAGACACAGGTCTACTTAATGTGAGCCATTTAAGTTTATTTTAAATAAATTAAACTTTATTTAGTCGAAATGCACTTTTCCTATAGCCCATGATTTGAGTAGAAATTTTACTCCATCGCTTCGTAGATCGCTCCCTCGATCGGCTGCAAAAATGTAGCCCACGATATGAAACGGTCACCTGCCTTATCCATGGGGACGGCGTTGGAGGGAGGGGAGGGTCGGGAGGTGGACGCAGGCGGCGCGGGGAGTCATGGGATGGAGCAAAGTGCCTAGGAGAGGGGAGTGTATGACGGTGTGCATAATGTTTTATTTAGAGCGTTTCGTATTCACGATTTGGCTCATAGGAGACTGTTTTTCGCGCGTCATCCTTTCAGAGCTCCTGATCGCTAAACTCTGGCGGAATCCTGAAGGCCCTCGAGCTTTATTATCGACACAAGTCAGGACATTCTTTCCTGAGGGTGAAGCAAAAACTTCACTTCAGTGTCCTTCTCAATGGGCTCGTTGAGCCTTATCTGGGCAACCTTCATTTGACATAATTTACACTATGCATTGTTAGATTGGTTTTCTTCATTTCAGGGTTATTGCTTTGGTATAATAGGAATTCACAACACTGTTCTACGGCAGGCGTTCAATTATTTACCGCGGAAATTGAAGTATGCATTTTAAAATGTTTAGCTCGTTAAGGCGGCTGACTCAACCTGAATTCCATTTCTCCGCCACTTAACATGGCTTTAATGGAAATATCTCGTTCACGTTTCAAGCAATCGAAAACTCTACGCCCATCTCATGGATCTATGTTATGGGTGCGTAAATTTCTGGGTGATTTTTGGGTATGTTTGGAAGGCCGATAGTTTTTCTCAAAGGATTTGTAAAATTAGAGAAATAAGAAATATTGAAGATTTAAGAATTTGTAGTTAATAATTAATAGATGGACACCAAAATAGTCCATTAGCTGGGGTCCTTTAGTGTGGGTATCAACCGTCTGTTGGTGTTCCAAAAATTTTTTTTTCTTATATCCTTTTTTTAAAACCTCTTAAAATTTCATTCAAATTTAGTTTCGACTATAATGTCTTGCCATATCGAGGTCGCGTGAATCTGATAAATGCGTATGACCCCCCTTCGGTCAACTGTGCAAAGAAGGTGCCGTACCAAGAGCAGTGACTCCGATCCAAGCGGCTTGGAAATATTGCGTGACGAGGCGCGTAGTTCTCGCGTGACATAGCAAAAAACATTGCATGACTCGGCTCAGTCTTTCACTCGACCGCTTTGATTTCAAGATGGCGGCCTGCTCGAGTGACTTGTTCTATGGTGGTGTTGAGGGGTAAGACAACTAATGGCTAACATTAGCGATTAAGAACAAAATGAAAGTGAACTGCTTTTTGTTTGGCACGGAGTAACGAATTAATCTAGCATTACTTCGGATTTATATGACTGCATTATTACCCGTGCGCCGTGCATGCCACGTCCAATACCCACCCACTGCATGCCAAAGTTAAGCTCAAGTTTAATCCTTTCAATAAAAGGTTTCTTTTCCTTCAACATTTTTGCACAAAAATGTGTAGAGGACAAGGTTTTTGGGTTATTTTCTTTTCCTAAGAACGTAATCATCTAAGATGAGGCATATTTTCTCGAGAAAAGCTCGCATGATCATGCATCGGTTCACCAATTCATGTGAGCTATGAGTTGACTGGATTGCATAAAATAGATGCACCCCCCCGGCCGGTTAAGGAACACTGGAATTCTTCAGGCGTAAGGGTCAAATATGGTGGAATTCTTTTTCTGTATTAAATGGAAATTCTTTAGGAGTAAGGATCAGAAACTGTGGAATTATTTAGGGGTAATTAAACCCATATTGTTGTTAATGTAATTCTTAATTGGGGGTGAACAGATATTTTAAGGAATTCTTGAGGGGTTAACCCATTTTGAGGTAAACACAATTTTTTATGGAATTCTTGAGGAGTGAACCCATTTTTAATGGATCTTTCAGGGGTAATGCACTGATCAATTCGAAAACATCAACATCCCCCCCCCCCCCCCCTCCCCAGGCATGCCCCGGGTATTTGAACATTTTCTGAGCCCGGGGAGTCAGGAATTTGATGTGAAAGGCCATCCGGGGGGTGGGGAATTTGACGTTGTCTGGGTGGGGTGGGGAATTTGACGTTGTCTGGGTGGGGTGGGGAATTTGAACCGGAAATGTTCAAAATATCCTTTTTTGGCTGGCGCCTATCAAACGCACCTGGTAGCAGTTCAGATTCAACATGGAGCAGTTTAAAGGAAAAAAATATCGTGTTTGTTGGTGAATGGCTAGTGAAAAAGGGGCTGACAAAGCTTTGTAGTATTTTTAAAGGTTTGTATGAATAGTTTATATGTCAAGTCTTACTTCATTTACCGCAAAGATGACGTAAAACAATAGGAAACATTGTTTTCGGTCATTGTTTTGGGGTAAAATAATTTTGATGAAGCATTGTTTCCTTTTGTTTTACATCATTTGTGTCCTCTACACGAAGTAAGAGCCTAAATATTTATAAATCGTAGATTTTTAAATTATACATGTAGCTTCAACTGCCGTTCCAACGCCTACTAGATTTCGAAGTCAAGGTGGCTGAGTCTGTAAAATGAACAACAACCTCTCCCAAACAAAAAATTAGTTAAGGAAACATTTGTTAGTTGCTATAAAACAAATTAAGAATAATAAATTTCACCTCGCAGAATAACGCTTGCAAGCAATTTGTTCAAATCCCAACAGCTCCACCAAAAATGAATCAACCGCTTTGCTAAATATTACTCAATTAAAAAAAAATATTGAAAGTAAATCCCCAAACAATAACAAAATTCATTTTGATGTGGTATTCACAGGAGTGCCGTGAAATATCGGTTGCAAAGTATACGTGGTTCAGTTGAGTATATTCTCGAGAAAAACACTAGCTAGAATAAATCAGAAAAACTGAATTCAAAGTGTATTTTTTATTCTCACTTAAAACATTTTATCGTTAGGAGGGGCATTTGACAGTCAAATACAGTGCTAGGGTGGGATATTTGAATGCAATTTTGGCCCAAGGGGCTGGAATTTGAACAAGTCGATCTTTAAAAGTTCAAATGCCCGGGGCATTGCCTGGGGGGGGGGGGGGGGGGGGGGGGATGTTGATGTTTTGAATTGATCGGCGCATAATGCATCAATCAGCGGCTTCCCACAGGGGTCCACCCAGGGGAGCCTGGGGGGATTTTTCCAAATGCCCAATCAAACGTTATCAAATACCCCTGGGTGTGGTGCAGAGGAATGCTCATAAATCCCCACCCCCCTGAGGGCAAAAAATAAGGAACCCTATGATATAAAAACTCACTAAGAAATCATTTTGATATCAAACCTAAAGATCCTTAAGCTAATCTTTTTTGGCTCTTTTTGCTAATCTTTTACACTGAAGAACTACATGTAGCAAGAAACTGCTTTCCTTTTTGTTCTGTTGAAGTTCCAGGCATTGAAAACTGGTATGTTTTATAAGTTTTCTTATGACTATAGTCTCCCTCCTATTCAAAGAACTTGTGTGTGAAGCGTCTTCAAAGAATATCCGGGAATCGTCAAGAGAGTAGACTGCTGACCTCATATTACAAATCCCCAGGGTCTGATCTCGGTGAGGAAAAGTGGCATTTTGCCCCACACCCTTGGGCAAAAAACATGTGACAAATCTCGACAAATGCCCCTAAGTCCTAGTGGGTGTCTCCCTGCAGGGGCAAGTCGCTGATTGATTCATATAAAGAAGGAAAGGCTGGTATTCAACTGGGGAGGGTGCCTTAATTGGATGAGAAGAGACAATTTAAGTTACTTTGCTGGTGAGTTTTTTCTTCAAAATGAACTGTTTCACCAAACAAAATTTGTGCATGAGAAATACTTGTTTCAGCGTGAGAGCATGAGATTGCATCCGATTGTGTGAGTCGTAAGGCTTGAGTGAGAGCTCTGTGTATACCCCCCTGTAATGTGAATTTCTTAAAGATCTCGACACACTGTAAGAAATGTAGAAATTATACATGTACATAAAAGAAAAATAATAATGCTTCGGCAAAGAGAATGGTTGATTTGTTTCTGCACAGGAAACCCAAGCATAATTTAACAGTTGCACAGAAAATTTAAACTGAAAATTCTTAAATAGATGAGTCTAAAACCTGTTGTTGTTTTATGTCCTACAGTAGAAAGTGTGTATTATTAATAATGACTGTAATAGATCAATACAGCCATAATAATGAAACAAAGAAAAAGAATAGTCAAGCTCATTTTCAAAATTTTGCTTTGTGCGCATGCCCGAAATCAAAAGTTTATAACTTTGACCCAGAAAGAAAGGAAGCTTTAAGTGTTCATGAAGCAAACAACATTTTGGACAGTTTGCTTGCAATTTGCCTCCACAGCAGTCAGAAAACGGCATTATTGGCTTCAAATTGCCATTTTCTGCTAAATGTTTAGGAGTCAATGGGTTGATAACGTCTTTTTATTTCAGTGGTGGAACAGGGTCAACAGCCATTATTTTATCCAATGATGGAAACATTGTAGGCCGCAGCACAGGACAAGGTACAAACCACTGGGTATGTAATCAAAATATTTCATTTGTTTATCCACAGAAAATATCACGTTTATATATCCTTGTAAATAGTTTTAATATATATTTAACAATAATATTATTAGATTATGAGCTTAAGATTTCTATCACGTGATAGTTGACGAGGGTGAAGACCAAATCAACTATCACACGATAGAAATCAAGGGTGAATAATCTAATTGTTTTCGTATAAATCTACTGAACATTCAAAACTTAAAGAGCCCATAAGGTTTTTTTTTTTATTTTCTTATCTAAATCTACACGTCACGTAATGAACGTCTGCGAAAAAAAAATTGGATTTCAGCAAAACGCGAATTTTTTATGATTTTTTAAAGTCTTAAGTTTGAAATTTGCCGCCATTTTGGTCCACCATTCGCATTAGTCTCCTCTTGGTCCCTCTCGGTTAACAAAGGATCCGTGACGTAGATGAAGGAACACGTGGCTTCAAACAAAGGAATTGAAGGGCCGAGAGCATGTCCAGCCTATATGACTTTTCAGGCCTTTTTTTATTTTTTCTTGCTCAGATTTGTCCAATTTTGGCATGTGAACTAGAAATTAGTTGCAAAACATTGTTCCGAATTTTTTTCTGTTGTTTTTTCCGTCGTTTTCGAGAAATACCGTATGCAAAAAAATAAATAAATAAATCAAAGGCTCCTATTGTAACGCAATATTGCGGTAAGCTTCTGTTTTCACACTGACACGGTTCGATATTTTTTTAAAAATTAAATGAAAGGAATTTCGACGAACGCAAAAAAAGTAAATCACTTTCATAATGTCCAGTTCGAAAAAAAAAAAAAAAAAAAAGATGCTGAGCGTGATTCGAACCCGGAGCCGTCCGAGCGCAAATCCCCGACCAAACCACTAGACCACGGAGGAACACATGCTCAGTTCAGGCGAAGTTTTATTATTTAAAGGTTGATACGCATCAAAACGCGTATCTCGATTTCAAAATCCTTTTAGATCGAATTTAATGTTGCATTAAAGACTCCAAATGCGAAACGTCTTCCCGCCGGCCAGCAACAACTCACTTCGAACTGCCCAAAGCTGTTAATATTTCAAGTGCCCGACCACGCACAGCGGACCCATCTACCACTGTCGCAAAGCATGTCGGGAAATCCTACAACAAAACCGAAATGGAGTTCCCGCCCGAAAGTTATTGCAAAATACTATAAGTCTCAAAGCACTTCGGATATCGGTCATTTCGACCACGGCACGGGATGGGAAATGGCCCACAACTCTCAACGCTGCCCCTTTTCTGATCCGAAGTGATTCCAGACTTTCCTGCCGGCTCGTCTTCCCAACCAAGGTCCGTTTTTCACCTCGAGCGCTAAATGGCGCTTCAGACACAAGGAAGGACAAGAAACACGACTCGTTTCTTTGAGAAGTGCTAGAGACTTATAAGGATTTCCGGACTTAATGATGTCTTTCAATCACTGGACGGGCCTCATACACGTTGGCTTACACACACGCTACAGAGGTGATGTGTTGCCGTAGTGAGCTCACGATAGATAAGCGAGCCAGGCGTGCGTAAATAACGGTATTTTCGTTCAGGTTGTTGGCACTGGTCAGAAGTATTGCAGTCGCGTATTCTCACGGCCATTAAAAACTGCTTTGAAATGGCTTCGAAATTGCTCTCTGAATGTACAGTCAAAGCACTGGAGGGCCAGAACTCTGCTTTTTTCAGGTGAAATTGGTCAAATTCCTTAGGGTTAGTGCAAATTCGACAGAGGCTTGTGATATTATCCGTTGTACGATAAAATGAGGCTATTCTGAGCGAGAAAAAATAAAAAAAGGCCTAAAAAGTCATATAGGCTGGACATGCTCTCGGCCCTTCAATTGTGATGTAGATTAAGGAACATGTGAGCCTGCTGGCCTTCTTAACAGCGGGACGGGTATACCGCAAAAAAATAGGATTTTGAAGATTTGAAATATTTATAAAGAATTTGCGTTTTGTGCAAAGCGCGAAATTGTTCAGCAGAGGTTCCCTGTGTGAGGTTTACATTCAAATGAGAAAATAAAAAATAAACGTTATGGGCACTTTAACAACAAATTAACTCTTCATTACCACACTACATGTTTTTTTTAAAATAAATACTGTATTTTTTATCTAAATTAGGTCTTTAATTCCTTGAAATGTTATAATTTATTATACTATAATTTTCATTGATCTTATCTCATAGCTGATTGGCTTAGAAGAGTGTTTGCGAAGAGTAAATGAGATGGTGGAGGAAGCTAAAAAAGCTGCAGGAATTGATATAAACAAGCCATTAGCTTCCCTGGTAAGCTGCAGTTATTTTTAAAGACCTCTGTATACTTACATGTAAGTCAGTCCCTCTCTTTATAACCCACACCCTCCCCCTAGATGTCAATAACACAAAGTAATACTGATCAGCCCTAATAACGATGTACATATACTTAAATAAGTGCTGAAGTTCAATCCAAGTGTACCAGGTTAACTCAAATCCTGGGAGGGGGTGGGGGTGGGGGTGGGGGGTACTCTGCAAATTTTTGGGAGGGGGTGTGCCGCTGGGACTCTGAGACCCTTAACCTATACTAGACCATTTTAGCTGCATTTGACACCCCTATTCTAGACTAAACACTGAAAATCCCTACCGTATCCTAGACCAAATGTTTGAACGCTTTCTTTGTTATAAGTTACCAGGGGTCAGTAAAAATGCCGTACTGCCCACGGTACCGATTTTTAAATGCCATTTGCCAGTAAACCTTGTCTAGACTAAATTCTTCACGCAACTGATCAATTTCGTGGAAAATGATACCCTATTATATTCTAGACCAAAATTCTCTGATTACTATATCCTATCCCAGACTAAACTGCCTGAAAACCATACCCTTCACAGTGGCACATACCTGTATAGTGCATATATGGGAGAACCCCCCCCGCCCCCCCCCCCCAGGACTCAAATGTATAACAGAGATATCCAAACTTCTACTACGCATTTGATTCATTGTCGTTCAAGCAGATCATGAATTTATTCTTCCTTGATTAACTGAGCTACATGTATATGGTATTCACTTTGTTTCAGGGTCTGTCATTGAGTGGCTTGGAGAAAGAAGAGATTCAAAAACAAGCAGTGTCGTCAATGATGTCAAAATACCCAAACTGCAGCATTAAGTATCACATGTGCTGTGATACTGTTGGTGCTATTGCCACCTCTTCTGATAAAGGTATCTTTAGTTCAAATCCTTTGTCAAATCTTCATAGGAAAGAAACATTATAAAATGTATTTTCAAATAAGTGCAGCATTTAGTATTCATTTCCCATGTATTGGACTTCACTGGGATAAACAGCTTAACTGACAGATTGAGTAAGGAAATACCCCCCCCCCCCCCAAGGGAACCAGAGGGATTAAGAATTCCTCAGGGGAAGTGAGTTTCTCCAGAAAAGATCGATACCGCTTCCATTGGAAGGTGTTTTGGTTTCACCCCCTCCTACACCCCACCCCTTCCCAACCAAATGAAAATTCTGGTTTGGCTAAATACTCCCCCACAAAAACTTGAGCTTTTGAGACCCCCTTCCCACGTGGAATTTCCAGTGACCTCCCATGGGGGTAGTATAGATCTTTCCTGGGACAGTACTTATGGTATTGATGTCCTGTTAGGGTGAAACATTGCAGTTCCTTTTCAATTTTTAAAAGAGCACTCTGTTCTCCTTCAGGCTATGAACCCCCCCCCCCCCCCCCCCCACTTCCCTTATGGAGCAGGGGGAGGGGGCGGGGAATGTTGGTTCTCGCTTAGCCCAGCTTTTAACCTTTTAGCAATTGTTGTAAAATTTCCAAAGAGCACTCTATAGTCAGACTCTTTCTATTTACCATGGAGGGGGAGATGGTGGTTCTCCTGTAAGTTCCTTTTACATGTACAAGGTTTCATTTAACCCGGATTTCATGAATGCTGTGGATGCATGGCTGCGTGAGTTATCACAGTGGGACAGAACTTCACTTGATCGCTCAATTGCTCAATAGGCTGTTAACATTGAGACTGCCTTACATATGAGGATGGGGTTGGAGGGAGGGGAGGATGAGAGGATGTCAGATGCAAGGGGTGGGGGGTTGATGGTGCAAAACGCCTAGGAGAGGGGAGGGTCAGTGAATGTTGATGGTCACCAGCTCTACCCATGGGGATGGCATTGGAGAGAGGAGAGTTGGATACAGGGGGTAGGGGTAGGTGGTGCAAAATACCTAGTAGGAGAGGAGAAGGTCAGTGAACATTGATGGTCATCTGTCCTACCCATGGGGACAGCATTGGAGAGAGGAGAGTTGGATGCAGGAGGTAGGGGTCAGTGGTGCAAAATACCTAGAAGAGGAGAAGGTCAGTGAACATTGATGGTCACCTGCTCTACCCATGGGGACGGCATTGGAGAGAGGAGAGTTGGATGCAGGGGGTAGGGGTTGGTGGTGCAAAAGGCCTAGGAGAGGGGAGGGTCAGTGAACATTGATGGTCACCTGCCCTACCCATGGGGACGGCATTGGAGAGTGGAGAGTTGGATGCAGAAGGTGGGGGGTCGGTGGTGCAAAACGCCTAAGAGAGGGGACGGTCAGTGAACACTGATGGTCACCTGCTCTACCCATGGGGACAATGTTGGAGAGAGGAGAGTTGGATGCAGGGGGTAGGGGTAGGTGGTGCAAAATACCTAGGAGAGGAGAAGGTCAGTGAACATTGATGGTCACCTGCTCTACCCATGGGTTGGCTGTTAACATTTAGACTGCCTTACATATGGGGATGGTGTTGGAGGGAGGGGAGGATGGGAGGATGTCAGATGCAAGGGGTGGGGGGTCGGTGGTGCAAAACGCCTAGGAGAGGAGAAAGTCAGTGAACATTGATGGTCACCTGCCCTACCCATGGGGACAGCATTGGAGAGAGGAGAGTTGGATGCAAGGGGTAGGGGTCGGTGGTGCAAAATACCTAGGAGAGGAGAAGGTCAGTGAACATTGATGGTCACCTGGCCTACCCATGGGGACGGCATTAGAGAGAGGGGAGTTGGATGCAGAGGGTAGGGGTCGGTGGTGCAAATGCTTAGGAAAGGGAAAGGATCCGAAGGTTGTTTCATTGTCATTAGTTGGCTCAAAGGAGCCTTTGATTATGTTCAGAAATCTTTAGATTGAAATGTATGATTAACACTTTTTAGGTGGCATAGTGTTAATATCAGGAACTGGCTCTAACTGTCAGATGTTAGCTCCAAGTGGTAAAACATTCAACTGTGGTGGATGGGGTCACTTGATGGGTGATGAAGGATCAGGTTTGCTCACAGTTACTCTTGTTTTAATGTTCCAGTAAATAAAGGCTTTGTAATGTCACCCTTTCACTACGCCCCCTGCCGGCTCTTTTGCGATAACACACCGCCTTTATTCTGCTACGAAGTTATGTTTTCAATACTCTTATAAACTAATTTCGATTTTGAGGTGTCAATTGCAATACTGCATTATATTGACGGCTAATTGGGAGTAAATATATTCCGTATTGGGCGGAGTCGCGAAGCGGCGGAGCCCCGGGGACGGAGCCCAGTACGGAATATATTTTCTTCCAACGCCGTCAATATAATGCAGTATTGACGCGCGCCTTAAAATCGAAATTAGTTTTGTCTAGATTTTTGAGACGTCAATACGACTTTATATTGACGTCTCAAAAGCAAGCAAAAGTATCTGACAATCAGTGATACTATTACAGATGTGAGCTACAGCTGGCTGTCAGTTCTGTTTTCGGCTGGTGGGTTTAAAGCTGTTTCTGTGACATCTCCACCGCAAGTTACAGTCTCAACAGCCACGTCCGATGACAAGGAAAACAGTCCTGAACGTCCAACATCCAATGTATTTTCATGCCCACAGGAAGGCTGCATCCCGGGGAGGAGGTGTGGGGGGGGGGGGGGGGGGGGGGTACTTCCCAAAAATACCTAGACGGGTATGTGACGCCTAACGGGGTCGTAATTTTGGGACTCCTGGTCTAGAACGAACGGGTATCCATTTTAGAGACATTTCCTAGAACGAGGTATAATATTTCGAACGCACGAAAGCTTCATAAGATGGTGAATAAAGAAATTGTAGATCGTGACTTTATCGTCTTTATCTTCTGTTTGAAATCAAAGCAATTATGTTGCTGATTTGTGTAGAAGCAGAATTGTCGTATTTTGATGTATAAGTCGAACAAACAAAGAAATAACTTTTTTTTTAAAAATGGGCTATTGAAAGTTACGCAATTTCTATGAAATCTAAGTTAAATACTGCGCAGGATATTCCAGAAGTGGTGGTTGTCTAGTTACACGCCCACTTGTACTCCTGACCAGAATCTGACTTTCAACGTCCACAAGACCGTGGACAATCAGGGATAGGCGGCTGACAGCCCAGCGAGTTTCGAGGCTCTGCCATCCGAGATCGCATATCATTTCCGTATCATTTTTCTAGAATCAGAGTGTTAAAAATTGACCTATTTTTAGAATGGGGTAACATTTTGAGTGCAAATTCTTTCTAAAACGGGGTCTAAATTTGGAGACCCGGGCGGGACATACCCAGCCAAGACATATCCGAGTACCCCCCTAGCCTCAAGCAAGCTCTCGGGGTCGGGACCGGGCTCGCGGTTTGGGAGGGGACCCTTTCCTCCCAACCCCTAAGCCCGAGAGCCTTGCTCGCAGGCTAGTACCTCCCGGGGGCTGCATCAAAGTGTTTCAATGGCCGTCCGCCCTGGAACACCATCTGTCATTTGAAGCCTGCTCCAGGTCACCGGAGAAGCACACCCTAATGAACCTGGCCAAACAACAGTACGCCACCCTCCTCAGCGAAAGCGCTGCATTTCTCCCTTTCTTTGCAAGTCTCAAGCTCAGTTAGCAGCTCAAACAAAGGCCAAAGCCTCAAGGCGGGCTGGGCGCTAAAGGAAATGGAACAGCCCTTGCTACCAATTCAATGAAAAGCAGAAAGCCTACCTGGAAAAAGAAATGCGTCGTGCCCGTGCCGGCAGTAAAGAAAAAAGCGCCATCGATGGCCCTCGTTGAAGATTTTGAGGATAGTTGCCCTTGTAAAGCTAGAAAATGAAGAGCCAATGCCCGGCGTAGCTAATCGAACGTTCGGTAATCGAACCTAATCGAACTCAATCGCTCGATTGGGTTCGATTGGGTTCGATTGGGTTCGGTAATCGAACTTAATCGAACTCACCGAAAAATTTTGCCAATCGAACGCAATCGAACGTTCGGTAATCGAACGCTTCAACAATCGAACGTAATCGAACTCATCGAACATAATCGAACACTTCAACAATCGGAAATATAAAACTAGTTTAATCTGGTCTGAAACAAAGCATTGCGGTCAAGTAAGTTATAAGTTAAGTTTTCGTTGAAAGAGTTTTGACGGAGCGATCAAAGGCCGATAGGGCCAACAGCACGTCAAGGGAACATACCACAGACACCGACCTCGTTCAAGATCAAACATCAACATCATCGGATTCATCTTCCACATCTTTAACCACTTTAAAGTACTCCACTTACGTCGCTTCCATTCCGGATATCCCAAAACCAGCAGAAGAACCGAACACCAAAGCGGACGAGCGCACGAACAATCCATACTTTGTTTACTTTATAGATTATGATGTTGAGAAAAAAATTTTGTTGTTGGCGTTAGTCTTATTTTTGTTACATTTAATGAACTGTTCTAACATTGAAAGTCTAGCTTATATTGCTTGCATTTTGCAGCAGCTTCTGCAAACACCACTTGCAGTTTTAATAGAAATCTACTTTGAGGTAATGAGAACACTTTTAGCGTTAGTGGTAACTATTCTGTACACACTGTACACCGTTGCGTGCGTCCAGATCCAGTTGCAGTGGTCGTTTTTTAGTAATCTATCCGAAACTTTACCGACGACGGTATAAACATTTTAATATTATCCCCGTTCGGTGTTATTCCGAGCGATATGAAGTACTGAGCTGTTCATGTTATATTGTAAATTAATCAATTTCGAATCACCGTAACAATAAAGATTTTAGTTAATTGAAATGTGTTAATATCTCTCACAATTGCTCCGCTAGTAAAGGATCAGTTAAAGGGTGAAATTCTTCCACCGAACAAAATCGAACCAATCGCCTCGATTGGGTTCGATTGGATTCGGTAATCGAACTTAATCGAACTCACCCAAAAGTTCCAGTTCGATTATGTTCGATTGCCGAACCAATCGAACTCCAATCGAACGATTTAGTTCGATTGGGTTCGATTGGTTTTTGGTTCGGATTCGTTCGATTAGCTACGCCGGGCCAATGTAATGCAAGATTGCTAACCACTTTTACAGTTTTATTTTCTCTTGTAAGAAGATTGAAGAAGCCTTGTGTGATGCATGATTTTTTTTTCGCCTTGAGGCTGTGCAAGAATTTTTTTTTCGAGATTATTCCATACTTTTCTTTCGCTCGCTGTGAACGATTTTCTTTTGCTGTGCAGGAATTTATTGGAGTGCATGATTGGCTTTATCATAAACGCAACTGATTCAAGGCTCGGGTTAGTTTAATTTTCTGATGAACTATTAACGGAAAGCGGGTGCAATAGTGCCTAAAAAGAAAAAAAATATCTTTGAATTTCACTTTTGTTTTCGAAAATATCTTGTATTGAATGATGTAAAAAGCACTTTCGAGCCTCCCGACGTCAAAATTCAATATAGAAGACATGCACTCGGACCCCACTAGAGCCTCAAGTTCTACAACTAAAGGACCCCCAGCCCACTTTATAAATGACACTGCCCTGAAACCTTTTCCACGGCAATGTTCTTTCCTTGATCGATACCATAAGCACGCAACAAATTCCAGCGTGCTACGCGTCACGCAATCTCTTTGCAACACATTGTGGGAAACTTCCGAACTGTCATTTAGCGACTGTTGTTTTAACAAATTTGGAGTAAATAACGCTATGATATGGATATGATCTACAAGGCTCAGATATTCCAAACACAGCAATATAATGGATCGGAGTGCAGGATTGTCTTTATTATAAACGCAATTCAAGGTTCGGGTCAGTTTAATTTTCTGATGAAAAAGCGGGTAAGTGTTTGATCGCTGTTATTTGTAAGGTCGCACAACATGATGTTCGTGTCTCTACTCCGTATCCCAACAAACTGCTTAAAAGATATCATTTTAAGTTAGCAAAGCATAGATAAAGTTCTTCTGAAGTTTTTACGATTCTGAAAAAGGCTCTATCTCAAAGGAACTATTTTTAGCGATAAACATTTTGTGCGTAGTGGCGGCGCTCAGGTTCGTGTCACAAGTTCTCCTGGTGTCAAACTACCCTTCACATTTCGGTCTCTCGACGGGGCACATTTAAAGTGTCGCCAGAAATATTTTACCACAGTAAACAGCAGAAGTTGTGCTTCAAGACCGTCTTAATTTTGTTTTCAAACTCAACGTACCAATTGGGTTTCCACGGCGTTGAAATTGGTTCAAATTTGCTAATTTTTAAAATGGAAGAAATCATGTTTCTTCTAACGGCCGAAATATTCTTATTTCAACTGCTAATCCAAAGTAAATAACAGTAGTGTGAAGAACAAGAGTGTGTTTATGTTGTGGCCACATTTTATTTATGTATGGCATCGCGTTTTTCTGTACGAGCGAGATGAAAATGTGTAATTTTTCGCCAGTTTCACAACTGAAAGGCCGCCGATTTGCCGTTTTTCAAACTTTGCCCGTTTTCGAAAAAAATGAAACGCCGTTACAATTTTTAATGTTATTTTTGAAAATACTTTACTATAGAGATTATTTGGGCAAAATATGAAGAAATCCGAAATTTTGTGAGTGACGCCTGATTTTCGAAAATTTCAGACATTGGCTCTTAAAGCTGTACAGCTTGTGGGGTTGTGCTTTAATTGAGTAGTTGTACACATGTACTTAAGGATTGAATCCACACACCATAATTTATCATTATAGAAAGTACTGATGAATGAACATGTAGTTTTCCCAGTAGTTTAATTTATATATTGAATGACCACAATTTAGGATGTCTTGTTCAAGCCAAAACATTAACAAACCACCTTGTGAAAACGAAACAAGCACCACCATAAGACAGTAGTTCTTAGAAGCTTTGATTTGAATGATTGTACTAGAAAAGTTGAGATTCCTTTGTCCAGCATAACAAGAAGTATCATAGGGAAGTACTGCTCTTTAGCTTTCATTTGAATGGTTACTTTTTGGTATTTCATCCACAGTTGTACAGCATAATTAAAAAAATAGCACTACAGGTAACTACTCAGTAGCTTTCATTTGATTGATCACCACACAGGGTTTACGGTAACATTTTTTAAGTACATGTACCGGATTCATTGGTAAAACAAGGAAACTTGAGTGCCGAGGGCACAAACTTCTAGGGGGTCTGGGGGCATGCCCCTACCTGGGAAATTTTTGAAATTGGACTATCTGAAATGCCATTTCCTGTGTTCCCTAGACTAGAAGTGGTTTACCCGGAAGGTCTTTTAAGGCACTAAAATGCTCATAAAAATTAAATATTTGAATTGGCAATTATGATAATTGTCAGTCTGCAGGTGTCCGTTTTCAGTAGATTCCAATGGAATCATAGTGTTAAGTGAGCAAAGTAAGGTTCAACTCTATCTTTGATAAACAAATACAAAAATCATCCGATTTATTTACACTTCAGAAAATAATTATTAAATTGTGTGAAAGAACTGGACCTTACATGTCAAACGACTGGACTTTACATCCTGCCTATAGCTTCAAATAAAACCCGGCCCTGTACCACATACACTTTAGGATTTCATCCACAGACTTAAATTAAAAGTTAGAACCACCTTGTATACGGTATAATAAACAGCACCACAGGAAGTACTGCTCCATAGCTTTCTGTGATCCACAGTTTTAAAAGTAAAAGCTACCTTGCATTGTACAGCATAATAAACAGCACTACAGAAACATACTGCTCAGTAGCTACATGTATCATACATGTGTGAAAGGTACCAGTTTAGGCTTTCATCCACAGATTCAATCATCAGGACACAGTCAGCCTTGTACAGCAAATAAACAACAACAACACAGAAAAGAACTGTCCAATAGCTTTAATTTTAATGGTCATACATTATGATTTCATCCACAGACTCAAAAGGTAGAACCACCTTGTACAACGTAATAATTATAAACAGTACCAAAGGAAAGTATACTAGCCGGCTGCTCCATAGCTTTCCTGATTTGAATGGTCATACTTAAGGATTTCACAAACAGTTTGCAAGGACAAAATGTAGGACAACATGAAATGACTGACAATGGTTTTCAGTTATGTCCAGGATTGCAGATAATTAGATGCATGACAAATTTAATAAGCGTCACAAAGTGTCCTCTTGCTCTTCAACTCAACTTCAACATCACTTGTTTTCAAAAATTCAGACAATAAACGTCACAAAGTGTCCCCAAATTCTGCGCTTTAAATAAAGATAAACAGGTGTGTTTACCCTAACCTAAAAACAACACTAACACTAAATAATGCTTACCTTACATTTCAAAAAAGATAGTTCGTGTTGGATATCAAGACATAAGTTCAGGTTTTATGACTCCAGACTGTCAATTAATTTAATTAACTTAATTGTAAGTGATTTCAGTGATAAAGTTAGTTTGTTGGCTTTTTAGCATGGTGGACTTCATACAAAGCCATCAAAACAGTATTTGATGCGGAGGATGGATTGGTTCCTGCACAACATGACATCACTCATGTAAAAAAAGCAGTTTTTGAACACTTTAAGGTATTTATTTATTTTATTTACTTTTTATTTGAAGGCTCATTACACCACACTGATGATACACCTAGATTCTAACTAAAGATTTTTTCTTTATTTGTTATTCCTACTGTCACACAAGTGCTTATAATGTAAGTTGATCTAAGGAAAGATTTTAGAGTGGTCAGTAAAGGTCAGTCCCTCAGGCAGTGTCACAGTTGGTGTGTTGATACTAGTATGAAGGTAGCTGTGTTTGTTCATATGAATGGAATTAGTTCTAAAGAAACTGTGGTGCTGCGTCGGTGGGGGGATGAAACACGAGAATTTAGTTTTATCGACTGAGTCGATAAGGTAAATTGATCACCGTAAAAAGATTCAAATAGCTGACGTTTCGAGCGCTAGCCCTTCGTCGGAGCGAATCAACGAATTGTGGGTAGTGTGTGGTTTTATATAGTAAGCGGTGGAGCTACGCTATTGGTGGAAATTTGGTGACGTGAAAAACAAATGTAAATTAGTTGAATGAAAAGCGTTCGTTGATTCCGTGGGGTTTGAGAGTGCCGATTTGAAAGATGATTTTTTGTTCCAGGTTTTTACGGCTTTCTGTGTTACCCTGGTGTAGAGAAAGGCCGCAGATTGTCATGTGTTGTTTAGAATGGTTAGTAAGATTAAAATGGCGCGCGACTGGTTTGGATGCGTCTTTGTCATTTTTTTCAACGTCTCGGAGATGTTCACGAAAACGGTCGCCTAGTCTCCTCCCTGTTTCGCCAATGTATATCTTTTTGCAAAAAGTACATGTTATGCAGTAGATAACATTTACGGAGGTGCATGTGAAACGATCAGTGATTTTAATAGATCGTTTGGGTCCTGTTATTTTGTCCGCGTTGTGAATGAAAGGACAAGTGTTACATCGTTTGCGTGTGCATTTAAAAGTTCCCGGTTCATCGTCAGATTTAAGTGATCTGATCTGATTTCTTCAAATCAGAAGAAATGTGCCAGTTTTTCAAGAAACGTGGGTACCCTGACTCTGATATTAATACGGGCCAACAACGTGCACAACAGAACGACAGACAATCAGCACTACAAACGCCACAGAAGGAAGAGAACGAGAGAATTCCATTCACCCTCACTTTCCACCCACACAACAACACAGTCAAAAGCATCATTTTAAAAAATTTCAAATTACTCCAAAACGACCCCGAAACTGGCAGAATTTTTTCACAACCCCCACTAATTTCATTCAAACGTGACAAAAACATAGGCAACTTTCTAGTTACGAGCGCACTTAAATCTGACGATGAACCGGGAACTTTTAAATGCACACGCACACGATGTAACACTTGTCCTTTCATTCACAACGCGGACAAAATAACAGGACCCAAACGATCTATTAAAATCACTGATCGTTTTACATGCACCTCCGTAAATGTTATCTACATGTACTGCATAACATGTACTTTTTGCAAAAAGATATACATTGGCGAAACAGGGAGGAGACTGGGCGACCGTTTTCGTGAACATCTCCGAGACGTTGAAAAAAAATGACAAAGACGCATCCAAACCAGTCGCGCGCCATTTTAATCTTACTAACCATTCTAAACAACACATGACAATCTGCGGCCTTTCCTTACACCAGGGTAACACAGAAAGCCGTAAAAACCTAGAACAAAAAATCATCTTTCAAATCGGCACTCTCAAACCCCACGGAATCAACGAACGCTTTTCATTCAACTAATTTACATTTGTTTTTCACGTCACCAAATTTCCACCAATAGCGTAGCTCCACCGCTTACTATATAAAACGACACACTACCCACAATTCGTTGATTCGCTCCGACGAAGGGCTAGCGCTCGAAACGTCAGCTATTTGAATCTTTTTACGGTGGTCAATTTACCTTATCGACTCAGTCGATAAAAGTAAATTCTTGTGTTTGTTCATAGACTGGTGCTAATTTTGGGGGCAGTACGCAGCTCTTACAAGGTCTTCTCTGATTTGCTGAGAAAACAATAGAACAAACAACACAACAATGGACCCTAGCACTAAAAATAATAGAGCTGCGTGATACCCAGGTCCAATGAAATTAGAGGTTGTTAAGAGCTGCATGGTATCTGCAACTTTGAGGTTAGATATGGAAAGAAAATTGGCACAAAATTCGCTGCACATGAAAACTGGGCAGCTTTTACTACAAGAGCACTTTTGAAATTTTTTTGGCCCATATTGCCATGTGTCGTTGTGAATGGATGATAAGCATTGCCTTAACACTTTGTGACACTCCCAGAGTCAATTTAAGGACGCTCGCGCTAATTGTTTATGCGTATCCTTACTGCATACGCAATTCATGTCGCAACGCCATGCTACGTCATGCATGAGTGCGCGCGCACGGAAAGAAGTCTAAGCACAGAAAGGGCTGGTAGCTGTTGCGTTAACTTTCCTTAGATTTAACTCGCTTGGATGGTCGGTGACCCCCAATTTTTTTTGCATTTCTGACACTAGTAATTCATTACATCCTAGCGCTAGCTGTAGTAAAAGATTTATAAAAAAAAATCAATGTTAGAAGATTTTCGCTCGAACGTCCTTAATAACCCTTTAAGCCCTAAGAGTGATCAGCATCAAATTTCTCCTTGCAATATTCATGCCTTATCAATCAAAAAGGTAATGAGAATTAAGGACATGACCACAGAAGATGAATTCTCTTGATTTCCAAACAATTTCTCCCCACTACTTCTATAGGAAATGTATAGGGACAAGAAAATAGAATTTAAATTTTGATATTAGGACTTAATAGTGTGGTTCTAACTTTTCAGTCCCTGGATGAAATCCTATGGTGTGACCATTTAAATGCAATCTCTTAATGGCAGCACTTTTCCATGGTACCATTTGTATTCCAATATTTTACATAACGAAATTGTGGGATGTATTTTGTTAACAGATAGACAATTTATTTGGAATGTTGGATCATTTGTATGCGAAATTTGACAAAGCCCATTTTGCAGGATTGTGCAAAACTCTAGCTGTTGGTAAGTTAATAGGAATTTATATTTATGAATACCATCTGGATTGAAAACGTAATCAATAGAGCGGGGGTCGGGGGGGAGGGGTAGCAATCATTTTCTCTTATGTCAGATACTGGGTTAAGCTCTGGCAGTTGTGGGCCACATGTCGAACGCTGAAAAGAAAAGAGAACAACTTTAGACTAAATTATCTACAAAACCGACAACACTTCACTTGATTGCTTAGTTAGGACTCAATGAAAGCTTGGTGAACTGAATAACGAAAAGCCACTAAAATTACAAGGATAATACTTGATTAATAATAGTCTCCTGAGAAGCAGTTCATCTACACATTTTTGTTACATAGTGTACTCAGCTTTTGTGAAGGCACGGTTGTGAAGTGGTAAGCGCATCAAACATTTGATGTTATGTACTTTCCTGTCTGTTTTAGGCGCAGCAGAAGCTAAGGATCCGTTATGCCAGCATCTGTTTTTCCAGGCTGGTGAAGTCTTAGGAACTCACGTCAAGGCTGTTATACAGCACATGGATGAAGTAAGTTCTTAAAGTGCCACTACGACGAAAATTTTTGTATTTCTTTTCCGCTTTTTTTAACGCAAATATATCTAATAGGTTTAGACAAATGCGAATTGCTATAAATTAGGTTGATATATTCTTACACAGCCCAGAAATAGCTGGCCGAAAACCCACGAAAACCACGTAAAATCCGCCCGCCATTACTCCGTTTATAAATCCGAGCCCACGTTCTACTGGTTTGCGATCTGGTACACGTGACTTGATTTGTGACGTCAATGACTCAACGCGATTCCCTCCGGGACACAGACAACAAAGCCAAAAGGCACGTGTTGAGTCATTGACGTCACAAAATTAGGCAAACTCGATCCAACTCTCAGGATTCGGTCCTGGTCATTTTTGAATTGAGTAATAGCGGCAAGCCGAATTCGAAATGTAAAGTTACAATAATGGCACTTCCCGTACGAGTTTTGACTTGAAACTTCGCAAGGTAAGTAACGAGGACTTATATTTTCAAAATACGAAGAGAACGGAAAATGTATATTTTTGATCATTTACGTGTTCAAGGGGTGATTCTTGCGCTTATACATTTTAGATTTCATTAAGAATCGACAATAATTTGTCCAGCTTTTTTTCAAAATCATAACAACTTTCAATTGCACGTTGTAAAGTAGCCTGTTCTAAACTAGTCATTCAGATTGTGGGGGCAACGCAAGAAAAAAATTGTTAGTGTAAAAAAAAGCAAGCAAACATGCACTCTTTTGCGTCTATCCCCCCCCCCCCTCCGTAAGCACTTGCAAGTTTTTTTCTTCCTGCGCAGCCTATCTTTCACTACCCACTATCAGAACATCTGTAACAGGCTAATTATGGTACAGTCATACATTGTAAGTGTGTTCATTCGCACCAATATACCTGTCGTCTGTTTGTGAACACGCTCACAAAGTTTTTATCTCCTATGGGGTTTTTGTGCGATGTTTAGTATTGCCCGTCATTTGTTGGTTTTCCTGTGCAGACAATTACTCAGAGTCTGGCGGTGCACCAGAAAATATGTCCGCCATCTTTCGCTGTGGAAACGTCTGAATGCGAAACAGATTGCTCGAGTGTACTAAAGTGCTCTTTTCAGCAGTAGCAGTAAATTTCCTTCCCAAGCCAATTATTTGGACATTTTAAGTGCGAGGTTGTGAATTGTAAGCGCCAGAAGTGTGTCTCTCTGTTCTCTGGTGCCACAGTATTTCGGACCAATCACGGATATTTTTACTTTATAGGAATGCCAAGAAGCGCTGTTGAATGGGAATAAAGGACTAAGGATCACTTGCGTTGGTGCAGTATGGAAAAGTTGGGACCTTCTGAGAGATGGTTAGAGAATATTTTTATTCAGGGCTTTAACGATCTTGAGAGAGGTTTATGTTTGACCGTCGGCTCCTGGTTTAAGAGCAATAAATGGAGCTCTGAACCTGCTTATGGGTCAGTGATATTGCTGATGTGGCGTGGGGGGGGGGGGGGGACTACCTATAATGGGCTATACGAGGATGCTTCGCCCGAAAGGGGTACCTTTTTTAGACCGGAGGTATATAAAAGGGTAGGGATTTCACGAGTTGAAGTACAGAAAAGGGTGGGGAAAACTGTCATTTAGGTATCTTGACTCCTGCCACAACGTGAACTGAATAAAGAATATTATTGTTTGGTTAACATCAATAGTGATAACGCTTGATGTTTTTCCGTGGATATCGTTCCATAAGTTTATTTCAAGGGTATAGTAAAGAAATACAGTGTTTCTTCTGTAGGTATATCAAAGTGGTACCATTTTCAATGAAAGGTATATGAAAGGGGTACCATTTTCTATGGGCGGCATATGAAAGGGTTACCTTTTCTGTCAAAAATGGTATATAAAAGGGTAAGAGTTTAGACCTCGGGGCGGAACATCCCCTGACAAAACTTTGTTGAGTACTCCCCCGGGCTTAAAACAACTTGATGTCGAATAGACCATCTTAGTACACTGGCCTTTGAGTAAAAGTGAGGCTGGAGTTGACTTTGTTTTGATACAAATCTCCCAATTTTTTATATGTAAATAATGCTGAACAAAAAGTAGTCAGTATAAGAACAACATGATTTACATATGAAAAGAAGGAAGGTTTGTATCAATGCATGGGCAACTTCAGCCTCACTTTCGCTCAGAGGCCAGGTCCCAAAGCAGACAACTATAAATTGGGCTATATTTGGAAATGCCTTCTTATTTCAAATTGGAAACGATATTTCAGTGACCGACGAAACAGGATGCGATACTCGTCTATTTTGCTTTTAAATTTCCCGTGCACCACCATTTTGAGTATTTATGACGTCATATGGTTGCCCATAACAATAGCTGCAATCATATGACGTCATAAAATTTCAAAATGGCGGCCCGCGGGATATTTAAAAGCGAATGTAAGTGATAAATTCATATTCAATTTTTTCGTACACTAAAAATTTCTTTCCAATTCAACGTCAATTTGTTACAGCAGTAGAGGTTCCTTTTAAAACTTTAACCAACTTTCAACCAATACCCAATAAACTTTATTTTCTTTACAGGATTTTTAGCGGGATTGAAATCTTCAAGCAGCACCGCTGTCCAAGTCAAACGCTTCTCTTTAGTGAAGTTACGTGAGAGTTCTGCTGTTGGCGCGGCTGCTCTTGGAGCTAAAACCGCTGACCATCCGCTGCCGATAGATTATGATTCCATGGTGGACGAATTTTTCAGTCACGTTTTTCAATAATCAAAATATCTACTGTAATTAATGTTCAGCAATACGTTATCGCCTTGTAATGAACGAACCTTCGTATTTTCTGCTTAGGGGGTTACACCTAAATTTGAATAGTTTTTAAAGAATGGATAAAGAAATAAAATTATTTTTGAAAGACCAAAAACAGCTGATACCCACGCAAGAGCACCCTAGGTTGATGGCAGACTGTTTTGGTGTCCATCTTCTAATTATTGACTCCATATTTTAATTTTAAAACTTCATTCAATCTTTAATATAATAATAACTTATTTTTTATATTTCACAAATCTTTTCCCCCTTTTCTTCTCCTCTCACACACCTAAAAATCACCCCAAAATGCACATAACATTCATCTACAAACCTATGACGGTATTTTTCGAATGCTTGAAACGTTAACTAGATTAAAGAAATACCTTGAGCATTTTATAAAACCCATCTCAAGTAGCGAAAAATATACATTTAGATGTAACGTCCCCCTTAGACAGTGTCGAGCCCAGACGGACTTTGTACCTTAGCTTACTTCTGAAGCTAAGAGATGGCGTGTGACCACCTGGAAGGACAAACTTTTATGGAGACCAACTATTTTATCAGATTTCGAGGATAGCTTCCTAGAAACCAACTCAAGGTCTCTTAATTGTGGTATCATAATGGCAATCTTCGAATTCTAATTGGAGGTTGATCTTGATGAAAGTTTGTCAATGAATGGACCTTTCACCGATACGGCAGCCATATTGACATGGCCTCAAGGGCATCCCATAATGACCATATAAATTAATTTTTAACATAGAAATATATTAATTTCAATGGTCATTGTGGGAGTAAAATCAATATGGCTGCTGTATCGGTAAAAGTTCTGTTAGAGGTGGTTAAACCTTGTGTTTTGTATTGCAAGTGCTTGCAACGGTCTCAGACTTGCACTTGCAAAACAAATCCAAAATTCAATTCATCTGCCTTGTAAAGATACTCGCGATCAACGCGATAAAAAGGTCCTCCAAAACATACATATGTATATTCCGAGTTAAAAAAAACAATGCTGATGGATTCTTTTTCACAGTATTAAGAGAAACAATATATGAAAAGAAAGAAAAAGAAACACTTAAAGCTTCAAAATATTTCTTAGTTAACAAACTGTAATAGTAATAATAATATCACTAGGATTTAGTTGTTGCCCCAAGAACCTGCAAATGGTGACAAAGGGAGTATATTCGATGAAATATCACATTCTTACTGTGTGTCGTTTCATGGGTTTTATGTCAATCAAAGTACTCCTGTTTTATAAGCTGAGCTTATACCAGGTAGCCCTGTACTGTCTTATCAGCTCTTTCGGTTCAATGGTGATCCAGCGTTCAGGTTGCCCCGTTGTGGCCACGAGAAAATCTGTTTATGATTTTTTTGGCAAGTGAAGCAGAGTGGGGTGGGGGATTTTCGTTGTTTTCGAACACTTGCCTCCCCGCCTTTACACACCCCTCCAGAAGAAACCGAAACGGATACCTTGGAGGTTTCAATTAAACACAAATGGCGTTTAATTCTTTTTAGGGCTGTTTACTTGACTTTTTGTAAGGACACTTAAGCTGGGATCTGCCATAATTTTTGGAGCGTAATGAGAAAAAACATTCCCTGGCTGAAATTTAATTAAGAATGTTAGTATTTTGTTCACTTTCATTAAAAAATGCAGTATAAATATGTGAGCTTTGAGCTTGTGGTATCCTGTGAACGCAAGCGAAATACTTCAAGGTTTTTTCGTTGGTTCGTCTTCCATTTCGGCGCCATCTTGAATAATCATCTCGGCCGAAGAGGAGATCTCAGTTTGGTTTTTAGCGGAGCTCGAGCGGGACGAATCGCGGAGCTCCATACTCATAGAACCATGCCCGTCATTTTTCATGGTCATAGCTAGCGGAATGTTTCGCGGGCGCGTACGACGTCGTGCAGGGTTAGCTCGCAGGCGCGTACGACGTCGAGCAGGGCTAGCTTGCGAGCGCGTACGACGTCGCCCGACATGCGCGTATGACGTCGCGCAAGTGCTTGGTTTTCAAAACCGTAGTTGTAGTAGTCTCGTTCAAACGGAAAATTATCGGTATGTGGCAATTTTTAATTGCCACATAAAAACTAACACGCCAGCTTTTCAGCAAATACAGTTGTCACATAAAAATTGGTCATTTTTCATCATCTACACGGGCAAATAAAAATTGCCACATAAAAATTGCTCGTGTAGACGGGACTTAACATTTGTTGGTTCAACAATGTTAGAAAGTGTAGCCGGCATGTTAGATAGTCTTTAGATGATGTTTGACTAAATCCCCGGCTACACGTTGTAACATTATATGACATTTTTTGGTTCAACAATGTTAGAACGTGTAGCCGGCATGTTAGATTATTATTTATTATTAGTATAGGTAATCATACGGTTTCGAGTTCAATTTGGGATTAATTTGCACGAGTGAGTTTTTCAAAAAGCTCAAAATTGCACGAGCCGCTTCGGTGAGTGCAATTTGAGCTTTTTGAAAAACTCACAAGTGCAAATTAATCCCAAATTGAACGAGAAAACCCGGCGTATGATTACTTATTAATAATTATACATGAAAAAAATTGAATTCATTTTTATTTGGAATTTTTTTTTTTTGGAAAATTTTTTTTTTGAAGATTTTTTTTTTTCTCTTTTTTGGCAATAAAAAAGAAAAAAAAAAATGTTTTTTTTCGATTTGTAATTTGCACTTGTGTTACACTTTTTGCACCGTACCGGTGTTACACTTTTTGCACTGGTGTTACACTTGAACTGCACTGCTCTTAGCCAATCAGAATCGAGTAAGTTTTTCATGTATATTATTATTATATAAACACCAATGAAATACCAGGTGAGCTTTCGCGCGTAAACATCATATCTTCACACGTGAGAATAACATGTTATCTTCACACGTGAAAAGATCACCGTTGCTACGTTGTTCTACTTTATGCGCCGATCAATTCGAAACATCAACATCCCCCCCCGGGCAATGCCCCGGGCATTTGAACTTTTGAAGATCGACTTGTTCAAATTCCTGCCCCGTTGGGCCAAAATTGCATTCAAATACCCCACCCTAGCACTGGATTTGACTGTCAAATGCCCCTCCTAACGATAAAATGTTTTTAGTGAGATTAAAAAATACACTTTGCATTCACTTTTTCTGATTTATTCTAGCTATTGTTTTCCTCGAGAATATACTCAACTGAACCGCGTATACTTTGCAACTGATATTTCACGGCACTCCCGTGGCACTCCTGTGGTTGTCTTGGGGATTTAATTTTCGATATTTTTTTATTTGAGTATTTTCTCGTGTGATCAACAAATATTGCAAAAATATTTAGCAACGCGGTTGATTCATTTTTGGAAGCGTTAATTTCCACGAGGTGAAAATTTATTATTCTAAACGCGTTTTATATCAACTGACAAATGTTTCCTTAAAGAATTTTCTGTTTGAGAGAGTTCATTTTGCAGTGTTTTTTTCTTTCAATCAATGGCCGTTTAAAATCTGCGTACATTTAATAGACTGGCACAGGACTGGCAATGCAGTCAGCCATTTTGACTTCGAAATCTAAAACGCGTTGAATGGCAGTTGAATTTAACTTTTCATACAAACCTTCAAAAACACTGCAAAGCTTTGTCAGCCCATTTTACTAGCCATTCACTAACAAAAACGATATTTTACCCTTTAAATTACTCCATGTTGAATCTGAACTGCTACCGCATGTGTTTGATAGGCGCCGGCCAAAAAAATATATTTTGAACACTTCCGGTTCAAATTCCCCACCCCACCCAGGCAAAGTCAAATTCCCCACCCTTGGGATGGCCTTTCACATCAAATTCCCGACTCCCCGGGCACAGAAAATTTTCAAATACCCGGGGCTTGCCCGGGGGGGGGGGGGGGGGATGTTGATGTTTCGAATTGATCGGCGCATTAGGACTACAAAAAATATAAAAGTGAAATGGCTTGATTTCATTGGTGTTTATATAATAAACAGAACATAACATGGCCGCTTGAAGATACGAAATTTCTCTTCTCGTGTTGAAAAATATTTTACTTGTTCGCTGCGCTCACTCGTGAAATATTTTTCAACACTCGAAGAGAAATCTCGTATCTTCGCGCGGCCATGTAATATCCTCTATTTATTTTATTTTCCAATACGGCCATCCCTCAAACTGAGTATTATCGGCCGGGCCGTCAGAGTGATGTTATTTTACAGAATTTGCTACCAGACTCTTGAACAAGTTTACATTTGAGGCCTGGGAGAAAACAGAGTCTAGCAGAGAGTTCCAATCACAAATAGTTCTTGGGTGAAAAGAAAGCCTTTGAGATTCTGTATTGCAGATTATGGGGAGGAGCGAGTGTGGTTTTATGTGGCGTAAGTGTCTAGTTGGTAACCTGATATTGTTTCCTGGATGACGTTTGTCTAACATTTTTTGTTAGAAGAATGTTTTGATTTCGATCAAACACTTCTTCCAACAAGAAATGTTAGACAAACGTCATCTAACATGCTGGCTATACGTTCTAACATTGTTGAACCAAAAACTGTTATATAACAATGTTAGAACGTGTAGCCGGGGCTTAACATTTTTTGTTGGAAGAATGTTTGATTTCGATCAAACACTTCTTCCAACAAAAAATGTTAGTCAAACATCATCTAACATGCCGGTTACACGTTCTAACATTGGCCCGATTTATACTGGAGACGGATGATCCGTCTGGACGAACTTGGGCAAACATTCGCTAGTTCGTCTGATAATTCGTCTGTGTATAAACACGGGCAAAGAGACGGATTATCCTTTAAGACGAACTATCTGCTAAGTTCGTCTTGGAGGACGAACTAAGCAGATAGTTCGTCTAGACGGATAATCCGTCTGTTTTCCCGTGTTTATACACAGACGGATTATCAGACGAACTAACGAATGTATTCCCAAGTTCGTCCAGACGGATTATCCGTCTTCAGTATAAATCGGGCCATTGTTGAACCAAAAAATGTTATATAACAATTTTTTTGGCCGTTTTTATACTAGAGACGCATTATCCGTCTGGACGAACTTGGGCAAACATTTGTAGTTCGTCTGGTTATGCGTCTCTAGTATAAAGACGGGCACAAGACGCATTATCCGTCTAGACGAACTATCTTTCGTAGTGCGTCGTTCAAGACGCATTTCGAAAGATAGTTCGTCTAGACGGATAATGCGTCTTGTGCCCGTCTTTATACTAGAGACGCATAACCAGACGAACTACAAATGTTTGCCCAAGTTCGTCCAGACGGATAATGCGTCTCTAGTTGTTCGTCCCGTCTTAACACTAGACGCATAACATGACAGACGCATTATTCGTCTGGACGGATAATGCGTCTCTAGTATAAAAACGGCCAATGTCAGAATCGATCAGAACGTGTAGCCGCATTCTCGACCTTAGAGCACTCACTTCCAATTTAGTAGCCTTGCCTGGACGAAAATATCCTTGCCAAAAATAGAATGAGCAAGGTAAAAACGGACGTGTATAAACTATTCTTGCCTTGCCAAACTGAAAATTACCTTTGCGGATCATTTCCCCGGATCATTTCATCCTTGCCTCGCGCCGGGCATTGCGTCAGTCGACATGATTCATGAATTGTCACTGAGAACAATTTCAAACGCATTTGGTTGACCAAATTGTAACCCTTTCGATAGGAAAAACTTTCTTGTTTGCATTGAACAATTTAACAAGCAGTGATGCTGCTATTAAAAATACAGGTATTGTGAAGAGTCGACGATAAAATTTAACATAAATTAACGATATGCTTATCAACACGATCGATAAATATTTTACTGCTTAGCCTTGCAAGAACCCTACAAAAATAACTGTTATTTCTAAACAATCGCAACGAATTCGGTCTCAAGTTTTAAAGTACAGTGGCAATTTGACCAATATATATCGTGAAAAGGATGTTATCGGCGGTAAGGGTAAGAGACAGTTATGTTTTGCTTCTATGTGAAAAGCAGCAATTTGTCTAAAGCAAACCGAAATGATAATGTTAAAGAAGCCCGATCGATGTGACGAACAATTATTCCTTGCGCTTAGTCCGCATTCGTGTTTGTACTTTTGATTGTTCTTTATCGAAGGTTACCAAAAGGAAACTACCAACTCGTTCTTCACAAATAAATATCCCTCGTTGTGACCAGTGATGTAAGTGTAAAGTGCATGTTGAAGATAGTGGTGTGACACTTCCATAACGTTATTTTCCTTTTTAATAGGTCCGTATTTACGCTGTGCCGGACTATAGTGAATTGCGTGGCTTGTTGCCGTTATGTCCAGATTAATACCAGGAGCCTATCAACAATTGGTGTTTGGAGTTGTTTATTTAATTTTTGGAGGCAGCGTTTTTTTTGTCACTAACAAACTTCCAATTTCTGAGCTAAAATACGAATAAATAATTATTATTGTCTCTAAGGACTTGACTACGTCATTGTCCTCATTATGCATGTATCATCATCGATTTTGTCACATGCAAGGTGGCAGTGTCTCATTCCGCTTTTTCTTCCTAAAGCCTTTTCCGTTCGGTATTCGCCAGTTAAGCGTTTCTGCAAGATGGGAGAACCTTCGGGTGGAGCTCAACCACGACTTTCCGCTGGTGCTTTGCACGAAGAGGGCTTGGAATACGATGCTGCTTCTGATTCGTCATACATTTGCGCCCATGAACCCACGTTGCCTACCCCTGCGTTGCATTTTTTTGACAACTGTGAGATTTCTTTCCTGCTGATAATCCGATTCCATACATTCACTTGTGAGAGCAAAAGCTCGTTGGAACCGACAAACCCTTGATTCCCTGGTCCGAAGGACAAAGTGAAACTGCTGATGGCTTTGGTCTGCAGGGCCGCGGACACGTCATATTGTCCATCCACGTAGAAATCCGAATGAAATGTGTTGGTAGACCACGCATGGCATACTTGATGCCACTTCTTGTCTGCAAGCACTCTCATCAACACGCTGTGAATAATTAAAAAGTGATAATGTTAAACACTTAATGACTAGTCCCGAGGGAAACGGTGAATTTTGTATCCCGAGAATCTCGAGATTCGAGGGAAACAAATTTCATTGTTTCTTGGGAAGGGGGTGGGGGGTGGAGGGGTGGGAGTGGGGTGATCGGTGTTAAAGTGCCCGCGCTGACTTTGAACATTCATAGCATTTTCAATATTAAAGCATCCGTACCAAATTTTGTTACTTTTCTTAAAATTTATCTAGTATCAATTTGGTATGACATTTCATTGTTCACAGGACTTGAAATAATTTAGATTTTGTTACTTTTTATGAACTTTTCAGTTTATTGTCGTTACTTTTACATTTTTGTACCATTTTGGTTTTGATTATTTTTGAGTCAATTTGCTCAGTTTTCTGAGGTGTTGGAGAAATCGGCTGTCCAGAACTAATTTGACTTACCTTCCCATTTTTAGACAGACCTCTAAGCAAACAGTTTTGGACGTACTTATATACCCTCCAAGTTTTATTGTCATAGTTTAATGCTCTTGAAATTACGAAGAGAGGAGGGAGAGGGCGCGGGACGGAACACAGAAAATCTAAAAAGGCCGAGGGTAAATAGGGTTAATATTGCTACAATTTTACACAGAGTTTGGTAGCATTTACGGTGTAGTTTCGCGGGATCCGAAGTCAGCCGTGCCGACTCTCAATATAATGGTCTTGAGAGTGTTTCCCTTCAAAGAATAATTCAGACTTTTGCTGGCTCCATCAACTGTTGTCATCTTAACTGTAACCAGCTTCACGTGTGCCTTGGAACCAGTTACCCCAACCCAGTTAATAATTTGTAGCCAAAAACACATGGTGTACTCCTGAAATCCCGCTGATCCTTGCCTGTCCCTAACCAGAACGTGTCCCGAATCGATTTTCATATCGTAGGGTTCTGTGAATATGAAAACAACGACAGCTGTGAATGTAAGTTACGTTAAGGTCGGCACACACGAGGCGACTAGTCGCGGCGACCAAGTTGCTTGTACTTGTTTACCTGACGAAGAGACTGCCTTGCAGCAACTGGTTCGGTGTTCTCTTCTTTGGTCGCAGCCACAGGTCTCATGAGCAGTACACGATGAAACTAGTTGCAGAAACAGTTTGATTTGGCATTTGATTAGTTAATTATTTTATTTGGTCGCAGCGACTAGTTGCACGGCGAGTACTACACACGAGAAGATTGTTGCGACCAGTCGCCGCGACCAGTCGAAAAAGAGTAGTTCACACGCAGGCGACTAGTGTCGGCGACCAGTCGGCGACCAGTCGCCTCGTGTGTGCCGACGCCTGCTCATCAAACTTCAGTTACATCAACCATTACCACTCATAACAGCGTTCTCTCTAGGAGGTTTGTGGTGTGGAAGCTCTCCCCCTCAACAAAAAAGGTTGTTGTTATTACAGTATATAAGTAAAGTTGGTATAATTTTACAGTTACATTGCTGTCTAGATTGGTAAAAACTGGAAAATTGCGATTGTTGAGTTTATTTAGATTTCTTTGAATCTGTTAATAGAGCTTCATAGTGTGCTCTATCTTTTAATGTCATTTAAAAAGAAAAGGCATGTTTGCGCTAACCAGGCTGGCTCGATTGCCATGTATATCGCGCTTCATTTTTAGTCTGCTTATAACTGACTTGCCGGAATCTCGGCTAACCAAGCCAGCGCGGCTCATGCAATCGGCCTCTATTAGTTTTAACTGGGTACCCGCAGAAGGAGCAGGGGTCGTGGGTTTTGTGGTAGGAGTTGTAGTTTCAGTCGTGACTTTCGGAGCTGCTGTTGGACGTGAATTCTTTGTTGCTATGCAAGTAGATGGTTTAGAAAACAGCGCTTTCTTCTTCTTGTCATACATTTCCGCCCATGAAACCACGTTGCCCACACCTGCGTTGCATTTTTCAGACAATTTTAAGATTTCCTGGCTGGCGAGGACCCGATCCCAAATATTCAGTTGCGATATAAGAAGTTTGTTATCAGCGATTTACTGAGAACTGTCAGGTCCCAATGATAATGCGTACGCAGTAGTGGTCCTGAGGGGTTCTAGGCCTGATGTTTTTTTCTTTCCATCTACATAGATGGCCATAGCAAATGTCCTGCTAGACCACACATGGCACACTTGATGCCACAGCTTGTCCAAGAGCACTGACATGCTCACTCTGTGAGTAATTCAAAATATGAATTAGCTTATTAGAGCAGTTTTCAATTGAGTATCAAAAGTAATGACAGAATTGCTTTGGTTTTTTATTGCTACGCTTTGTGACTGGCTAAAAAATCTCGCGCCACTTTCTCGACGAATCAGAAGTAAAACCAAAACCAATCGTGACTTGCTCGCACGCGTTTTCCCGCGCTTGGCGCCGCCGACATGTAATTGCTTCGAGCTCCGATTGGTTCATTGGATTGTTTACGACTGCTGTGATTGGTCAGAGTAATTACTTTGGTTTTGGTTTTACCACACCCAATTGAAAACTGCTTTATAATGCAGAATGAAATAATTCATAAATTTTGCTGTAAAAAGAATTCATATATACACCTAATTACAGAAACGTTGTCATAGAAAATACAAAATACCGAATAGGAATTAATTTTCCCAATGATATTCGCAGAGGTATTTTTTTGGATACACGACCTTTCAACAGATTTTTTTTTCCAAACAAATTTCTATCAGTTAATCTATTTTTTTTCTCAGAAATGAATAGTTATATTATTTCTTAAACACGAAGCGCGCTATAAAAGGAGCGTACCAGGTACGTTGGGATCATTTGCCAGTCAACCGTCGTTGCTTACGGACCTCTGTGAAAATTTGTGGAGAAACAAAGACAGTTTTTGAGGTAGTTTCTTGGTGTTGCGGATGGTGTGATCACCAAATGACGTAAAACAAAAGATTCAAAAGACACTGAACGATACCCACACCACAACACAAAAGCTAGTAACCAACAATGGCTTCCGCAACACCAAGAAACACCCGTTTTTGAGCAATCTGTCTGTGTGGTTTACTTTCCTTTGTTTGTGCTAGTCGCTTTTGGCATTTTCAACACAATGGAAGAATTTGTTTAGAATTCCTTTGAGAATTTCGAACTTTTATGGCGCTAATTTTAGAATAAAAACAATGAAAATTAGCTCACTCGAGCTGAAACAGGGAGCAGAGCTGCTATCCCTTTTATACACTGCACAAAAAAATGGATAACAGTAGTTAACATGTAGTAAAGACCACATTTGCACAACTTTGCCCATATTTGCAGCAAATCAAACTTGATGTTTGCACTTTATGTGCAAAGAAAGCAAAGATGGTAAATACCGCATTTTCTTTACGTTTGCTCGGCATGGCAAAGATGAGCAAATATGAGATTTGCTTGGGGTAGCAAAGATATAGTGAATTTTTCGCAGATGTATATTTGCACCACATTTGCACACAATTTGCAGGGCGTGAGCAAAGATGTATGTTTTCATTCACTTCACACCCAGTGCAAATTTGGTTTATATTTAGAGGCTTAAATTTACTACATATTTGCTCAATGTGCAAACTTGCATGAGTAAATTCATTTTTTCGTCTAGTGATAGCGCGTCTTCGTGTTTAGCAATTTCATCTCTTCTGTGAATATCATTATGCTAATTAATTCCTGTTTGGTATTTTGTATTTTGTATGACGTTTCTGAAATTAGGGGCAGGTTGTAGTTTGAAATGATTTTTTAGCGGGATCGTAGCTGTCCAAACTATGTCTTTGATTGGCGAACGATACAATTGATATATCACTTGAACAATGCCCCTATCCCTAATCCCTATCCCAGCGGGACCGAAATCTATTGTTTTCTTAGCGAATCACAGACATCGTTTGGACAAGTACAGGACTACCCGAGCATGATTTTAGGTTAAAACGATTTTAAAAAGTTTGATTTTTACTTTTCTTTGTCTTAGGATTATGGTAATAAATCTGAAACAAAAGAAAATAAAAACTAAGCTAGCTTGAAATCATTTTGACCTAAAATTTACTTAATTTACTGAAATTCCCAGTAAAACTATAGAATAGGCCATTTGCACGATGGCGTCATTTGACTACAACTACCAGAATTCATTTCGTTTTTCCTTTCTTATTTAAATTTTGTAATCCCAGTGCGGTTTAAATAACAATAACCCTAATATGCACCACAAAACAAAAAACTGAAGGATTCTGGTAGTTGTAGTCATATGACGTCATCGTGCAAATGGCCTATTGAAAGCTCTCGTAAATGGCCAGCTCTAGTTACGACCACGTTTTCAGTCAAATCTCCAAGCTGGTCGCGTTCGAGAACTTCAACTGTATTCTTTCAGCCAATATACCGAGTGTCAGGCGAGGTATAGGGCGATATGCCCACTTCCAATCTAATATCTTCGGGTGAGTTTCCCCTCAATCTGTAAGTGAGATGAGGGACAAAGTATCCATCATATGTCGTCATGGTAGTATACACCAGCCGTACATCGGTGTCCAAACCAGATTTATGTTTCCAATCTTCTACAAGTTGCAACCAAAAGCACATGGTGTACTCCTCAAATCTCAGAAACTCCTTATAGGGACTAAGCAAAACCCCATTCTCGATTTTTAGGTCATAGGATTCTGCAAATTCGAAAACAAAAAAATCAACACTTTGAAGATTTGCACCAAATGGCCTAAGAACGTTACTCCGGCATTCTGTAAAATGCGGAGAGTAGTCTATGACAGTCCCGTTTGTCATTAGCATGGGTCGCCTTGATACGGCCACACCTTAACAACAGCTTGCATTCTGTCCCTTTTTTTCTCCTACTTCAGGGATCGACTGTCTGCTACTGTTTCCTTCTTTTGACCTCAAAACAACGAACCATTAAATAATGAAAACTTGAATTGAAACTATTGACCTCCTCAATCATAATATCTTATTTAATTGAAGGGGGTTATGCGTGATTAGAAATTATAAAGTAAGAAGTAAAATCGACTTTTCTTGCAGCCACCTACGCGCGCGAGATATGATGAGTCACCATGCACGTAAGAAGCTGGGAATAATGTAAGTTAACGTGTCCTAGAGCCTAAAATGTGGGAGAATTGTGATTCTTTGCGCTATTCACTGATGTACGTACATATTTAGATGAATGAAAAAGACGAAAACTCACCGACGCAATTTTTATCCTTGGTTAGCAGTAACTTGCATTCCTCCAGGCATTGCTGAGTATCGGGATTTTTGGCCACACGGCACTTTCCACACGCTTTATTGTTATTCCTCTCCGCGCAGCCTTGAAATCAATCAAGTCTCTCCATTAAGCAATCGTCTGATAATCAATCTTTAAATGTTCAGGTCTTTATCATTTAGTCACGGTAAGTCATCAGTCAGTCAGTCAGTGAGTCAGTAAGTCAGTCAGTAAGTCAGTCATTCATCAGCTGTGCTCAGTCAGTCAGTCAGTCACAGTCAGCTAGTCAGCCAGTCAGTCAGTCAGTCAGTCAGTCAGTCAATCAGTCACAGTCAGTCAGTCACAGTCACAATCAGTCAGTCACAGTCAGTCACAGTCACAGGCAGTCAGTCAATCAGTCACAGTCAATCAGTCACAGTCAGTCAGTCACAGTCAGTCAGCCAGTCAGTCACAGTCAGTCAGTCACAGTCAGCCAGTCAGTCAATCGTTCACAGTCAGTCAGTCACAGTCAGTCAGTCAGTCAGTCAATCGGTCACAGTCAGTCAGTCACAGTCAGTAAATCAAGTCAATCAAGTCTCTCCATTAAGCAATCGCCTGATAATCAATCTTTAAATGTTCAGGTCTTTATCATTTATTCACGGTAAGTCATCAGTCAGTCAGTCAGTCAGTCATCCATCAGTCAGTCAGTCAGTCAGTAAGTCAGTCATTCATCAGTTATGCTCAGTCAGTCAGTGAGTCAGTCAGTCAGTCAGCCAGTCAGTCAATCAGTCAATCAGTCACAGCCAGTCCGTCAGTCACAGTCAGTCAGTCGCAGTCAGTCAATCAGTCGCAGTCAGTCAGTCAGTCACAGTTAGTCAGTCATAGTTCGTCAGTCAGTCAATCAGTCACAGTCAGTCAGTCAATCAGTCACAGTCTGTCAGTCAGTCAGTCACAGTTAGTCAGTCAATCACAGTCAGTTAGTCAATCAGTCACAGTCAGTCAGTCAATCAGTCACAGTTAGTCAATCAGTCACAGTCAGTCAGTCAATCAGTCACAGTTAGTCAGTAAATCACAGTCAGTCAGTCAATCAGTCACAGTCAGTTAGTCAATCAGTCACAGTTAGTCAGTCAATCACAGTCAGTTAGTCAATCAGTCACAGTCAGTTAGTCAATCAGTCACAGTTAGTCAGTCAATCAGTCACAGTTAGTCAGTCAATCAGTCACAGTTAGTCAGTAAATCACAGTCAGTCAGTCAATCAGTCACAGTCAGTCAATCAGTCACAGTTAGTCAGTCAGTCAGTCACAGTTAGTCAGTAAATCACAGTCAGTCAGTCAATCAGTCACAGTTAGTCAGTCAATCACAGTTAGTCAGTCAATCACAGTTAGTCAGTCAGTCAGTCACAGTCTGTCATTCAGTCAGTCAGTCAGTCAGTCAGTCACTATTAGTCAGTCAGTTGGTCAGCCAGTCAGTCATCCAGTCAGTCAGTCAGTCAGTCAGTCAGTCAGTCAATGATTTATCTATCTGGTCGCTGCCTCACTCACTCATTCAATCAGTCACGAACTTGAACAGAACAATTTCCACTTACTACTGAGCAAAGATTAGACAAAAGGGACAACGCTTCTTAATTATACCATTTTCTTCAAAATACAAAATAGACAAGTCCATTTTTTTCAAAAATAGCAAATCCACCTTACAATTCATTTGTTCATAAAGATTTGATTGGACCCTTTGATAATTTGCATTATAATATATAACCAACAACGTACGCCATCAGACAATATGTACATTAACACTATGCCATACGTACAAAATAACAAATTGTCACTCAGCTCATTCGCTCTTAAACTCCTATCAAGGAATATGGGCCATTACGTAAACGCTGTTTTTTTCTCGACTTTTCTGATGACTGCTTACTCTGACTGGCGGATATATTTAGCTTATTAACTGAGGACAGGAGAGAAGAGAGAAAATCCAATAGAATCCTATAAGTTAAGTAACCAAACCCGGAACTGCTCTTCTGTTAAAGCGCGTTACCTTCAAATAGATCGCACGTTCTGTGGCAGCCTTTCCCGCACAAGTTCTCTTTAGCGTCATTCACAGTGCTGCCTCTGCAAGTAATTTGGAATCGTTTACGTGACACGATGTGAGCATCCATGATTTTCGCTGCGTGGTTTTTGTTTCCAAAAGCGTAAAATCGAACCTCAAAATCCCTGTTTTTGTCAATCATACTGAGGTAGACATTACCGGTATCTCTGGTGCCTTTGCTTTTACCGTACTCGATCAGAGTTCTTTGGCCAGATATGGTGATACAAACGAAGTAAGCTTCGAACAACGAACTCTGACCTAATCCGATGGCATCCACACTTCTCTCAGAATGGGTATCGTCACCAGTATCTATGCCCTTTATAATGAAAAGAACGAATACTAATTAAGTGAAATTGATTAAGAGAGCGGTTTTCAATTGAGTGCCGAAAGTAATTTCGCAATTGCTTTGGTTTTGCATTGCTACGTGATTGGTTAAAAAATCTCGCGCCATGTTCTCAACCAAAACCATTCGTGACTTGCTCACACGAGTTCAACCCTCAATATTAAAAAACAAATTCTCATTTCTTTTACCATACGTTCATTATTGCAATAGTGGTGTTGTAATATCATATTGCAAGGCGAAAGTTGATGCTGATCACTATTGGGGCTAAGATGGTAAACCACCCTGAGGTTGACACCGCATGTTAGACTAGATGAAATCTCAAAATACATTTTTAAATCAACCGAATGTGAATAAATGAAGTGACGAACAGGTATTCTAAAACTCATTAATAATTCACGACAAGAACAGAAAGGAAATCACTACCGTGAAGGAGGTTCGGAACCTATATAATTGTTTAAAGTTTGTAGTAAACATACCTTAAATATCCTAACTTTATCCGGTGAAATTTCAACAACATAACGCTTATAGCTGCCTGGCTTGGCAGAAAACAGGACATAAATGGTACCGGTTGAGACAGCAGTGAAATGGAGACACTTTCCTGCCATATCTTGAAGCTCCATACGAAGAGAATTTGACCATTTGGGTTTACAAGGGGGTAGAGGTGAGTGTAACAGAATGTCGTTTCGTTTAGTTAGACTTCCTTTATTCAAAGGTTCGATATGAGCTAAGCGCATTCCTTTAAGATCATGCAGGATTGCTGGAAAGTTCCTCTTGGCAGATTTGAAATCTTCTTCTTCAAGAACAAGACTCCCGTCTTTCTCTTTGTACGACAATGTAAGACCAAATATGGATATCTTATGTTTGCGCATGTCCGTGGTCTTTTCGTCAAAGCCACTGTACAGATGGAAGACATTGTTCTCGTCGCTTGTGTACCACTCTCTGCCTCTGTTGCCATTATAAAATTATTAAGAACATTAGAATCGATGGCTTTATAGATACGGGACTTTAAAGGTGAAAATGAATTGGCGTTAAAGGAGCAACGTCACCTATTTTTAAGATCGCTTTGAAAAGCCAAAAAAACATGCTCCATTTTTGTTCAAAATAACTATACTATTGCACTGAAACTATAAATGAGTGTCTTAGGCTGTGGATCACGGCCCGTATAGAAATGGATTACAACTTGAAGAAATTGATCAATTCAATGTTTTCAAATTTTCCCTTGGGTTCTGGAAAAATCGCTTAAAACTGATGTTTCGTTTTCTCAGTGTTCGAGGAATCACTTAATATTTTTGTCACGATTGCTCTTAGAGCATTTTGTGTAAAAGCGAAGGTACTTCATGTGGTAAATTATTTCATACAGTTTTGACCAAAAATAGCAACCTCCTCTCCGTGACATTGACACTTTAACTTGCGATACTTCATGAGACTAAACGTGGGGTAAATCAGCGATTAAAAAAATGCACTTCTTTCTCGGCCGTGTATTATAAGCGGGAACTTATTAGTGACAAAATAGACTCATTGTTTCTCAGAATTGTTCAACATCTAAGGTGCTGTAAAGACCTGTTGGACCTTGAGAACCAAAAACAAGTTTTATACTCCTCTTTTTCTTATTAATCTTGCTTGGTGTAGTTCCACACAACTAACTTTTTTTCTTTTTTTTTTCCACACAACTAACTTAGTTACGTCCTTACAACACTGAATACCTGTATTGAAGTTTCCTTGTCATGTTTCTTTTGATGCTGAACGCGTCATGCAGCGGATTTATCAAGTCATCCAACATGTCAAATGTCACTTGATGAGTTGCGCCACTGCTGGTAAGTTCTTTCCATGAAGGTGATGACTGCGATATCCAGGAGTCACTGAATTGAGGCTGGTCTTTACTGTTCGAAGTGCATTGTGCTAGTTCGATATCAGATAGCGAAATGGGTCCCTGTAGCCAGAGCAAAGTTAATTAAAAGGCATGTCAAAGGTCAACGGTACGTAACTAGATCCAACTAGCAACAATACACCATTTGCCTGCGTTGCGAGGAAGAAAAATGGTGTCCTTGGATACGATGGCAGCTAATAAATAACACAGCTTGAACTCGTGGGGTCTTTAACCCATTGCAGTATTGAATCCCGAGCCGTTGTTTTGAGTGCTTTTAAGGAGAAACATAACCTTAAAACTACCGTAAACCTCCGAAAATAAGCACCCCCCTCCCGAAACTAAGCCCCCTAATTTATAACAAAAATTCCTTCCAATAATAAGCCCCCCCTCCCGAATTCAAGCCCATGGGGGTGTTTTAAGGATTGACCTGAGAATGATCAAGTTAACATAGAAGGGATCAATGATTACACTATGCCAGAAGCTGAGCCAGAATTCCACTTAGACACTTCCACAGATGAAAGCGACGATGACTCAGATGAAGCAACTAAAGATGATCACTCAGATGAAACCGATTAAAACTTTATCAGTTTGTAACCATGTTGAAAGATTTAATAAAATTTGTTACTGATTGCATCTTCAGAAGATTCAACGAGAGGTGACTGAAAGTGGATCTTAGACAGCTTAGATCAAGCAAGTAAAAATAGACAATGATTTGCATGTGTAGCTGGCTGAATCGTTCGCCCGATAGCAGCGTTTTGGCGATGGACCTACGAAAATGAAAGGCAAACCCGCGAGAAGAATGGGGGGTAATTTTAAAAGTCTTCCGTTCACCAAACTTTAAGTGACAGTGTCTCGGCTGATATTTCATGTTTACATGATTATAGCCAGGAGTTTGCTTTAAGCTTGCTTTATTATCTTGAAAAAAGAAGAAAAAATCGTTGATGGACGCAACGAAGAGAATGATTACTATCACCGTGACTTCATTTTAGAGAATAAAGAATTTTTCATTTTTACTAAATATTGAGAGACCTATCAAGAGATACCCTTGTCTGTGTTCCCCTTTCGTACCTCTTCCATGTATATTTCAATGGCTCTTTTCAGGCTGGTTCTTCTTGCCATTATCGCGTCTTCTAGGCCCTTCCGGCTATCATACTGACAATATATTTTGGTCTTTTTTCCCTTCGTGGAAGTGCTGTAGTAAAATCTGCGACCATCTTCTTCGGTCTCCATTTCTACTACCTTTCCTTCACAGCCCCAGGTAACCTAAAACGAGGGAAGCCATTAAGTGAAAATACAGTAAAATTCTCAACACACGGTGAGATTTTGCGGTATGTACTTCATGGCTGAAAACTATATAGTCGTCGACAAAACCGAAAATTTGCGTGCAAAAATTTGCAAACACTAATGTGACACACAACAAAAAAGAAAACTCAGAGCCGAAAACATGACTCATCGGCTACGCCACGAGTGATAAAAGAGAGAAAGGATTGCACTATTGGTCGTCATACACTGATCTAACCAAATATGGCAAAAGACTATAATCCGAGATCCCGGATGACATTTAGCGGGCTGGGAAAAGTCAACTAAGCTCCTAAATGTTTGAATTAATGCTTTATCTATACAGAAAACTAAAAAATAAACTTCGAACCACTTATAGCAACGACCCGATCAGACTGTTAACTAAAGTCATCATTTGGATTTTACGTTGTTTACCTTTTCCTCCGGAAACAAGTCATTCGCTCGAAAATTCACCAGATCAACAATGGATCCCATTAAGAATTTAAACGCTTTGGGGTACCGAGGAATCGACTGCAGCCATTCCTTAAACTCTGTTTTGAATGTTGGTGAATACGCGTCGGAGAGAATGGACGCAATGTCTTGGCTTCCACCTTGGGCTTTTATTGACGTGGAGGTAGTTTTCACCTGCTCACGCTGTTGGTAGCCTTTTTCCTTACTATATTTAGCTCCAACGCTCGAGAAGAGGCTTTTGTATTCCATTTCCATTTTCTGGGAGAACTGAGCCTTCGTTTCTCCTTGAACACCCTGTTTTGTTTTTCTTATCTGGAGTTGCCCTCCGAATTTTGCCGATTTGATGTAATGCATTCCCCAACGCTGAATGAAGTTCTCTGTCGATATCAAACGGAGGAGAATATTTTTCTCATATCAAACTAAAAATGCTATTTTCCTCTAACTATTCCCAGGAAGAAGGACTCGCTTATAAAGGTGACGGGGGTAATTGTAGTACGTCCTTTTAGAGGTTAACATTCATGGTCTGGTGCCGAATTATTCGGATACCTTTTAGAGTATTAGAGCAGTTTTCAATTGAGTGTGGTAAAACCGAAACCAAAGTAATTACTCTGACCAATCACAGCAGTCGTAAACAATCCAATGAACCAATCAGAGCTCGAACAATTACATGTCGGCGGCGCCAAGCACTGGAAAACGCGTGCGAGCAAGTCACGATTGGTTTTGGTTTTAGCCAATCACAAAGCGTAGCAATGAAAAACCAAAGCAATTGTGAAACTACTTTTTGAAAATTGAAATTGAATTGAAAAGTGCTTTAATACTAAAAGTGCTCTAATACTAAAAGATATATTGACAGGATATATTGACAGGAACAAGGTTTTAGAAAAAATTGGCACCTCTTAGGAGGTAAAAACTAATGTGAGCCACACCTACAAAAGGGGTTTCTGGTACCTTTTAGGGGTTCCTTTCAAAATTACCGGCCATCACCCTCGTCAATTTTATATGTCAGTCCCCCCCCCCCGGACCTAAGTCTTCTATCAGAAGAAACAAGCCACCCCGTTTCCCTAAACATATTTGCAGTTCCATTGTTTCATGCCTGGTTCTATAATTTATACTGTTTTACGAAGAAGACATAAGCTCGCATAAAATAAGCTCGCACTTGCTGTTGTATGATTTTGTGTTTTAATCTCACTTGTCACGCTCTTCGGGAACGAAGGCTGATGCAGTGTGTGAAAAGGAGACGACATTTGCGCTAACGTGTTTCGTCTGGCGTAGATCGAAACTACCTTGAGGTAGTTTCAATCACGCTCAGTTCGCATGATTCATGTGATATTAATAATAATGTAATACCCTGAAGAAGAAAGGCCGTGCCTTTTGAAATATTGGATAAATTACATTATATTCCTTCACTGTCGAATCAGCCTTGCTTTTTTCGTTTATTACTATTATTTATAGCTGATTAGATCCTCAATTTGGATCCGGTGCTTCTGTTTTGTTACGTCGGTCCTTGCCTTCAAAATCGCATGATGTGAACACGTTTCACAGTAAAACATGTTTCATTCGTGATCAGACTAAACACTTTTCGTCCTAGTGTGAACACAGCATTAGTCCCCTCACTCCTCCTAAACGAAGTTTTTTTTTGTCAAAGAGATGATGGCGAAAAAAAAAACGACTACTTAAGTGGAGGAAGTGAGAAATATACCTATCAGAACCACTAAAAACTTAAAAAAAGATGTCGGCGCTTTTAAAGTAACAGATTTTTGTCACGTGATGTATGATGGATCTTTTCACGTGTCACATTTATTTTCTGGGCGTTCGTACTCGGAATGTAATGACCTCTTTGATATTACGTGTCTAAATTGAAATTATCTGGGAATAAATGCAATGTTCTTGGCGTTCTATGGCAAAGCTAAGTTTCTACTTACGATATTTAATCGGCGCTTCAGGCTCAAAGTAGGAATTTGGAAGATTCATGAATTCTCGAAGAAAAGACAAACTTAAATCTTCCGGTTTGACCTCATCCATGAAAATTTCATACCTGCAAATAAAACAATGAAATATTGATTAAAAAGCATAACCATTACGAAATTTGCAGTATGTGCAATTCATCTATTCTCCACGGACAAAAATTCGAATTTTTTGATTGGCCGTTTAAATTAAAGTGAATGTGCAACAAGGTAAAAAAATTAATTTCCCCTTCTACCCATGAGGTTTTACTTCCTGTTGAATTTCAAATGTCGATAATGGCGACCATGACCATCACAGGACGAAATAATGAATTTACTAATCTTTAAGAGAAAATTAAATTTGACTTAAAGGTATCAAAAATCTTTAAGTTAAGACGTAAATACTCTTAAATGTATTAAAGTAAGTAAGTTGAAAGACCTTAGCATTAAACTCCAGACCACAATCCAGCCCGTATTTGTCAGTCGGAAAATTGGCCAAGACCTTAACGATTGTGAGACTAAACCGCAGTTAGTTAATCAACAGTGCGTAGTGTACCAGTTTAAATGTAACCTGTGTGATACAGGGAGCTATGTTGGCTACACGCGCGGGCATTTATATGCCCGCGTGGATGGCCATAAAAGCACATCATCTTCAATACACAAGCACTATGACAACGACCACGCGGGTGCTGTCCCTGAGGACCTCCGTAGCTGTTTCAAAGTTCTCAAGAAATGCATGAACAAATTTGATTGTCTAGTCAACGAGATGCTTTACATCAAACAATTAACACCGAGTTTGAATGTGCAAACGGATTCTATCCGTGCTAAAATATTTGTGTAGCCACCTCCGCTATGTAAATTAGTTATTACTCTTGAACTCGCATTTGTTAATTTTATTCTCATTTGTACCCTTGATAATGGCGTCATGAGGTCGCTGAAACGTCGGGATATTATATCGCTTGTTTTTACTTGTCTATGTATTTCTAAATCATTGTTAATATAAAGTAAGTAAGTATCTTTAATATGTGTTTAAGAACCTTTACGTTATCTTTAATTCAACTCAGTTTCAACAACTTAAAGACCCTTAAAGGCAACTTAAATTGTTCATTACTTGCTTTAAGTGAAGGCTTATTTAAGTAATTTACGGTGCACTTAAAGATAGTCGAAATTGTTCTTTAAGTTTTCTTTAATGAACCTTTACTTGCACTTAAAGTCGTTATTTCGTCCTGTGTGCATGTTGGTTGACACCAACAAAACTAACAACGTTTAACAACGTTTCAATTTCAAGGCAATCAACGACCAATGTCACCCAGATTTGCGAGAGCATTGGACAACCCTCCTAAATGTGAGCGATAAGGGAAACGAAGGTCACTTGAAGCCTAATTAACATAACATGCATACACAAAAAAATTTACAAGATATTTCTTAAGATCGAGAGGACCTGGGTCTGACAAAATCGTTCGCGCCATTCTTGAAATTCAACATGGCGGCTGTGAATCGTCGACTCCTACTTGAAGCTTATATTTTTTACTTATGGGTGTTTTTCAACGTAGAAGACGACGGGAAAAACAAAGAACCCATAGATTTTGAGTTCGAGAGATCTTCTTTTTTGTACTCCATAAAAAGGGCCAAATCGCACCCCTTCTCTGAGTCAGCGTTCGTGTTGGCAGCCATCTTGAAATGAGTTAGCGTACGCAGTGCATCCTGGTATTTTTGCTGTCGCTGCGATCGCTGGAGAGTGGTTTCCATATGATTGCTACGATCGCCACGATCGCTGAAAAAGAATCACAGCGATCGCAGGTTCGTTGTCGCTACGATCGCTGCAGAGTGGTTTCCATATGATCGCTACCATCGCTGAACCTTTTTTCAGCGATCGCAGCGACCGTAGCGATCATAGCGATCACAGAGATCGCAGCGACAACGATCGCGAGAGTTAGACGCCGAGAAAGGGTGCGATTTGGCCCTTTTTATGGAAGTGCAAAGATACGACTGTCTTTATATGGGTTCTCTGTCTTTCCCGTCGTCTTCTACGTTAAAAAACAACCATAAGTAAAAAAAAAAATTCAAGTAGGATAAGAAAGTAGGAAATGAATGGGGTCAGTTTCTAGAGAAACTGTGGTGCTGCGTCGGTGGGGGTGAAGCACAAGAATTTGGTTTTATCGACTGAGTCGATAAGGTAAATTAGCCACCGTAAAAAGATTCGAGAAAGCTGACGTTTCGAGCGCTAGCCCTTCGTCGGAGCGAATCAAGGGATTGTGGGTAGTGTGTGGTTTAATATAGTAGGTGAAGCTACGCCATTGGTGGAAATTTGGTGACGTGAAAAACAAATGTAAATTAGTTGAATGAAAAGCGTTCGTTGATTCCGTGGGGTTTGAGAGTGCCGATTTGAAAGATGATTTTTTTGTTCTAAGTTTTTACGGCTTTCTGTGTTACCCTGGTGTAGGGAAAGGCCGCAGATTGTCATGTGTTGTTTAGAATGGTCAGTAAGATTGAAATGACGCGCGACTGGTTTGGATGCGTCTTTGTCATTTTTTTTCAACGTCTCGGAGATGTTCACGAAAACGGTCGCCCAGTCTCCTCCCTGTTTCGCCAATGTATATCTTTTTGCAAAAAAAATTCAAGAATGGCGCGAACGATGTTGTCAGACCCACAACTGCAGGTCCCCTAGATCTTCATTCACTTTCTCAGCGATCGCAGCGATCATATGGAAACCACTCACTGCGATCGCTAAGCTATTTTTTCAGCGATCGCAGCGATCTCGTAGCGATCACATGGAAACCGGGCTTAAGGCATGCGCTAACGGATGTTGTGGATTTCACGACATCCTGAAGGCTTTGTTCCCAGAACCTTCGTTTTTCCTGGGGACGAGAATGATGCATCACATGCTCACTTACCAATGACTTAAGAACATGCGCATCTGTATGAAAATGTGTCAAATTTCGACTTACCTATCAACATCCACATACAAAACAGACAGAAATGTTTGTCGTGCTCCTGAGGAAGAGCTGCCATAAGCCTCCTTTACACCAGCATAAAACCCAAAAATAGAGCCAGAGACGCCTGCTTCTTGCTGTACGTAGGTTCGGTATTCCGACCGACTCTCAAACGTCAGCATGTAAGCCGAGGTATCGTAAACACCGTGTACGTTCATTGTATCTGGTACATCCAGGTCGTCATACCTACGAATACATTTATCCAAGAGAAAATAAGTAGACAGAGAGGGAAAGTAAGGGAGTTGACTAAGATATGTGAATTTTACTTAAAAGTTATTTTTAGACGTTGTGGAAGACAGAAGTCGGTTTCCCGAGACATCCGCAAACGTTCAGTGTGACGTCATCAGAACTCCGGAGCGTGCCAATATGGCGTTGTGCATGTTCAATGTTCAGTGTGCCTTTCCCCAGTGGAATTTATAGGCGTTTGCAGACGTCTCGGGAACAGACTTCCATGATTTCTAAAAATATCCCAAGGTTAGACTGAGCGTCTCCCTCTTATTTTCTCTTGGTTTATCACATTCATTGATTTGGTTTGCAGTATCATTAAATAGTTTTTCTTCCGACATCTTAGAAATTAGCAATAAAAAATACGTTTCTGTATGCGACATTCAGACCACAAAGGCTGAAAAAAGAGAAAATTCCACTTAAATGTTTATGACCTGTTGTTAAATGCGTTTTTGTAACCACCACTCCAGAGAACAAAGATACGGTTTTACCCTCCAGTAAAACATCTTCGTAAACTGCATTTTTTTCCCTGTGTCACTCACCCGATTGCTTTAAATTGTTTACAAATACTTGTAAGATTTATTTTTTAGAATTCTTGCAAGGTTAAATAATAAAAGATTTATCGATCGTGTCGATAAGCATATTGTCGACATCTTTAATTTCATTACCGTTTTTTCATAATAACTGTGTTTTTAAGCCTACCGTACATTTTAACATGTATAATTTCAATCTTGAGACCAACTTTATAGCTAATTCTTTATTAAGAAATGTACTCACGTTCCCTTGTTCTTGCAGTTCCTTTGTACAATACTCATTTTCCTGGATTCCGGACTGTATTTTCCTCGACCATCAAATCCAACGCCCAGAAAGGCGGCTCCGTCTATCATGTTCTGTTTGTAACGAACATTCAGATATAATTGAAACAAACACCTGACTGGAAGCTTAAATTTATCATAAAGGCCGGCACACACTGGGGGACATGTTGCGGGGACATGAAGCGGGGACATGTTGCAGCGACAGTTTTCCTTGTGTGACATCCCTGTTTTTGCGAAAAAGTTTTGTTGCGGGGACACAATTTTGTCCCCTCAACATGTTGCACGAAATTCAACTGGTTTGAATTCGTGCGTCATGAAGCGGGGACAAAATGACCCCCACTCTTGCAAACTGTCCCCGCTACAAAATAGGTGTAGTAGGCTCCTTTTTTTCTCTTCTTTTCAGCCACTTGCGTATCCATCGTTTTCGGTCAACATAATTACACATTTCTTCATCTAGTAATATCATTGACAGTAGTAGAAGCTTCTTTTTCCTAACCATAGAGTCCGCCATCTTTCTTTGCTCGTATACTAGTTTCCAGTTGCCCTTAGGGATTTCTGTGATTTTTATACCTCAATCCGCTTTGTGTTTTCTACGATTATTTTAAAGATATTTTTTTGTTAGCCATGCTATCTTCAGTAGCCGTTCATTTTGGAAAAGTTTGGAGACAATCGGTTGCAATGGTAACGATATATGACGTTATAAGTAGAACGAGGTCAAGATTTTTGAATAAAATGCTTGTTTTCACCTTTGTTCGGTAAAAAAGAACATAAGATGCTACCAGAAGCAGCGACATTTTTAATTATATCATATATATATATATATATATATATATATATATATATATTACAACGCTAGCAAACAATAATTCAATTTCCGCATTTTTCCGAAAAATCCAAGATGGCAACCAAGATTGAATGACATCACAGATCCCCGAAAACGCTATAACCCACAATATTTACTTTATCTTGCCGAGAGCACATCACGGGCAAATGCTCAAGGGAGGGGGGTGCACGTGGACCCCCCCTCCCCTTGCCCATGGTTGGAGAATAAATTTGCATGTACAGGATTAACTCTGGTCCTTTGAAAAGCAGACTTAGCAGGAATACTAGGGACGACCGACCACACATTGGATTCTAGCCCGGTTATCATCAGTTGTTTTAAGAACCACGAAACCTTAAGTTTCATAGGCTGTTTCATTGACAGATATCATAAAGAAATTCTTGTGGACATGAGATGTGTCAAATTTATATGTCGGCTTTCGTAAAATGCATGGAATGTAAGGAACATGAAAATTTACAGATTTTCATTTCTCTTGTAGCGTATTACGAATGCAATGAAAAAGTAGCAAAAAGACAAATGATTTCCTTATGGACGAGGGAGGTCCTGGGTTTTAGTATATGCTAATATATGATAATTAGGTTGTTTAAAAGTAATGTGTTACGGATATTTAGCTATTGTGGTTCTGGCACCTTTATATCTACAATATATCGAGCTTTAAATTTTATGTATATGTGCCAGTAAACATTTTGCGGGTAGTCGCTGTCATACTTTATCCTTGGAGTACACTGACACTCTTGAAGCGGATATGTACATGTGTGTAGCCGTACTGTATTATGCTAGGGTTTGTTATGTTTGTTAATAAATGGACGATTTTGGGGCCAGAACCCGACCACCGCAATGTAATGTTGTTGTTTACTGTTTCAAGTATCCGAGGACATTAAGGAATGATATTCTCTGTATAAGCATGAACTCTGAGTTTTCTTACAAGGCAGAGAGTCGAGGCAAACTTGGAGTTGTAGCATGGATCACTCTGCGTATAGTTAGTGCCAAAGCAACCGTTCATCATGACGTAACCCAAGCCGGTGTTCGGAGCGTAAGTGTAAGGCACGTTACCATGTTCTTTCTCTGGTTTCTCAACGTCAGAGATAGACGCTCCCATGTGGTACCCGGGGGGTACAAACATATCTGGGGTACTCCAGCCTTTGTCAGGCATGATATCCAGTTTGATCTGCAATTAGTATTATAGTAGTTTATTAGCTTTATAATTTATATTTCTTACTTCTATTTACTTTTAATCATAGCCTGCAGTGCAGGCGTTTTATGGCGAGCGAATTCGTTTGTAAGCTCGTCCGCCATCTTGCATTCCCAAAACGTAGGGAGTTGGAGTCAAAGGAAGCGGCCTGACACCCACCCCGTTGACCGCATTTTATACCCTCCCCAATCCTCCTCTAATTTCATATTACAAGATGGCGCCCAGACATGACGCGAAGAAAATACTGAGCACTCGATCGCCACAAAATACGTCTAACCACAGTGCGCAGAATTTAAATTCGTTGTATATATTGTAAATTCCATTGGCGGATCCAAAATCGGGGGGGGGGGGGGGGGGGGGGGAGGGGGTGGATTCAAGGAGTACATAAGAGGGGTGGAGTGAAGTGAGTAGTGAGTGAGATCCACAACTTTTCAGTCATGAGTTTGAATCCCGTTGAAGAGATCACCTGTCCTGTTCTTTTATTTTACCTGCAGGAACGTGATCATAAAATATATACTAAGCCTTTTTAGAAAACCGCTATTGACTCTACTACCACTCACCTCTTTGGCTAAAAATTTGGAAGCCTTCTCTTGTGCTTCATCAATAATCTTAAGCTGTTTGTCCACCAGTTTATTCATGACTTCCAATCCTTTGTCGACAACTGCTTCTTGAACTTTGGGGTTTTTCAGCGCTGACATTGCTAATGCGGGGAGCGCTCGTCCTTCCCCTGTTTCAGTTTGACCTGTTGAATGTATACAGTCGAATTTGACTGTCTCAAGAACTGAACAGAGAACGGCTCCATTTTAGTGTCTTCGCGCCAATAGTACATCGTTAATGAAATAGTAAACGCGACCGAGTGTATTGTTGAGCCAGTATATAAACACTCTGGAAGTAAAACAAAAACACTCGAGAAGTGCTTAGAGTTTTTAAAAATTCCGAAGTGCTTATATAACTCAACAATGCACGAGGAACATGTTAACTGTTTCCTTCATAAAATACTCTATGATTTGCGTGCGCTCATACTGGTGACGTAGGTAACTCGATAAAGCACGCGCGTGACGTAATGTGCGTGCTTACTGAAATATAATGAACTCAATCTGACCAATCATAGCGCGCATTACTTTGAACATTTTATAATAAACATTAATGACTGGTCCCGAGAGAAACAGTAAATTTCGAGATTCGAGAGAAACAAAATTCATTGTTTCCCGAGGGATGTCATAAAGTGATTTGTTATATAGAAACACAAAAGAAACAACACAACACAGTTTGAATAACGCGCCGAGCACTCGAGGTAAATATCAATCGCATCATAATCATGTCACCTTTTGTCACAGTATGATCACGTGCGCTAGCGGGCAACAGTGCAATGTTACCCTCTGACGTCAAAGTTGTTGCCCGCTTTAGACAATTGGGGGGAAACAGTTTGTTAGATGTCATGTGACCATGAATCAACCAATCATCGCGCGCGTTGTATTGAGAAAAACTCCAGCTATATAACAATAATGTTTGTGAGAGGCTAGGACCACGGCCCAGTGCCATTTACAGGATCAAGTGCTACCTTAATAGGATTAAAAATGACGTTAACTAATGTGCGACTGTAAAAGTCGCATTACGTCATTTTTACTTGGCTTTGCTTTTAGTTGCTATGATGTCTTAAATTAACGTTCGGAGGCTTATGTAGCTGAAGTAGAGCAAACAAATGAGGTAAATACTTTTAAAGGTAAATCAAAAACCCTTTATAGTGAGGTAAATATATTATCTTTGCTAATTCATAATATACTTGCCCTCTGCTGGAGTGTCTTTGTTTTCTTCAGTCTTCTTGGCGCGCATTTGCTGGTCACGAGCATGCTTAGTAAGGGTTATTTCTTTTTCTTCTTGGAATCCACTTCCATGTTCACGCTCGTTCTCGTCAGGGAAAAAAGGAGATTCACCTTTTTGTGTTGAAGACATGAATGCTTTCCTCAGTATAAACTGTGACTTGAGATGGTCCTCTATTGACAGAGGCTCTAAATAGAGTGATAATACGCTCGGCTGACTCACAAAATCTGGGAGGGGGATGGGGGCTTAATAAATTTCTTGCTCCAAAAAAGGGGCGCTTTTTAGAGAGAGAGAGGGAGAGGGGGTCACAGTTAATAAATTTCTTGTTCCAAAAAGAAGGGACTGAGAATGAGCTACTGTTTTAATATTTCTTATATTGTTTTCATTTCTGAAATTGTCCTTGCTTCCAAACGTTTACAACCAAAATCATTTGGAAAGTCATTCTACTGTTGTCTGACACGATAGGACCTGTCGTGCATTTGAGTAGATCTGTGTAAGCTACTTGGAGTTGCGAAACGTTCAATGCAATGCAATACAATACAATACTTTATTTCACATTTCCATGGCATTTTTTTTACAAGAAAACATATATCTAGCTAAACTAAAATTACTAAGACATTAAGGGGAATAACTAAATATAAATACGGTGTGAGCAACTGACAGATGCCTAGCGTCTAAGTAAACCATACAGTTTTCTAGTTAGACACTAGTCTTGTGTAATATCAATTCAAATGTAGGCATCTATTACAAACACATAAACACACACACTGCACATAAATAGCAAAAATAGCAAACAATTACTTTGCTTTCATATGCACCTGAGAGTTGATTACTAATTATGCTAATGAATATAAAACTTAACATAAGAGGTTTGTTACTTACAGTGATGCAGCGTTATTGAGACGACTGCAAACAGTAAAAACGTAAAAATCCTCATTGGCTTCCAGTTCAGTGTGAATAAGAACAATCTGTTGCAAATCAAACACACAAATGGTAGACAGCCGAATACTAGAATGTTAGTTTTATTTTTAGTTTACGTTTTTTATTCGTATGCACGGAACTATTACTTCTGTTACAAAACTCTTCAAATACTTCTCGGCAAGTTTTCTTATTATTCTCTTGATAATGTGGAGGGTAAAACACTAACTCATGCAAATGCAAATGCGAATGCAAATGCAAACGCAAATACAAAATTAAATGCAAACATCAAATATGCAAACATGAAATTAAAGCAAACCCAGACGCCGATGTATCAGTTTCAATGATGCAAATGAAATGAAATTACAAATGCAAATGCCAATGAACGTGCAAATGCATATGAAAAGTAACATGCAAAATGGGCCTTAACCCTCGGACGCACACCCAAACTTATACCCACACTGGCACTTATACCCAAAATGGCCGCCAAGATGGCCGCCATCTTGGATATTTTAGCGGAGCCTAAGGCTATGCCCGTCATTTTTCATGGTCATGGCTAGCGGAATGTTTCGCGGGCGCGTGCGTGTGCTGCCCGCCGCGGCCCGCTCGTGTTGGACAGGGCTATTTCGCGGGCGCGTATGACGTTGCAAAACATGCGCGTATGACGCCACACAACATCCGAGATGTTTGTTTTCATTACGGATTTCACAACTAAAGATGAAGCGGAAATTTATTAAAGAATTTCCAAGCAAGCGAGGGACTTAAAGGTAAAACAGATTACATTTTTCGATGGGAATTTATGTTGATATCAATTTGTGATTGACTTTTTCTTTGTGTCTCGCTAGTTTTGGAGAATTGTTTAAAAAACGTGCTCAATTAAATTCAGTTGTTTTGATTTCTTTCATCGGAGACATCTCGGCCTCAATGAGCTATAAATGGTTCGCGTTTTGCTTTTCAACATAAACTTATGGAGATTTAAATAAAATTTTTTGAAAGAAGATTGTGTTGTCCATTTTCATGTGTTTGTTCATTTCATTACATAGGTTGAAAAGCGATTTTATGTAAACAAAACAAAACTTGGTTTTTATAGTTCTAAACTTCACTCGCGTGCATGGTCTTATGCAAATATGTTTGTGTATTTTTTGCAATATTGATTTCCAAATGAGTTTCTCGGACAATTTTTTATAAGCAACAGATGTATTGTCGTACTAGTTATTCTAGACGGAGAAAAAGTTGTTTTTGTGAACGTTTGTGCGGTCTAAATGTATTGTGCAAACGGTCGCGTAAGTCTGTTTTTGAGAATTGCTAAAATTAAAAAGTAGCCAGTTGTTTTGATTTCTTTCATCGGAGACATCTCGGCATCGATGAGCTATAAATCGTTCGCGTTTTGCTTTTCAACGTAACCTTTTGGAGATATGAATAAAATGTTTAGAAAGAAGAGTGTGTTGTCCATTTTTATGTGTTTGTTTGTTCATTCATTACATAGGTTGAAAAAGTTGTTTTTGTGAACTTTTGTACGGTCTAAATGTACTGTGCAAACGGTCGCGTAAGTCTGTTTTTGAGAATTGCTAAAATTAAAAAATAGCCCGGTCGTCAATTTTATTCTTGTGCTTCCGACCTTTCACCTTAGTTAAGCTAATCTTTTCATCGGCTTTAATTTCTGTTCAGAGAGCGACGCTGTTAGGCTCAGCCTATCTATATATATTACTAAAAGTTCAAATTTATCGGAAAAATGCGGAAATTGCAAATATTTTTGGCTAGAGTTGCAAAATAACATACAATTAAACATTTTGATGCTTTTGGCAGCATTTTTATGTTTTTTTTTTTCACCCCAAAAAAAGTTGAAAAACACGCATTTTTATGCAAAAATGGCTTGACCTCATGTTACTTATGACGTCATATCTCGTTACCATAGCAACCGGTTGTCGCCAAACTTTACCAATATGAGTCTCAAGGATAAACGAACAGCTACTGAAGACGGCATATGCTAATCGGAAATGGTCTTGAAAATATCGGAGAAAAAACTTAAGGGGGGGGGGGGGGGGGAGGGGGTGGCATCCCCTCCCCCTAATACGTCCGAGGGTTAATCACTGTTGCGAGGCTTGAGGGGTAAATCTTTTGGTTTTTTTACAAAATGCCGGCGCGTAATTTAGGCCCATTAAAGGCAAACTCAAATGTATGCTCTCCTACAAAGGAAACGCGAATACGAACACGAACACGAACGCGAACGAGAACGCGAACGTGAGCGCGAACACGAACGCGAGCGCGAACATGAACGCGAGGTCGAACACGAACACAAACACGAACGCAAACGCGAAACACGAACACGAATGTAAACGCGATCGCGAACGCATACGCAAATGCTAATGCTTGTGCTGAAAGCATCGTCATCATTCAATCGCTTAGATCATTCCTATTTCTTGGATTATGTTGGCTTACAGTGGATTATAAAAAAATTCCTTTAAAGGTCGTTCTACCCGTGTCGCACGTCTACATGTATTACGCAAACCTTGGCCTCAGTACGTACACTTCACCAATAGTGTTTGTTATTTTAGGGGTTTTAAGCCGCCTCTGGAAGCATGTAGCTAAATTATGTTATTTTTGTACTGCGCATATGCATGTAGACACTTTGCTTTTACAGTCGAAACTCTGCGTACGACCACCTCTCCTAACTGAGGCGACTACTTTTGCAAAATACCAAATTTCTTCCAGTCAAATCACTATAGTCTAATCTCTCGTAAGCGACTACCTCGTCTAAGCGACCACTTTTCTAAAATACCAAATTTCTTCCAGTCAAATCACTATAGTTCAAATTTCTCGTAAGCGACCGCGACCACTTTCAACGCTGGTGATTTGATTTTCCTATCGTTCTGATTTATTGAAATTACCACAGGTTCATATGATTCAAAGTAAAGATCTCCAGTGATCCAACTTGGCGTAAACGAGCACCTCCCCGTAAGCGGCCATGTACTTTGAGTGGTCAACTGAGGTTCAACTATTGATGCTTTTTCATCACCAACTTTCCTCTTTCACTCCCAGATTCAACTATGGAGACATGTTTCTTAAAATTTTAAGTGTTTAAATGTTAAATGTTTTTTCTTAAAAGGTCTGTCGACGGTTTTTCTTAAAAGGTCTGTCTCTTTCGTTAGCGGTCGTTGCCATTTTAACGACACTTAGAAAAATGTTCACCAATAATTTTGTTTTTCTATCAGAAAAAGAAAATTGCATTCAATAACCTAGAATCGAACCCGGAACCTCTTCTATGCTAACATCCCTCTCTATTTATCACTACACCACTGGGTTGATCCGGCAACTTTAGAAAATTCAATTATAAAAGGTGCTTTTCTTAATGATACATCTATAACGGGTGACTCTATCCCTAAATCTAACGTAATCGTGAATCTAGCTTAGGTCTAATAATCGCTTTAAGATGGCGCAATTTTATCTAATAATAATAGCCTACTTTGTCCTAATCTAGACTAGAAAGAAATGGTATCGACCATTATAAAAGGCTTGGTTACTAATGAATTTAATGATGGCATCGACCGTTAAAAGTGGTATCGACCGTTCACGAAAGGGAAATCAGCGTCAACGAAATCCTATGGCGTGACCACTCAAATGAATCCTCTTTGGCAGTATTTTTTGCATGGTACAATTTGTTTTCGGTATTTTACAAAATAATATTTGGGATTTTAATTTTGGCACTCTAGGGAATTAACGGGTTAAAGTGCCTATGAAATGAAATTTATTTTTTGATGTATCGAAAGTTTCACCTTTTTAGACCTTGGAATAAAAGGTTTAAAGTGTTAGGGACGATGCGAAATGCTTTTTTTATGGTCTCAAAGTTAGGTTGTTGGCGCTAAAAAGTGGCTCCAATTTGTGCGCGGCCAAAACCAGTGTCATATTACACTGTGACGTAAATAGTTGTACAAACTGCTGCGGGAATATAGAGAACAAGAGAGCTGACAAGAGACGTCGCTAGAGGTGGACCAATATTATGTGGCGAGCGGCCTCAAACATACGAGATGTTAGAATTCTTCGATAACAGAGAGTGTAACAAAGCTTCATTTTGCTCCAGAGGAAAATAGGCCGGCGAAATACACGAAATTTGTTCGTCGACATCGGAAAGGGTACGTCAAGCGATGTTGTTTTCAATGAAAGCGCTTATTGTTAAGATTAATATTATTTTGCAAAAGAAAATAACATTCCGGCCGGTGAGGCCGTTTAATCAAGCATAATTTTTCCAATCCATATCCTGTAGTGTTTGGAAGTTCCTTCAAGCCTCGGCTCGACTGGAGAGCCGTCGAAGTCAGTGAGGCCTACAAAAATATACTGACTCGATCGGCACTGACTGGCGAGTAATATAAATGTTTATACGGTATTCCGAATTATAAAATTCAAAGTGCAGCGCAAGTGTTCACTGGAAGGCGTCTATTCTACGGAACATCTATCAAAAATCTACACGTACAAATGCTATTCGAAACAAAACACATCGCTGAATCATTGCGTGTTCGATCAGATCAATTTTTATACAATGAAATATAAATCAGACATAAATGTAAACACGATACTTTGAACTCACTTACAAGCCGCCAAGTGGTTAAAATTTCCAGAAACGATCAATCGCTGGCAAGACACTGAACTAAGAAGCATAATTCAAACATTTTGAATAAATAAATAAAAAAATACGCTATCAAGGCACCTTGCCGCTAAAAATACACCATTCACATTCAATTCAGCAAGCCGCCTGAAAAACACCACCTCGGATATGCATAACATATCAGTATAATTTAGAAACTTTCAACAAGCAAGCCGCCAAGACATATCCTTCGCATTGAAAAAAAAACTTTAAGTAGACGAGCGAATTGCCAAGCCGATAAAATAAGTTCATAACCTCCACGCGCGATCAATGAACTTCAGAGAAGACCGGCCGAGTCGCTAATGCGCTAATATCATGATTGTTTGTACTACAAATATATCGTTCGCGTTCGATAAACGCTAGTCAACGAGCCACTAAAAAGAAATAACAAAAACGCCTCTGCGTTCAGTAAGCTTACAACTCAACTGGCGAACCACTGAGACGCTGTGCTACTGAAATGTATACCTTTCACGTTCAATAATCTAAATGATCAAAGTCCGTCTTCTTAATGTTCACTTCCTTCGCTCAAGCGGCACAGCCGGTTCGTCTCGCTACGGCAAAACTACAGTGGACACGATCATTTCAGTTGATCAAGAGTGATCCGAAACTGATCCTCTTCACCTTCAGAGGACGTTAAAGAAACAAATTAGGCGCTGTCTGACATTTGTACAGCCAAAAACGTTGGCAAAATGACCATCACGCTAAAGGATTCCAAGGGAATTATAGCGTAAACAAACCAATGTGTCATACTATTTACGTAATTTACGTCATCACGCACGCCCACTCGCCCCCAGGCTCTCCAAAAATTGGAGCCACTTTTCAACCGAAGTGACGCATCTTGGAGGGGCTAAAAAACCGATTTTCTTTCTTTTCCTCGGGAAATGATTATTGTTTTCGTTCTTTGGACATAATAAACTAATGAAAAACGAAGAAAAAAAATTCATTTCATAGGCACTTTAAGGATTGGCGACGAGTCAGTGGGTTTTTAAAAGCATCAAACTTAGCGGCTCTTAAATTAAATACTCATACAAGTATGTGCAACATTCCAAATTATTTTCCGAGTTAAAATGAATTAGTATAATCAACTTGTCGTTGACGCGTAATTATGCCTGAAGATTGTGACCTTTCTCAAACCGGAAGTTAAATGTCTGTAACTTACAAAAAATCCTTTTCGCCGAATGATAGTACTGCTTTACAGCTGTCTCAAAACTAAATTTTGATAACAAACGTGGGCGAATCAGTCGAGGAATTCTTGACTGAAAAAACTGAAGCTGTTCTGGCTGTGTCAAAGTGAGAGAACGGACCTATTTAGTTTTAACACGGATCTGAATCTAAAGAGAATACTTCAATGCTTGACCTTTCTTTTTCTTTTAGGTCTTGCATATGGATGAAAAATGAGAGACAAAGAAAATTGTAATAAGAAACGAATATGGCGTAATAAATCTGCTGTAAACGTTGTCGTTGTTTTGAAAAGCGATATCTTGGCTTGTGTTAGGAACAGGTTATGGAATTAGGAGGCGTAATCCTGCGTTTTGAGTTATAGTTAAGCACCTGTCGTGGAAAATAAATTTCACAAAAAAGGGATTTGTAATAAAAAGGATCCTAGCTATTTAGCGGAAAATTTTTCCATTTTAGATAAGCATTATCAACCTAAACTAAAACACTTTTTCTTACAATTTTAATATTGACTTATTTAATATAGCTAGCGGCTTTAGTAGTGTAATACGAATTTTAAAAAGTATCAACGCATCTGTCCCGTTTTTTGTCGGGGGTCTGGAAGAGTGGCAAAAATTACAATTCGTTTAAGAAAAATCTCAAATTTCATTTTGAAAAATAGTGTACGACTGAAGTGTGCGAATGAAGTATACGACTGAAGCGTGTCACTGAAGTGTAGATGATGGGACAGACCTTTTAAGGTATTAAAATAATGGTATACCTCAATAATATACGGGTCTCAATAGTGGTACTAGAGTTACACAATCAGGGTATAAACGTAAGACGAGTGTACGACAGGATTGTAAATGATAGACAACTTAGACTAGTTTTACATATAACTTTTTCTTTTCATTAACTTTTAAGATCTCCAAGAGCGATTTCTCATTAAGCCTCGAGACGTATAGAGCGAGACACCTTATTTTCTTTAGTCCATAAACGAACTGAAAATCCTCTCCTAAATTTATATATTTATAATTTCTTTTGCAGTTAAAAGAAAAATAAATAAGAGTCGAACGACGGTAAATGGCTTACTTGATGTCTTACGTAGGGCCGGATCGCTCTAGAGCGAATTTTAATGCCTTCAAAAATTATGTCGTAACCAATTTTTGGAAAAAAATCTAGGTTCCAAATTTTGGCGTGGGTCGCATTAAATGAAATTTTCACTTCCAGAAATCCACTAATTGACATAAATGCTTATAAAACAAAATTGTCTCCTTTGCCAAAATTTGGTCGCCTCCAAGGCAGCATTTCGGCTCCTGTAAAGATGCGGAATTTTATCAATCCACAAAAAATTGGAAAGTTTTTAAAATGTGGGGTCGCACTTATTTTCCGTTATGTGTTGACAGATTGATTACTTAAATAACCCAAAAATTGCTTATGATTTCCGAACCAACGAACAAAAACATGTAAACAGCTTTTAAACCGGTGTCACCTTTCGTATGAGCTATCAAATACGGCAGTAAGATTCAACAGTTTTAGTGTCAACTCTAGGAAAAGCTGTGTAGGCGCGGTGGTCTAGTGGTTAGCGCGTCGGACTTTCAACCTGAAGTCCTGTTGTTTCCTTAGCCAAGAAACTTTACTCCACACTGTCTCTCTCCGCCCAGGTGTATAAATGGGTACTGGCAACATAATGCTGGCAGTTAAACCCTGTGATGGGTCCAGGGGGGAGTAGCAATATTCCTAGTTGCTTCATGCTACAGAAACCGGGTTAAGCTCCGGCCGTGTGGGCTACCTGTGGCTCGTGTGGGATATCTGTGGCTCGTGCGCGACTTTACCAAGAAAAAGCTTAAAGCATTGTTCACTTTCAGAGAACCACTAACAAGAATTAGAATGTTAATTAAAACAGCTTACCTGTCAGAGAAGCCTTTGGTTTGGCCTTTAGTTCTATCGTTGAGAAAAGTAAACCAACGTTATAGACAGAACAGTCAGAGCAGATTTGTGTTTTCAGCTTATTAATTACTCAATATATAAATAATTTAATGCACGCTTCATTGGGTTGTTTAGGCTTTTGTAACTGATCAATAGGCTGGTTGACTACATATGCGCTCGTGCGTTCATGTGAACTAAATTAAGGCGTCTAAACCTTACAGAATTTTACTCTCATTATTGATCGTGGCTAATTGCACCTTGTGTTTACTGGAAAAGTCATAATGATCTAGAGTTTCTTCAAACCTCAAGACCTGCCCAAAAGCTTCATAGGAGGCTAGAAAACAAGAACAGAAAATACACGGGTTCACGTACCGAGTCGACTAAAAGAGCATACTTCACTGACTGCATCCCTTCTATTTTCAATTAACCCTTTCACTCACAGAGTCACTATGGAGACATATAGTGTAGTTCTAACTTTTGGGTCCGTGGACGAAAACCTACGGTGTGACCATTCAAATGAATCTGCTTTTGGCAGCACTTTGGCATGGTACCATTTGTTCTAACTTTTGAGTCTGTTGACGAAATCCTATGGTGTGACCTGATTCAAATGAAACCTCTTCAGCAGTACTTTTGCGTGGTACCATTTGTTTTTCAATATTTTACAAAATGAAATTGGGGATTTTTCTTGAATTTCGTTTGTTGGCATTATTGTCGCGCATGACATATCATGTAAAATCAAAGCTGGACAAAGAATAAGTAGACATGAGACATTACTAGCTACTATGTACCCAAACTACTGCGGACAGAAGTAGTTAAACTTACAGCGGTAGACATACAGCGCCGTCTTTAATTCACTTAGTCAAGAAGCGGAACCTTGGCTTGTGCCATGTACAGGTTATGGAATTTGGGGGCGTGATCTTTTGTTTTTAATTATAGTTGAGCACCTGTCTGGAAAACGAAATTCCTCTAGAACAAAGCATTTAAGGACTAACATGGCAATGGAAAATGTTTCTTAGCTTTTCAATCGTGAAGTTTCTCTAATTTAAATAAATATAATTTACTTTTACTGAAGTGCTGTTTTTTTTAACGTCAACAATGATTTGTTTCAGATACCTGCAGACTTTGGTGGTGTTTTAAGCCGTTGAAGTTTTAACGACACACACAATTTATGTTGTCATAATTCCGCCATTTTTAGGTGGGCCTAACAAGTGGTCTGACTTAATGTTTCTAATTGCGATGAAATAGAAATTCGTTTTTTTCGTCTTCGCTGTTCTTTTAAATTCCGACTTTATTCTGAGCAACAGACGGTAAATACTGCTTTATGATCCACCTACCTTCACGAATCACTGCCGTTTTATTAATAAAAACTAGTAGTTTCTTATAGAAAGTGAATTGCTGCGAAGATGTGATTTATGACTTTTATTTATGGAGCTGTTTTCACATTAGTGTTGTAGTCCCAAAGCAAAGTGATTACTTTGTTTAGACCCGGATTAGAGCAGCGCGTCCGTCATGTTTGTCAGCAGTTTAAAAGTCACAATTTACTCACAATGCATGGATATTCCAAAATCTATTAAAATGGTGCTATATCCTTAAAGCTTTCTTAAATTATATTTTATAGCAGTAGCACAGAAATTTTCGAATTTGGCCATTGCGAATTATTTTCATTTAAAATTTGTAAACAAACCAAACGGACGGTCGTGTCACGAAACAACGGGGACGTGACTGAAAATTAAAAACAAAAATGTCACAATTGATACGCAGAGTGCAGAGCCCTCTCAGTTGCTGGCCAAAAAGACCGATATTAAAGTTAGATTGTTGTGATTAGTGTCATTACTCGTAGTTTCTGTGTTCAGCTTCACTACATGATCGGAAGATGCAGTTTTACTGACTTACTCGCAACATGTTTCTTATTTTTCGACGACTGGAAGTACAGAGTTTGTATAAAAGTTCTGATAAACATTTTTAGCAACATCTTTATAAGCGGTTGCGATATATTTTCACTTACCAAATCGGTTTGAATCCATCATGGCGGCAAGCTCGTTCTCTCCAACCCCGTTCCAGGCCGTTCTGAATGCACGAAATCGAGGCATTTTGTACGACAAAGTTCGCGACAAACATATTTTTTTGCCTCAGGACTTTGGTATCTAGCAATCGTGTGTTCGTGACGTCATCATGTCCTTTCGAAATAGTCTGCTGCGAAGCTGGTGCTTCGCAGCAACAAATTAAGTTTCTAAGTTATACTTTTTCTTATGATACATTATATTGTAAGCGGAAAAGATTGTAGATCTTTTTGCTCTGTTGCCTTCAAATCCTGCTAAGCTCTGTCAGAATTCAAAAGAAATATAATATTGACGACCCGCTTTGATGAAGTGCAGTGAGTCGCGTGTGTTTGCTAAATGCTTTAATTTCGTTTCGTCGTTTGTTTTCTGATCTTTAGTGGCTTTTATTTTGGAAGGCTAAGGCTTTTACTAACTGTTTATTCTTCTACGGACACATCAGTTTTGATGTGAAAATTGTTTTAGTACGACACGTGATGTTTCCATGGCAACCAAGTTGACCAAAATATTCAGTTTCGGGAAATTTTCTGGTTCATTTTATCATCATCCTATTGATGTCAATTAATTTTGGATCAAGAGAGTCGATTTCCTTAAAATGGAAAAATCCAAGATGGCGGCTCAGTCTCCAAATAAATTATAAAATAAAATAATGTCAAAAAATGACGCCACCATCGGCACGTGACCACCTTATATTGTAGAGGATGTGTTGGGCTATCTTTCGAAGATAAAATGAATAGATGTTAAAATAGACTATCTTAACATAGCGAAGCTCAAGGGAGAAGGGTAAGAATTTGATCGTACGTCCGAGGGTTAAAGCAGTACACTGGACAAAACTAATAATAACTTTTAAATTCCATTACAAACGGCAGCATAAGAGAAAATTTCATATACACATAACTTTAGTTGTATATCACATAACTTTCTTCATTGCTGCAGGTATTTTGCTTGTACAGTGAAGGGAAATCTCGTGTTGTGTGCGAGGCTGTGAAAATCAACGTACCAAACCCGTCAACTCTAAAATTACCGCATGACGTCATTCAAGCTGACCAATCAGGTGTCGGCCTTGAAACTCCCTTTATTTGGGGTACTTGTGGAAAAACGATTCTGGACTATCTTGATAAACTTCAGTTACGAGCAGCTAAAATAATTGAACGGCGTAAAATTTAACCGCTTGAACTTAAGCATATATTTAGTTGGCCGTCACTGCAATCATATGCACGTAGACATTATCAAATTAACTTGTCTGTTTGTGTTTAAAATAATTTAATGCTTGCCGATTGTCTTCAGCGTACCTGCTTCAGTAATGAATTTAGCCTTGCTTATAGTGTACACTCGTTTTATACTCGAAATATAGTTTCACTCTGCCCACCAATCGCAAAAACACAAACATATCACGGATCTTTTAGGACAACAAATACTGAACTGATAAGTAATTCCAATATGTAGTCATATCCAACACGCAAGTCTTTTACTACGCTGGGTGACCGATCTTTTTATATGGCTGTCCCCAAATTATGGAACAATCTTCCCCTTTTTATTAGAAATATCTCTTCTGTACATAGTTTTAAAAAGTCTCTTAAAACACATTGTTTCAGAAGGCGTTTAGCTTATTATTTTTCTATTATTATATATTTTATTACTGCATATCATAATCACTGTTATTAATTTTAACAAGAACTTGTACTAGAGATGTATTTTAGATAAGATATATTAAGGGTTTGCAAGTAGTTATATTTTTATAAACCGATTGTAATGCGCAGCTAAAATTCTTAGGACCAATACTTGAGAAGAGGGTCACGTATTTCAGTAGATCGTATACATCCTCACATTTAAGGTGTACGTCTTCACTTTAAAGGTGTACGTCTTCACATTAAAGGTAATGCTCTTCGATTTGTCCTACTTGTCGCGCCATACACATCTAGGCTGCGACAGCATGCTACATCGAGCTAGAGGCGTTGTGTTCTGGCCTGGCATGGTCCGCGACATTAGACAGTTAGCTGATTCATGCGAAACCTTCCAAGAGATGAAACCACAAAACATTCAAGAACCACTAAAACAACACGGCGATGGTGATGGGCCATGGCAGAAAATTGGTTTTCATTTGTTTGAAATTACAGGCAAGCACTACCTAATTGTAGTTTACTAGTACTTTAATTTTATAGAAATAACAAACAAAATAACAAACTTGACGAGCACCCGTACTATAACACTACTCAAGAAACATTTTTGCGCGGTATGGCATACCAAGGGTGATTGTGTCTGACGGAGGCCCTTAATTTACCAGTCAGGAATTAAATTCATTTGTGACGAACTGGGGTATTTCTCACATTACCTCATCACCAATGCATCAACGTGCTAATTGTAAAGCAGAGTCTGCTGTAAAGATTATAATGAAATGCCTGCTAATCAAGAATTGCAAGGATGGTGGTAACCCAGGGACGAAGCCAGGACTTTTTCAGAGGTACGCACAATCAATTTTCAAACACTCCCCCTACCTCCTTCCCCCATCCTCAATTCACAAATCTTTTTTTTCCGACTTTTCCAGGTACGCAAGTGCGTACGTGCGTACAGGTAGCTACGCCCCTGTAACCCATACGAGGCAATGCTAGAACAAAGGAACACTCCTGGCCAAGACACAGGTCTGAGTCCAGCGAAAATGATGTTCAACCGCACAGCACGCAGTTTCTTACCAAGTATGGGTAGTAACCCAAGGGACACTGTCGTGAAAGAAAAGCGTGATGCACGGAAACGAGGCATGAAGAAATGTCATGACCGGAAATGACGCAAACTCTTAGCGCTTGATATACTAATACCGCAGAAATCGCGTACATATGAAACCCACTAAAGTCGTGCGAAAAACGCGCGGACACATCTCCAGTTGTTGCGTCTCGTACTCCTGAGCAACCACCGACTTCACCTCTGCCTACAGTTTCTCATGCCCCACCTACTGACTCTGTAAGAAAGTCAACCGTGTAGTGTTCAAGAAAGACTGTTCCCATTAACAGTCCTGAGCCGTCGCTAAGTGTGGACAGGTCTAGACATGAAATCAGAACACCTATTCACTTGAAGAACTATGTGCCGAAATAGAGACCGTTAAGGAAACATAATTTTTTTAGTTACATATTTTTGTCATTATCAAGTCATTATCAAGTGGACATCTTAGTGAACGAACGTTCACTGATATTTTGCTAGGAACCTAGTTTGAGAAAAGTCCTGTTTTCGTTTTCTGAAGAAGAAGGGATGTTGATAAAATAAAGATGTAATCTATAGTGCCCGCAGTACATGCCTAGTATTGCTCCCATGATGCAATTCGGTGCGACTCTCGACCATTTGCTCAATCTTTGTAATGGCTTCCATGCTACATTATAAATGTTGTTGTGTTTATTCCTTGCCGTTTTCTTTGCTCTAAACCCAAGCCAATCAACAACCTACTCCCCACCCCTTGAGGGACAAAAACGTAAACGGACACAAGAAAGTCTGAGTGTGATCACCATTAGTACCAGTACAATGGTCTTTATGATGTCTGCAAAAGACGTCTGAAAGAATGATACTAACATATATAATATATGTAACAAAACATACCCTGAAGTTTCTGGATGTTCGCTAACATACAGTAGAACTAAAACGTGTTGTCTCAACAAATCGCACAGAAAATTGAAACAGAAATTCTGATGACCTGTTATTTCATGCTTGACGAAGCAAAGCTATAGTTTCTGTTAATGGTTTATTAAATATTTATAACGTTACTGACAGTATTTAGGAGACCTATTCTTAAAGTAAACGGTTTACGACATCCGTAAACAAGCAAACATAAATCTACACTAATCCAAAGGTAAGCGACATATCAGTTGTAAATGCTTTTCCACTACCTCGTATATATTAAATTAATATACGATATCAAAGACATTCTGGGCTTTAATGTTACATTACGTTTAAACCAGGCAGTTTCCTCAGTTTAATAACTAAAGGTTAAACTTCTTCTTATATCTGTTATGTTCGGTTTAGCTTACATATGTAAAATAAAATCTATGGCTTTGGTACGCAGGAATTTGGACTTCTTGTTTTTCTGATTTACCGGATATCAAAAAGCTTGGCCGGCTTTGGCCCATAGTTACTAGCAGGTTAAATTTAGTTTGCGTCGAGTTAATTAAAAAATATAGTTCACTTCTTCCTATATGTTCCTTATAATTATTTTTTTAGCTCACTCCCTCTCGTATTTAATTAAATCAAAGATTAGAAATGCTTCAGTTGAAAATTTTGTCTCACTATATGAAGGCGTTCATTTGAAAAAATTTCTGATTATTTCAAGCAGTTCAGCAGATCTCTGTGGGCCCGTAGAAGTACAAAATTAACTAGTATACGATAGCGTTTTATACGAAAATAAAAAAAGGCCATTTACAATTGAATACGGAACTCGGCAAGTAATTACAATTATTTTGAAAGTGCTAGTAATTTTTAACACCAAATATTTAACCTTTCTATGTTGACATGTCTCAGTCTGTTTAGATTTTTTTCTGGACATACCGTACCGTGCCCAATAAAACATACAATGTTGACCTGTAAAGCAAAGCTCTCTAAATTTATGTTTACATTCGTTGACTGAGTGCTTGTGTTATTATCAGACGAGTATTATGTGCCCATAAGTTGTCAAAATTTAGATCGCTTCATGATAAATTAAAGTTCCCACCTGTTGACCCCCCAGGATATGAAAATACCATATAAACATTTTGGAGAAAATTTTAAAGGCGTTCTCGAGAATATCATAAAATAAAACGAAAGTAGTTAGACTATAAATCTCTACAAAGGGTTAAAAAAACAACTGTTACTGAGTGAATTGGCGACAAGCACGGAACAATAAATGAACCATTCGATCTCGTTGACCGATAACACAACTGACCTTACTCTGATTCACTAGAACATCAAGTTAATAAATGATCATGTACCGTATTTGAGCCGGTCCACATCTCGATATGCTTTTGCAAGCTTTAAAGATGCAAGGGAGGAGAGGCATGCACCCCCAGAAGTGTCTTTTCTTTTTTGCATCGATGTTGAAGTTATTTTTATTTTTTTTAATTGCGGCTTAAATGGTGAATATAAAATAGATTTCCAAATGAAAATTATAAAGCAAAAAAAAAAAAGAACGTTTTATGAATGTACCAACGCAAATCAACAGGTACATGTATGAAACGGGATAGTACATAAAAAAGATTTAGCCAAAAAAATTAAGGGCTATTATCTAATGTACATTTCTGCCAAACATTTCTCGCTTTTCAGGCAACCATGAGGACTTCAACGGTTCTGCTACTCGTTGCTGCAATTGTTATGGTGTATTTTTGTAAGTAGCTACATAGAGCGATTTTCAATTGAGTGTCGAAAGGTTATATATGATGTGAATGGCCTATTTAACCGTACTTACGTATCAGTGCGTTTCGCGGTCAATTAGACAAACTTTAAACCTTGTTCCAAAGCAGATTAATATATAGTCTTATAAGCATGTTCCGAAACGGCAGAGGTTAAAGTTGGAACAATCCGTATGTCTCTTTCGTGCTTCTTTATTGGTTCGCGCATAGATCTATCACGACAATGATGTAATCTTTGCCGCACTGGCAGGGATCCTGTAAACGATGCAGTCTCGTACGTTTAGCTGGATAAACAGCGCTTTAGTTGATTTGGGTCGTACTAGGTGTGACCTTAGTGTTGTGTCAGCCTTAGAAAACATCAATGCGCATGCCTTGTTGTTGTAGGCTGCGGCTAAGAACCTTCGATAAGCCTTATTGTTAACCGCGGTCAAACGAGAGAAATTTGCAAATGTTAAGAAAAGCACTTGAAAGTTAAGGTTGTCATTTTCACTGTTTTAAATTTAATATATTGCCAATACACTGTCAATTTACCAAACATTTTGAAAGTTTACCAAAAAAGTTCTAAGCGTTTAAAAACTGTGGACTGCAGAATTGTCGGCGCCATTTGCCAACATAATTTCGATCGGGCGCAAAGAGTTTTTGTCACTGTTGAAAACTGAGTTTTCAACGGAAAAAAGCTCATCATTTTGAGAAAAAATTAAAAGATAGTTACGTCAACTAAGTTTTTATACATCCTTGCCCATATTTCCATTTAATATTAAATAAAATCCCACTAAATAAAACGAAAAAAGCCTCGGACGTTTGACCGCGGTGGAGCCTTATTGTCTTGTGTTATCAAGGTGACGCGTTGAAGAAAAAAGAAGCGCGATTCAACGAAGAGCTGAACTCGAGTGGATCTGGTAAAACAGTTGACAAGAAAGCGTTGGAGGAAGGAACACTAACAGAACAAAAAGAAATTAAAGATGATTTGACCAAAGTTACCCCACAAGGATCAAAACAAGAAGGTAATATGTTTAATCTGCCTCGTCCTCAGGCCTCAACGTGCTAGGTGAGCGAAACGAGGGGGCTGGGAAAATCCTCCGAATCAGCTACGCTTGGAAACGAGGCTGGTTGGGTATCGTAACAATAAGAATACTGCGCGGTTCTAATCTTTTTGGTCTATTTCCTTAATTGATGGATGATTTATAGCTGGAGTTTCTTAATTTCTACCGAAGTAAGATGTAGTACATCAAAATTAATAAAACCGGAAGCGATCAAATGATCAAATTGATTGAATGTAACATAAATTTTAATATCTTTCTTTCTTTCTTTCTTTCTTTCTTTCTTTCTTTCTTTCTTTCTTTCTTTCTTTCTTTCTTTCTTTCTTTCTTTCTTTCTTTCTTTCTTTCTTTCTTTCTCTCTCTCTCTCTCTCTCTCTCTCTCTCTCTCTTTCTTTCTTTCTTTCTTTCTTTCTTTCTTTCTTTCTTTCTTTCTTTCTTTCTTTCTTTCTTTCTTTCTTTCTTTCTTTCTTTCTTTCTTTCTTTCTTTCTTTCTTTCTTTCTTTCTTTTTTTCTTTCTTTCTTTTAAAGCAGGAAGTGCTCAAGCTTCAAAACGTGCCCTCCCTGCCTTAGCAGCAACAGTTTTGAAAAACCCCAAAGTTCAGGAGGCGGTTGTCGACAAAGGTTTGGAAGTGATGAATAAACTGGTGGACAAACAACTCAAGATTATCGACGAAGCTCAAGAGAAGGCTTCCAACTTTTTAGCCAAAGACGTAAGTGTTAGATCAGAGCTTTGAATTGGCGGATAAGATGAGGGGGATAATTTCCCTTAGAATTTAAAATGAAAGATATGGAAATGTTCTTTTCCTCCTCTTGTCTTTAGATAAAACTCGACATTATGCCCGACAAAGGCTGGAGCACCCAGGATATGTTCGTTCCCCCGGGGTACCACATGGAGACGTCTCTTTCGGGAGTAAACAAAGCTGAAAAGGAGAATGGAGACGTCCCGTATACCTACGCACCCAACACTGGTGTGGGATATGTGATGATGAACGGCTGTTGGGGGACAAATTACACAGCGAATGATCCTTGTTACAACGCTAAATGGACTTCAAGCGTGTGCCAGGTGTGTCAGAGTTGTATAGTGAATTTTCTAGACAGCAGTAAGTCAACGTTACAAAATCCCTTTGTCGTTTACCTGCAAGATCGCGTTCAAATCTTGACAATAAAAATTGTAGTCGTCCGTGCAGTTATCGCGGAAGGGATAATCCAAACAAAACCTTGATTTATCGTAGCCGAGTGACGCGTTTCCGCCACCCGTACCCAAATAATATGTACCGTTAGCGAACAAAGGAGGGGCTGACAATAATTTCAATTGACCCCTGTCGTAATAGGCCGAGTACCAGTTCGTACGCGTATAAAAGAAGGCTGCGAAACAATATAACTTTCCTGAGAAAGATGTAATGTTCATCTTTGTCCCACGCTCGTGATATGATGAGCATTACATATTTCTCATTGTTTTACCGATGACCTTAACATTTACATTTACCATCATTCTTTATTTATCAATCAGTAACTGTCCTTTTTGCAGGGTTTTGTGAAAGGCGACCACAAGTAATTCTCTAAAAAAATACGCCAGCTATCTCATAGAAATTTTAACTGATTGACTTGGTACCGCTCTTTTTTCGGCAGAACATGATTGACGGAGCAGCTTTTCTTGGAGTTGGGTTTGACGGTCGCGGAGATTACAGTCCAGAATCCAGAAAAATGAGCATAGTGCAGAGAAACTGCAAAAACAAAGCAACGTGAGTCCGAATCAAAATAATATCTCCATCTTTCAGCTGGGGAAGCCATGGACAGCTCTTTAGACGAGTCCGTAGGCCGAGTCGCCTAAAATTAGGCGATATCACGCAAGCTTGAGCGCTATAATAGTTTTATAATTGAACACATTGATAACAAAGCACAGTTTGAAAAAAAAATATCAAAGGGACACTGTCTCGCCGAAATAGCAAAATTTCCCTGACCTTATTTTCATGCTATTTTGCCAAATGCCACCAAATAAGTATACAACTTAGTTGGATAAAAAGTTTCTATAGAGCAAAACAAATGCAGTAGTTTGGACATAAAGTGCAGGATTGCAAGGATTAAAGTGGATTACAGTTCATCAAATTTGATTTCTTGATCCGCCTGTCAAGAAATCAAAATTGACATCTTGTTGAATTTTGATCTTTTGAGTCGTTATTTTGTCTCTTAGTTCATATTTCTTTCCTTTCATCACTTTTGGCAATTTTTCCTTCTCATTTCAAGATAATAAAGCAAGCTTAAAGCAATCTCTGGCAATAATCATGATATATTTCGATATTTCAACCGGGACGGTGCCCCTTTAATGTATCAGTTTGTAAGGTTTTTACCCTATTATTCAGACCGGGTTCTGGGACCGAGGGGAGTGGATTTCACCCCCTCGTAATTTCTGTCACGTGACGTGATAACGTCATATGACGTGGAAATTAAGTAATCATTCTTAATGGCCGCCATCTTGGATCGGCCATCTTGGATTTCCACCATGTCAGAAAGCGCCAAAATGGAGTCAAAATTAATCAAAATAAACAGACAAATTCTAAAGTGGTCTTAATTTGTTAAATTACTACAAGAAAGTTAAACAGTTTCCGTTTAAACGCTAATTTAAAGTGTCTATGAAGTAAAAAATTATTGATGCTCATTTGAAAGGCTTTTCAAAATAAGGAAGAATGGCGTTTTCCGATTTGAAATAACTTTTTTTTTCAGAGATATTTGAGTTTTTTTGTCATGTAAACGTCATGAATCTTTCCATTGAGAAGATAGATCACAAAATCAAAAATATCTCTGAAAATATAAGAGTGACATTATTCAAACTTGGCACCAATAATGACCTTCAAGAAAGGTGCAACATGCCGCAGAGCATGTTGTAACCATGGCAACACACTTGGCTCCAGTCCCTTTCTGTTGTAAACCATATATCTCAATTTTCTATCAAATCAGGCGAGACAGGCAGTCCTGCTCGAAACACACATAGAGTCCATGTTGCTGTAGGTCTCCTGATAAACTAATTTAGAGTGACTGATGTTTGGTTAAGACAAAAAATGGGAAGGTCAGTTCTGCATAAACTTGATCTGGAATCAAAACTGCTACCATGGCAACAGCACAATGGGTGCCATTTTATGCCTTGTCTGATGTACATTACTGGTGCAAAGTTTGAAGAGCACCGCTCTAATAGTTCTTACGATATTCTATATTTTGTAAATTTGTCTTCCTTTACAAGTATTTTATGACGTCGTCACTTTTTACACAAAAACTTGAATATCTCCGGAATGAGAGGCAACATTTCAAAACAGAAAGCACTATTCTTCTTGTCTTCAAAAGGTCTTTCAAATAAGCTTCAGTTATTTTTTACTTCATAGGCACTTTAAACAATTTTAACAGAAAATTCTAAATTTGGGTAAACTTCCTTGTCAATATATGGTTAACCATGGAAACGTCACGCGTGATAAGCAAAAATGTCTGATCACAATGTTTCCAGATAAACGTAAAATAAAGTCACAAGTGGAAAGAATTTAAGCTTTTTCTGTTTGATATTTATAAACAGGTGTTTTAATTTATAGAATGAGGAAGTGTGGTGTTCCAGTTGTTTCAATCACGTTGTTGATGGAGGGTTCACCGTTTTTTCGGCAGTGGAATTACGGATTATTATCGAAACTTTTTCTCCTCCCAAAAATAACATTCAATCTTAATTCCAGGTACGACAACTTCGATGTTCCCGATACCATGAACGTGCATGGAATTTATGATACCTCAGCCACCATGCACACATTTGAGAGCCGTGCAGAATTTCAGAAATATTTACAGCAAGAAGCTGGTGTATCCGGATCGTTCTTTGGGTTTTACGCAGGAGCAAAGAAGGCCTGGGGCAGCTCGGAGTCGGCTGCCAGCCAGCAGTTTATGTCTGTTTTGGACATTGATGTGGACAGGTCAGTGAGACTAATAGATGGTAATAATGCCGTTTTGCGTGAGTCCATTTTGGACTATTGACATTGAATTCAATTGGGAATAATCAACAGCGGCAATATTTCGTGTTAGCTTTTTACGCAGCACGTGCTCCGCCATCTTCATCCCGATTTTATGGGGAAATCCACGGAGCGTTACGCGGGCTCAAATGTCCTCGATTTCTAGTGACGCAGCGATATTATTCCTCTCGTTGTTCAAGGAGTTCCTCTTAATAATGTATTTACGGACGTTGAGCCCTTAAATTCACTCTTACAGTTAAATTTCAGGTTTGGTTTGTAAATTTAACTTTTGTGGATGAATGCTACAGTTTGAAGAAAAATGTTGCCGGAGCTGTACATTGTTACCTCACTGTTGTTACCTGATACTATTTGTGTTTTGTGATGATCCGCAATATTTTACCAAATGAAATTTAGGTTTATTCTCCATTGATGTTTAGGTTTATTCTAAAATTTAGAGTAACTGACCACTAAAATAACTAGGATCGGGTAGAATTGAAATAACTTGTTTAGTTTTTGTTTTCAACGGTAGTGCATTTTCAGGCCGGGTTATCACATGATTTTACCGTAATACGAAAATAATTTACAAAGGTCAAACTGAACTTAGCTTATTTCAATACACCATTATAATATCTTAAAAGTTGTCTCTGTCAATGGCAGTGACTTGTTGAAAAAATATTAATATTTTTGAAAAAATACCACATTTATACACTGTAATCAGTGATAAGCGTAATGACTCATGATATATTTCTCCACTGAATTAATCCAGGTACGAAATTTTCATGGACGAAGTTAAGCCCGAGGACTTGAGCCTAGCTTTTCTGCGAGAATTTATGACTCTTCCAAGTTCATACTTCGATGCAAGAGCCCCAATAAAATATCGTAAGTACATGCGAATTTAAAGCAATACGTGTTCGATCAGCTAACATGCATGATCGATATTTCGAAAATGAGTCAATGGTATAAAAATACTCGAATACTCGCCTTTTTGCATTATACTTTCCACATTATATAAGGGTTTAATATAATCATATCGGTGAAAATGTTCAAGAATAACAACAGTGGTATACAGTAGAAGTACAGCCCTGTAGTAAGCGGCCACCCTCCATTTAGCGGTCAGTTTTCTTAGTCCCAAATTTTCGCCCACACAAACTTTGTAATATTTTGTTGCCTGCAAAATGCCACCCTTTAGCAGTGCGATGTTTGTCTGCCGTTGTTATTTTTACCTGCATTAAGCGGCCACATTTGAATCAACATAAAACCACAGATCATTTTATAATTTTATTTAAGGTTTGCTGCTCAGCACAGGTTCGACTGAATATAGGTTGTTAAAGAAATACTTTCGTTTTGTTTTGCCGATAGAAAATTTCATTCAAAGATGGGGAACCCATTACATTAAATCGGCAAGGTTTGGCGGCGAACTGGAAATACGAAAGAGAATGGACGCCCAAGAAGCAGGATCGAAGACCCAATTTTCTGAGAAAATGGAGTTTGAATACAAAAGTCTCTTTGCAAGTGTTGGGGCTAAATATAAGAGTGAAGGAGGAGTATCGGTGAGGCAACAGACGAAGACAACATCCACGGAGATCGAAGCCAAAGGGGGAAGTCAAGATATTGCTTCCATTCTATCTGACATTTACTCTCCAACGTTTAAAGCGGAATTCAAAGAATGGCTGCAGTCGATTCCACAGTATCCGAAGGCGTATAAATTTTTGATGAGTTCCATTTCCGACTTGGTAAATTTCCGATCCAATGATTTATTCCCAGATGAGAAGGTATGTACGTCTTTTAGTGGCTAACACATATGTTATTCTCTGGGTTCTTGTTGTAAATAATAAATTTTCTAATTATATATATGCGGATGCCAAAATGTTCGCTTTTTAAAACAACACTATGGAAAAGTAAGGATGGTATGTAACTAAATGCAACACTTGAGTAAGAGCATGAATGGCCTTAAAAATCAGCACTCAAATGATTTAATCTAGAGGGTAATGTTTACTGTTAGTTGTCAAATTTGGAACCCTCAAGGAGATTTTAACCGTCTTCCGGCGTTAAAATACTTTTCAGATACTCTATCGATCGGGTTTTTGGAAAAGTTATGTCTTGGCCTAAATACGTCATCACAAAGAACAAAAAGAATTATATTTGTATCTTTAAGAAATGTACTTTATTCATCTATTTCGTCACTACTATTGAATTTTGAAAAGGCAAGCGAATATTTTAGAGAAAGGTGTATCTCATTGGAGAAGGCCTCGAATTAGCCTGCGAATGTAACTGCTTCTCATCGCTCCCGGCCACTAGGAGCTGGGCCGAGAGCAATGAAAAGCGGCTGTAGTATTCAACGGCTAGCCTCGGATTACAATTTAAAATATAATCAATTTACCCGTGGTTTGCCACTTTTTCTAGGTAAACTGGGGCTGCGAGGGTAAAGCAGCGGAATTGGAGACTGAAAAAGATGGACGTAAGTTTTATTACACTTACCCCGTGAAAGGAACAAAGAAGAAAGTTTATTGCAAGTACGACAGTCGGCAAAGTCTGGAGACAGCAATAACGGAAAAAAGGACAAGTTTAAAAAGAGCAATTGAAATCTACATGGAGGAGGTACTGTCGAGTTCGATAAAGCTCCTTCAAAGTTCTCAAACTTAAACTACCTGATTTTCATACATGATAAAGATATAAAAAACAGCATCCGTAACAGAGCTATATTCGCAAAACCTTGAAAATCGGTTTCGCCGATCGACTGTTTGTGATTTGTTGTATCTGCCATTACTTGAATGTATCAAAACAGGCTTTTCTCGTTTTCTCGCTAAAAATATCCCTAATACGGAAAAAGGCTTGTTCGATTGACCAATCAGAATGCCGAAAAGCGAATGACATCAAATATAAGCTGCGTACTTTTCAGCTCACAATCCATCGCTTTGCTTTGTCTGTTCGCTAAACCAACCAAAAGCCGAGCGAGGTTTTTGTGTCCATTCCCCAAACTTTTCAAATCGCTTCTTTTGTTGTTTTGGTTGTGGTGGTAAAACCAAAACCAAAGTAATTACTCTGACCAATCACAACAGTCGTAAACAATCCAATGAACCAATCAGAGCTCGAAGCAATTACATGTCGGCGGCGCCAAGCGCGAGAAAACGCGTGCGAGCAAGTCACGATTGGTTTTGGTTTTACTTCTGATTGGTCGAGAAAGTGGCGCGAGATTTTTGTAGCTAATCACAAAGCGTAGCAATGCAAAACCAAAGTAATTATGTAATTACATTTTACACTCAATTAAAAAACTGCTCTAAAATGCTGAAATGTTAGTTATGCAAGTGATGATATAAAAAAACGCTATGTAGGTGTATGTCAGCCGTGCGTGCCAACATGACCAGTGGATGCAACACAAGATGGAGTTTAATTGGAGGAATACGGAAGTTTGTGCGCCAGAACCGTGCGCAAGAGAGGATTTGCACAAGTATTTTTGAATTATTCCAAACTTTTTGAGTGCTGCATGTTAACACAAAACTACCATTTTTATAGCTAATAACAATTTTAAATCTGTTTCATATCTTCAGGGCCCCGTTTCGTTGTCGGATGTTCGCCTTGAAAAATGTCCTCCCGAGATAGCGACCACGCCTACAACAAAACCTACTACTCAACCAGCGTCTGCGGACAAGTGGATGGATCACAAAGTGATCCCCAGGTGGAAGGAGCTCATTAGCAGTGACTCCACTTTTCAAGTGACCTTTGACATGTTGGATGATCTAAAAAACCCAATGCATAGTGCCTTCAGTATTGCAAAAGACATGAAACGAAACGTCCGCTACAGGTAAGTCTTCACATATAGGCTAAAAATATTTAATAACGTAATAAGGATTTTGTTACGTCATCAAGTTGCAATGTCTGGGGGTTGTGACGTCATCAGAATGGGATGTTTAGGGTTTGTACGTCATCAGAATAGAATGTTAGGGTTTGTGACATCATCGGAATGGAACGTTAGGGTTTGTGATGGCATCAGAATCGAATATTTCGGTTTATGACGTTATCAGAATGGATTGTTAGTGTTTGTGACGTCATCAGATTGGAATGATAGGGTTTGTGACTTCGTTGGAAATGTTAGGGTTTGTGACGTTATCAGACTGGAATGTTTTTCACGTCATTGCCGTTTAGTGTGATGTCATAGGACTGGAATGTGGATTGGCCGCCATGATCCATACCGCCATCCTTTACTAATCTTATTTGCATTTTTAACGCAGTGTATTTATTTATGGCTTAAACCTAAACGGTTTCTGAAGAAAAAAACGAGAATGGTGAAACCGCAATGTGGTGCCTAGACTGAGTAATACGAGGCATTGATGTTGTCAGTTTGGTTAGATGTTTAAAGACTGACCTGTATGAATGTTTACAGACTATTCTCAGAGCATATTTAATTGCATGAGAAACTAGTTTTCAAATGCTGCAAACTTCACAGGCGCCAGTAAGAGCGTCAGCCTTGGGCGTCAGTTATGTTGGAAGCAGTTTACACACTGTGGTTAAATCGATTATCGACGAAAATGGTTCTGTTGGTCAGTTTTTCCAACACAGTTTAAAACTTCATGCATTTTGCACACGGTAAAGGCAATTCACATCAACAAAGACACGTCAAAAAAAAAAAAAAACTACTGAAACAATTTTGGGCAGCATTTGAGTTTTAAGCAACTTTTAAAAGTAAACATCTTGTCTTCTGATCATAAAACAACTTTTGAGATTATCGGAAATAATTTTGTAAGTATAAAAAACAGATTTTAAAACCGGACAACTTTAAAACAGACTTATTAAAAAATTGATATCCTTATTTCCTTTAATAAAGGGATGGTGAATGGTATACAAGTGACGGCGATAAAACATTCCACCTGTACAGCGGTTTTAGTGGTTCAAGTTATGATCCCCGAAAACACAAAATGACTATATTTGGACTAACATTATCTTACAACGAAAAGAAAGGCTTCTTGTCCCTTGACGAACAAGATTACAAGTCGTCAAAGGAAGTGTTTCCTGCTTTGTCTACCGACTTGAAGGGAATACCACTAGCCTGGGTAGAATTAGTCAGTAGAGCAGCCAGAGTTAGTAAGAGAACTGGAGCATCCGCCACACCTGCCATAGGGCTGCCATGCCACGCCGAATGGTCTAATATCCTGCGCATGCACCTTGAAGACATGCAAGGAAAATGTCTCCACTTCACTGCAGCATCAAGTGGAACGGTTTATGTGGTGTTTAGCGCTTCTCCAAAGAACGTAAATGCACGCTATGTCGTGGAAATTTCCTCCAAAGTTGTCATCTTTAAGGTATGAGCAAAAGATGCCACAAATCACACAGTCATACGAAGAAAAAGAAACAGACATATACTCCTATAGACATGCACCTGTCAAGACGTGCAAATATTACGCCCGCCTTCCTCCCCAAAAATTACTTGAATACACGCAATTCTTTGCCGGATAAATTATATTAAATTATAAAAACAATATATATTAATTATCGAGTTACAAGGTACCTATAAATATTTCACTCACATGGCGACAACACCGTGGAAGCAAATTCCGTTGAAAACAGTTCTGCATTGCTGGGCAATGCAGTGAGAAGGGCAAGGTTGTCTGCAGTTAACACAGCTTTATCGCTCTCTGAGTTTATTGCATATAGCAACGTCACATTTTCATATTTTGCTTAATAGGGTGCAGCGGCTAAAGCCGATTCACCGACCGTTACAGACGTAGACGCCGTCGCTCTAGGAGAAAGCGTTCTTTACCAATCTTACTTTGTTTGCATCACCATTTCCGGTCGAAACACGTTGATCGAGTACGGCAAGAACCAGGGCACTAAGGACGCTGGAAGCGTCTACCTTAACATGATTGACAATAGCAGGGATTTTGACATAAGGTTCTATGCTTTTGGAAACAAAGATGAACCAGTGAACATCATGGACGCTCACATGGTCTCACACAATCAAACCGATGTCCAGTGCAAAGGAGATACCGTGAAAGACGAAATTGAGAATCTCTGTGCAAAGAATTGCCACCAACACTGTAACCCTGTGGCAGGTCTGTATCCTTTGTGAATTGTGTGTTTAGTTGTATTCAGGGTGTCGGCAACTGAAGGTTAAGTTGAACTCTGGAATAGGAGAAATAGAATATCGAGATAACCGTATGTTGCTTCAAGAAAATGTCGTCCCAGAAGACCAGAAACTCCTACATTCCGGATTGAAACGATGGACGATGATGAACGATATCCAATTGTGAGAAAGTAAACAATTAGTTTTTTTTTATATTTAGGCTGCAAACAACCGAATGATGATGAACAATGTAACGCGTGTCGCGTTGTCAAAGCAGCAGGAAGCACGAGATGTCTTGACGAATGCCCATCGACATCTATGATAAACAAGAACAAGGAATGCGTTCGTAAGTTAATTTATTGTTACGGATCTAGAATTCGGCATATACTGATTTTCTTCGTAAATTAAACCAAAACCAGCAAACGATCATCATCATCATCATCATCATAACTTTATTAATGTGTCAACAAGATTTAGCATTGCTGCTAATTGGGGACACCTAAAAGAAGTTACAATATATCAAAACTATGTACAAGATAAATTTACAAGATAGTTAAAATTTCCCTAAAAAATAAAATAATAGTTAATTAATAATATTTAAGTCGAACACAGATGACATTTGCACCCACTGCCCACATAAATTGAACCAATAGCTGGCGCCAAGCGCCAGCTACATGTTTTTGGTTGTATTAGTTTAGTTTTGGTTTTAGTGTTACTTGTGATTAGATTAAAAAGTGGCCCGACATTGTTTAGCCAATCACAGTGCGGAGCCGAATGCGAAACCAAAGCAATTGACAGTCAATTGAAAACCTCTCAAAGATGTGGAAATCAAGACGTGGTCGTGATGTAGGTTACAGTAACCCTGTTCCGGGGGGGAGGGGGGGGGGGGGGGGGGGCGGGATAGTCTACATGGAAGTTAAGGTAAAGTGAGACGGCTGGATCCATCAGGATCCATCATCCACCAGTACGTTGTTTTTTACTTTATTTAAGTTAACTGGCTACGGTTTTCTTGGAACCAACGTTAAAACAACAACAGCAAAATAGTAACCGGATGGGTAATTTTCAATTCTCCTCTTCATGTTTTCGGCCACATGGCGGGAAGTCTGTTTTACTTTGTTCAAAGACAAAAGCTACCTTTTCTCTGTGCGGAGTGATCTTCAATTCGGCTTCTGATTTGGGCAGGAGCACATATATGGGTTTGGCTTAATGAAATATCACGAGCGCGCAAAACACAAAGTTTTAATTTTATTTTTAACTATGGCTTTCTTAACTTATTTTAGCATCCTACGAAGGAATAGTAGAACCGATTGGTACTCCTGTTGAGGAGAGGGAAGTCACAGTCGGGGATGAGCTCAGTACCTGCATGTGGTTAAAGCTCACAGAAGGAACGTGGAAAACAGATGGGCATCTGGCAAAACTGATTTGGCTGGAGATGAAGGGGATGAACATGCTTACTTCCTTATGGGGAGAGGGTGACAGCCTTTTCTTCCGGTACATACATGGTGGCATCGATGAAAAGTAAGCCACTCCTTTGGATCTTCTAATTTTTGTTATTTAACACCAATCGACTTTTAAAGATAAATGATTTCGCTAGATACAAACTTGCAGTGGCAGATCCAGACCCATCGAAAGGAATGATGGGGGAGGGAGGGGAGGGAGGGGGTGAGTAAAAATGTTAGGGACTAACTAGGGCCTCACCCCTAGATCCGCCACTGAGTTGGAGTGCAAGTATTCTATTTGAAGTCGACAGGATTTCCTTTTCTAAAATTTATATTTTAAATCTCAGGGTTAATAGATAGAAAGATATCCTTTATTTCAACAGGGTAACCCATTCAGCTACGAGGCTGGAATCCAAAGGGGCCCTGCACACATTATAATAAGGGTATATATACACGTCCTGACTTTTCATTTTTATTTGTTTTAAGGCGTAACGTTGATAAATTGAGGGACAGACAATGGCACCAAGTGTGTATCTTATGGTCAAGTAAGACCGCTGCCTGGTCAATTTATCTTGACGGAAAGAGGGATGCATACGGCACTTATAATGACTTCATAGGCCGAAGGATTGGTAGGTTTAAGATGGGCGAAGCAGTGTCTCAAAACAAAATGCGCATGACTCAAGTTAATCTCTGGAACCGCGTTCTCACAAATCAAGAAATTGCAACATTCGCAAAAACATGCAACCAGGGCATAGGAGACCTGGTGTCCTGGGCAGATTTGTATGATGAGACAAAGTCAAGCAGGTACTCCAAACCGTCCACCTGCAAAGCCATTCCAGAGGCTCTATCAACCACTGCCACGCCCGTTACCACGCAGTTAACTACAGCGTCCACAACTGCACGAACAGTGACTACAACAGAGCCAGCGTCTGGGAAACGAGGATTTAAACGTAGGAAGGCCTTGTATCACTAGGCAATTTGAAAAGAAAACATAAGCTGAGAAAAAGTTTGCAATGGGTTAGGAATAAAGTGAAATCATTTCAGTTTTAACATGAATCGGCCTTGTTTTGATGAAACATTAACTGGACTGGACAAGACTGAGTGCCGAAAAAAAACTGTGACAAAGACAGTCAGATGTTTCGAAGGGGTTATCCCCGAAACGTCTGACTGTCTTTGTCACAGTTCTTATTAATGATTCTTATTAATCAATGATCAGATTATTCAGATTGATTATCATTAATTCATTACCGCTATACGGTGATCTGTATTGATAAACAAGGACACTAAAAAAAATAGAGAAAATATGACGATTGTCAAAAAATTATTATTAATATTTAATTTAGCCAGGAAGAAAAAAACTGTGTAATATTTACAAATGTAAGAGAAGAATGAGTTATTTTAATTTGGAAGTGAATAAATACCTTTTCGGTGAGAAACAGGCTCTTCGTCTGAAAGACATTTCGGGCGCGAATGAATTGCGTTGAAGTTTTTAGCCCGCAAACCAACCCAGCTCAATGCATTTTGCGCATAACATAGCGTTTTGGGCTCTAACGTTTTCGGAACCGAGAAACGCACACCAGGATCGCGACTAGTACCGCAATAGCTATTTTAATAGATGCATGATATATAATTTTACCCTCCTGGAGTAAAAGGGGCACGGGGGGGGGGGGGGGGGGGGGGGGGGGGGGGGACCGGGGGTGCTCGTCCAAAATCTCATTTGATGGGTGTAGCTCAAAATAATTTTTACCCCTAAGAGGTACTTTACCAATTCTAAAACAACACATGTCATCCATATTTTTTCGGCTCATACCCTAAAACGTACCGCAATAAGTCTAACGGTGGTCATTTTAGATTTTAGTACCCTAAGCGGTACCAATCTCCAAATTTTGACCCCTTAAAGGTACGACGAGCACCCCGTCATTGCGTTCGACGAAGGAGAACGTATATTATTTCCCGCGGGTATCGATCGTGATGCCATATGATTTCAGGGTTTGGACGCCATCTTGGACTGGCTGGCTGGCTGGCACAAATGGCCTCGATCTCATGTCGGCCGCCGGGAACTGGTATTTACAAGTGCAGTGAAATTACTTTCGACGACGACCATGTTTTTTCTGTTTTTGTTATAATTCGTGCTGTCCTTCGTGTTTTCTTCTGCCTTTGCTGTTTTTCGCAGTTTTCCCCAAGGTAAGTGAAGTTTTGACTTGGAACAGTACGAAAACGAATGCCTCCGACAACTAAACGACACACAGTTCTACGAGAAAATTGACCAAGATATTACCCCTCTCACCCAAGAATGTGTTAAAAGATACGTCACTGGCCTCCAATCAGACAACATGATTGACGACGATACAGCAAAATATCTTAAAGAGAACACGCCAAAACCAGGTCGCTTCTACACCATCACCAAAATACACAAACAAGGTCACCCTGGACGCCCTGTAGTCTCTTGCAATAGCCATCCGACTGAACACATATCCCAATTTGTCGACTTCCATCTTCAACCACTGGTCTCGAATCTTCCATCTTACATAAAAGACACGACACACTTTCTCAACAAACTTAATGACATCAGCCAACTTCCTGATAGTGTTCTACTTGTAACTCTGGACGTGTCCTCCCTTTATACCAACATACCACACAAAGACGGAATCCAAGCCTGCAGTGATTTCCTGGACCAACGACTTAACCAAACAGTCAAGACTACAAGAATTTGCGATCTTATTCGCATGATACTCACTAATAACACATTTACTTTCAACGATCAGTACTACAGACAAATTAACGGCACAGCAATGGGTACAAAAATGGCTCCATCTTACGCCAATCTCTTCATGGGTAAATTCGAACAAAAAGCCCTAGCGTCTGCTCCAAACTCCCCCCTTATTTGGTGGCGTTACATCGATGACATATTCCTTCTCTGGACCCATGGCGAAGATAAACTTCATGATTTCATCAAATATTTAAATAGCTTACATCCTACTATCAAGTTTACCAGCTCTTTCTCAGACACTGAAATCCCCTTCTTAGATGTTCGCGTTCTCCTTACCAACGGGAAATTAGAAACTGCATGATCTTTACGTCAAACCTACAGACAAGCACCAGTACCTCCTAAAATCCTCCTGCCATCCCTCCCACACCAAGCAATCTATCCCATATAGCATGGCTCTTCGACTACGCAGAATCTGCTCAACAGACTCCCTTTTCAGCAAAAGAACAAAAGCCCTTACAAGACATTTGGTCAAGAGAGGACATAATTATCACTTTGTAAAGGAACAAATCCAGAAAGTAAATGCTATCCCACGTAGTACAGCCCTGGAAACAGCAACTAACACGAAAGAAACTAACCGGATACCATTTGTAGTAACATTCAACCCAGCCCTCCCTAACATACCTAAAGTTATTCAAAGAAATCTCAACATCCTTCATTCTTCTAAAAGATGCAAAGAAGCATTCCCTTTCCCTCCTTTGATTTCCTACCGCAGATCCAAGAACTTGCGTGACATTCTTGTTAGAGCTGTATACCGCAGACCACCCCCTCAAACACCTGGAATTTTCCGTTGTAACAGAAATCGGTGTAAAACATGTCCTTTTATCAAAGAAGGAACCACGTCTTACACCTTCTTCTCTACAGGCGAAAAACGACAAATACGACATCGCATCTGCTGCACATCCACTAACGTCATCTATATGATCCAATGCGCCAAATGCCATACACAATACATCGGTGAGACAAAACGACAAGTCAGCGATCGATTTAGGGAACATAGACGTGCAGTTGAGAAGGCCTTGAAGAAAGAACATCATGCAGGATCAACCGACTGCCGTGTCAGATCACTTTGCTCTCACCGGACACTCTATTACCGACCTCCAAATCATCCCATTAGAACTCATTAATTCTAATAGAGACATGATCCGTAAAGCGAGAGAATCATATTTAATCACTATAGCCAATACACTTGAACTAAATGGCATGAACAGACGCGACGAAATTTAATCTTCTACACATTTATTGTTATTATAATTACTAGCCGTTTCTAGTTTTCAACCGTTACTTTTTCATTAGCCTATCATGTGTCAGTATTTTATCTTAGCCCCCTTTTAAATATTGTAACCGTTTGTTTCCTTCTTCTCTTAGCTTTCTTAGCCCCTGATGAAGGTTAGTTTTGTCTAACCGAAATATCGGGCAAATATTATTAAAAGAAATCGATCGAACGAATTTGCTGTCTGATCAGCCTTGCATGTTAAAGTTTTTTATTTAGTTCATTGCTGATCCCGATCTGCACAAAGATCCAGCTACATTTTGCTACTGTTTGTTCAAGTGGTCCTTGCATTTTTACGGAAGTTAAGTGAAGTTTTGTAGATTTATTCGAACTTCCTCTTGAAAATATGACTGCAGCTACTTATCAGAAAACTGTGCAGTGGTGTGTTTTCTAGGAAACACGCTGCGATTCGCCCCGACTACGATAGCGAGTTGTGATGTGTCAATTCAGCTGCTTTTCTTAGGGGATTCAACTTCTCTCTGCGCTCAGACTTGTGGGACTCGACCAATATAAAACTCCAGGAGTCTCATATGTAGCTCTTAGCAGCAATAAAACATTATCATCATATGTTATTGAGCCAATCGCCTATGAGCGGTTAACAAGTTTAAAATCATCAAATACTTTGCGGTATCGACTGACTGAGGAAGACAGACTAGACCGAATGACATTAGCACAATAGATTTCATAACACTGAACGCCATCATTAGTTCTGTTATAATCCTGACCAAAGCGTTTAGACATGGTTTTACAGCTAGGGTATTGTATGTGCTTCCCCCGATTAATAGTTGTCATAAGACTTGCAAGAATATAATTTGCCAATTAGGTAAGTAGGACAAACATGTGTTAAAGGTAATTTACTCTTAGTTTAATTTTCCCTCACTTCAAGTTTTTTTGCTCTTATCTTCTTCTTTTCTCAGGTTATCTACCCATGCCTTTGGTAAGGTAAGTCCTTGACTTTTGTGAATTGTTATTGCCCATGCAAGTGCAAGAGGAAGCTGCTATCTTTCATGGAAGCCATCTGATAATTGATAATTGAGCTGAGGCAGTGACTGGGCATATGGGTACACAAGATGGAAGACTGTGACTGAGAGATGGACCTTTGTAGACGTCAAATTTTACAATAACTGCTATTACCAAATCAGGTTATTCATTTTTGCTTCTAAACATAAACTAACGAATATTTGAATAAATTTTTTTTCAAAAGAAGAGTTTGTTGTCCATTTTTATTTGTTTATTAATTTCATAGGTTGAAAAGCGATTTTATGTAAACAAAACAAAACTTGGATTTTATAGTTCTAAACTGAAAATATCCAGAGAATATGACGATATAATAACTGCCACTCCTTGACCAGCCCCCCCCCCCCCTCCCACCACCACCGCCGCCTCCACCTCCCACTTCCTCACCCCCTCATACCATCACCCCACCCTGTCGAACGCACTCCCCTCATTTCCAATTACTACTAGTTTTTATATGGGAGCCCCCCCCCCCCCCCCCGGGACAGCAGCCCGGAAATCAGAAATGAGCCCTGACGTCAGGATGTCGTCTCAAGTTGACCTTTCGATCAATGATATCACTTTTATTGGTAGTCAAGTTACAAGTTATTGAGTGTAATATTAATAACTTCTAGCCTGCGAATGTAGCCTTCGTTCTTCCGTTCAGTGATCAAATCCCTCAAATTCACCACTAAGACCTGATTAGTTCGAAGCACTTTTGTTCAAAGGATTCAGAAGTCCTTCCAATTCACAAGAGTCAAACGCCTGTGACGACAGATTGAGCTATGAAACAACAGGATAAAGAAGATCAGCGGCAGCAGACGATTGTTAGAAGAAAAACACTCCCCAGCATTTGTTCCTTGTCAGCTTTGCTGTTGTCTGCTGTGTGTTGTATTGCACTCATTCACATGCAGCTCAAAATTCAAACACATTATCGACTGATATCAGAGTTGGCAACAGTTTATGACCAGATGGAGGGCGAAATCCAACAAACAATAGAACAAAATTACTTAAGATGGCAAGTTACAAAAGACAGTCATACAGGGCATAATCGGCAAACGGCAAGAGGTGAGTTTCGTTCTTATTCTTGGTATACACTGGGCTCTTCGGTCAGCTGTCACTCGGTTTTTCTCGATCTTTATCAGTTTTATTCCACCACGGTACCGGTAATGTAAAAAAAAAGACTTGCAGTAAACAAGGATATGAAGCGGAAAACATATTTTGTTCGTGGTACGTTCGGTCTGGTGGCCAGCAGAAGTTGAAAATGCTGGCTCACTTGCACTCTTGTTGTTTCATTTATTCAATTGCTTATTTAATTATTGTCACCGTGAGTATATTCTTGCCCTTTTAGTCGCATGACATAGTACATCATTTATTTTAGCCAGCTGTGAGCGAAATTTTGTAAATATGTGTGCATATGTTTGTCTCGTCTGTTAATTATTATTAGCGAGCCAGCCGTCGAAGTTAAAGTTCAGTCGATTATCAAGATCATGATATTAATCTCGACTATTAACATCTTATTTTAACCATATCATGAATGAATGTTTTACATGAATGATATAGCTAACTGTAATGAAGTGCTTTACCGTTTGATATGTCTCCTACATGTAGTTAAGCCCAAAAGGGTTTGTCGATAAGGGGAAAATCCAATTGTAACATGGTTATTGGGGCGAATAAACACTGACTTAATTTGATCTGATTTGATTTGAGGTCAAGAGACCATCTCAAGACAAAAACGTGCGGCGTCAGGCGATAGTTTACAACATAGATCATCCCAAACACTTTCTGAGGTAAAACTTCTGATTAAACAAGAGCTCCGTCGGCTGCAAAACCAAATCTGCGCTAAAGATGAAATGCTCTGCCGCTCAGGACCTAAAGGAAACACAGGACGACGGGGAACCCGAGGGAGACCAGGTCCCCCAGGGAGACCCGGGCTACAAGGACCTCCTGGTAAACATGGTCCGATAGGACCTCAAGGAGCGATAGGCAAAAAGGGGGATCTCGGAGTGCCGGGTAACCCTGGTCCTGCGGGACCTAGAGGCCCACCGGGTACGCAAGGCGCAAAGGGGGAGCCGGGCCAGACCCCCTCAGCTCCTTCTCTATCACAGCCTCCCGTTCAAGCGACGATTAATGAAAGTCAGACAGCCATCTTGAAATGTACAGCGGATGGTTACCCGCCTCCACAGGTAACGTGGTCAAAGTTGAATTCTACGCTTCCTGATGGACGTCACGTGGTCGGATCCAATGGCGCTCTGATTGTGAAGGACGTTAGACCTGGAGATGACGGAGTTTACGGTTGTAAAGCTGAAAATGTACTGGGAAGCGTGAACGTCACAACGCGACTGACCGTTCAGTGTAAGTAGTGCCGGTTATACGGATCGTGAATCTCTAAATTATTGTTACAACCCACTTTAATCATTCCACTAGTGGGCTTAACGACAGTATGTGGTTAAACCACGCATTGACCAAGTAGGTTTGCAGTGATATCATCATTTATAGGCACTTATTTGAAAGGTGACGTATTTATGTCAAAACGAAAAACAAATACTTCAAACAAGAATAAGTATGCCACCTGAAAGTGACTTGTCAGCTTTTGCGTGCTTTGATTGGGTTGTTTCAACTCAGAATATTCTAGCTTATCCTGCACTATTCGTTTATTGGCTTGGAGACAAAAATGGCTGACCGTTTTTTCTCTTTTCAAGATCAAAATCATGTTTGGAACGCTAGGTGATTAATAGACTACGAGCAGTCTCCCTTTTCCAGCTTAGTCCGCCGACCGAGAAAGTCAAAAAACATTAGCGAAGTTTCTCGCTCGACGGACTAAGCTGGAAAAGAGAGACTGCTCATAGTCTAGGTGGTTAAAGTGCTTTCAGTTTTTTTGGGCGATTTTCTATCAAATTTTACAACAACGTATCAATTTGTCAGTCTGGTGGCATATAATTTATCGTTTGCCATATTTGACAAACTAACTTCAATAATTGCTTTGTTGTGCGTGCACTTTATCTTCACATGCAGCAATAATATTAACTACGTTCATCTGCTCATAGTAAATAATAAAATGCCCTCATTGATACATTTATATATTGTTGTGCAATTTTGACCTATGGTGCAATTATACTTGCACTACTGGTGCAAATTTTTCAAAAGGTATTTTTTCTATTAAAAATCAAGATAAAAGTACCCACCCCTCCCTAATTTCCATATTACCCCCCTGATGCCATACTTAGTCCACTACCCTTTATCTACATGTACCTCCGGAATATCTGAAGACCTTCAGATATTCCGAACACCTACCGAAGACCTTCTGAAGGCCTACCTTCAGATCTGCAGTCCAATCTCTATACCACTACATCACACAGGATAAGGTTGGCCAATGGCTTAAACGTCTTTGTATTATTACTTAATATTGGTCCCAGACTCCCCTCAACCAACATTTAATTTATGCAAGACTAAAACAAGTTTTCTTCGAATGCCCATTTTTATTTGTTGTGTTACTCTCTCACTGTAATTACTTTTTTTATCCTATTAACAATTTCCAACACCTTAACACAAAGTTAACCCTAACTTGTAGTAAAAGCTAACCGTTTAAAATAAGTGCTTAATGAGACCCTGATGTGCAATACACTTGAGATACTGAGTTGATACTAAATTTAGCATTGAAAAAGGGCAATAGAGGTCCCACCCCAAATACGTGGTTATGTAAAAGAAACGACAAGGATGCCAGTTTTGTGGCAAAACTAGGGTGGCAGGAAAGGCAGAGCCTATGTCCCCTAGAGTAGCGGTGTCACTTGGGGACCCCTCCCCACTAGAGTAGCGGTGTCTCTAGAGGGGACCCCCCCGAAGTAGCGGTGTCTAAGGGGGGGGGGGGGGGGGGGGGCTTATGTTAGTGTGTAACATAGGGGTACCAGAAGAGGGGTGTCCTTCTGGGAGGAGAATGGGTATAGGTCAGATGGTACGGTGGTACTATCTACTATCTTGGAACGGGGAGCTTGGTCGTACAATGTTAGAACTGTGAAAGTAACATTACTTCACGCTAGAAATTCCCTACAGGACTGTTGCACTATAGAACATAGGTCTAGACTATTGCACCAGTGACCAAAAAAAGCATGGCAGAATCACATGACAGCATGAGTGGGAAATCACTGGAACTTTGACCTACGTACAATTTAACCTAGTAAAAGTAAAATTACTTCAGGCAGGCAATGACCTACGGACTGTTGCAACAGAGACTTCAGAGCTCATTAACCTCAGTTTAATAGCTAAAACTTGCAATTAACCTTAATCACTCAATTCAGTGCTTATTAATTCTTTTTACATCAACCTACATAATCATCTTGTTGTTTGATAGCCCACTGTAGTAAGAAAGAAAGGAACTGGCCTGTAAACATGTTGCTCCAGTTCAATTATTTTATGCACCAGGGCAAATATTTTAACCTGGTGCAAGTTTTTTGTTCCAGTTCAATTATTTTGCACTAGTTAAAAAAAAATTGCACCAGTAGTGCAGGTATAATTGCACCAAAGGTCAAAATTGCACTACAACATATACCTACAATGGTGGAGGAGGCATTCGCACCCTTAAGGTTTTTCTCCGATTTTTTCAAGACGGTTTACCGTTAGCTCATGCCGTCTTAAGTAGCCGTTCATTTATCCTTGAGACACGCTTTGGTAAAGTTTGGCGATAATCGGTTGCTATGGTAACGAGATATGATGTCATAAGTAGCATGAGGTCAAACCATTTTTGAATAAAAGTGCATGTTTTCACCTTTTTCGGTGAACAAAAAACATATAAAACGCTACTAAAAGCAGCAAAATGTTTAATTGTATCATATTTTACACTTAGTCTAACTTCAAGCAAAAAGTATTTGCAATTTCCGCATTTTTCCCGACAAAATGGCAGCCATCAACTCATTGGATGACGTCACGGGGCCCCAACATCGCTATAACCCAAAATATTTACCTTATCTTGTAGAGTACATCACATGCCATGTCTTATTAGAGGTAAAATATTTCCAAACTATTGAACAGCGCAAGGGAGGGGTTGCAACCCCCCCCCCCCCCCCACCTTGTAGCACGAGGGTTAATGCATAACACTTATTACCTCTTTCTCGCCAGTTCGTCCCGAACTTTTTTTGTCATCCAATCGACTGATGGCAGAAGAAAAACAAAACGTCACTATCGCCTGCACTGCTACTGGTCAGCCGCAACCCAAGATCACGTGGTCCAGAGCTGTTGGCAGTTTGTCTCCTGACAGAACTAAAGTGATAAATGGAGGTCTGACCATCGAGGAAGTGTCAAAAAAGGATGGTGGGATATACTTTTGTAAGGCAGAGAATCTTCTCGGATCAGCAACGAACTCGGCTCAACTCATGATATTCAGGAGTTTGCGATTCAGAGTCCGTCCTCCCCGAGTAGTAACTCCCTTAATTGGTTCAAAAATCCGTCTACCGTGTGTGGCCGAGAGTGACCTCAGAACTGTAATAACTTGGAGAAAGAATGGTATGTCTTCACTTCCTGCAGATTCGAATGTACTGTTCGATGGAACGCTGGTCCTTCAGAACATTAAAAAATCACATGAAGGAATTTTCACTTGTAAAGCGGCTAATGGTTTGGCGACTTTAGAGGTTAGCGTTAAGATCAATTCCCCAGTTACTCCTGCTTCCTGTTCTGTGATAAGAAAACGCGTCAGTAGTGTAAGCGGAAATTACATCATTGATCCAGATGGTATGGGAGGTCTGGCACCATTCACAGTCTTCTGTGACATGGCTGACAAAAATGGAGTTGGCGTGACACTCATCAGTCACAACAGTGAAAGCCGAATATCAGCAACAGGATATGAAGGAAACGGGGCGTACTCGCGTGACATTTATTACAGCGGAGCGAGTATGTCTCAGCTTGCCAGTCTTACCAGAGTGTCGTCCCACTGTGAACAGTTTATCAAGTATGATTGTCATGGTTCGGTTTTACTCTTCAATAATGATCCTCGTGGATGGTGGGTGTCACGTGATTCTAATATGATGAGGTACTGGGGCGGGGCAACTGGACATGGTAAGTGCGCGTGCGGGATGACCAACTCATGTGCAAATCCCAATTATGGTTGTAACTGCGATAAGAATGACTATGTATGGCGTGAAGACAGTGGTCTTCTCACTGACAAGACTTTTCTTCCAGTAGCACAGCTCCGGTTTGGAGATACTGGCGATAGCAGGGAGCAAGGTTACCACACACTGGGAAAACTGAAGTGCTATGGCACAGCATAAACTTCTACGTCAGAGGCCAAGGGCAGGCAAAATCATTGTTGGAGAAATCGTTGATGACTTTGCGCATTTTATACCCTTGTTTGTTGAAAATCCCGTTACAGGTCGCGGATCATGTATTAGGCAAACAGATATTTTTAGTTTATTCATTAGATGCAGATTCTTAACAGCGGATCATTTAAAAAGCTCTTTTGTTCATTGATACAGCAAACTAATAAAAACCTAGAAATTTCTGCTTATCATCGTAAACAATTTCAGACAAGGTTAATTTTAATTCAGGATACACTGACAGACTCGCCTGAGGAGGGCACTTCTGATGCCGAAACCGTCGCGAGGACACAAATAGAAGACAAGAACGCACTTACAGATCAGACCAGAACGGAAAAGACGAAACTGCAACCATAATGAGAACAACCGTTTGCGCCAAGATGAAAGAACTTGCAAAGATACATGCGTTTAAATGTATACATTAAAGACAGTGAGATAACACGGCTGGAACTCCATCTCGGATTGGATAACAACTTTAGTCTTTTGTAAAAACTGGGCGTGTGTTACGCTTTACCGAATAGTTTGATTTACAGGCACGCCGCTCAAATAAAAATATAAAAATTATTGCAAATTGAACACAACAAGGTTACGAATCCCAACTCTTGGGTATTGAACTCGTGTCTACCAAGAAAAAAAAATTGTGATCAGAGTTCATCGTGATCCCGGCATGATCACTAAGGGCACTCAAGGGAGCCGGCTTACGGCGCAGCTCACAGCGCTACCTTCTGAGTCATCAGTCCACAGTCCGCTCTCCTTAATCCGCTGTTCCCTCTCCGCAGTCCACGCTCCCACATCCACACTGCCCAATCTAAAGTTCAAAGTACACAGACTTCCGACAGCCCATCTTCCACATTTAACATTCCACATTCTCTATTTTATACTTATCAGCTCAGTTATTACGTGTGACGGGCTAATAAATCAGTAACGGAAGAATGTCAAGTTGCTACGTTATTGTTATTCCTTCCTCAATGTTGATAGCTCTTGAGACAGTCACTTTTCATCGTCATTGTCCGGTCTGATACAAATTGTGATTGATATTTCTGCCCAGTCTCATCCTTTAATTTGTCATCCTCTCATCCCCAGATGTCATAGTGACAGATGGCCATCTATTTTTCCTTTTTTCCTTTTGGTTTCGGTGGTATTCTTGTCTTACATGTATGACCCTGTTTTTGCTTCTTACATTTGTCAAATCAACCGTGGGCTTCTGCGATGACTTTGGAGTTCGACAATGTAGTTTCTCGGTCAACCATCCCTTGATTATGAATATAGAATGCACTCAAAGGCTTTTTCGCCCCTGTGCTGGTTTCTCGTTCTTCGTTTCTACTTTTCGCTTGTGGGCACCATGTATGACGGAGTATTTCTTTTAAAGCTTGACGGTATTTTGGAATTGTCCATGCGTAAAGAAAAGGGTTTTATCCTGAATTCAGAAACAGAATCGGTTCGGAAAGCTTGCTTATGGTTTGTACCACCGACACCTCCATGCAGGACTCGCAAAGTAATTCTACATGAAGCATGATATACAATGGAAGCATGCAAGCGATGGCAACCAACAAAAGGAGAAACACAGTTTTCGTCATTTTCTTTTCTGATGTGACTATAGCTTTGATCTCATCGTGTGTAGGTTGTCTTCTTGTTTGACTGTTGTATCCTCGAGTTCGTAATAACTGTGCCATCTGATGCTTAGATACAGACCGATTAAGATCCCGAAAACCAATGTATTGTTCACGTGTAAATCTACCCAGTAAAATACATTTTCTGGTTCTCCCATGAAGTGAAGCGTGATACAATTGAGTAAATCCACAGTAGAATTATCATTATAAAAATGCGCTTACAGCCCATCTTTTGCCCATATAACAAAGGATATCTCACAGCAATGAACCGATTCCACGCCATTGAAAGGATAGACAAAATAGAAGTGTTTACAAAAACGTAGGCTGTTGATTCCCCTATATTAACGTACCAGATATCTGACTCTTTTTCCATGAAGTTGCTTATTTCAAAGGCTGCGTAAAAAGGCTCTGTTATCAGACCTGTTCAGAGGCGTAGCTACCTGTACGCACGTACGCACGTGCGTACCTGAACAAGTCGAAAAAATAAGTAAAAGTTAAAAAGTTGAAAATTTATTTGAAGATTTGGTGATTGTGCGTACCTCTGAAAAAATCCTGGCTACGCACATGCTGTTAACAGGTCTGCGACGGCCAAATTCACCACCAAATAGCTTGTCGTATTCCTCAAGCGTCGAAATGGGTCTCGGTAAATTGTCAAACAGAGAAGCGAATTTCCTATTACTGCAATGACTCCAACGACTGAATTGACTACACCAATTATCAAGGAGGTTTTCGGCGAGCTTTCTAATTTTTCCAGTTTCGTTCGCTCTTGTCGTGCTGTTTGACCCCATAGCCGACAGCAATGATCGAATACTTTCTTAAACGATGATTTTTGTTGTGCTGAGAAAATGTCTCCGGACAGGAGAGAAATGTTTCACGACTCGAGACCTGCATGACGTCAGGCTTTTAACAAAAAATGAACGTTTCTTTGTCTTCTTAACAATAGTGTTCAGAAATCTCTGCGATAGTTTTATTCAGATCAAATTTGTTTGTGTACAAGAAACAATTTATTCAAAAAGAGTGAACTGGATGTATCGTAAACTGCATAACACATGCATGCAATTAATATTTAAAGACCCAGTATTGTCCATTATGCTTCACGCGCCTCTGTTATTGTTTTGGTTTGCTGAGGAGCGAGGTTTCTATTGTTTTCCGGGGTTTTGCTTTTCTCGTTGCAAACATTCAATCGAGTGGAAAGGAATTATATCGTCTCGTGCTTCTGTTCTGTTCAAACGTTTTATATTAAATTACGTTCTTAAGTGTTGCCTGAAAATTAAGGTACTCGAATAAACGTTTAACGACCGACATGGCCGATGCAAACGGATTACAAAGAGCTATAAGACCTACCGGATTTTTCAACATCAAGAAAATGGCCGCAGCACGCAATGCATAGTGGACAATACTGGGTCTTTAAATAGTTTACGAACATTATTGTTAGATCTTAACCTTTTAGTAGATGGATTTAGCATCGTCAATAATTTTTTTTACATTTGAATGAAATGAATGAAAATTTCTTGTTTCGTCTACAGCACCCAGCATATATTTCACTAGCGCACAAAGATCACAGCGAGCACCGTAAAATACACCAAAAAAGAATGAAATTCCATTTGGTGTTTTAAAATGTTTACATATTGGATTAGCAATTATTAACAACAATATAATGAAAATATTTTTGAGTATCTTCCTCGTGCCAGATGTTGGGCTATTTTTGACAAAAAAATAATTAAAGTTTGGAAAAGTAGACAGAGGCAAAACAGTTGATACTGAGAATGAGACAGTTGCAATAACCTTATGATCGATTATGAGCAAATATTTGAATACAGCCGATTCCCCTCGATCCTTAGTGCACCTCAGTTATACTATAAACTAATTTCGATTTTGAGACGGCAATACTGCATTATATTGACGGCTAGTTGGGAGAAAATATGCCGCCCAATACGGAGAATATACATTTTTTCAACGCTTTTTATATTATAAACTAATTTCGATTTTGAGACGGCAATACTGAATTATATTGACGGCTAGTTGGGAGAAAATATATTCCGTATTGGGCGGAGTCGCGAAGTGACGGAGCCCAATACGGAGAATATATTTTCTTCCAACGCCGTCAATATAATGCAGTATTGCCGTCTCAAAATCGAAATTAGTTGTTTGTATCACGATTCAACTGTTTTTCGGGCAAAAAGAAAGCAAAACTAAAGATAACTTGTGCTGATCAAAACTGAAATTCTTACTAGTCACGAGCTGACGTACACGACGCGTTTAGCAAAAAAGTTTCAAAAACACGGACTTTTCACGCTATAAATTGCTCATTGAAATCGAACAAATTTGATAGAACATCTTTTCGAAGTTTTTCAAAGTTACAAACGTTGAAAAAATGAGTAAATAATGCAAACTTGCCGAGGTTTTAGCGCAAAACTTTTTTTCAAATTATGATGGCGTGATAGCGCGCACACAGCACAGCACAGCTCAATGTAAACAAACCGTTCAAACGAACAAAAGCAGCTTATCGTTAACTTTCGATTGTAAGGGTCGTTGCATTGAATATAGCGTTGTTTATCTGCCAAACTTGACAAAGTAATCAACATTTTCCCCCCTCTTTGAAGATAATTTCAAATTTTGGTTTTATACGCAAGGAACCCATTAAATTGCCGCGGGAAATTTTCAATCAATCACAGGCTGGTTTTTGAGACGACAATACGACTTTATATTGACGTCTCAAAAGCAGACAAAAGTATCTGAGAATCGTGATACAATGCAGTATTGCCGTCTCACAATCGAAATTAGTTTTGTATCACGATTCAACTGTTTATCGGGCAAAAAGAATGCAAAACTGATAATAACTTGTGCTGATCAAAACTGAAATTCTTACTAGTCACGAGCTGACGTACACGACGTTCTGTACGCGTTATCATATTTTTGTTTAGCAAAAAAGTTTAAAAAACACGGACTTTTCACGCTATAAATTGCCCATTGAAATAGAACAAATTTGTTAGAACATCTTTTCGAAGTTTTTCAAGGTTACAAACGTCGAAAAAATGAGTAAATAACGCAAACTTGCCGAGGTTTTAGCCCAAAACGTTTTTCAAATTATGATGGCGTGATAGCGCGCGCACAGTATAGCTCAATGTAAAAAGTGTTAAGTTTAACGCTGTAAAAAGTGTTAAAAATGAAACTAGACGTTTCGGCAATGCTGCCTTCATCAGTAGTAAAAATGTGTTCGTTGCTAACGTGTGCGAAAATTCAAAAAATTCAAATTCACGCGCGCCGAAGAAAAGCGCGCGCAAGGCTAGCATACGAGTTAATTATGAAAAGCCAAAGTCTTGGTTCAAACCACTCGGCGCCAAAGTCTTGTAATTGAAAATGAACCGCATTTCTTCGCGTCTTCTCCTGATCTGGTCACCTAGATTCGCTTTAATCACCGCTACCGCTACCGCTACGTCTAGTTTCATTTTTAACACTTTTTACAGCGTTAAACTTAACACTTTTTCACGTAACTACAATTAACGCTGCGCAGGATACATATTTATTTATAGCTCAATGTAAACAAACCGTTCAAACGATAGAAAGGGTCGTTGCATTGAATACAGCGTTGTTTATCTGCCAAACTTGACAAAGTAATCAACATTTTTGCCCCTCCGTTGAAGATAATTTTAAATTTTGGTTTTCTACGCAAGGAACCCATTTAATTGCCGCAGAAAACTTTTAGCCAATTACGGGCTGGTTTTTAAGACGACAATACGACTTTATAGGAGACAAAAATATCTGAGAAGCGTGATAAAAGTGATGGGTTACCCGTTCACGCAAAATAACTGAATGGTTTTGTGCGATTGCAGAAACAATCCCACGAAGACGCAATTTTCGATCAAATATGAAAAATAATTTTATGATATAAACAAGATAGTACGCGCGATCTGGTTGGCTAGAAAGTAATACCCCATTCACACCAATGGCTAAACATGTTTAAATTTTGTTTAGTTTAACTTCGTTTTTAGCCTGTATCTTGAACGTTTTTAATGTATATGACTAATAGTACCTGGTAATGGTAATAAAAGTAAAGTTGCTTTTAGTAAAGATTTCACTCCAAATATTACGGCACGTTTTGGGATATTTTTCTAAACCTGTTTTAAACTAAACAACATTTAAACATGTTTAAGCATTGGTGTGAACGGAGTATAAGTTTACAGAAATAGAGGGAATTGATCGATTTTGTACTATTCAACTGGGCCGTGCCGCCTTTAAGGGTGAGCCCAGGTCACGTGTTGTCCGCTGTTTTTCGTAAGAACTTACCCTAGACTTCCCGGTTCGCTCGGTTAAACTAACCTTATGGTAAATATCCGGATTTGCTGCTAAGATCATATTGAAAGGTAGTGTGGCACTGTTATTTATGCTTTCAAACTTAAACTTGCATTTCTATTTAATTTAATTGCAGGGGAAATAGTTAGAATTTTACGTTTTGCTAGTTCTTTTTTTTTTACTATTTTTTCACAAGGACTGAAGTATCATATGACAACAAAATCTTGTACGGTGAACATTTAAACTTAATGTCGCTAAGCTTAATGAACCCAACTTCGTATTGTGGAGCATCAGTGCACTCTGATTCCGAAAAAAAGATCCTGAGATGTCTCACCGCAGGCGCAGACGACTCTCCCACGGATTCTACCGTAAACATTCCCAAGACTCACGCTATGAGGTGTTTAAGAATCGTACTTCAGCATAAGTAAAAACTGTTATCATAATGCGTTTTTCGTTTTTCGCTTTGCACGAGCCCTTCGAAGTTGAAGAAATTTGGAATGATATATGAATAATTAATTAACGGCTGGTGGCCTAAAGGTTTGCAACTTCTCACTGCACTGAGTACAACTTACAAACGGCAACATTATTTAAAATGGTGCTTGAATAACCAGTATTAAGACTTTAGAATTACTTACCATTACATTACTTGGCTTTTAGCAATAAGTCAAGTGGTTGTTTTCCTCGTGATCTTTAACGAATAGTAAACTTGGTCGGCCGTCAAACATTTACCTAAGATATTCTACAATTTCACTTTGGTTTACTTCGGGAAAAGGAAGGATTCTCAGTCTCGTTCAGCGCTATTTTGTTAATAGTTTAGTAATTATTGAATAACCAGAATGACAAAAATGAACAAGTGCTTTTCATAGTTCGAACTTGAGTCTGCGGTACGTTATTAAATTCTTACTATTTGCTAACACCATTTAGAGTGAAAATTGATAAAACCATGCTCATCCTTTCTGCCTTTGATTCAATCTACTTTCGATTTAATTAGGGCAAACTTTTCCCGCACTATCCACCCCCTGCAACATGAATTATCTCTCCATTTCACCACAGATGTTCCGCACATTTTCTCTTTGCTTCCTTTGACCGAATATATATTCGTCTGCTGCATATTGGAAGCACTTTTATTTCACAGAATACAAATATTAATTCGAATGGAGAAAAGAGAAATTGTTGAATACCTAAAGTCTGCCGCACACTTGAGGAAAGTGCTGAGCAAAATTCTTCGCGAAGCAGTTAGCTCAGCTGTTTCCTCAAGTGTGCGCTGTATTGCTGGTGAGTTTTCCTCAAGTGTGCGGCAGGCTTAAGGTAAAATTTTGACAGCCGGCCAAGTTAACCATAGGTAAAGGCGAGGTTTGCATTAATAATTAATTAAATTCGCATTTAATTAATTGAGAAATATTTCTCTGTATAGCGCAATAAATTAAGTGCGAAGTTTTGGGTCTGTCTCTGTACACAGAGATAACACTTCGCAAAATTAATTAACTGCGAAACGTTTGGTCCGTTATGAGATAGAGAGTGAATATTTATTCCATTTCAAAATTTTCGCAGAGAAAGTTAATTGCGAACTTTGCCATATTCTCTTAGTATAAATATTATTAACGCCAAAATTGTTATTTTGTCGCATCAGCACTTCCGTTACTTTAAGGCCGCCAGCCGTTAATTAGTTATTCATATATCATATCAGAAACCCATGAGTGGGTTGAAACGTGTAACGCGCATTCACAGCTTCCGAATATTCATTTTTTGCTTAGTACCATATTTGGAAACCCCTCGGTCCAGGGAGATTGGAAGCAAGTTGTTCTAGCGAATTGATTGGTTAATATTTCTATCTTGATTTTCCAAATATGGCTGTAACAACTTCTTAGCAAATTGAATAATCGGAAGCTTGTTTTGAAGCGTACAAGAGACAGTTGCACGTTTCAACCCACTTATGGATTTCTGATCATATATAATAACTAACATCAATTCCTTTGGGACCAAAATTTGCGCACAGTTTCCGCACAAAAGTGATATCTGACGTCGTTTTATATCATATAAGCATCGTTTAAAAAATTATTCGGTCATTGCTGTCGGTTATGGGGACAAACAGCACAACAACTGCAAACGAAGCTTTGGAAAATTCAGGAAGTTCGCCGAAAACCTCCTTGATAATTGGTGTAGTCAATTTAGTCGTTGGAGTCATTGCAGTAATAGGAAATTCACTTCTTTGTTTGACAATTTACCGAGACCCATTTCGACGCTTGAGGAATACGACAAGCTATTTGGTGGTGAATTTGGCCGTCGCGGACCTGCTTACAGGTTTGATAGCAGAGCCTTTTTACGCAGCCTTTGAAATAAGCAACTTCATGGGAAAAGAGTCAGATATCTTGTATGTCGTAGGGGAATCAGCAGCCTACGTTTTTGTAAACGCTTCTATTTTGTCTATCCTTTTAATGGCGTGGGATCGGTACATTGCTGTGAGATATCCTTTCCTGCATGGGCAACGAATGGACTGTAAGCGCATTTTTGTAATGATAATTCTACTGTGGATTTACTCAGTTGTATTTAGCACGCTTCGCTTCATGGGAGTACCAGAAGATGTATTTTACTGGGTAGATTTACACGTCAACTATACATTGTTTGGCGGGATCTTGATCGGTCTGTACGTATCAATCTATTTCACAATTAAGCATCAGATGGCACAGTCATTACGAACTCGGGGATACAACAGTCAAACAAGAAGACAACCTACACACGATGAGATCAAAGCTATAGTCACATCAGAAAAGAAAATGACGAAAACTGTGTTTCTCATTTTGTCGGTTGCCATCGCTTGCATGTTTCCATTGTATATCATGCTTCATGTAGAACTACTTTGCGAGTCCTGCATGGAGGTGTCGGTGGTACAAACCATAAGCAAGCTTTCCGAACCGATTCTGTTTCTGAATTCAGGATTGAACCCTTTTCTTTACGCATGGACAATTCCAAAATACCGTCAAGCTTTAAAAGAAATACTCCGTCATACATGGTGCCCACAAGCGAAAAGTAGAAACGAAGAACGAGAAACCAACACAGGAGCGAAACCTTTTTATATTCATAATCAAGGGATGGTTAACCGAGAAACTAAATTATCGAATTCGAAAAAGTCATCGAAGAAGCCCGCGGTTGAGTTGATAAAGATAACAAGCAAAAGCAGTGTTTGCCAGTTTTGAAACCAGTATGACAAGAATGTCACCAAAACTAAAGAAGAACATGGGAAAAATCGATGGCCTTCGACCACGAAAAATTAAGAGATCGCAAAGCCAGTTTTTTCACAAGAGACTGAAGTACAGCATAACTTGGATCAGCCTCACCACCGCCGCAGACGACTCTGACACGGACTCTATAATATACCGTGCCGAGGGGACACAGCCGATAAAGAGCAATATTAAAATCATCAGTACGCCTTACAGGCCACTTCAAAAAATACCATAATAATCTTTTATGTGCAAATTATTCAACCTCCTTTGTTAGAATGGCACAATGGAATTCAGAGTACATGTAGGAACGCTAGGACGTAGCATTGTGTGTTCGTATACAAATGTGCGCAGTATGCAAATTGCCAAGAAGTTGAAGCATAGCACGTGCAGTTCGTGCTAAAAACAAAAGAAATTGGAAAAATCAGGCTTACATCAAGCACTATACCCAAGCCTGTACTTTGAAGAGTATTATGGTATTTTCAAAGTGGCCTATTGCAATGGGCCTTTATCACGCCCCGCCATTTTGTATAAAAAACAAAAGATTTACCCCCCAAGCCTCGCAGTGAAAAAGTTGAGAACGAGGTTAAGCAGGGGGAAACAAAGCATTTTATTCTCCTGGGAATCAACATGGCCGCCGCGTGAGAAAAGCCCATAACGTTGTCATAGAAAATTGAAAAACAAAAACCTACATTCTCGGATTTTAACAATTCTAAAAACAGTCCTTATGCACCACGGTTAAGAACAGGTTTTGCACTTTTCCTTTTCACAGTACGGAACGCGTTCCAAACTAAAATGTGGCATTACGATTTAGACAAATTCATAGTAGATTCTAAGGCAGCTAAGGTACACTACAAAATTGACTTATTTTTACCGATAAATTGTCAACCTATCTCGGAAAATGTTTTTTGCACGTGGTCATTTCCACAACCTCTTCGGAAATTAATAGAAAATTGGCCAAAACTAGCTGAAATATGAAGTTTTTGCGCAAATGCCATTTCACCACTTTTTTAGTTGAACAATTTTTAATGTATGCTCTTAATCGTAAAATCATGCTAAAACTGATAGGAGAGATTTCTCTGTTTGTGGGGAAGCACAATTTTCGTTCGAGCAAATTCATGATTGTCATGAACTAAATTTAAACCTGTTCCGGAATTTCTGATCTCCCCACAGGATCCTTAAAGAGAATTCAGAAATTGTGATCCCCCTGTCAATAGCCATATTTCGCTGTTTACAATGATTACGTTAAATTTGTTTTGTTATTCAAATTTGTCAACTATTAAACAAAAGCACTATTTGTTTCAACAGCCAATAGTTCTCTGGTTGGCACATTAATAACAACAAGAGGCTCCAAGCAGCCTATACTCATACGTATGCGTAAGAAAGTTTCATGATATATTTAAAAACATGATGAGAAGATGTCCGACATGGAGAAGAGTAGCCGGAAGTCACTAAACAGGAAGTGTTAATGGCAAAGCTATGAACCGGAAGTGCAAATTTAAAATATGCGTTCATACATTTGCATGCAAAATCGTGACACAAAAAATAACAAGAGGCTACCAGTAGCCTATACTCATGCGCTTGCGTAAGAAAGTTTTACCATTTATTTTAAATGGGTCACGCACCCCTCCCCCCTCAACGAATTTTGCGTGACACACATTGCACCACCGCCCAAGACATGTTGATTGAGGCTACCAATTTTTCTGTACTCGCGTCGAATATTTAATTTATTGATTCCTGATCAAACCCACACTAGTCTAATACTACCCAAACCTGCAAACCGTGAATTATTTGTATTACATTGGGTTATTCCAGAAAGAATCCACCCCCCCCCCCCCCCGCCCACCGACGGATGGCAAGACTTTTTGACCCCCTCCCATCCACCCGGATTTCCTGTCCCGCTAGGTTCCCCTCCTGCCTGTATTTCCAAGCCCAGAGACCCCTCCTACTGACCGGATTTCCAATTAATTTTTGGAAGCCCAAAATATACAGATAATTAAAAAAAATACAGGTAATCGCATTCAGGAGCTTCTGCTTTTTAATGTCAAAACTGTGGTGATGAGTGCAATAAATTGGTAAAACATTTTAAAAATAAATATTGCGTGACGCATCATGGAAAAAAAACTTGTGATTTCAAGACCAAATCGAAATGAAATTTTTCTATAAAGCTAGTTCCTTAAATAACTGCTTTTATTTTGCCATTAGTTTTTTTCCAGGCTTCGTTTCATGCAAATTTTGTGTGCATGTGAAATGTAATTCGATCGCGTGTGAAATGTAATTCGATCGCGCGCAGTTCCAAAATATTTGTTCTAAAGGTCAAAACTTTTTAATGAAACTCATATTTCCTTGAATGAAAATGTCTTTCCCTTGAATAAAAGAGTTAAACGCTTATCAGAATTCAGTGATTTTCTGCTTCCGGAAGGCTTGGCGATTTATTTATCCTAATTGCAGCGTGCAGCGCTAGCGTCTGCGAATTTAATATATTATAAACATCACAAAATAATATTTAAATTCAGCCACCTGCTTTATTTATTATATCTAGTGTTTTCTAAAATTTCCGACTTTTCCTGTGTATATAGAATGCCATTCTTATCCGTAAAGATGATTCGCATAATGTTTTCGCGAATCAAAAAACCTTGAAAGCAAACTTTATTTCAGAAAGCGCAATTTAATTATATTTACTAGCGTGCCTTTACCGAAAACATTCGAACAAGTTTAATCGCAATTTGCCTTTACACAGGAAAAAGGACAACGAATTCTCTCAATTGAAAGTTTTATTCAAATATCTATAAGTTTAGTCTCAAGAGCAAAACGCCGCGGACCACTATTATTTTATGCCAAAACATCTGAATTTAATTCTCTTAATAATTTGTTTATTTTACACTGTATGCTGATCTTGCAACTGCATTGTAGTATGTAATGTAACCTCGCTTTGTTTTTGTTACATCTATCTTAGCATTTTCTGATTATATGCAGTTGATGCTATTAAACTGTATGACAATGATAATAACCCTTATGCATGTTGATGCCGTTAATTAAACCACCAAGCTTTGCTTGGTAAATTTTATCGAAAACCCGAATCCCAAATGAGCAAAACTGAAAGGAATACCTCTGTGTAAACCGTATGCACGTGCCAGAATTTGAAAATTGTGTAATGTGAACAAAGCTTGGTGGTGAATTTTGAGCAACTGACATCATCATTTAAATGGCCTATTATTGCAGGCTTCGTGTGGGCTTGCATGCTGTACTGATTGAATAATTCATGTGCAAACAATGTGAAAAAAGGGATCCAGTGAATACATTTTAGATTTTGCATTTCCAAATGTGATGCACATGCTGGAACTCCTTAAGTCCCGAAGGGACAGCGTTAAATTGGAGCATTAAATTCACTTGCATTACAATTACAGGAAATTTGAGACTTTTCTTTCTTTTCCCCTAAAGGGCATGGTCCAATGGCACTGAAAAAGCAAAGGAAAATCAAGAGGAGAGGGCAAAGCTTATAGAAGAATGCTCAGATTTTTATTTATTCTATACCTTATCCAATTAAAAGAAGTAAATGGTGTTGGAGCCCATGGTTTGCCATTGAGAGGATTTTTCCTGGGAACTTTGTGTATTAATTTTTTATCGAAAATCAAAATGCAAATAGTACTCACAGCGACATGTTAAAGTGCAAGAACATATTAAAACCAACTGAATAACACACACTCAAAGCAATTTTGTTTACCAGCAGTGAAGTTATACATATCGGCCACCAAATGAAATAAAGATGAAAAACAAATTAAAAAAAAAAATAATCGCATCGAGGAAACCGTGTCGGCAACGCAAGCAAATTTGTTTACTGACTGACATGTTTGAAGAATTTCTCGTGTGGTCGAGTTTTCTAAATATTTCTGACTTGTTCGAGCCCTAGCGACTTTGTTCCGTAACCATATCCCATGAAACCTTGCAGATTTTTATTTATTTTTTTTATTCTATACCTTATCCAATTAAAAGAAGTAAATGGTGTTGGAGCCCATGGTTTGCCATTGAGAGGATTTTTCCTGGGAACTTTGTGTATTAATTTTTTATCGAAAATCAAAATGCAAATAGTACTCACAGCGACATGTTAAAGTGCAAGAACATATTAAAACCAACTGAATAACACACACTCAAAGCAATTTTGTTTACCAGCAGTGAAGTTATACATATCGGCCACCAAATGAAATAAAGATGAAAAACAAATTCAAAAAATAATGGGACTAGTATGAAATTACCTTAATAGTGTTTCTTGCCACTTGTAACTACAGTCAAACCTATATTACATGTACATGTAATCGGTCTCCCTTAGGAAATTGCCAACAGTTGTAATAGAGGTCAATTTCATAGTAAGTATGGGGGCTATTTATTTTTGGGGATTTGATAAGTGACCGCTTAATAAAAGGTGGCCGCTTAACAGGGGTTTGACTGTACACTATAATATTTTTGAAATCAATACAAATTAAAACTGTAATATCACTTGTTCCAGGTCCTACAATCAGCCAAGAAACTGAGACAGGACAATAAATAATGTTAAAATTCTTTACAATATTTGTACTATCAAGTAGTGTTGAAAATAAATTCAAAAATTCTAATTTTAATCTCTCTGCCTTTTGGTTGCTTTTATTTGTGACACCATTATCTATTGGAGTAGCTTGGTATATGGTGGCCAATTAAGTTAATGCTGGCTGACTTAAGCCCCAGCTAAACTATCAATCACTGCTCCTGAAACAAAATGTTGAATGAAAAATGTTCTAACTTGAAAAAACAACGGCCCTTGTTGAATATTAGCAAAAAATGGTTTACTAGCCAACACTATAATTCACACAAACTTGTCTTTTCTGATAGCTTTCATATTTTACCAGAAAAAGGATTATCTGCAGAGCATGGAAATTGACCAGACAATAATTTTAATACACAACATGGAGAAATTTTGATTTGCCATAAAAATTTAACACAGCTAAATTATTACAGATTTGATGACAATGCTTGCATCAGATTGAACAGCTGCCCGGAAAATGTATTTGAATGTAATGCATTTGAAGTACCAAAGACATTCAAATTTTGCAGAATATTAATTCATAATTATTTGCATCTCATCAAATACATGGCAGTAAATTAACGATGAGTAAGATACCCAGTTCTTAACAGTTCCATAATGTTAAAGAAAGCTAAAGAAGAACCCACTGTACATTAACTGCAAAGCTCAAGTCAAAACAAAAGTACAGTACGTGACAGCGCGTTCGTTTCACTCAGCGTTTCACTCGGCGTTTCACTGGCCATGTTTATAATTCAGAGCACTGTGAGGTTTTGCTTTAAAAAATAAGCGCGACTTAACCCGAGCGCGAAGAAGCTGATTAAATGCTCGTTTCAAGCTCTGTAACAACACCAGAAGTAAATGGTATCACCATGGATCATAAAACGACGTTTTATGATCCATGGTATCACTCGACCGTCGCGTTACAATATGGCGACGTGAAAATATATCCGGCTCATCCTCGGTGTAAGAACCTGTCAAATTCACGAGTGACGTAAAACAAAGAAAACAAAAGGCATAAAACAATAGAGTCAACTGGGAATGCAATACTACAAAGGTAAAAAACAAAGGAAAAAGTCACAGGTTCTTACACCGAGGTAAACCCATATATCCGAGACATTTATTCCCCATTTACTGGCGCCCAGTCTCTCGCGGTCAAATTGGCTTTGTTTTGGTTTTTTCTCAGCCAATCACATCACGGGAAACTGATATCCAGAAATGGTTATGGCCCGGACTGTTTTAAGTGATGCGACTCAAAATAAGTGTTCCGCGAGTGCTTGCATGATAGAGCCCAAACATGTTTTATTTTGGTACCGTAGATCTTTTCAGATCCGAAATGCTGTTTTATTATTTTTTACATGGTATTGGCCATGTATTCGCGAGAAATGGTTCTGTCTATCCTCACTTTCTTTGTCGCGACAACGACATGATATTTCAAATTCTTTGCCTATTACTCATTTTTTTTTTTTTGAGTAGTTACTCTAGATCTTTATTTATTTATTTATTTTTTTGCTTTTATTGAACAATACATTTAATACTTACAATACTGTACATTGCTCTACATACAATACAAGATAAAATAATACTACACATAAAACCTACAAACAATATCTACGTTAAATTGCAGAGACGTACTAACACAAACTTAAAATGAAATAAATAAATAAAGAGAGGTAATTCGGCCATTTGGAACGCTGCAGGAGAAAAGAAAAAAAGGAGAAGCTGCATATTTAACTTAAATAATTTAGAAAAGGGCGCCACTTCTTTTTGTGAAAATCAAGCCTGTTATTCTTAAAAGTAATGTGATTTTCAATGCTTTCTATATACTTTAATTTGGCTATGAGGTGAGCCAGGGAAGGGGGAGATTTTCTTTGCCGATTGTAAAATATGATTTGCTTACAAATGATGATGATATGATTCAGGAGTGTCCAAAACCGAGTATTAGTAGTGTATCCAAGCATGAAATCAATTTTTTCATGTGCGTTGATTCCAAAATCAAGTTTATTTAGCCACGAGATTACTGATTTCCAGAAGTCCTGACTGGCCTTACATTCAAAGAATAAATGCTCGAGGGATTCTTCCGCCTCCTCGCAAAAGGAACACAAATTCGAATTCGTGAAATTCATTTTGTACAGCAAATTATTCGTATATACTATGCGATGACGGAGATTAAACTGAAAACATCTAGTTCGGACGTCCAGAGTAACCTTGAAGAGAATTAAAAACATTTGGTCCCACTTGATTATGTGGTTGGGAAATGGTGTATTATATTTATGCATTGAGGTAGGAGAGACACGTGCATGTGCGACTAAATGCCAGTATAATTTCTTAGAAGTTAAAAGCGGGAGGTTAACAACATCATCACCCAATTGTAGGGGAAATTCTAAGTTTCTATTTTGTTGTTGTCTCGAGTTAACGTTAGCTGTGTTGAGTAAATTCTTCCAAGGAAGTGGGAGCGCCTTTGATAAACCAAAAAGCATCAACTATTCGTTAAAATTTAGTCCATTGCTCCTAAAGAAAGGATGTCGGAGACTTTAGCGATTCCCTTTTGGAGTAGCTTGTTACTGAATGTGGGTTTATTTTCAATACGTAAATGCTGATTGTTCCATATAATTTCCTCTAGGACATCTTCACGAGAAGATATAACTTTGAGTCAATGATTGTTGACCACGCTGTTAGGCAATCACGATAGAATTTGGGGAGATTATCAAAGGACAAGTCAGCCGGCCTAAAGTTGCATTTCAGAATAAAAATACTACCGTAGTCTTTTAGATAAAGTGACAAGATATGTTTCCAAGGGCTGAAATATTCTTCAGAGAATTTTTTGAGGCAGGTGATACGCTGAGTCGTAATGGAAGATTCAATATGAGGCATGCAGAGACCGCCTTATTTATAATCACTGATGAGAGCTAACCGCTTGATTTTATCCTTTCCTTTCCAAATGAAATTAAACATTATGGAATTGGCTATTTTAATTATGGATTTATCAAGACAAATCAGGGAAGCGCGGTACATAAATTTGGGTAAGGCGAAGGCCTTAACAACCTGAACTTTACCCATTATAGTCAGGTTCCTCCATTGCCAAGAATTTAAAGATTTTTTAAGAGAATCAAGGATGTTGTTGAAATTTAGTTCTTGTTTTAATCGCCAGTTATAAGTGAAACATATACCAAGAATCTTCATAGGTTCATTTACTTTCTCTATATTGAGCGGCTCTCCACAGTTATGGCTGCTGCCCAGCCAGTAAGCTTCAGTTTTATCTTCATTTAGTTTTAAGCCGGAACATTCACCGAAATGTTTTATTGTAACGGACAAGTTCTGCAATGAAATTTTATTTCCTAGAAAAGTGGTAAGGTCGTCCGCAAAGGTCGCCAGTTTAAATTCTTTGTTACCTATTTGGATGCCTTTGATGTCTGGGTCACTGCGGATTTTGATTAGTAGTATTTCAAGAGCTATGATGAATAGATAAGGCGACAGCGGATCACCTTGCCTAACGCCTCTTTGAATCTCGAAAAGAGGAGTCGAAAAACCATTATTAGTAAACACAACTTGAGATGTTGGTATAAAGAGTAGAGACCCATTTGATAAAGGATTCCCCAAAATTAAAGGATTTTAAAGTCTCCAACAGAAAGTTCCAGCTAAGTGAATCAAATGCTTTTTCAAAATCAAGTGCAACAATCAAACCAGGAAGTTGTTCGATCTTTGTAAATTCCATGATGTCGTCAATAGTCCTCACCGCGTCAAAAATGGTTTTTCCTTTAACGTAAGCATACTGATCTTCATTAATAATGTAAGGGAGTACCTTAACCAATCTAGAGGTTAAAGCCTTTGAGGCTATCTTAACGTCAACGTTTAACAACGAGATTGGTGGCCAGTTCTTGATGTATCTCCTGTCTCGGTTTTTCTTCTCAATAAGCCTAACAACGGCCTGCTTTTAAGAGTTCGATAATTCACCATGTGTATAAAAGAGTAATTAAGTGAATCTGTTAGCAATTGGCCAAGCAAAAGCCAGAATTTCTTAAAAAATTCTGAGGTGAGGCCATCGTTTCCAGGCGATTTACCGCCGGGACAATCCTTCAGAGCAGAAAAACATTCCCCATTTGAAAGGTTGCCTTCACAGAGAAATTTAAGTTCTTCAGTTATTACTCATGGTCACGTGACACTGTGACGTGGGTCAATCGGCAAACGTTTGAATTCGAGCTCATCTGTTGTCATCACCACGTGCAATTTGGTAGAGAATTGGCATTCACGCTAGTTTTTCTATCTTTTTGCTGCTACACCGTGCTGACGAGACCCAACCAGGTCGAAACAGCTGTCCACGGTTGCATTTTGGCTTTCAGTTTGGGCTCTATCATGTCGTTGTCGCGTTAAATGTTCTACGTAGTATCAGCCTTGCTCTATACTTTGATAAATAGAGGTCTGACAGTCAAGGAAGTGTCAAAAAAGGATAATGGGATATACTTTTGCAAGGTAGAAAATTTTCTCGGATCAGCGACAGACTCGGCCCAACTCATTATATTCAGGAGGTTGCGATTCAGACTCCGTCCTCCCCAAGCGGTAACTCTCTTAATTGGTTCAAAAATCCGTCTACCGTGTGTGGCCAAGAGTGACCTCAGAACTGTAATAACAAAAGAATGTAGCATAAAGAGAAAAAATCAGTAGTGTAAGCGGAAATAACATCATTGATTCAGATGGCAAGGGAGGTCTGGCACCATTTACAGTCTTCTGTGACATGGCAGACAAAAATGAAGTTGGTGTTACACTTATCAGCCACAACAGTGAAAGCCGAATATCAGCAACAGGATATGAAGATAACGGTGCGTACTCGCGTGACATTCATTACAGCGGAGCGAGTCGTTCTCAGAGTACCAGAGTCTGGTTCGCTTTTACTCTATAATAACGCTCCTCGTGGATGGTGGGCGTCACGTGATTCTAATATGATGAGGTACTGGGGCGGGGCAACTGGAAATGGAAAGTGCGCATGCGGGATGACTGACTCATGTGCAGATCCCAATTATGGTTGTAACTGCGATACGAATGACTATGTATGGCGTGAAGACAGTGGTCTTCTCACCGACAAGACTCTTCTTCCAGAAGCACAGCTCCGGTTTGGAGATAGTGGCGATAGCAGGAAGCAAGGTTACCACACACTGGGAAAACTGAAGTGCTATGGCACAGTATAAACTCCTAACTCATAAGGCAAGGTCAGGCGAAAGGTCAATGTTGGAGAAAATCGTTGATGACTTTGCACATTTCATACCCTTGTTGGTTGAAAATCCCATTACAGGTCGCGGATCATGTATTAGGCAAAAAGATATTTTTAGTTCATTCATTAGAAGTAGATTCTTAACTGCGGATCCTTTAAAAGGCTCTTTTGTTTAATTGATACAGCAAACTAATGAGTTATTTTGTATCTTGCTTAAGCGAGATTAACCGCCCTTGAATAGAACTTCCATTTCCCATCGCTTAGCACTGAGTTCGTACATGCAACATTTTCTGGGCGTTGTTACTCGTAGTAGCCTTTGTTGTGATTTGCTAGTTGGGGATAACTTTAGATTTACTTAATTGACAGTTTTTTAAACTCACTGTAAAGGTGGTAGTTCGGTTTAGATATATGACAGTGTGTTTAAATGTATATATTAAAGACAGTGAGATGGCACGGCTGGAACTCCATATCATTCTCGTCCCCAGAGCTCCACCGTTTTTTTAAATTGCGTCTCGTGTAGCTCTGGTAACGGACAAAAATTTGAATTTTTTGATTGGCCGTTTAAAAATGAATGCGCAACAAGGTAAAAAATTTTACGCCTCTACGCATAAGGTTTTATTTCCGGTTGAATTTCAAATGTTGAAGTCCTATGACTACATCAACAAAATCAACGTTTTAATTTCAACGCATTCAACGACCAATGTCACCCAGTTTTTTTTGGTTTAGCAAGTAAAGATACGGCTGCTAAATTTCAAAGTATAACGGGATCTGATTGTCGGTAAATATGAGCGATTCGTTTCCGAAAAATCAGTATGTGTCTTGAAAGACGAAGCTATAAGCGGCCACGAATATCAAAGAAGTATGTCGCTTGCAACAGGGACGAGTATTAATTAAAGGAGAGGCAGAAATCCTGAAGAAAGCCCACGGGTGAAAAGAAATATTACCACTAGGTTACCCATTTTAAATAACAACAACAACAATGCTATCAGCACTCTCGTAAGCAAGTTATATTTTCTTTATTAGGTAGTACTCTTTGCTACAACTTGAAATACAAATCTAGGGAAACGAAGGTCACTCGAAGCCCAATTAAAATAACATGAAACGAATGCAAAACAAAAATTCCTCGATATTTCTTACCACTGTTCGATGAAATAAGCCTAATCAATGATCACAGCGTGTCCATCAACAAACTTAGCTGTCCCATCAACTGATTTGGTCGGATATATGATAGCGTTCAGTGCCGAAACGATAAATACACAGCTCCCAAACGAAAGAAATCGGTTGACTGGTCGAGGAATTTCTAAAACCAGTAGGCAAATTACAAAGACAATCTTTCTTTTAAATAACAGCAACACGTAAAGCTTTTCTTCTTCCTTTTTAGCGCGATGTTTTCCTGTAATTGTTAAGTCTTGTACAGTCCTTTCGAAAGCCATTCCACAAACACAACATTCTCGTCTCCAGAGCTCAACCAAACGAAACGAGGGTTCTGGGGACGAGAATGCACACACGAAAGGTTTTTTTATTTCCGGTTTCTGGCATTGAGCAAGCGCAATAGTACATTAATGTATTAGGCATGCGCTAACGGATGTCGTGGATTTTACGACATCTGGAAGTTACCAGAGCCCTTCGTTTTTTCCGCTGACCAAACGAAACGAAGGCTCTGGGGACGAGAATGACTCCATATCGGACTAGATAACAACTTTTCAGTCTTTTGTAAAAGCTGGACGTGTGTTACGTTTTACCAAATGGTTTGACTTACAGTCACGCCGCTCAAATAAAAATAGAAAAATTCTTGCAAATTGAACATAACAAGGTTACGAATCCCAACTCTTGTGTATTGAACTCGTATCTACCAAGAAAAAAACTATTTTAATTTGTGATCAGAGTTCATCGTGAATTGGGCATGACCACGAAAGGCATCCGAGGGCGCCGGCTTACGACGCAGCTCACAGCGCTACCTTCTGAGTCATCAGTCCACAGTCAGCTGTCCTTAATCCGCAGTCCCCTCTCCACAGTCCACGCTCACACATCCACACTGCCCAATCTAGAGTTCAAAGTCCGCAGACTTTCGACAGTCGATCTTCCACATTCAACAGTCCACATTCTCTATTTTATCCCTATTTTGCCTGGGCATTTTTTGAGTTCCTGAGCCGGGGGGGAGGGGGAGGGGGGCACCCCTCGTCACTTCATTAAGGCTATGACAATGAAACCTAGAGGGTACATAGTACGTCTAAAACTGTCTCCTTTGTGGTTCGAATAATGGAACGATGACGTCATATGACGTACTTATTAGGTAATTAGTTATACGGCCGCCATCTTGGATCCACCATCCTGGATTTCTGAAATTTATCAAAACCTCTTAGAAACCGTCCAATTTGATTCAAAATTAATCAAAACCAAAAAATAAACGTGAAATGACGTACATTTTAAGTTATACCAATAAACATTGTTTTTCTTCATTCAAAGTAAAAATATGCAAATTACAAAAAACATGGCTGTCAATATCTTGTTGCTATGGAAATATCAAGTCACGTGATCAATAAAATATCATATCAAATTGTTGCCAGATAAATTTTAGGAAAAGTCACAAAGTTTGATGGCGTTTGAATTATGAAGGAAGATTAAGGAAGTTATTAATGTTGCCCCCCTCCCCCCCCCCCCCCCCCCCCCCCCCCCCCAGGCAAAATAGGGTTATACTCAGTTTTTTTTTTTTTGTATTTTCACATTCAAGTGACGCCTGGCACGAGATCTTTCACAAGGAAGATCCGGCAACTACCAGCACGTTTAATTTCTGCGTCGTGTGGACCTCTGCATTCAAAGGTTTTCCTATCAGTTTAGTTATATGATGTGTGACAGGCTAATAAACCAGTAACGGAAGAATATAAATGTCAAGTTGTTACGTTATTGTTATTCCTTCGTTAATGTTGATAGCTCTTGACACAGTCACTTTTCATCGTCATTGTCCGGTCTGATACAAATTGTGATTGATATTTCTGCCCAGTCTCATCCTTTAATTTGTCATCCTCTCATCCCCAGATGTCATAGTGACAGATGGCCATCTATTTTTCCTTTTTTCCTTTTGGTTTCGGTGGTATTCTTGTCTTACATGTATGACTTACTTTAGTGGTTTTAATAGCCAAAATAACACTCCAAACACAGTTTTTGCTTCTTACATTTGTCAACTCAACCATAGGCTTCTGCGATGACTTTCACTACTTTCGAGTTCGACAATGTAGTTTCTCGGTCAACCATCCCTTGATTATGAATATAGAATGCACTCAAAGGCTTTTTCGCTCCTGTGCTGGTTTCTCGTTCTTCGTTTCTACTTTTCGCTTGTGGGCACCATGTATGACGGAGTATTTCTTTTAAAGCTTGACGGTATTTTGGAATTGTCCATGCGTAAAGAAAAGGGTTCAATCCTGAATTCAGAAACAGAATCGGTTCGGAAAGCTTACTTATGGCTTGTATCACCGACACCTCCATGCAGGACTCGCAAAGTAGTTCTACATGAAGCATGATATACAATGGAAGCATGCAAGCGATGGCAACCAACAAAAGGAGAAACACAGTTTTCGTCATTTTCTTTTCTGATGTGACTATAGCTTTGATCTCATCGTGTGTAGGTTGTCTTCTTGTTTGACTGTTGTATCCCCGAGTTCGTAATGACTGTGCCATCTGATGCTTAAGTGTGAAATAGATTGATACGTACAGACCGATCAAGATCCCGCCAAACAATGTATAGTTGACGTGTAAATCTACCCAGTAAAATACATCTTCTGGTACTCCCATGAAGCGAAGCGTGCTGAAAACAATTGAGTAAATCCACAGTAGAATTATCATTATAAAAATGCGCTTACAGCCCATTTTTTGCCCATGTAACAAAGGATATCTCACAGCAATGTACCGATCCCACGCCATTAAAAGGATAGACAAAATAGAAGCGTTTACGAAAACGTAGGCTGTTGATTCCCCTTTAACATACAAGATATCTGACTCTTTTCCTATGAAGTTGCTTATTTCAAAGGCTGCGTAAAAAGGCTCTGCTATCAAACCTGTAAGCAGGTCCGCGACGGCCAAATTCACCACCAAATAGCTTGTCGTATTCCTCAAGCGTCGAAATGGGTCTTGGTAAATTGTCAAACAAAGAAGTGAATTTCCTATTACTGCAATGACTCCAACGATTAAATTGACTACACCAATTATCAAGGCAGTTTTCGACGAGCTTTCTGAATTTTCCAAAGTTTCGTTCGTTCTTGTCGTGCTGTTTGACCCCATAGCCGACAGCAATGATCGAATACTTTCTTAAACGATGATTTTTGTTGCGCTGAGAAAATTTCTACACAGAGGAGAAACGTTTCACGACTCGAGACCTGCATGCACCCTAACGTCAGGCCACAAAAAAATGAACGTTTCTTTGTCTTCTTAACAATAGTGTTCAGAAATCTCTGTGATGCTTTCACTCAGATCAAATTTGTTTGAGAACAAGAAACAATATATTCAAAAAGAGTGAATTGGATGTATCGTATAAACTGCATTACATATGCAATTAATATTTAAACAGTTTTCGAACATTAATGTTAGATCTTTACCTTTTTGTAGATGGATTTAACATCGTCAGTATTTTTTTGAATATTTGAATGAATGAATAATGTTTCTTGTTTCGTCCACAGCATCCAGCATATATTTCAGTAGCGCACAACGATCACAGCGAGCACCGTAAAATACACCAAAAAAGAATGAAATTCAATTTGGTGTTTTGAGTTGTTTACATATTGGATTAGCAATTATTAACAACAATATAATGAAAATATTTTCGAGTATCTTCCTCGTGCCAGATGTTGGGCTATGTTTGACAAAAAATAATTAAAGTTTCGATAATAGACGGAGGTAAATATAGTTGAAACTGGGAATGAAACAGTTGCAATTACCTCATGAGCAAATATCTGAATACAGCTGATTAATGATTAATGATATAAAGAAGATAGTACGCGCGATCTGGTTGGCTAGAAACAATTTACGATAAGTTTACAGAAATAGAGGAAATTGATCGATGCTGTACTATTCAACTGGACCGTGCCGCCTTTAAGGATGAGCCCAAGTCATGTGTTATCCGCTGTTTTTCGTAAGGAACTTTCCCCAGACTTCGCGGCTCGCTCGATAAAATTAACCTTATGGTAAATATCCGGAAAGAAAGAAGTCACGTGACTTCTCTCCAGTCTGCATTACCACTTTTAAAGTATGCCGCGTATTTGCTGCCAAGATCATATTGAAAGATGGTGTGGCACTGTTATTTGGGCTTTCAAACTTAAACTTGGGTTTCTATTTAATTTAATTGCAAGGGAAATAGTAAGAATTTTCCGTTTTGCTAGTTCTTCTTTTTGCTATTTTTTTCACAAGGACTGAACTACAACATGACAACAAAAATCTTGGACGGTGAACATTACTTAACATGTGTCTCCAAGCTTAATGAACCCAATTTCGTATTGTGAAGCATCAGTGCCCTCTGATTCCGAAAGTAGATTTCTTTTTAATGGTTTCCGCTTCGTCCAACTGACGTCCAACCTCAACGGCGTCTGTGTAAAATGAGCTGCTTGCGGATCGCCGCCGTTTGATAATATAGTTTGCTTGAAGTGCATGCCGGGAAGATGGTAATATCCTCCTTTGCTTTATCTATAAGATGGGCCTCGCGTGCCTTTCTGACTGAGTCGCGGTTGTTGTGGATGAGTTCCAGGGGAATGAGGAGGATGTCGTTGATAGAGTGGCCAGGTTAGGTTAGGAGTAGGATTGATAAGATGGTGGTGATTGAGGATGGAGCGGCGATGTTCACCAAAGCGTTCATTCAGTTGGCGTTTGGTTTCCCCAATGTACTGTTTAGCGCATTTTTTACATTCAATTAAGTAAATTATGTTTTTAGATTTACAATTTAAAGTGGAACTCATCCGCAACAACCGCGACTCAGTCAGAAAGGCACGCGAGGCCCATCTTATAGATAAAGCGATGACACGTGATCCCCCGTAGAAGGTTTGTTTTGCAAACCGAAATATCGGGCAAATATATTGAACTGTTTGTTTTTTTTATTTCACTTCTGTCTCTGTCTCTTCTTCTTGCCGTAAGGATCAGTTTGCCGTTTTTACCTTTACTATTTCAAGATTTTTACTGATCCAGGTCTACGATAGATCCGGCACTCTGATCTTCATTGGTTTGTCGCTGTAGTTTTGCCGTTATTATGGTTTCCTTAAGACTTTTAAAAACGAGATGAAAAACATTGCCTTTTCCGACAGCTTTTTATTTCACAACATAGTTCTGTTGTGTTACTAACCGATAAAAGGCGAAAAGGTAGTTCGAAGACTGTAAAGAACACGAAGAACAGCAGCTCCGCGGTCGCGATCGCATCGACGACCGGAAGCAAATTCGAGGTCACGCGATCATACGAATTTCGTATATATCTTTCATTCGCGTTGCATTGTGGGATAGGCTTCCAACCCCCATGAAATCATATATAATAACTAACATCGATTCCTTTGGGACCAAAATTTGCGTACAGTTCCCGCACAAAAGTGATATCTGATGTCGTTTTATATCATATAAACATCGTTTAAGAAATTATTCGATCATTGCTGTCGGCTATGGGAACAAACAGCGCAACAACTGCAAATGAAACTTTGGAAAATTTAGAAAGCTCGCCGAAAACCGCCTTGATAATGGGTGTAGTCAATTTAGTCGTTGGAGTCGTTGCGTTAATAGGAAATTCACTTCTTTGTTTGACAATTTACCGAGACCCGTTTCGACGCTTGAGAAATACGACAAGCTATTTGGTGGTGAATTTGGCCGTCGCGGACCGGCCCTACTAACAGGTCTGGTAGCAGAGCCTTTTTACGCAGCCTTTGAAATAAGCAACTTCATGGGAAAAGAATCAGATACCTTGTATGTTATAGGGGAATCAACAGCCTACGTTTTTGTAAACGCTTCTATATGGTCCATCCTTTTAATGGTGTGGGATCGGTACATTGCTGTGAGATATCCTTTCCAATATGGGCAACGAATGGACTGTAATCGGATTTTTACGATGATAATTCTACTGTGGATTTTCTCAGTTGTATTTAGCACGCTTTGCTTCATGGGAGTACCAGAAGATGTTTTTTACTGGGTAGATTTACACGTGAACTATACATTGTTTGGCGGGTAACTCGGGGATACAACAGTCAAACAAGAAGACAACCTACACACGATGAGATCAAAGCTATAGTCACATCAGAAAAGAAAATGACGAAAACTGTGTTCTTTGGGACCATGTAAAGCTTTTCTATTTGGGTTTTTACCCCTCCAGATATCATGCAGGTTAAGGTGGCTGAACACAGTTTGCGCGCGCTCTTTAATTTCAGCTGCTTACGTGAGTCAGCAACGCGCAGAGTTTTGAGAAAAACTTGAACGTGGCGCCTATTCAGCGATCATTTTATATTGCTCAGCGTGGATCGCGAAAGTGTTGTTTTTCGTCTTAAAATCAAACAATTTGTTGTTCGTAAAAATGTTTGTTGAATCAATAGATAATATATAGAACCATTGAAGAAATACACTGCCTTGTTGGTCGTTTTTGTATTTGGATGGAGAACCCAGTCAAATGCAACGCATGCGCAGGTAACCAAAAACTTGTGACTGGATGTTTTAGCGACTTTCCTCGGAAACGTGCTGATTTCTACGGAACCACTCATTAGAATTTCACGAAATTTGGCACAATAATAGTTCCGAATATGCCGAACTCGTCTACCATCAAAAATTTGAAATCTAACAGTGGAGAATTTTACAAAACGTAAACATATTAAACTACAAATTATGGAAGATCCCTCTGTCAAAATTACATGAGACCAGTGTTAACATGCGAATATTTTTACGAGTTTACTCGAGACATAAACGATGGACAAAATCTAATGACTAGATTTTCTGAAAATAAACGAAACCAAATATTGCAGGCTGATTTACAATCCACCGTGTTGCCATTGCAACATCCTAAAAGCTCAACAAAAATATCAAAATATATAGCTTGTTGCTTAATCGTATGCCTCACCAATTTTGGGCGCCCACACGTTAGTGGTTTTAAAATGACAATGAATGACGCATAGGTACAGTGAAACTGTGTCCAGCCAGTCACCTTAAATGTCATCTGAATATCTTCAATGCGATCAACAATTTTTCCTTGTTATTGTTATCCTACCTTGTTTATCCAAAAATGGATTTATAGGAAAATTGAAGTCTCCTCCTATAATTATCTTATCTTCATAAGCAAGCTCTTCTTTTTTTAACACGGCGAGCAAATTATCATAAAATTGAGCAGCTTGATTATCATTGTTAGGAGCGTAAATATTATTATAAATAGTTAATTTTCATCGTTAAGTTGCGCTTGGATACCAATGTATGTACCAGCGGAATCAATGAATTTTTGTATAATTTTACATTAGAAAATGGTCACACCCACTCAGCCAATCAGTGCCCAATATTTGTGTGCTCTATATCCCATAAAGTGTCTTAAATTATGTAATGAGGCGGGGGCTTTGAAGCCCAGAGAAATTGTGGGGTAAAATAACTACTCATTAGTAAGCTCTATATAGAACATACTAATGAATTAGTTTTCCTTTGTCTAAAAGCCTAATTAGTATGCTTTATATAGAGCATACTAATGAGAAAATAGAGCATACTAATGAGTATATAGAACATACTAATGAATTACAGGCTGCTTATTTAAACAAAAACAACTTGCAGTTCAGTAACAATGACAATTTTATTTGAAGTTTTCGCTTTACATAACTTAAGCAAGAGATTAATAACCAAAATAACAAAACCAAATTCGACTTAACAATTTTTAGGAAAAATTAAACGAAAGACTGGTCTCACCGTGCTTTGAAATTCTGTCTCTTTCTCTTTGCTCAATTTCGTTCACTGTGGTAGGCTTTTGGAAACGTACACGGCAAGATTTCCGTATAACCCCATACATTAATTATGCATACGCGCCATTATAAAAGAGAACAATAGCCAAAACAACAAAGAATAAACAAAGATCCAAACAAAGAAAAGCATTGTTGTTCGTAAAATTCTACCAACATTACGGCGACATCCAAAACAAAATAACAACGTGATTCCCAAGTGTGAATGACACAATTAAAATACACTCATAAATACAATTTGCATAAAATATGGTTTCTTCGCAGATATGACCATTTTCTAAGACGGTTAGACAATGAACGCTCGTGTCCTATGGGATATAGCGCCTCTCGCATTAGATAGAAGTGCCACTCGGGCGTAGTGCCACTCAGGCTACGCCCTTGGGGCCTTCTGTCTATGCTCGAGGCACTATATCCCATAGAACACTCACATTCATTGTCTAACCCTTCCATAAAACATATGATGCCCGATTTAGGGTGTTAGCTCTATTGTACATTGTACACATTCATTGTATTAGGTAAAATTATGTATTCTAATATATTCTATGGTATTGTATTCTATTGTATTGTCGTTCTTTTGTGCTCTAATATTCTATTGTTTTAACAAAAGAATAAGTGTTACCCCTAAATCGCGCATGGTATACCATAAAAGCCGTTTCGTAGTGATATCTCAGCACCTCTGGCATTTCTTCTCCCATGGGCGAGTTCTAAAGTGCGCCCCGTTTACTTTTCCATTGTTTTTCCTTTTCGTGCGTGGAATGCGTTTCTTGAAGAAAAGTTATATTTGCATTTTGTTTTCTACACCATGTAAATATAGATCGTCGTTTATTAAAGTTACTCGAACCTCATACATTTAAAGAAAACATTTTAAAGTCACAGGGAGCCATCCAAGATCATGTTAAGTTTAAAATAAAGAGGACGCTCCCGGACAAAGACTCCACTGCTTTAAAAAATTGCAACTTTCTCAATCGCGCGAACATTGCAGTTGTGAACATTGACTAGAAAGTCCTTTAAATTGAGACACCCAATAAACACAAAAAAGTCAGTGATTTTCGCAGAATATCAGCGTTTGAATTTGGAGAAGAACAAAAATGACCGTTTTTAACGTCATAGAAAAACAACAAAAATCACGTTTTTGCCTTTTTATTGAAATCATCTTTGCAAACCCAAAAGTCAACATTCACAGCAAAATTCAGTCCTAGTCCTACCTTAGAAGTGATTTTTTTTGCTCTTATTCGTTGCCCGGGCCGGGCTACAGCCTCTCATTCTAGTGCATCCTGGCCTTGCCTCGATTTTCAACATCACGACCGCACTGCATGCTGGGAAATAGCGAGAATTTTTGACAGGGTTCGTTCTTGGCTCGATTACCAGCCGCTGTTCGGGAAAATGAGCCCGCGCTCATCCCCTCGAAGAGGAGGAACAAAGACCGGACTCGAGAGATCGGCAGAAATCGAGGCCAGGTTCGTTCCTTCCGCCACATATTTCGTTTTTATATATTAAGTCCACAGCCACTCCGACTTACCATCGAAATTTCGCACTTGTTGTGTTCTTCAGTGGTCGCAAATTCCAAAATATGCCGTGGTAGGTCAAGAAATTCATCAGCAGTGGAGTCCCAAGGCTACTTCGTTTCGGAGCGGCCATTTTTCCAGTTCTACGAGCAACAAGCCAAATTCGCAAACGAAGTACATCACCCGTACTCGCCTCTTTGAGAAAGTGGACTCTTAGCTACCTTCACGCTTAATGATGCTCATCAGGCAGCTACTAAAGATGAAAAATGGCTGTAAACTTACAAAAATCGCATACAAACCATATTTGAGCCGTTATTATCGCTCAATGAAGCAAAAGCACTTCGTCAGAATGACGTTTCTAGAAAACTCAAGCCTTCAGTGTTTTAGAACAGCAACACTTTCCATGGTAACGCCAAATATGGAGTCACGAAATCCTATGGATCGTTTATATGCAGAAAATCACTAAAAAACGTAAAAAGTCACCGTCGTCAATGAGTTAAACAAGAAAAATGGAGGTCACGTGACCAGAGCTTTTGCCACCCCCCGGCGAAAGCTAGGGTTAGGAATAGTTCAAACCTGGGGTTAGGGTTAAGATTCTAGGGTTAGAACAATTTCTAGGGTGGAGGGTAGCTTAGCTCAGGGCCAGGCCTAACTTAGGGTTAGGTCCTAGATTTAGGGTTAGCCAGGTCACGTGATAAGCAATGGTATCAAACTTAATCACCCTAGATGAACTGACCCTCAACTTCTAACTGTCACTGGCTGTTCTAACTCCACCTCTCTTGTCTAGTTTTGAAAATCACCACCCCTTCAATTTGGCATTCATGCATCTTTCACCTTTGCACTAAATATTGGCCAGCAACTAATACCCTCCCCCTCAGATCTTGATGTATATGCTTGTTTTCAAATAAAGTAGTGATGATATGTTGCCGAGCCTTAAGGGTTTTTTGTTTGAGTGGTTTAAGAATCAAAACTATCAATAGTAAGAAAAATATATTTTTTGCTTAAGTGCAAATAACACTGTAAAAAAATCTGCCCATTTCCTTCTATGAATAAATAAAGTGCAGATTACTCTGTATATTTTGAGACCAATGAAGGGAAAAAATTACATGTAATATATGCAGTTTGCACCAAATAAGTTCATTGCGAATAAGAAAGTTGGAAAGATTTCTGTTCAACCCCATACATTAGTTATGCTTACCGTACCCAAATTCGCAATTAGCCAATCAGAAGCTTAGACTACTGTCCTGATATCCTACGACATCAAGTCACTTACCTGATATCGTACGATTTTATGGTGCAAAGTTTGAAAATGCAACCATGAACATCAACTTTACCTCTGGTTCGATTCCAAAAGTTCCTCCAACTCGTGGACGTTTGAACTGCTGAAGCGAGTATTTGAAGCTTCCATGTAACATTTATACTATTTATGTGTTCGTTCCCACGAGATAAAACTTGTAAAATGATTTCTTCGGCATACACTGTAATTTTCTCGTTTTCAAATGCCGATAATAGTTTTGCAGAGAAGGGTTTTACACATATTTTGCTACCACGATTTCTCTCTTTAATTGCTCGCTGTATAAAACTCAAAGTAAAATTATTTTTCATTCATCATTTTTTGCGCCGTTCGTTGACTCGTATTATTCTCCTCGCGGGCCACACGATAGCACGCCTAACAGATTTTATTACCGTAACTGCTAAAAATATCACCGGATTTTGGGTTGAATTTGGGAACGGCAACTACCTAATCGTACCTTTTTGGTACGCTTCGGCGGCATATCAGGCTCGTTTGGTCTCGCCATGGAAATATTGTTAATAGATCGACACCAAAATAGTCCACTATAACAATCGGGGTGCTCTTGCGTGGGTGTCAACTGTTTGTTGGTGTTCCAAAAATCATTTTCTTTTTCCTATCCCTTCTTTAAACCTCTTAAAATTTCATTCAAATTTAGGTTGAGTCCAGCTTTAATAATACAAAATCTATACGCAGTAGGATAAAAAAATACTAAATCTCAAATTGAATTCGATTATGGGGCTTTAAAGAGATTTAAATAAATAAATCTTTGCCGCGAGATTTCACTATCACCGACTTGGCAGTGGATTGGAAATAGCCAAAGCTGACCAAAGCATGTGGCTTACATTTGATGACACGATACTAACATGATATTTATATATGTCGCAAGAAAGATTTCCGTATATATTCCAATGGAATATTTTCGCATATATTCCATTAGAAAATTTCTGGAAATATTCCGACTACTACAAAATTTCTAGAAATATTTCCAGGGAAAATTTCCGAAAATATATCACTCGTACCACTGTAATGTTCGTATTCAAGTTCTTTTATCGACGTCAATGACGGGGTTGATGTAAGTTGCCTTGAAGCATCACCCTCTTCAGATGATTCGGCCGGTTTCTTTATAAAAAAAAAATGGCATAGGGCTCTCGGCGGGAATCTCGCGGGGATTTTAGCCGTGGGTAATCCTGGCGGGAATCCCATCAAAACTCCCGGCGGCCAAAATCTCGGAGGAAATTTTAGCAGACGACGTGTTGGGGATAGGCTACTTCATCCCAGTAACTCACAGGTTTAGTTTAATTATCTTCATTTCCTAAGGGGTATGATATTTAATGGCTAGTTTAACAGACAAAGAAAATGTACGAATAAACTAAATTTTTTGATCGAATATGAGCGAAATTAAATCCGGATTCGTTGAAAAACTCGTTCACGCAATAAAACGCTCCGAATTCAAAAGTATTCGGATATAAAATTACCCCCAGTATATTGAACTCCGGATTCATAGCCTCCGGATTTGTGGCGCAATCACTGGGGTACTTTTCATCCCGGATTCAGCCTTCTGTGTGTAAACGGAAACTGAACTCGGTGCCAAAAGTTAACGGATTCGCGATGCATCGGATATGAATCCGGTAACTTTTGCTCTAGTGTAAACTAAAACTAAAAATGCACTTTTCTACTGAACATGACGCTGACGCTGACAGGCAACTAGTTGATGCAACAGTTTTCTATTTCATTCTAAGTTTATTTAGGGTATTTCTGCTTGCAGGTGTCGCGGAAACTATTGTTGGTTAGCTTTTGTGTTGTAGTATTGGTGTTCTCTGTCTTTTGAATCTTTTGTTTTACGTCATTTAGTGATTGCATCTTCACAACACCAAGAAACTGCGAAGTTTTAATTCCAATTGCTTGTTAAATCATATAAAACTGAGTACTAAACGGCGAGTATCGATCTATGACAATGTTTATTATTTTAAGACCAGCAGGTGTTAAAAAAATACAAACACAACAAGGTGATCTTTTAACTTTTTTTCATAATATTATTCCTCGTAATGTTACCACAGTAAACACTCATAACTGATAATGAAGTAAAGTCAAAGAATCATTTAATGTTCAAGAGTAACTCTCTAGACAAAATCTATGGAAATATCAACACTTAAGGTTTGGTAAGTAGCCTGAAAATTTCTTTTATGTTTCTGAGATCAGGAGACTATCCAGTTTTTATCAGATTACAGACCATATTTTAAGCTGGATTAGTATAACATCGTTGTTTTAATAGATTGGTGTTGGGACTTTCGACACCTTTCTACGCGGCTTTGTGATGCTTCAGGATCATGCTTGTACTCGTATACAATACTGATCATCAAGACATTATTTACATAAATTAAGCCGTTACATTTACACTGCGTGATTTACTATCAGTGCATGGACAGTTTTAATTATTATATACGACCGATCGAATTAATTAACTTATCGTTAAGTCAAGTTGTTCTCTTAAATCCCTTAACAACTTGTACTAGAAGGCTCATTCACTAATAAAAGAAAGGCTTTATCAAGGTTCTAATAAGCCTGAACAAATGGCAATAGATGCACCCCTCGGACGAAACATTAATTTTCTTAACATGTCCATAAACAATCCAAAGCAACTGTCGACGGGTGGATGTTTGTCATTTTCAGCTCACTTATTTTGCATTAAACACGACAAGCAACCCAAGACACTTAAAATTTGTTCTTTGGTCAACGTATTTACTTCGTTTTCCAGGCGCGGTGACTGTAAATATAGATCACTGTTTAGATTTTGAAAGGTAACTTGCGATCACGCCGTCCTTTTCGTGAATTTCATTTGTTTATTTTTCTCTATTTTCTACACAAAGTAAAACGCACGATTTTAGGTTATTCAAAAATGTGACCATTATATAGTAGGTGTCACTAAATATGTGGGGTTGTATCAATGTAGGCATGACGAAATCTCTACTAAGAAAGACGGTAAACTGACGATGATGATGATATGATGATGATGATGGTGATGATGATGGTGATGATGATGATGATGAAGATGAAGTATTTCTTACTCGTTTTCATACTTTAGACGCATAGTTGGTCTACTTTTGTAGACGGATAAGACATAGAGGAGTTCACTTCCTTCCCGATTTAGTCTTCGACGGATGACTCATCTCAGAAGAAAGAATACCGGCTCTCAACGCTGCCTTAACAAATAACTGCTTAAGATATAATGTCTTCTAAATTCCTACTCATCAATCTTTCTTCTGATTATACGTCTTGGTTCAACCTGCCGCGCCCACGGTATTTCCTGTGAGGGACACCTGCGAAGCTGTTCAGTACCCTTAAGGGTATAATTAAGGCAGTCTTAGTCATTGCTTTTACGAATCTCAGCGGAAATTGAAAGTTTAGATGCAACCGACTTTTATTTACTCACTCACTCACTCACTCACTCACTCACTCACTCACTCACTCACTGACACTCACACACTCACTTACTCACTCACTCATGCCCATTACACCGGGTGGCGTGTATAGGACAGCAACGTGGCCCCTCCACTTCTGCCGGTCTTTCGCCATAACTAGAATGCTGCTCCAGGTCTTTTCCATCTGCTTCATTTCCTTCTCCACTGTCCGCCGCCACGTGGTCTTCGGGCGACCCTTCCTTTCCTTTCCCTCTGGCGTCCAGGATAATCATTAGCTTTTACTGTTGCGCCACAATAAAATTGCTTTAAAGAATCTCAGCGGAAATTGAAAGTTTAGATGCAACCGACTCTTACATGTATTTATACCGGGATAAATCCCTTCCTCCTACTTCCGGGTCCATTATATTTTTTCCGAGGGACACCTGCGAAACTTCAAAGTACCCTTAAAGGGATAGTATCACGAGGTTCCACGCGCGGCACTGTTCACTATTCTTGCACCGGAATTTTGGACATATCACCGTTAAAAGTGATTTTTTTCTTTCTTTTGGCTATCAAAACGGATTTTTTTATTCAACAAATACCTCCACTTCTCGACGGCCTTTTTGAATTTGCGGAATCAAACTTGAAAAGTGGGCCGACGTTTTCAAGTTTCGACCTCGTGATACTATCCCTTTAAGAGTATTAATTAAGTCAGACGTCTGTCTTTTTGCTTTCAAAAAATATAAGCGGAAATTGAACTTTTCGATGAAACCAACTCTTATTTATCCCAGTATACTAAAATGATAAACTACTTCTTATTGAGGGGTAATAATGCCAGGTTTAAATTTTTCTTTTTTGCAGCTTCGTCTTCTTTTTGCTTGAGAGGTCACGCTTCTTGGGATTCAACTACACTGTATAAGCTAGAGACTAAATTATGTTTTTTTTTTGGCTTGTAGGCTGCCTTGCCTGCTGGGAATCTTAACATCAATTTGCAAGGTTATAGGGAACAAACAACCGCATATAATTTTCATTCTGGCTGACGATTTGGTAAGTAATGCTAACTTGGTCGGCATGGGATCAGTGATCAAAGAGATGAGAGTATAAACAGTTTTCAAACACTGTAACGGTTACTTTTGAAAATGTATGTTGCTTAGCATACGAAACGTCAAATTTATTATAAAAATGCGTTGGTTTACCATATGTTTATCACCGCTGTTTGTGTTTTATTTTTAATCAAGTTACGATGGTCTAAGAACAAGAGTTTATATAAGATGAGAGTAGTTCGTGTGTGCTCCCGTCCCCACTATATTAAAGGTACCCTACAGTCCCTTTTGCGCATGCAATGTTTTGTGAGACTCACACGATGGAATGTCAGTTTACCTTCCACTTTACTGCAGAAAACATCCGTTGAATGTGCTGCTGGCCAGTGGTGACGTTATCTTTAACTGCCCGATCTTTTATTGCTTCGGCACCGCTTAGTTTGAACTCATCGACAATAGAATAAAAGCTTACTTTCGCAAGCTTTTCAATCCATAATGGCGGACATTCAGCTTCAGATAAAATTTGAAATTGGCGTCATGTGAGTAGTCACAGAATGTAATGCATCGTCAAATTCAAAACAAAAAAATTAATGTCAACAAAGTTCAAGCATGCTCACTAGAGACTGCAGGTTCTCTTTAAAAAATAAAACGTATGTGAACAGACTACTCTGAGATCGGCGAACATACATTTAGGTGTGGGCTGATGAAAATGATCCGAGCATAGGGTCGGAATCAGCAAATTCTTCAATGAACAGAGACCTGGCTGTTCAATTTTCGTGGGATCATGGATCGAAAAATTAATTCAAACGCACCTGAGTTGATAAGGTAAATAAGTCACCGTGAAGAGGTTCAAAACCTATCGTTAACCCTCCGAAACTGCTTTTAAACTGGCTTTACTACGGTGGCTCAAATTCAATTCAGTCGATAAAACCAAATTTTCGTGCTTCACTCTCTCACCGACGCAGCAACCTATCGTATTTGGAACCTAGCCCTTTCATTCGTTTTTAATTAGGTTTATGAAATTCAATTGATGATCAATGTTTTCCTCCGCTCACAGGGATGGGATGACGTAGGTTTCCACGGATCTCGCCAAATCCCAACTCCAAATATAGACGCGATGGCCAACGAAGGCGTCATATTAAACAATTACTATGTGACCCCAATGTGCACACCAACAAGGGCATCGATCATGACGGGAAAACACCCGATACACCTTGGTAGGTCAAAATAGAGCGGTTTTCAATCGTGTGCCCGAAAGGAGCGTAAATGTAGAAAAAAGGGCAGCCAAATTATGCTGTGTTCACACTAGGGTGAAACATGGTTAGTCTGGGCCGAGTTGTTCGAAGGACGATTTGTGCTAATCCAGGGTTAATTACCATGACAACTCATATGCTCTGTTGACAGTTAATCCAGGATTAGTGCTAATCAGGATTTGAACAACTCGGCTCTGATGACTAATGAAACGAGTGTTCACATCAGGCGGTGCATTGTGCGAATCATGTTTAAGACGTGTTTATTCTGAGCATGATTAAAACTACTACACGATGCAGTTTCAATCAAAGTCAGACGAAACACATTTGCGCAAATGCCATCTCTTCGTTTCCGAAGTGTTTCGTTGAAATATATATGTTTACTGTAAGCATGTTTCGGTGCTGAAATTAACAACTAATGTGAACAACGTGTTTCGTTGAAACTTGTTAACTCTAAGCATGTTTCGGTTCTGATGTGAACACAGCTTCAAATAGTTTTGAATACTAAACGTTTAGGAGAGAACACATCATCTCAAGTACGGAACAAACTGGTAACAGTAAATTTGTATGTGACCGTTGCTTTTCTTTTCATCAGGTATCCAGCATTTTGTGATTTTTGCCGCACAGCCTTATGGCCTTCCTCTCAAGGAAGTAACGATTGCACAATATCTTAAAGCTCTTGGTTACACGACTCATGCAGTAGGAAAGGTACAAAGCATAGCTCTGCCAAAAAAGAAAGTCAGTTTAACATCATCGCCTTTATTAATCTTCATTAAAAAATGTTTAAAGGAATGAGATCGCTACGATTGGCCGTCAGATCGAATTAATAATGATAATATAAATAATAACTCTATTGAGGTGTCAAATGTACAAATAGCAGTAACAAAACCACTAAGTAAGGACACAACAAAATAATTTAAATAAACTAATAAATCGCTAAATATTAATCTAAGAATAATTTACAATATAAAATATGTACAGATTCTAAACACACACTCACAAATTCAATCTATGTATTAAAATTCAATATATCTCAATCTTACGTCACGCGCGTGCTGCAGTCCACGCCACCAGTATAAAAAGGAAATAGTAAACTTGTTCCTCGTGCATTGTTGAGTGATTGTATAAGCATAAAGAAGGAATCGGTACGTTTAAAAATAAAATACAAAACACTTCTCTAGTGTTTTTATTAAAATTCCCGCGTGCTTATTTACTCAACAATGCACTCGCTCTCGTTTACTATTTTCTTATAAAATTGGACTGCGTAGCATATATATCAGTTGTACCGGCACCCGGATGCTTATTGGAATGCTGATTGAACATGCATTCAATCTAGCGCACCCCCTGCACCCCTCCCCTAGATCCGCCCCTGCCACTTTTGTAACCTAATCAGAAGTAGAAAAAAAAAAACAAAATCAATCATGATCACGCGTTTTCGCGCTTGGAATCAGCTTCATGTATTTGCTTCGAGTTCTGATTTTTTCGTCGGATTGTCGGCGTTTGTTGTGATTGGCCAAAGCAATTACTTCGTTTCTGGCTTCACGACACTTAATTGAAAACCGCTCAATTAGAAAACAAATACAGTCAGTAAGAGCCATAATGTGTGTGTGTTGGGGGGGGGGGGGGGGGGGGGGGGGAGGGGAACAGGGGCGCGGGATCCCGGGAGAATAGGGGGTGGAGGAGTACGGGAGGCGGTAGAGGAAACGGCGGGAAGCCAGGAGAGAAATGCTAAACACGGGGCGGGAGCAACGCGTAAAACGGCGGGAGTCAGGAGAAAAACTCACGAGAAGCGGGAGGTTCTGACCCCTGACTATAATTTGATTGGAAACACCGTAGAATTTTATTCACAGACTTAAAAACCGTTTCGTCCGGGACGAAATAAAATCACCACAGCATGAAAAAACGTTTTGCCTTAACATAATTTTTTTATCTGTGGATTAAATGTAATCCCTGAATTAAGATCATTCCCTGAAAACTCAGCGTGAAAAAGACACATAAACAGCAAATAACAATGCAATCAACTTCCCAACCTCTCTGACTGATGTTGATAGCAAGATTTCCGCTACGTTCTTAAGAATTTCTCTCGCCTTCCGTTCATTCTATTATGTTCGCGATCGTACAAGAAAGGTACCAATTAGGAAAATGTTGTATATCATTTCATTTTCAGTGGCATCTCGGATACTTTACCAAGGAGTACACTCCTTTGTACCGAGGATTCGACTCATTCTTCGGCTTCTTGGGTGCAAAGGAGGACTACTGGGATCACAGCTCGTTTGAGGATTACTGGGGCTACGATCTTCGAGACAATATGAAGGTAATTAATATAATAAAAGAACTAGGAGAAATGCGAGCAAAACATGTCCTTTTAACACATTACACCGCCGCCCAGTTGGAAGATTGCCGCTCTGCAAAGCGGGAGCTGGAGGGCCACAATCGCGACCGGATCACCAATCAGGGTTTTAGATAACTGGCAAGATCGTACGGACGGTGTTCAGCACCTTGTTCAACACCTTGTCTCAGTTCAGATGATCGAGTCATTGGGTGGTGATGACCATGAAGAAAAATTCATGATTGTCAGGTACTCGTAAGGTACCAGCTTTACTGACTCTTTCTTTGCTTTGATTATTTTAACAAACTAAGATTCGTTACTTTTGTTGTCTGTAGCCTATAAAAAGAACTGGAGTGTATGGAACAGAACTGTTTACGCAGGAAGCGATCAAAAAGATAAACGCTCACGATGTCTCCAAGCCAATGTTTTTATACCTTGCTCACCAAGCGGTTCATTCGGCCAATAAGAACGATCCTCTCCAAGCTCCAGACGATCTTATACAGGTAACCAAACATATCATTTACCGTTTGAATAGCCTTTCAAGTGTATTCTTATGCCATTGATCTCCTCACCAAGCGGTTCATTCGGCCGATAAGAACGATCCTCTCTAGGCTCCAGACGATCTTGTACAGGTAACCAAACATATCATTTACCGTTTGAATAGCCTTTCAAGTGTATTCTTATGCCATTGATCTCCTCACCAAGCGGTCACCCATTCGGCCAATAAGAAGGGTCCTGAAGGGGGGGGGGGGGGGGGGGGGGGGAGGGTACCAATCCCATTTCCCAGCCCAATTTTTTTCCAAATCCCATTTCCCAGCGTCCAATTCCCATTCCCACTAGCAGAATTCAGGAAAAATCCCAGTGTTTTTCAAACCAGCTGTTTTCTATTCATATCCGCATATCATCAGGTGATATTCTCCTGCCACTTCACATTCCTGTCGCCTGCAGGTAGTCTGACATCCATTAGTTAGACTAGTTAAGACCAGTTAAGCATTGACTGGACATGCTTAAAGACAACTGTCCTATTCCCATTTTGACATTTTTTTCCCATTCCCAGTGACTTAAATCCCATTTCCCAGGGCAAAAACAGGCCAATCCCAGTTCCCATTTTACCCCTTCAGGACCCTTCAATAAGGCTCCAGACGATCTTATACAGGTAACCAGACCATCTTATACAGGTAACCAAACATATCATTTACCGGAATAGCCTTTCAAGTGTATTCTTATGCCATTGATGTCCGACTTGAAATGTGCGGTTTAACACCCAATTGAGGCATTGAGGGGAAGGAGGGAGGGGTCAGAGTGATACTAACTGGAAAGCTTCGTGGGTGGGGTGGTGCTGTTGGGAACATCAAAAGCGTCATATTTACCCTCCCTTTGTTATAAACGGCTCTATAGCGACACAGCCGTATGACAGCTCAAATACTTACTTCTTATTAACCGCCAGGGCGAGGGCCATGGGAGAATATCGCCCGAGGTCTTTCTGGTACGGACCGGGCGAAGCGCGGTCTGTACAAGAAAGATCGAGGGGATATTCTCCCAGTATGGTCCCGAGCTAGTGAGAGTTAATAAAAAGTTTATTATTTTGTTTTCTCTATTAACATTATACTATCACTGGCAGAATTGTATGATTGTAAGCTTTCGATGTTTTTGTGTTCGCTAAGTTGGGCCACAAGGTTCTCTGGAGTGTTTGCATCAAGGAGTCTTGAAATACAAGTTTTCCTCACAGAGTGGTTGCTTATTAACCAGGTACCTGAATTCCGGCTTTCACGGCAGCTTTGGACAGGAACTTTCCAATTTCGTTCTTTCTGAGCGGTGCCTTCATGTACCATACGTTGTTGTTTTGTTTTCGTTCACCGTATCTGACCGCAAGGCAAAGGAGCATCGCAAACCATCCGTCTCGGCAGGCCGGTGGCTTTTAAATAGCTTATAGAATTAATCAGGAAACCTCGCCGTGTCGGTTGCATAGACTTTAGGCTGAAACGCCCTTTGGTGGTCTTTTTCCTGACCTTGGCGTGTTTTTGTTCCTCTTTCGGCGAGCCAAACCAGGATTTCTTCGGGCCATTTATGCGGTCCTGTTCAAGAATAGGGAGCTTACGCAAAGAGGACGGAAACGCCAAGGAAAACGTCACTTGAAAAAAGGATTCGCGCTATTTTAAACTCCTTTGCAATTGTTCCAATTTGTTTAATTTGTCTTATATGACTGGATTGTCCAGGAGCTAAATTTGTAGGGTCAGTCTTTAAGTTAAAATCAGTAGAGAAAAAAAAAAATAACCGTGTGTTCAGGTTCTCCTCGAAACCTGATGATTTGAAGTCATTGTTTTGCAGGGAAGGCAAAGAAATGTACTAAAATGTAAAACGCACGTGCAACACGTGCATAAGCATTGTTTTCGCTCATTAAACCTATTGTTTTGTGCCGTTCTCTCTGCCGTCGCCGTCGTGGTTGCGTAAGCTCCCTAATAAGTCCCTCCAGCGCAACTTCCGGCTCCCATCCCAATCTCGAAAGCCAAAATGCAGAGCAAGAAACCACCACACTGTTCTTTGAAGAACCTCGGCACGACTTGCTCAAATTCTCCAGTCTGGAACAAAGTTTCTTCTTCTTCTTCGTCGGTGAGCACTCTTGCTGCGCACGGCTTGTTTCTTTTGCCTGCTTCGTTCACGAGATTCTTTCGATTCGCCTCTAGCACCTTTCTGGACTTTTTAAATCTTTACATTAATGCGGCTGTTTTACTAAGGTGCCTTTGGATTAACTTCTCTGAATAGCAGACAGCGTATCTGGCTCGTATACCTCGCCGTTTACTTTTCTTGTCTCGATAAAAAACTTGATATAGCAAGTGATCTAATTCTGCTACAGGTAAGACCTATATTTCACATGACCACGTTGAATTGATTTCGAGTAACGACAAAAAGTGTTCAGGTCGCTTGTTGTTGTTTTTTTTTCTACCTTTTTGTGCGTTGACAAACCCGTCAACTCTTTCTTGGCTGTTGTTCGGTTGAGTAATTCTTCGCTGTCGATGAGGTCTTTTAATGAATTTTGGTTGTTTTCTTCGTTTTCTTTGGGGCAATAAAATTCACTATCTGAATGTTTCTCATCTTCTGTATCTTGGTTATTGTTTCATCGGTCTGTTTCTTTCGAATAGTCAAACTCATTCATCGGATATTGTTCGTCGCTCATTTTGCTTCTCTTGATCGAGTTCACATTCATGAAAGTGTTCAAACGATGCCACGCTGCTTCCCGCGCTTTACCAGCCGAACATTAACATCGTTCATAATGCCCGTGCGCCAATCACAGCGCGTGTTATATCTTAAGTTTACACCATAAAAGACGTTTCCTTTTTACAAGGGATCCAGCTGGAACAGTTAAAGAAGCAATGTTACACATTAAGTGATGCTCCACATAAGAACTACCGTAAACTTCATTGTTCTGCCGCATTGGCTCTTTCCCACATAGAATATCTTTGATTTTAAGAATAGAGGAGGGGCTGATGGTTCATTATTATATTTCAGTATAAAAATAAAGAAAATTCATTTGCGTCAAATAAATTTTAGGAAATGTTCGTGCTTAACCAATCAGAATAGCAGAAGACAATAGCTAATAATTTTGCTTATTTGATGAAGTTCCCCAAATACAATATCTTTTAAAAATTGCATGTTGTGCGATTGGGTCTCAAATTACTTGAAACCTTAAAATAATTAGACAAAATGCACCTTGAACCTTAACTTTTTAGCGGTTTTCGAGTCTAGGCCAATCAGATCACTAGTTGTAACAATGAAAAAAGTTGACATTCCATCGTGCATTGCGTTTCAGCACTTTCCTTCTTATGCGAATCATTACTTAAAGATCACTAACTTGGCAGCTAAGCCAAAAACATATTTTTATTGATGGAAACCTAACAGTTCTGTTCAAAATCACTATATTATTACATTGAAACTATAAAGAGATGTCTTTATCTGCTGGTAGCCAAGAAGTGGATTGCAACTTGAAAAAAGTGGCCGTTTTTTTAAGTTGTTTCCTCTTGTGTCTTGGAAAATTATTTTAAAAAGTGATAACGGTTCTTTCTCCCTTCGAAGAATCATATGATATTTTCTTATCGGTGTTCTAGGAAACTATATCTCATGAACAAAGATAATAGTTCAGTTCTAAATATCAGCAAAATCACCGTGACAATTTTGCACCTTTAGTTGTCTGCCTTCACGATAACAAGTATAACTCTTTGATAGAATGTGGTATGAGTAACACGGCGTTTAGAGTTGCCTCTTCTTCAGTGTAGAAATAAAACACTTGTAATAGCTTCTTCTTCTTTTTCTTTTTCTTCTTTTCAGAAATTTAGTTTTATCAAAGACCCGCGAAGACAGAAGTACGCTGCCATGGTAACAGCTTTAGATAACTCAGTTGGGGAAGTGAGGGCGGCACTTGCCAATCGAGGGATGTTACGTGATTCCGTCATCATCTTCACTACAGACAACGGAGGAGCACCTTATGGACTGAACTGGTAGGCAGGGGTGTCACTGGAGTTTTATTGTTAAAAGCGATTATTGTTCAAATTAGGTAATACCAGCCATTTGCAGCATTAGCATGTAAAGCCAGAGTCGACCCCAAAGTGGAGCGCGGTGGAGCTTCGTTATGAAATTTATACTGGAGATTCGTTTTACCCGGGAGGGGTCCCATATAAAAATGACCGGGGTGCTCGTCAGTTTTCATTGCTGTTTTAGAATTGCTTCTTTTCAGGCCGGGGTAAAAATCCATTTGAGCCACACCCATCAAACGAAATTCTGGTATCTTTTAGGGTGCTTTTCAAAATTTCTGACAAGCACCCCCATTATTTTTATATTGGAATCCCCAGGCGTTTTAGTTGCGTTATGATATATGGCTCATTGCTAGATAGTTCCAATTCAACCGTTAGAATAATTATGGCCGATTTGTAAACAAGAAATATTCTTAAAGCTGAGTTATTGCTCAAATGAAAGTTGAAATGTCCCAAACTCTCTATCAGATTTCCTCTTTCGCTCACGAACTAAGAAAAACCTGAACCTATTTACACGCTTCTCTCTTAGGAACGCGGGCTCAAACTATCCTCTTCGCGCGGGAAAAGCCACCCTATGGGAAGGTGGGGTACGAGGCGTCGGTTTTGTCTACACCGCTAATGATCTTATCAAGAACAAAAAACGTGTATGCACAGAACTGATCGATGCCACAGACTGGGCGCCGACTCTGTACCACTTGGGAGGTGGTAACGCGGAGCTGGTGTCGGCAAGAACAGATGGGGTGAATGTCTGGGAGACGATAGCAAACGGTGCGCCATCACCCCGGGATGAAATACTGCATAATATAGACCCAAGGTAAGTAAAGTCAGCACTCGGACTAATAAACGATTGCTTTTCCTCAGATCGATCGTGGATGAAATGCTTGGTACAGATTACCGGTCAACATTTGTTAAGGATTTTCATCAATTCTACGTCACCCATTCAAGTTCTAGGAGCACGTCCGCGGTACTGATTCAATAAGCGAAGGGAACCAGACAATTAACAAAGCCGGAAATAGCAGCAAAAAGAATGCGTTTTAAAGAAATAGTCATGAGTGAGTCGAACGTTTAACGTTTAGTTGAAATGTTTTCCATCAATTCTACGGAGAATCCATTCAAGTTGTACTGAGGTGCACCTGACCGCAGTAGTTCCGTCAATAAGCAAAGGGAAGCAAAGAATTGGCAAAGCCGGAAAGATTAACGAAAAGAACGCGTTTTAAAGAAATACTTCTGAGTGAGTCGAACGTTAAGTTTTAACACTGCTTTTGCAAGTCTCAAACCAGAAAGCAGGCAAAGAAGAGCAAAGAAACACTTCATGCTAAAATTCAATGTTATGAGTTTTTATATCCCAGGCCACTATGCCAGGTCAACAATTGCAAAGATATTTTAATAACTGATACTTGTCATAATAATAACACATAACTGCTTTTGCTGCAACTTCTTGTAACTTAAGATATCGCCATTATCTTATTTTAGCTTTTTGCTTTTTATTTTCAAGGCTAAAGTTTGCAGGCATTCGGAAAGGAAACTTTAAACTTGTGGTTGGCATGGATGACTCGTTTCAAATAGGTTGGCATGCGCCATATCCCACTCACAAAGAACCCCCCTGGGGAGGAAGTCAAACGCTTCCTGGAGCAGTAATCAATTGCGGTTCATGGACGAAAGGGGAAAACATGTGCAATTCAAAGAATCATAAAGCTTGTCTGTTTAATCTGGCTGACGGTAAGAAAAATAGAATGTGAAAGAACGTGAAATGTAATTGACTTATATGGATTTCCATGGCCCCGACATTTTAGAATTTTAAAATTACGCATTTTAGAATAAGGAAAGTTACAAGGCTGTTCTTTTTTTTCGATCTGAACAGTGGAAGTAGTAGCTACGCAACGAGTGTCTGCCCTGTGAATTTCCACTAAAATTGGCATTTATTTGTAATTAGCTATTTATTTAGTGCATGAGTAGTTATGTACTACATTGCATGGAGAAGAGAGGTTTATTTAGAATACCCTTTCCAATTTTATATCAACATCTCTTTCGCTCCAAGTAGACAAGGGCCATTGATAGGGCTCGTTCGAATTCTTACCATTTGAGTCTGTTGACGCAATCCTAACAATTAATGTGGATAAAAGCCGCTGATAAAGCAGTGCTGCAAGTTTGCTATGCGATATTTTATGAGTGAGATTTGTGATCCTCGCAGTGTGCTCTCAACTTAAGCAGTTGAAAAAGCAACCTGAAAAAAATTCCGGCTTGAACGGGATTCGAACCAATGACCTTGCGGTACCGGTGCAATGCTCTATCCGCTGAGCCATCAAGCCACATGGATAGATGGTCAATTGCGAGTTCGCAATATACCCGTAATATACCCGTTTTTTATGTTTACAAAAAAAGACTTATAGATTCTAAAGTGTACTTTACACTGAAAGTGTTCAGTAATACAGTGACGTCATATTTGTTTTTATTCTAGATCCTTGTGAATACCGAGATTTGTCCCATCTTTATCCAGAAAAAGTGGCTGAGTTAAGGGAAAGACTTAGTTACTACCAGAGCACAGCTTTGCCAGTTGTTTATCCATTGATTAGCCCCAAGGCAGATCCCAAACATTTCAATAGTTTTTGGAGCCCATGGGAAACACTTACAGATAAATCCGAATATTACGCCTCCAAAAGTGCTTGCACAGAGGTGCAGGCATCACAGGTTAAGCTTGGATTGCATCTTGTGCCGTTTGCTAATCAAACTGTGTGATATACCATAAAATCCCGGTTTTAAGCCCTGGGCTAATACAACTTCCTAAGGGCAAGCAAAAACTATTGTGACAAATTAGCGTTGTTTTAGTTAATTTGGTGCAAATGTTTGAAAATAATTTCTGTTAAGGAACTGTAGTGTGCTTATATATAGGAGGGGTACAGCCGGAACATTGTTTTGTTACCAAACTGATTATAACCGAGGGGGTTATAAGTAGGGCGGAGGGGGCATATAACCGGGATTGTACGGTATGCGGCGTACGCTGTATACAGGAGAACCTTATGAATTCTCGGATGTACAAGGAAATTCACACACACCCGTCGAGGTAGAAGGGCCAGTAGAGGTAGAAGGGGTGTTGGAACCCCTTCCCTGGGCGTTTGCTGCGATGCAATATGTTTTTAAATTATTTTGCTTTCAATAGATAGCCTTTAAGGTGGTCACGTGTCACGTGTCACGTGTAGTGATGTTTCAAAGAAAATAACTGCTGGTCTTGCAGTCTTAAAGCGTATTAGTACTATCATACCATTTGAAACTATAATAAATATATACAATGCACTTGTAATGCCCTTTTTCAATTATTGTAGTCCTGTGTGGGACAATATTGGTAAGGGTCTATCAGACAAACTCCAAAAGCTGCAAAATAGGGCTGCCATAATTGTCACCCTTTCTAATTATGAGGTTCGCTCGAGTGATTTGTTGGATGAGCTTAGCTGGGAACCGTTAGAAAACCAAAGACTAAAACAGTTGGCTGTAATTATGTATAAAATCCATAATAATCTTTCCCCATTGTATTTGAGGCGGATTTTTACCAATATTTCAAATATACACACACATAATTGTTACATTCCCAGACCGAGAACTGAATACGCCAAAGGTTGCTTACACTACAGGGGATCTGTTCTGTGGAACAATATCCCCTAAGAGTTCAGCAGACAGCGGCCCAACTTGAACGATTTTAAAACCTCTTTATGTGTGAAAGATTATAATGAAACAATGATCATTTAAGTTTTTATAGCATTCTATTCTTACGTGTAATTTAGTTAAGCTTTATAGTTCAATTTTTAGTTTAATGTAGTTTGATAAATTGAAGAAACCTTGATCGTAGTTTTCATTGTACTTTATCTTTCTTAGTTAAGTAGTTCTACAGGTAATGTACTCTAGTGTAAATTCACACGACTCCTAGGAAGACCATGTAAATATGATTCGATTTCGTGTATAAATAAAGATTGATGATGATGATGATGATGATGGTAACGGTCACGTGGTGGTCACGTGGTCACGATCATGACGTAATAGGACGGAACGTGGCGCTATAATGTGTTTTAAAAGGCACCATCTTGAATCCGCCCTCTTTGATCCTTTGATTTAAAAAAATATAACATCTATACATCCAAAATGGATAAAAATATAAGAAGTGATGCTAGAATAGACTAGGGCTGTAACTGAATAACAAAAAGAGAATGTAGCCAAAAATCGGAACCGTTTTGCTCAACATGTATGCCTGTATTTTTAAAAATCGGTTGACATAGAAACTGATGACACATCGTATAAAAAAGACTTCCATATCAAAATGTGTTCGAAGGAAAAATGATCAGCTGCTGATCAAGAAAGTCTCTTCCCGAAGTGTTAATTTTGCCCCCCAACCCAACCTGTACTGAGGAAATCGCGAAATTGACTGGTCGCGAAAAAATTCATGTAATAAGATTCTTTCAACGGAGATCAAAACGGAACAAATAAACTGGGCTATTTTTTCAGTATTATAAGCTGCCGCTTTTCCCCAGATACGAACTAAAAAATAAAAACGTTTCCGTGTGTCATAAAACCAAAACCAAAGTTATTTATACTCGGGCCAATGACAACTGACGCAGACAATCCAGCAAAAACCAACGGAAACAATCAAACGCGGGAAAACGCGCGCGAGTAAGTTACAAATGGTTTTGGTTATGCCTACGGTGGCGCGACATTTTTTAGCTAAGAACAAAGCGTCGCAATGTAAAACCAAAGCAATTGCGAAATTACTATCGTCACTCAATTGCATGAAAATCGCTCCACTGGAATTTAATGAGTGCTCCCAACAGACCACGACTCAGGCTGTTCGATTTCCCGACTTCAGACTAAAAAATATTGAGATGCTTTTTAAAGCCCCATTTACACTGCCGAAAAATTTTGGCACGGCTCGGGTGAAAAAAGTACGCGTACCAAAAAAATTGGTTCGGCACGGATAGATTTTGTCGTGTAAACTACTTTCGGCCCCATCCGTGCCGGACCAAACTTTCACCCGTGCTCGGACCATGTCAGAGGTAGTCCGAGAACGGATAAAATTGGTACGCGATCCTGAAAATCTAGCCCAGCTCGGATAAGGTGTGCAGTGTAAACGATTAGCCGTGCCGAACCAACTTTTCTCTGATGAGCCTTCGCGCCTTTGGTTTTCGTCCGCCATGTTAGCAGCATGCGCACTAAGCAAGAATCGAGTACGCTGGCCGAGATGTTGAGCCTTTTACCCGTACCAAAACATAATTTTACATCGTTTAGCACGGTAGAAGAAAGGACGTGTAAATGACTAATCAGTAGTATTTTTTTGGGTACGCGTAACACTTTTATCCGAGCCGTGCCTAAAATTTTCTGCAGTGTAAATGGGGCTTAATTTAATTTATTTGGCACTCCCAGGAGTGCCAAACACCAAAATTCAAGAAACATCCCTAATTTCATTTTGTAGAATATTCAAACTGAAAACAAATGGTACCATGCAAAAGTACTGCCGAATAGGTTTCATTTGAATGGTCACACCATAGCCGGTTTCGTCCACAGACTCAGAAGTTAGAACTACATAACTTGTCTCCATAATTGACTCTGGAAGTGAAAGGGTTAATCGCGAAAAAACTCATTATTATAATGAGAACAATTCACAAGATGTTAATTAACAAATATTTTTATTAATTGAACAACTCTATGGTAGAGTTCAAGTTAATGGCAATTTGCTGAGTACAATGATGATGTCCGCTACCGTATAGCAGTGATATTCACTATGTTTCTGGCGTTTGGAAAGGTTATAGACACCTTCATAATCTATATTATTTACTCTCTATTTACAATAACTCTTTCAGATCTCATAAGCCTTCAGGCAATATTAATTAATCCTACCCTTATAACAACAGTTAATTTCCTGTAATTGTTTGTCATTGATTCTGCCGCTTTTTAACATCTAATTTATTTTAAATCAAACCGAAACTTCTCGCTTGCGACTTTTGAAATCGTTTTCCTACAACTGATAAAATAGCCTTATTCCGACTGTAGGGGTTTAAGCCATAGAGAAACGAAATTGTATCGATAGGGTTGTCAAAGTGTTTATTTAAGCCTCAATGAATCGAGATAAGTAATAAAAAACTGAATTCTCTAACTTAAACCTTGAAATCGGTAATGTGGTTCTAAGTTTTGAATAAGTCTGTGCGTAAAATCCTAGAACAGCACTTTCCAATTGTGCTGGTTATTTCCATAAAACCTTAGAACTTGTCATAGATTTTGGGAGAAAAATGGTTTCCTTTATTTTCACACCGTTTTTAGCTCTTCCTTGTGTTGAGTTATGCCAAGCGACGTCGTAAGTTGACAGGGATTAAATATATCATACATAGTTTTATGTCTTTTATCATTGAGTTGATATGTCAAGATAAATCCTGACACTTGCTGCTGTCAAATTAAATTCCACTCATGATCAATTTCATAACTCTTTGATGTTCTTGTTAACGCACCCCCTGTGGCAGTTAGGGTCATAAACCTTACTTCTGTTATGAAAATTAATTAGCAAATTAGTTAACAGATCATGGACATCTATAACTTGTTTCACCTTTCGTAGCCTCCACAGCAGGCGCTTTCTCGCGCTCAGCGCCCGTGCAACACAAACGCAACTGCACCTTTAACGTTGTTAGCATTTTGATTGACACCGGGAATAAATTTGGTTTCGTATGATAAATTATATGTGGTAAAAATTCCTTATTTTAAAAACAAACGGTATCAAAAGAAAATTACTGCTCAATAGGATTAATTTAAAAAGTCGCACTTAAGGATTTGATCCATAGATTCAAAAGTTAGAACCACGTACCTTGTAAAGCATATGAAAAAATCACTAAAGGAAAGTGCTGCTCAGTAGATTTCATCCACAGAACCGTCATCAATAGAGGTTTGATTTGGGGATAAAAATGAATACGTATTATTATCCCATGCTAATATTAGTCTAATTCTCACAACTCTAGTACCGCCGGGGAAAACTGCTGTCACAGATTCTGCGATAATTATTATTGCACGAGCACTCGTGTTTATTGAGAATGTTTACAACGGAACCGGATTGGACCGGAACTCGTGTTCCGACAGTAGCATCCAAATTCCTACACTGGTTTGTCGAGAACTCACCCGCGAGTCTAAAATAAAACCCTCAACGAACTCTTTTTAAGATTTGCTGTCTTTTACTATAAACTTTCGCTGTCCAATGTCTCTATGTGAGTAACAGCACTATGAGGAACAGATCCTCGACTGTCTCGAGGCTTACGCAGATAGGCATTCACTGCAGAACCACGTCTGCTCAGATACATGCTGACTGCGGAACCGCGACGCGTGCTACCCACCGTCTGCTCCAAGTAAACCCGATTAAAGAGTCGCCTGAATGCACGCCTGTATGTACGGTTCATACATGTGTATATGACAGGGTTTAGGCACGAATTTAAGTACTCCATCCACTTAAACATGTTATACACCCCCATGGGATAACTGAATTTTGGGTCGTTTGCGTGGCCCACCACGATAACGAAGAATGGGAGCCAGCAAACGACAAAAGCACCGATGACAACTGCGATGGTTTTCGCGGCCTTCATCTCGGTGGCATGTTCCTTTCCGCCAGCGGATCCAATTCTGTACACTTGGATCTTCACAACGACGAAGATGACAGTGTACATGACGATAACAAGTGACAATGGGAGGAAAAAGCTCACTGTGGACACAAAATGGAAGTAACTGCGACCTGGCCACTGGGCTAACCTGGAGCCAGCAATAGCAGCAGAGTACAACCAGACAGACAGAATAACAACCACGGCCTTTCTGGAGGTTAGAATCTTCGGATACTTGAAGGGCGTTACGATTGCCAACATTCGGTCTACACTGACTGCTGTAAGATTCATTATGGAGGAAGTGCCACAAAAGATGTCGATGCATGACCAGAATAACTCCAACTCCTTTGGAAGCACACGAGGCCATTTTGTATTGTTAAGTTGGACTATGAACCAGAACGGCATAGCGAGCAGGGCAACCAAGATATCCGCCACGCTTAAACTAACAATAAAGTAGTTACATATCGTTCGAAGGTTTGGAAAACTGTAGAAACTGACGCAAACGAGGATGTTTCCGAACAGCGTCACTAAGATCAAAATGCCAACGAAAACGGCGGCGACGATGCTGCTCGGGGTAGGATTAATGCCCGTCGGTGGAGCGCTCGTCATATTTCCTGCTTCAGACATCTTGAGAAGCTTCTACTGATGACTTTAATGCGCCTGTGTGTACAAGAAACAGAACAAAAGAAGCGTCAACATGATCTGCATAACTGAATCAATACAAACATCGACAAAACAATGAGTCGGCTATCTCTGAACATAGTCACTGCACAGTACTTAATAATGTCGCCATATGTACATGCAGCCCATTGTGACAGGTAGAATATAAGATTTGCTGATGATAACGGTGGAAACGATCCCGTATTTGGCTTGGTAGTGAGAATAATTTGCAGTTCAATAACGTGGTTTTCACAGCTTGACAATAATAGGCTGTCGGAAGCGCTAAAGAATTCTTAATACCTTAATGGATCATTTACACCTTTCGTTTGATTAGCAAACCTATACTGCTTAATCAATTGAGGTTAATACTTTAGGCTATTATTAAACAGACAGAAAAAAATAAAACGGTGCTCTATGTTCGAGAAAGTAATCCACTAAACTAGAGAAAGCAAAAGACTGGAAGTAATTAAAAATACATCTATTTAATATGTTGATAATTCCAGTAAAGAAACGAGTTACAGCCGATCAATGTTTTTTAGCTGAGTTCAAGGTGAAAACTAATTTACATTTTAATTAAGTTGTGAAGTCGTTTTACAAACTTCGAAGTGATTTCAGCCAAAACTAAAAAAATACCTACACGATGAAACACAAGCGAAAGTCTTTTTATAGATAGCCCCCGGTTTGATTCGCCCCGCAACCTCTCGAGTCTCCGTACTAATATAAAGTATATTGCCTAAACTGATTAAAAAAAAAAATAGACCACGTCATCCAATGCGGGGATATTTACACATGCCATGAAAAAAACGTGTTTGCTTGAAGCTATTCAAATATTTCTTTTAAACTCCTGAATTGCCGGAGCATTTCAATTCTTATGAAAATTATATAATGCAAGGAATTTGCCATCGGTTTGTTTTACAGTATGTAATAATTTATGCGTCGACCGATCTGTTCAATTTCCTAAGAAGACGCGACGTAATTCTTTAGAAATCAAAGAGCCTACCGAGATTTCGATCGGTTGTTTGAATTCATAATTGATCTTATTGGCAATCGTGTGTTGCTATATGGTTGAGGTCGACAGATCAACCTTAGTTATTTGCATTCCGGATCTCAAAATCTTTCCTTTTGACACAATTCTCGACAATTCAAACCAAACGCTCACCAAATGTAAAGAAACAAAGAGGAACGGGAAATACTTTTACAAGTATCAACATTTTTCTCAAGCGTTGGCGAAATTAGAGCGCTAAAGTCCTTGTTCCTCGATGCCTATTTCCAAGTATCGACTGTATCTACTTTATAGTTTAGCGAATACTCTTTTATTCAGATTTTTGCTCTATTTTCTTTACTATCTTTTTTCCAGACATGCAGTTATCAGTTAATCCTGACTTCGGCGTTATCAATACTTCTCTTTCGATTTTCTTTACGCTTTTTTCGATTGAGGTTTTTTTACATTATATTATTTCAGTAGTTTTTTTGTATCACACCGAAGAAACAGCAAAGTTATTTTGCCATGTTGTCTACATTTTGGTATTTTAGTGAAACTCAATCAAAATAAACACACAAATTTGAATGGAAAATCGCTAGCCTTTCCTACCCAGTCAGACGTCGGTTATTTACATTGCTATTTGCTATTCAGTCGTAAGAATATTGACAGCATGAGATTTGGAAAATATTCGTAAAACGATTTCTCTGTTTTCTATAACTGAAACACACAAAGTTAAACAACAATATACCTACTGAATTATTTGAGATGAAAACCTTTTATGGAAATGCTTTGCTTACCCAATCAGACGTCGGTTATTTACATTGCTTATTTGCTCATTCTAAAAATGTTCAGGAAATTATGTATTTCTACCTCTAGTTCAAAGTTTTGATTTTTACCTTGGTATAATTTATGATGTTATGATGCATTGACGATTAAGTTAAAATTGAAAAGTAGCCAAAAAAACTCTATAGTAATTAAACTACGAGAACCGAGAAAGTCTTGTTCCGCGGTCGAGCTGCCAAGCCTTGGAATGCGAAAGCGAACAAAACATTTCCTGTTCTCTATCTCCTCTTCGTCCGCTATATCGACGAGCACTTTTTTCGCACAATATATATTACAAAAACTATTTCGGAAATTTTGGACTTCATTTCGGTCAATACGAAAAGCAAAAAGCGGTAGCAATAACAAAAGTGTACGATCAACAAAACAGATACTCTGTAAGAATTAAAGAGAATTCAGAAACCTAAATACAAGAACAACAAATTACCAGCATTGAGACGATGAATATATCAATACAAACGAGGACAAAGAAGGAACGACCCCTTACCGACATTGAAAGGAATATGGATCAGTAAACTCGGCCTTCCTTTTAAATACAAAAATATTAGCAATAATAATTATCGCTGAAACAACTACGCTGTCAGTAGAAAGAATAATTCGCTTTGTCCACAGAAAAACTTTCGTAATATCATTACCTTATTTAAAGCTTTTTCGTTGATCCAAATGAAATTGCGGCGCGCGATCTTGCTTCAAGCAGTGCGTTTGTTTTTTATTAATATGAATCATAGTCAAGATTATTTCACTTCTGTGCATTAAAAGATTTATTTACTTAAGTTAGATCTGTTTTGAGCGTTAAAAGATTTATTTACCTTGGTTATTTGGATATGACTGACAAGCCTACGTAAATGCCAAACAAAAGCAAAGAAGAAAAATGATTTTTTTGGCATGACCGTTAATCGACCCAAAACAAGAGTTCACGGAAGCCTCCCGATTCATTCTAACGACTTCTTTAGTCCATATATAATTCGACTCGTTATCAAAATGCAAAGACAGAAACACCCACCAGGGTGTTTTCTAATTTTTAATTTTAGTATCTTCATACTAATTAAAAATAACATAGCAGAAAACTTATATTACTTACGGGTGCAATGCTGGCGATCACACTCCACAAATTGCAGACAGTTTAATGTATCGCAGAAAAAAATATGCTCTGAATCCGATAATAAATCAGGTTGTCTTCTTCGACTTTGCAGTCGGTCGAGACTGCGGGATTTATAGTCTCATCGACAGACTGCGATCTGCCAGGATTTTAGAAAACTGTTGATGTGATTTCGAAATCCGAGTGACCTGAATCCAGAGAGCTCCCTGCATGCAGTAAGCAAACTGACTCACAAGACCACCGGTGATCTGATTAAATACTACAAACAGGGAAGTCGAATACTCGTATAAATAAATGATTATTTGCTGTGGCGTATATGTCGTTGTGGGAAATCTAGATAACATCAACACTGTTATGATTCCCATTTAGCTCGTAAACAATGGCTGTTTTAACGCTCCGAAACGGGAAATTAATCTACCTTCTTCCAGGCTGTTAAATTATAATCACAAAAGAAATTCTTTAAAGAGGAAACATTTTCCCGAAAAGTAAGTAAACACAATTTCATGTTTTAACCGATTACATCTAACGTTAATTGCTTGGTAAACGAACCCAGTACCGCCAAAATACATGAAAACTTCAGACTAGAGTATCCACTGATTACTAAAAACATACACTCTAAATATAACAAAAAGAGTAATTTCTTTCGAAAGGACAAAAATTTAAACTAATAAAATGAAATTAAAGGTGGTAATCTCGTTCACCAAAAGTGCAAATAAATGAAAAGATTTAAGTATGTGTAATTTCATTGCATTTTCCGAGACAAACCGCGATTTTGTTTCATTTGTCTGTCTCTTTTATATCATACACGAAGCTTGATGTAATAGTAATTTTCGGGCGCCTTACCTAATAAGTAATTGAACGATAATCATCTCTTGAAGGGTAAAACCTCGGTTAAGAAGATATGCCGGCAACGAGACACCTTGGAGCCAGTGAATAAATTTTTGCTGTTAAAATGTAACCAACTAAATAAAATCTGTGGCGAAAAAGTACATGCAGTAGCAGAGTTTATTGGGTTGTAAAAGTTGGTTTCTAAGCCGTTTTTAGTCTGCACTGATGTGACATTCAAATAAAAGCTACGCAATAACTTTCCAGTGGTACTGCATTACGCGGTACAAGGTGGTTTGTAATGTTGGGGTTTTGAGTCTGCAGATAAATAACTAAACTGTGGCCAATTGCAATTAGACTGAATCAGATAAAACTCTGTCTGAGTAGCAGTACTTTTCTGTAGTGCTGTTTATTAGAATTATGCTGGGCAAGGTGGTTACGAGTCTTGCGTCAGGAGTAGTAATGACGTTCCTGCGGTGAAGTTTCCTACGAGGTGATTATTGAGCAGTACCTGGCTCTCCTGTGGTGCTGATTTTTATGCTGTACAAGGAGTGGTTCTTAATTTTGAGTCTGTGGGTGAAACCCTTTAGTGTGATTGAAAGCTACTGAGGAGTACTAATTTTCGGTTTTTACTCTGTGGGAGAATATCTGTGAAAAGATCATCCAAATGAAGGTTTATTTGGGAGTCGTTTCTTCTATAGCCTGCGGGCCGATTGCAACACAACAGCTGCAAAAACGTCAGCTGTGGCTCTAAAGCTACTTGTTCATGGTAGTCAGTCGAATCTTCATGTGCGACCACCTCTCGTAAGCGACCACCTCTTGTAAGCGAACACCTATCGTAAGCGACCACCTATCGCATAAGCGACTACCTCTCGTAAGCGATCACCTCTCGTAAGCGATGACTTCTTGTATGAGACCACCTCTTGAAAGCGACCACCTTCCGTAAGCGACCACCTCTTGTAAGCGACCACCTCTTCTGTACGACCACTTTTTTCAAAATACCATCTTGTTTCGTCTAGTCAAATTATTATAAATGTAACTGTCGTGGTTTACCCTTCGGATTGAACCGAAAACAGTACAAGAAATTACCACTCGTGGTTGATTCGCCATTAACAAACAACAACCGTTTAATCAAGCCCCAATAGCTTTATGGGTACAACTATTGTAAGTCCGCAATACACTACAATCCCCCTTGTCCTTACAAATCTAAATCTAATTTAATCTTAACTAAATACTCTGCTGAAATCTTTAAGTTCAAAGTCCTGAGTTGGGCAGTTCCACCTTCTATACCACAAACATATTCATCGGCAACTGTGAAAGCATACTCATCGCCATCCTCTGCACACCAGACTCTCTGTTTACGTTCTGTTTACCGCCCCCTCTCGGTCGCGGTGCATTGCCTTTGCCTTTCTTCATGGATTCGGTTTCGCAACGTTTACCTTTCTTTGTCTTGCGCATATTCGCAAAATGGCTTTGGTTGTGGCACTTATTACAGGTTGCCTTGAGTGCTGGACAGATTTGATCAAGTGCGAAATGGCCCTAACTTCCACAGCGGTAGCAACTGCCACTCTTCCCTCCACTGATGCTATTGACTTCGCCTTTCGATTCCATTTTATTGGCTTGGATCTCTGCTGCTTCCATTGAACGAGCGAGCGACTGGGTCTGCTCCAGACTCTCTGACCTGCTCTGCTCTCTGACCTTTCTCTAACAATTTTTTCCTGAGCTTACTCGATTGGCACTTATCGATTATCTGGTCACGAATCTGTTCCGTTTTGTTTCCCTCGAACATACAGTTTTCGGCTTGTCGCATTAACCGGGTTACGGACTGGTCGACGGTTTCGGACTCCTCCTGACGCATTTGTCAAAATACGTGTCGTTCGTACGGGACGTTGACTTGTGGTTCGAAGTAGGAGTTGAGTGTGCGAAGAGCTTTCTCATAAACATTGCCATTATCCGATCCAGAACTTGGCGAACGCGGTCCAGGGTTAGTTAGTGCTGCGAATATTTCCTGAACATCCATTCCTGCGGAGTGTCATAACAGAGCTCTTTTTTGCTTCGCATCTTTCACTCCTTCTCCATCCACGAAAAATTGGAAAGCAGTTTTCCATCGTCTCCATCGGGGACCGATACTGGTCTGATCATCTTTGCAATCGAACGGGGTAATTCTTGCAATCTCGAGATTTACTGCCATAATTCCTACTCCGACTTGAAAACTCGAGGTTTTTAGATCATCCTCGTCGCCAATTGTAGTGGTTTACCATTCGGATTGAACCGAAAGAAGCGGATTGAACACAGGACAAGAGACCACTCGTGGTTTAATCAAGCCCCAATAGCCTTATGGGTACAACTATTGTAGGTCCGCAATACACTACAGTAACCTCCCGTAACGTATTAAGCCACCAAATCTAGTAAGCGAACTCGACCCTGTCAACGCTGGTGTCAAGCGATCACTCGCCCATATTCTGATGTCACTACAAGCGAAAATGGAATGATATAAATGATAAAATGAACATTTTATCCCTTGTACCAGACCTTCAATGTGATAAAGTTTTTTGTGCTAATAGATGCTTTGTTTATTGAAATATGACTCCCCGTGGTCTGACCTCCCTTAATTTACCACCTCCTGCGAGCGATCACTTCCTGTTAACGACCACCTCCGGTGAACGACCACCTTGGTTTTGCATTATGGGTGGTCGCTTACAGGGGGTTTTGACTGTATTTATTTTTCAATATCTTCAACACAGAACGCATTCTTTAAGGGGGTAGGGGGTGGGGGCCAAATGGTTAATGAGGCAATGTCACTTATTTCTAGTATCACTTTGAAAAGCCATGATTATACGATCTTATACCTGGATTTTTGAAAACGATATCGCCCCAAGTAAGCGTTTTTGAGTGTGCTTGGCCTTTTTTTTTTTTGCCGTTCAAAATCTCTAAACCCCACAATATAAAAAATAAAGACTGTTGCTAGTCTTTTTTTTTCTCGCTCTCGCTCCCTTTCCTTCTTCTCTCTCTTCTCTGTGATTTTCCGGCTGACCCTTGTTTGGGCTAGTTGTAGTGAAATTGCGTAAATTTTCGTTGATCACCTTTTCAAAAATTCAGCTATATTTAAACCAATGGAAACCTAAAAGATCTAAAAATAATGGTCCAGTGTTGTTAACAAATTCTCTACTTAAGTGCACAAAAACTAGAATCAATTATCAGTGACTGTGGATGACAAGGATGGAAATGGATTGCAACTTGTGTGTCTTGGAAAATCGCTAAATACATGTACTGAATGTGATTTGATCTTACATCGAGGCTGAATCGCTTGATAGTTGCTCCCCTTTTGTCATAGAGTAATTTCTTGTATGAACAAAGGCAGTTAGTTAATATTTTGTGTAGTTTAATTTGACAAAAACACAGCAAAATCCCTGTGAGATTTCTTTTTTAAGTGCTGCTTTCTGAAAGTGTATGTAATGTTTACGCAGGCTCCTGGTTTACGTTGAAAGAAGCTGTCTTGTTAATTTTTCGACCACACCTGTGTCTGACATGTCAGTTTAATGTGGTTTGGTGGAAAAGTTCATATTATACACACAGCCAGCGAACAGCAGAAACAGTCAGTATCTGATCAGTATGTATCTGATCTATTGGTTTTTACCTTGATATATTGATCGTAAAGCACCTTTTAAACTCTAATTGAGGATCTGAGTGCAGAGTTTACCATCAGTCGCCCAATTAGCTAAAAACTGATAATCGTCAACAGACGAAGAAAACAAGAAATGATTGTTTTCAGAAATCTGCATTTTGAGCGGCGCGGGAGGGGTGCGTGGATGTATAAAAGCCCCACGTAGTCGAACATTTGATGCATACAATTGTTGGTCCGGCGGCGCCGAGGGGTGCATGGATGTATAAAAGCCCCGACTTGTAGTCGAACATTTGATGCATAACAATTGTTGGTCCGGCGGCGCCGGAGGGGTGCATGGATGTATAAAAGCCCCGACTAGTAGTCGAACATTTGATGCATAACAATTGTATTGGTCCGGCGGCGCCGGAGGGGTGCATGGATGTATAAAAGCCCCGGCTCTTCGAACATTTCTTGCATAATAATTGCTGCATAACAATCGTTAAAACGCTGTTAAAAGTTAGCAGTTAGCCAAATCAAAACATTCATCCAACAAAAAATTTTGGTCAAACATCATCTAATAACATGGCATGCTAAACAGTCTAACATTGTTGAACCAACAAAATGCTGTACAACAATGTTAGAACGACTATGATAAAATCTAAGTTTCGAAAACTTACATACATTAACGGCGTCTGATCTGAAAGGGTGGTACACGAAAACGTGGTTTCATCAACTGAGTTGATAAGGTAAATTAGCCACCGTAAATAGATTCAAAAGCCGACGTTTCGAGCGCTCGCCCTTCGTCAAAGCTCTGACAAAGAGCAAGCACTCAAAATGCTAGCTTTGAATCTCTTTACGGTGGCCAATTTACCTTAAGGCCCTGTCACACTATTGCGTATGAGAGAAACGTATAAGTTGCGTATGAAAATTCATAAAATAATTTTCATACGCACAAAATGACCAGCGTACTAGACCTATGAGTAACGTACCTCTAGCGTAACTCTCGCGTATTCAGCGTATGCCTAGCGTATGCTTAGCGTATAAACCATACGTCCGAATACGCACAAAATTTTTAAGCATGCTTAAAAATTTTTTTCTGCGTCGCCGTATGCCAGCGTATGCCACCGTATGCGACCATGCTTCAAATGTATACAACTTATGCCTAACGTACCCCTAGCGTATGACAGCGTATACCAGCGTATGAGTGATATTTTTGATAGGCTGGCATACGCCAGTACGATACGCAATAGTGTGACAGAGCCATTATCAACTCAGTTGAAAAAAACCACAGTTTCACTACCCCACGGACGCAGCACCACCTTTCTTAAGATACGAACCGCTGTATTCATTTAAGAGGGTGGTATATTGTTTCAGCTTTAATTTACCTTTCAACGAAATTATAAGATGATGAATAATTAAAAAGTGGTTTAAAGCGTTCACCGAAACCTTTTTTTGGCATAAAATGCTTGAAATGAGAAGCAACCGAGACTGTATCATGATTTTAATCACAGAAACCTTTTTTATATAGTGCATTGTGTGCTTTACGAAATAAAGTGAAAAATGCGCATGCACTGAGTAAAATACAATATATGTCATACTCGTACATGAGAAAAGAAAAAAAACAGTTCATTTTAATATGCAAACTCGCTAATATAAAGTTCTTAATTAAACTCTGGAAGACTCGGTTATGAATTATTTAAATATACACGCACTTATTTTTATCTTCTTAGTAATGAATCAACACCATGCAACGTTGGGATAAATGCTGAGCAACAGACCCAAAAAAGTAATACTTATCCGAACAGTAAAGCAAGACGAATACCGTATCATTCTTAAGTTTACTGAATCGCGACTCTCACTTCAGATAACTTCCTTTTGGCTATTATATGTACACACAGTTCTGTTCCTGTTCCGAAGTTTCACTTTCTCGCATTAGATCGATGAAGGTGAAGCAAAGCTAGAGTATTACGACGATTACTTCAGTTGTCGGACCCAAGGAATGATGAATATGAAGCTACGGCTGAGTATCTCAAGCGAGCTGCGCTGCATAAAAATAAATGGCTTTTGTTTACACTCACTTACCCACTCACTCATTTCCGACGTCGTCCCTGATGGATGGCACAGTACATAAGGCGGCAAATAAGGAAAATTGTTGTTTTGGTTAATTTTACGACGGTATTTTCAGATGGAATTTGTAGAAAGGCAAAAGCAACTCGCACAAATTCGGGGAAGAAGATTCCGTTCCACAAATTTGTTGCCACTAAATTATCAGCTTAATCCTCTGACTGACAGAGTCAAATTGTAAGATGTGTGATATCGTATAGTTTAACTTTCGAGTCAGTGGATGGAATCGAATCTACCGTGTGGCCATTATACTCGCGGGAAAGCTCAGTCTACAACATGCAATACTTACCTATGGTGTTGTTTGTCTTTCATTTTCTTACAAAACGACATTCGGTTTTTCTCTCGGCAGTAAAACGGTTAAGAATTTAAATAAAATAAACTGTGTACACAATTATCTCTTCAAAGGCCCTTAACTGACGACTGATGGGAAAACCGAAAACGACCGGCTTTTGAAATCGGATTAATTTTCTCGCCGGCGCCCCTGACATCCATACTGTCATACTGTAAGCGTTGAACATAGGTCCTCTACTTTAACTATTTGCTCTGAACGAACTAAGAAGGTTAACCACGTAGAACCAGTACAATGAAGCTTCTATCTAACCTGAATTTGATAAACGTGAAAATCCTCAACGTAGTCTAGTTGTTGTCCTTTCGCGGTGGTGTTTCGGATCAGTCTTCAGCCTGTAGATTATAAAGGAACTTCCTTTCAGCAAAGTAAAGCAAATTATGAAGACGGTGAAGAAACAGTTCACTTCAGTGAGCACCAAACTCAAAGGGCAATCAATCGCCGGAGGCAGTTGATTGACGCACATTCGAAAAGACAGCGTACTGTTTAACACGAGCGTTTTCGAAACTAGTTAATTTCAACAGTACCTTAAAATGAGTGTTTCTTATATAGTGCATAACCATTAAATAACCATTAGCCGTCAACACCGTTTGGGGGCTGGCATCATGTCATCAACAAATTTGTCTGCGACTGCGCATCTAACGTTAATCAGCGATAAACCGCAATACCCATAACTAGGCGGTGTTACTGATAAAAGATGATAACTATGAAATGGATCCAAGCATACGTTAAAAGATCGTTAAACAAGGCATTGCTGATTTAATTGTTATGTCTCAACTGAAATACATTTTTATGTGTACGATAAAAAGATCTTTGAGATACAGAATGCGACATTATGACTTTACTTCCGTACTGAGTGATGATTTAAAATAAGGTTACAAATAAAAATCTCACAATTTGAAGAGTTGCTGTAAAAAGCATTTAATTTTGAAGTGATGTTTTAAGACGGCAGGTTTTGTCTGCAAAGCTTTCATAGCTTTCCAGACAAAACAAAAAGAAAGAAAGATGTCAATTAGTGACGATATGGCCTTTACATATTGCCGGGGTGCATAAGTTTCTTTTTTAGATGATTAAAAATAAGATAACAAGAGGCTACCAGTAGCCTATACTCATGCGCTTGCATAAGAAAGTTTTATGGTTTATTTTAAACGGGTCACGCACTCCTCCACCCTCAACGAATTTTGCGTGACACACATTGCACTACCACTAAAGACAATTGATTGAAGCTACCAATAGGCCATTTCCGAGTTGCATTTAGCCTCTCTTTCAAAGCGAGGCTAGGTGCGAAACCTTTCATATGAAAATGAGTTTTCATTCACATGCAAATAAAACTTATTTTTTGCATATGAATGAAAACTCATTTTCATATGAAAGGTTTCGCACCTAGCCTCGCTTTAAAAGAGAGGCTAAAGGCAACTCGGAAATGGCCTTTTTCTTTGTACTCGCTTTGAATATTTAATTTATTGATCCCCGATCAAACCCACACTAGTCTAATAGGTCCTAATACTTCCCAAACCGTGAATGATTCTATTACATTGGGTTATTCCAGAAAGAATCCCCCCCCCACCGACGGATGGCAACATTGTTTGACCCCTCCCCCTCCGCACCGGATTTCCTGGCCCGCTAGAACCCCCTCCCGTCTGGATTTTAATGCCCAGAGACCCCTCCTCCTGCTCGGATTTCCAATAAATTTTTGGAAGCCCAAAATTTACAGGTAACGAAAAAAGTACATGTAATCGGATTCAGGAGATCCTGCTTTTATAATGTCAAAACTGTGGTGATGAGTGCTACAAATCGGCAGTTTCTTGGTGTTGCGATCACCAAATGACGTAAAACAAAAGATTCAAAAGAAAGTAAACAATACCCACACCACAACACAAAAGCTAACCAACAATAGTTTCCGCAACACCAAGAAACACCTACAAATCTAAAACATTTTAAAAATAAATATTGCGTAACGCATCATGAAAAAAAAAAACACCGTGATTTCAAGACCAAATCGAAATGCAATTTTTCTATAAAGCTAGTTCCTTAAATAACTGCTTTGATTTTGCCATGCATTAGTTTTTACCAGGCTTCCCAGTTTCTGTAATTCGATCGCGCGCTGTTTCACGATCATGAATCCAAAATATTTGTCCTAAAAGTCAAAACTTTTTAATGAAACTGATATTTCCTTGAATGAAAATGTCTTTCCCTTGAATAAAAGAGTTAAACGTTTATCATAATTCAGTGATTTTCTGCTTATGGAAGGCTTGGCGATTTATTTATCCTAATTGCAGCGCGGACCGCTACCGTCTTGCGAATTATATTATAAACATCACAAAATAATATTTAAAATCAGCAACCCGCTTTATTATATCTAGTGATTTCTAAAATTTCCGACTTTTCTTGTGTATATAGAATGGCATTCTCATCCGTAAAGATGATTCGCATAATATTTTCGCGAATCAAAAAATCTTGGAAGCAAACTTTATTTGAGAAAGTGCTATTTAACTTAATTATATTTACTAGCGTGCCTTTACCGTGATTATTGGCTTCACGAAGAAAACATTCAAACAAGTTTGATCGCAATTTGCCTTTCCACAGGAAAAAGGACAACGAATTCTCTCAGTTGAAAGTTTTATTCAAATATCTATTAGTTTAGTCTCGAGCAAAACGCTTTAAATTATCGCATCGAGGAAACCGTGTCAAAAACGCAAGCAAATTTGTTTAGCACATGTCGAAGAATATCTCGTGCGGCCGAGTTTTCTAAATATTTCTGAAAACCCATTGATAACACAAACTATCAGTCTATAAAATGTTTCTTACAAAGTAAATGGACATTCAAAAATGTTATTTTCTTTACCGTAGTTTTCCAGAAATGCTTAAAAATTCTTTGTAAAGTCTGCCGCTTCGCGCTTCGAAGGAAGACATGTCCCGCTTTGTGATAAATCACAGGATCCTCACAGGAAGATTCCATCGCTTTCAGCTCTCTAACCGCCACTTCAGAGGCATACAAATCGTCTTAAGGACGTTTTCTTTCCATTTCGATGTCTTAAAATGCGTGTTTACATTTTGGTAATGGAAAATGAACGTCTGAAAAGTTGAATTGTAGAGTACAGAATGAGAGGCCACATTTGTTTGAAATCTGGTAGTCTTCTCCGAGTGACAAACCGGTTCTCTCTAGTCCCCCCTAAAATCCAGGCATGTGCTCAGTAGAGGGATTCTGATTGGTTTTAAAACCTTCCTGAAGCCTTTCATAACAATAGGGAACAAAAATAACTTTCTAGGGGAGGCAGGGACGAGTTCGCGTACATATGCGTGCATAAATTTGCATGCAAAATCGTGACACAAAAAATAAAAACAAGAAAAACCAAGCCCATTTTTTAACCTCATGCCACTTAGCCTTTACGTGCGTCTATTCGATATATTTTAAAAGGCGCTTATATAATACTTAAACCACACATTTCTCTACATTTTTTATACTTTATCTCGTGTTTTCGCTTCCCTTTCCTATTCTTCGTGAAATCCCTACCTTTCATATACTTCAACTCGTGAAATCCCGACCCTTTCATATACCTCCAGCCTCAAAAAGGTACCCCTTTCGGGCGGAGCATCCCCGTATAGCCCATTATAGGGAGTACCCCCCCCCCCCCCCCCCCCCCCCCCCCCCCCCCCCCCCCCCCCCCCCCCCCCCCCCCCCCCCCCCCCCCCCCCCCCCCCCCCTGGGCATAACAATCGTTAAAACGCTGTTAAAAGTTAGCAGTTAGACAAATCAAAACATTCATCCAACAAAAAATTTTAGTCAAACATCATCTAATAACATGGCATGCTTAACAGTCTAAAATTGCTGAACCAACGAAATGCTGTACAACAATGAACGACTATGATAAAGTCTCAGTTTCGGAAACTTACATATATGGACGGCGTCTGATCTGAAAGGGTGGTACACGAAAACGTGGTTTCATCAACTGAGTTGATAAGGTAAATTAGCCACCGTAAATAGATTCAAAAGCCGACGTTTCGAGCGCTCGCCCTTCGTCGAAGCTCTGACGAAGAGCAAGCACTCAAAATGCTAGCTTTGAATCTCTTTACGGTGGCCAATTTCTTATCAACTAAGTTGAAAAAACCACAGTTTCACTCCCCCCAAGGACGCAGCACCACGCTTTCTTAAGATACAGAGACGAACCGCTGTATTCATTTAAGAGGGTGGTATATTGTTTCAGCTTTAATTTACCTTTCAACGAAATGATAAGATGATGAATAATTAAAAAGTGGTTTAAAGCATTCACCGAAACCATTTTTTGGCATAAAGTGCTTGAAACGAGGAGCAACCGACGGGAGACTGTATCATGATTTTAATCACAGAAACCTTTTTATAAAGTGCATTGTGTACTTTACGAAAAAAAAAAAAATGCGCGTGCACTGTGTAAAATACAATATATGTCATTCTCGTACATGAGAAAAGAAAAAAAACAGTTCATTTTAATATGCAAACTCGCTAATATAAAGTTCTTTTTTTCATGTGAATAATTAAACTCTGGAAGACTCGGTTATGAATTATTTAAATATACACGCACTTATTTTTATCTTCTTAGTAATTAATCAACACAATGCAAAGTTGGGATAAATGCTGAGCAACAGACCCAAAATAAGTAATCATTATTTATCCGAACAGTAAAGCAAGACGAATACCGTATTATTCTTAAGTTTACTGAATCGCGACTCACTTCAGATAACTTCCTTTTGGCTATATTATATGTACACACAGTTCTGTTCCTGCTCCGAAGTTTCACTTTCTCGCATTAGATCGATGAAGGTGAAGCAAAGCTAGAGTATTACGACGATTACTTCAGTTGTCGGACCAAGGAATGATGAATATGAAGCTACGGCTGAGTATCTCAAGCGAGCTGCGCTGCATAAAAATAAATGGCTTCACTCATTTCCGGCGTCGTCCCTGATGGTACAGTACATAAGGCGGCAAATAAGGAAAAATGTTGTTTTGGTTAATTTTACGACGGTATTTTCAGATGGAATTTGTAGAAAGGCAAAAGCAACTCGCATAAATTCGGGGGAGAAGATTCCGTTCCACAAATTTGTTGCCAATAAATTATCAGCTTAATCCTCTGACTGACAGAGTCAAATTGTAAGATGTGTGATATCGTAGTTTAACTTTCGAGTCAGTGGATGGAATCGAATCCTACCGTGTGGCTATTATACTCGCGCGAAAGCTCAGTCTACAACATGCAATACTTACCTATGGTGTTGTTTGTCTTTCATTTTCTTACAAAACGACATTCGGTTTTTCTCTCGGCAGTGAAACGGTTAAGAATTTAAATAAAATAAACTGTGTACACAATTATCTCTTCAAAGGCCCTTAACTGACGACTGATGGGAAAACCGAAAACGACCGGCTTTTGAAATCGGATTAATTTTCTCGCCGGCGCCCCTGACATCCATACTGTCATACTGTAAGCGTTGAACATAGGTCCTCTACTTTAACTATTTGCTCTGAACGAACTAAGAAGGTTAACCACGTAGAACCAGTACAATGAAGCTTCTATCTAACCTGAATTTGATAAACGTGAAAATCCTCAACGTAGTCCAGTTGTTGTCCTTTCGCGGTGGTGTTTCGGATCAGTCTTCAGCCTGTAGATTATAAAGGAACTTCCTTTCAGCAAAGTAAAGCAAATTATGAAGACGGTGAAGAAACAGTTCACTTCAGTGAGCACCAAACTCAAAGGGCAATCAATCGCCGGAGGCAGTTGATTGACGCACAGTTGAAAAGACAGCGTACTGTTTAACACGAGCGTTTTCGAAACTAGTTAATTTCAACAGTACCTTACAATGAGTGTTTCTTATATAGTGCATAACCATTAAATAACCATTAGCCGTCAACACCGTTTGGGGGCTGGCATCATGTCATCAACAAATTTGTCTGCGACTGCGCATCTAACGTTAATCAGCGATAAACCGCAATACCCATAACTAGGCGGTGTTACTGATAAAAGATGATAACTATGAAATGGATCCAAGCATACGTTAAAAGATCGTTAAACAAGGCATTGCTGATTTAATTGTTATGTCTCAACTGAAATACATTTTTATGTGTACGATAAAAAGATCTTTGAGATACAGAATGCGACATTATGACTTTACTTCCGTACTGAGTGATGATTTAAAATAAGGTTACAAATAAAAATCTCACAATTTGAAGAGTTGCTGTAAAAAGCATTTAATTTTGAAGTGATGTTTTAAGACGGCAGGGTTTTGTCTGCAAAGCTTTCATAGCTTTCCAGACAAAACAAAAAGAAAGAAAGATGTCAATTAGTAGCGATATGGCCTTAACATATTGCCGGGGTGCATAAGTTTCTTTTTTATAGATGATTAAAAATAAGATGAAAAAAATAAGTTAGTTGGCGAATCCTTTGTATGGCCCAATCTATTCACAAGCGCAGAAGTACATTGAAGGCCTAATCATCCAACAATGGAGCCTTAGTTTGAACAAACAAGTTCATTTTAACGTAGCGAAACTGTTTCTATCGGGAATCACTTGAAACATAAAATCCTGAAAATGACTTAATTGGTCGAAAAGTTTCGGTTTTATTTCCTTTTAACTTTTAACCTTGTAAATAGTATTTTAAAAACCTCAAAATTTTAAGAGTTGCTGTAAAAAGCATTTAATTTTAAAGTGATGCTTCAAAACGGTAGCGGTTTGAAAAAAATGAAAGCTTTCAAGCTTTCCAGACAAAACAAAAAGTAAAGATGTTAATTAATACCGGACTGTATGACTTTTGAATATCATCAATACGGTGCATAAGTTTCTTTTTTAGATGATGAAGATAAAAATTAAAACCTCAAAATTGAATGCTATAAAAAGAATGTAATTTTGCAATGATCCTCTAAGAAGGCAACATTAGTCTTGAAAAAATAATGAAAGCGTCAAAACTTAAAAATTAAGATGTTTACTAATGGCTTGTTTAAACGTTTAAGAGGAAAAACAATTGTACGTCGCTTTTACTTTTTAAGACAAGTGGAAGATGGAAATTTAAACTAGGTATACCTACCGATAGAATGCCAACGAGCAAATGATTTCTGTTTTGCGTGGCAAGGGAATTATGTTTTTGTCAGTTTTCCCCTCCAGTTGCAAGGATTATTCAGGAAAATTTATTCCAAAAACTGACGATACATGCATAAAGGTTTCCGGAGAAGAGAGTCAGCTAGCACCGTGCGCTCCTATGGCCTTTCAAAAGAACCTGCTATAAAAGTTTGAAGAGTGTCCTGAGGAACGAAGTTGGTTGCATTTAAATGATATGGAAAAAGGTAACAAAATTACCGAATCATCTGCATAAAATTTCAACGCTCTGCTAGCAGCGTTCCTTATTCTTACTAATTTTCGCCCGCACTTAATTTCGCGAAAATTCGGGAGCTGTATTTCGCGAGTATTAATTTTCGCGATTCCAGGAAAAAACTTAACAAAATTGTATTTAATTTCGCGATTTTTCCATTTCTTTAATCTCCCAAGCCCTAAAAAAATGTTCAGAACATAGCTATATAGAACACTTACTGAGACAAACATCAAGTGTTACGCGCTTTCTGCTTTTACGCGGAGGTGGCGTCGTCAATGTTGAGGTTCTTGAGTCAAAGCGCCGAAGATCTCCTCGACCTTTATAATTTATGCATTGTATTCTGTTTCCTTATACAATATAACTGGTATTAAATTTCGCGATTTTAATTTTTGCGCTCTTTTTTTACGCGATCTCCGTAAAAGCGGTCCGGCCGATCTGGTTTGAAAAATAGATTTCGCTCATCTCTTGTGTGTTGGAAGACTTTCATGTACTTATACTAAAACCACAATCCGATTTTGCCTCCACTACTCAAACGGTACACAGAAAACAACAGTTGTCAGATATGGGCGCGTGTGCCAGCCAAGCCACCGATAGAATGGAAATTTCTATCAGGAACTCCAGATTTCGCAGCAGACGTTGCACCACCTGACCTTGCAGAGTGAGTACTGAAGCTATTAATATCCGGGACAATGTCACGAAAAGATTTCTTGAACGATTCCCTGTAAGTAGAATAGCTTAAAGGCTTGTTAACCGACACCAAACGCTTGCAACTTTTAGAAGCCGAGATAGGTCTAAAAATATACTCATCTGAATCCAATGAAATATGGGACGAATTGATATATAATCTAAGCAAAGCCACGGGGCACAGGCTAGAACAAGACTTAGCGATTACAACTGACTGACGATCCCTTAACTGGTCCGTTTTGCTCTTCTCAATAAAAATAGAAATAAAGCCATCACTAAACTTAATATCTTTAGCACGAATAAGTGACAATTCAGAAAATCTTAAAAAGCCTGAAAAGGCTAAGACAAACATAACTAAACTACGCAGCTGCAAAAGATCATTCAGATCAGTCTTATCCATTAGTTTCCTGAGATGCGCAACATCAAGTGGCTCTTTCCGATGACTGACAGGAGACGACGCGAGACGGACCGCTCCTTCTTTGACTGCAATCACTGTAGGATGTGAAGTAGGGGAAGGAACGCCAGCAAGATCATGCAACCATTTGAACGCGTAGAACGCGCAGTGGATCGAAGAAACGGAATTGGTTGAATCCAGCAGATACTGCAGAAACAAAGCACAACTGATGGGCTCCACAGGAAAAACTGCAACGATACCAAGGCGCTCTGTAGCAAAAGACCTCCATCTGTTGAACATCCTCGTATAGTTCGAAGAAGTCCGGGGGCCCTGGAAGCAATAACTGTTGTCTTGAGCTTTTCCAGTAAGGAGGCAACCTCATGCGACATCGGAGAAGATGTACACCAGAAATCTGTAGTAAAAATGTCTAAAAGAAAAAACCGAAAACAAAAAGAAAACAAATAACAAACAATAACAATACAAAACTAACAGGGCTCTGTAAAGTAAAGAAGAAATAGTCAACAATTTAATTGCATCAAAAATAATTGCGTCAAATACAAAGCGTTTCTGTAAGAAAATCAATTTCACAACAGAACTCGTATATGAGGAAAAAATAAACACAAACGACAGCTCAACAAGGGTGGATATCAAAAAAAAACCATCAAGGGTACTGTCCCACTAGGGAAAAAATATAACCCATCAAGGGTACTGTCCCACTAAGGGTGAATATTACACAACAATCGTAACAGATAACCCATCAAGGGTACTGTCCCACCAAGGGTTAAAAAACTTAAGACCCCAAAGTCTCTGCAACATCGAGTTGCATACGATATAAATAAACAACAGCCTCTCATACTAAACCCACCATGGGTGAAAAGGGCATCTAGCCCATCCAAGTAAACAAAAACATGTAAGCACCAAGTTGCAAGTATACTATGAAATATCTAGACGTCCGGAACTCGAAAAGCCTCACAAACGAGAACAGACCCTTGCCTGGGCGGAATTCTAAAGTCGATACGCAGCGCCACCGAGGGAAATGCTAGGGAACCGCGACCGAAGATTGAATTCTTAGCTTTGCCCCGGACAAACAAATTTGGAAGGTCAGGAAGCATGATCCAGTCATGGACGAAACTACTCCAATGCAAACCATCGAAGCATAATCGAGGCCAAAAATGCACAGATCTCCAAAGGGGAACCACGAGAGTACCAGCTGCATTGCAAACCTGCATGTGGGCAAGAACTTTACACGTTAGACAAACAGGAGGGCAGAGCCAGTTGTTGTCATAGGCCCAATCCTGCGCAAAGGCATTAACGCCGGAGGTACCTTGCTGATAAAATCTGGTGTTGAATTTCGGAAGCTTGGCGTTGTAACAAGAAGCAAATCTATCACAGGAGTGAGGACCCCAACGCTCGTCTAGAGAATGGAAAACATCGTCATTGATCGAGTAATCATCAAGATCAACTAGCTTGCTGATGTCGTCGGCAAAAGTGTTGTGATCCCTAGGAATCCACTGAACATCGACACTAATCGAGGCACGAAGACGGATGCGATGAATATCCAGAGCTATCCGCTGCAGAGCCGGAACCTTGGAGCCAATGTTCACGATACGCACAACATTCTGATTATCGGTGTACCAAACGACAGTCTGGGCACGGAGTGAATCAATAAACGCTTGCAGAGACAAAAACACTGCAAGGAGCTCACGAAACGTAGAACTTTGCGACCTCTCGAAGTCAGACCAATTCTGGTGAAAAATTTTGCCTTCAAGATCTATGAAACTGCCGCAAGCGGAATTAGACGCATCAGAATAAACAATCTTCGAGGGCTTACGCTTAATAGGCCACAGAGGCACACCGTTAATGTGAGCGACATTAAGCTTCCAAAAATTTAATTCATCCACGCATTCGGGCGTCAAAGAAACCGACGAATTCCAAGTCTCAGCGGTATGGATAACAGCGAAAATATTTCTAGTCATAAGCCTGGCTACGTTGCCAACACAATTTCCAAGGGAAATAATTTTACCGCAGACGTTGGCGAGCTTGCGCACCCGAGTCTGGTGAGAGGGGTTGCTAGAGTCCAAAAGACAGGATAAATCTTCCGACAGAGACTGTATTCTTCTTGGCGTAGCAGAAATGAGACATTTAGAAGTGTCAATAACAGTCCCCAGCCAGGTGATAACTTGAGTTGGCTCCCAAAGCGATTTCTTCATTAGGGACAAAGCCAGACTTCAATAAATCAGCATGCACTGACAAACTTGAAATTTTTGCCTTAATATAATTCGGAGCAGCCCCCAATCCGTCATCCAGAAAAACAACAATCGACTTGCCTTCGGATCTCCATTTCTTAACTAACGGTTTAAGAAGCTTGGTAAACAAATAAGGCGCAGAGCTAATACCAAAGGGCAAAACTGAAAACTGAAAATATCTAGTAATCCCCGATGAAAATGTCCAAGAAAACGACAGATATTGCCTGTGTTCAGGGAAAATGTCAACGTGATGGTACCCAGATTTGAGATCGAAGGAAAACATGAAGTCCCCAGAGTTAAGCACTTGCTTTGCAATAGAAACATCTTCACATCGAAACTTGGATTTGAAAAGATACTGGTTGACGTGTCGAAGATCCAAGATCAGGCGCTTTTTCCCCGATTTCTGAATGGAAACAGACAATGGATTGATAATTGCAGGAGGCACGAAAACCTCAGTGATACATTCCAAATTAAGGAGGTCGCTAATGGCACCGTCTACAAAAACAGATTCCCGAAGTGCCGAATTATTATTCGCAGCAACAAAAGGCGGTGGAATTTGCAGCAACGGTAATTTGTAGCCAAATTCTATAACGCCGAGAATAAAAGGCGACGCGCCAATATCCTTCCAAAACTGAATACATTTTCGTAATCTGCCTCTGACAGAAACAGGAACATCACCGGATTTGACTTCATAGCAAGATAATTGAGCATCTACAAAAGTGCGATCGCTTTGACGTGATACAGACAAGGCCTCAAAATCAAGGTCTGAAAAATATTAAATAAAGTGGGAATATAAAATAAATAGCTTATAAACAATTAGGAGCAGAATAATAACGCGCAATATGAAAACAAATTGACTTATGGAAATAACTGTAATCTGTAACAAAAAATTAACAAACAAAAACGCGAAATACAGTAAAGATTACAACTGAATGAAAATTGAGACGCTCAAGGCAACAAGATGCGGCTCGCCTGGACAAATCCGTTCCGCTCACGGCTGTTCATTTCGCCTGATGACTTTGGGCATTAGAATGAACAAGCAAACTAGGGCATGCGGCCCGCCAATGACCTGGCTTTCCACAAGCAAAGCAAAGGCCCACAGATCTGGCCGTCGACGATTGAGCATTAAGCCTTGCCAAAGGACGAGGAAAATGAGCGACCGTAGGGTGCGAACGCTGCATGGCGGACGATCCACGACGCTGGAAAAGAGAACCCCGCGAGGCGAAACGCTTAGAAGCTTTGGCAGCCCTGGCTTCAGCTCTATAAATCTACTTCTCGTCCTCGTCATCCTCAGCCAAATCATGATGCTTATACTCAAGGACTGTTTTCCAGCCATACGGCGACTTGTCCGCTAAGAGAATTAATTTCTGGCGCTCTTTAAGCAGAGACATACCTTCATCCAAGTGTTCCTTGGTTTTGGCGAGATCATTGCGCTGCAACGCAGAAGATGCGTCCTGTACTGTCTCAAGCACAGATTTGACTGTTTTAAACTGGTCCTCGTTGCTCTTCTTGTTAAACGTACATGTAGGGGGAGCGTCTCTCTTCAACTTCTTTATCTCCGACATTTGCTCGGCCGAGTTGGACTCGCTGTATCTTTTTAGATCGGATATCGAGGAAGAAACAAGAACCTTGATTTGGGAGAGCAGATCTTTGTTGCTATTGCCAACGATCTCTCTAACTTTAGACTCATCCATAACTAGAACTCGACGAACTGAATAAGACAACGTGAACAAAACGAAAGTGAACCTAGCACTGCGAAGGCTGACCGTAGAATGTCACACCTTACTAACGGCTCCAAATTACAAACTCGAATCCCATGACTCACTGCGCGCTAACACCCTCCCCAGACCTCTGATACGTGCCGGCAAAATAGTAATTTATGATAGTACGGTGTAATCACAAATTACATTTTGTCCGGATCTTTTAAAATTTTCGATTTTTGAGAGATTTTCGGTTCTCCCGAGCGAACGCTCGTGGAAGCCCATATCGAGGCTTAAATGTAAGGCAACTTTGAAGATCAATTTTACAAGAACTAACAAACTCTTTATAAAACAAACACCACCATCAGTAATATTATGTCTTATTTAGCTAATAAAGCGACTTTTGTAAACATTGAGTGTGAAACAAGCCCACAGCGAAACTAAAACGAACCCGATATCTCACTGCTTCGTGAAACACGTGAAAATGGGTCAAATTCAAACTTTATTTTTGAAAAAGTGGGGCAGTCTATTTCAACCAAACCAACATAATTGGAAAGAAGGTAACATTGAGAATGTCATTACAGAAAGAAACCTTGCGGTACCTCGCTGGTAAAAAAATTATAGTTGAGTGAACTTGCCAAATTTTCAAAATATCCAAGTTTTGCCCCATATGAAAGACTCGACAACAAGAAGCCTTGTAGCATCCTCACTCGTAGACGGATCTAAAACCATCAGAGATAAAGGAAAAACTAATTAAAACGCCTTTTGGTTCATTTTAAAGCGAATAAAACGTTTTTGAACGATTAAAGCTTGACTTACCTTGCAAGCATATTTTGTACAGCTTCATCGTGTTGGAATTTCGCTCGATGTTTCCGGACGATAAAAACAATCGCTGACCCCAAGCTTTGTATATATGTCGCTTATGAATAAGGTTAAGGTATAAACTTTGTGTTTTGCCTTCCATATTAGTCGTACAATGGAGTTTTTTACGACCAAACGGTGAAACATCGGTAATCAACCGCCATTTCACCGCCATTTTTAACGTCCGGAAGGCAAACGCTGATCATCCGCTGAGTACACTTGGCTCATGTCGGGTGTAATTTAGTCGGTGCCGGAGGCGAGGCTGGGAACGGGAGAGAGAGGAGGATGCGTACAAATAATAAATTTGAATTTTGCAAGCCAAGTGTTTGAATTAAATTTTTGTTAATATTTAACTTGGTTTTGCTGGCAATTGCGAGTCAGAGAATATGTAATTGAAGTGTTGAATATATTTTTTGTCAGTATTAGTTGTATGCTTGTTGTGAATGTTTTGTGATTGAAATAAAAACAAACTTACAGAAAAGGATTGTTGAATTTAAAAAAAAAAACATTTTATTACTTCCCTTACCTTTTCACGTTTAAGATTTTGGTTGTTCGCGCTCAGTGTTTGAAAGATACATCAACTTCCTTTTTTTAATTCCCAGATTATAATATACCGTCAGCGTAGACGTGAAATAATCAGTCGTGTCCAAGTTCTCTAAGTTTTGACATTGTTTTTTTGGAAGGACAACTTGTTTGTTTTTCTCGCATGGTATTGTACACGTATCAATTATAACAATTAGTTTCAGTTACCTCTGATCTTCTGCGCCTGTATTAATTTTCTTTTAAGACCACAGTGATAATTTTAAGATTACATCGTCCGTTCGGTGGCATCGAAGCCGGCGTATGATGTCTGTGGACTGCTTCTTGGGTAGTACAGATGGGAAAAACTGCGGCCCATCTCGTGGCGCGAGTGGTGTTGTTCGGTTATCGGATTGTAATGATGAAATAAAAACCATCTGATAAGCTGCCATCTTTCCAAAGAAGCCCTCGATGAAAGCGAGATCATTCTTGCAAGGGCAACTTGCCTCATGAAGATCTACAGAGAATGCGGATTTGCTACAGGCATCGCCACATATTAGGGAAGTTTTGGAGAAGTACAAAAGTAACTTGTCAGTACCCTGAGCACAGCGGAGAAAACAAAAGTCTCCATGGAAAAGACGTTGTTAACTTACAGATGGCTCAAGGCATTCAAAAGCTATTTGGGATCATCGTTCCTATAGGATCAGGTATTGTTTAAAGTACTGAATACAGTACTATTTTCTCGAATTTTCCTTCATGACTCATTTGCTGGTATATAAAAAAAATAAACTTTGTTTATTTTATATAATTAGATTTTCTGGACTGAGTAAATATTGTAGTCTAGGTCTAAGTGCTTCAATTGATCACACACTAACTTTTTGTTCTTTATCGCAATAAAAATACAGTAATTATTGTTTTTTTTTTGGAGTGCACTAACTTAAAAGAATTTAATTTGAAAAATAATGAAGAATCAAGAAGACAATATCCGTAAACCCAGGGATGGCAATTTGCCACCATTTCATCTTGGTGTATTTATATTTACTTTTATAATTAAATTTGAGACCGCCATCTGGTTGATTAATGCATATCTAATTACGTTTTTTCCCGCGTTTTTTAGCTCTCTGAGTCACGACGTAAAAAAACATAAAAAAGTATATCAGTATGTACCGCTCACCTTGTGATAAAATAAACTGCTTGTTTATTTTAAAACGCCGCAAAAGATAGACTACGAAGTAAGTAAGAATATGACGCTAATTAAATGTTGGCAGTCTTATAAGTGTCAAGTATTTTTTATCGCGCGCCTTATAGAGAATAAAAAATGAACTCTACAAACGCAATATTTATAAGAGATAACGCTCAAAATAACAAAATGCACTCGGTGCAGAATAAGAGGCATACTAAACAAAAGGCTACAGCAATGTCTGCAGCCCCTCCCCCCTGCCCCGCTGCCCCCCCCCCCCCCCCCCAAAAAAAAAAAAAAAAAAAAAAAAAAGAATAGGAAATCCTAGTAAAGACAAGTGAAATAATGCAAAGCAAACGAATAAAAGTTTTAACAATATTCTTCCTTCCATCTACCCCAACCCCAACCCTCGAAATTTGCCGCCAAAAATTACACTCCCACTCTTTATTGCACTAACTGTAACACGAGCCCAATATCCTAGAATGTTGGTCAGCGGTTGCCTTCGAAAGATAAACATGGCGGTCGATTCTGACAAGCCGTTTTCACGGTTTAGTCGTAGAAAAACATCCCTGTACGCTTCCTGTACGACTAATTTGGAAGGCAAAACACAAAGTTTATACCTTAACCTAATTATAAGCGACATATATACAAAGTTTGGTCCAGCGATTGTTTTTATCGTCTGGAAACATCGAGCGAATCCAACACGATGAAGCTGTACAAAATATGCTTGTAAGGTAAGTCAAGCTTTAATCGTTCAAAAACGTTTTATTCGCTTTAAAATGAACCAAAATGCGTTTTAATTAGTTTTTCCTTTATCTCTGATGGCTTTAGATCCGTCTACGAGTGAGGATGCTACAAGGCTTCTTGTTGACAAGTCTTTCAAAATGGGGCAAAACTTGGATATTTTGAAAATTTGGCAAGTTCACACAGCTATAATTTTTTTACCAGCGAGGTACCGCAAGGTTTCTTTCTGTAATGACATTCTCAATGTTAGCTTCTTTCCAATTATGTTGGTTTGGTTGAAATAGACTGCCCCACTTTTTCAAAAATAAAGTTTGAATTTGACCCATTTTCACGTGTTTCATGAAGCAGTGAGATATAGGGTTTGTTTTAGTTTCGCTGTGGGCTTGTTTCACACTCAATGTTTACAAAAGTCGCTTTATTAGCTAAATAAGACATAATATTACTGATGGTGGTGTTTGTTTTGTAAAGAGTTTGTTAGTTCTTGTAAAATTAATCTTCAAAGTTGCCTTAAATTTAAGCCTCGATATGGGCTTTCACGAGCGTTCGCTCGGGAGAACCGAAAATCTCTCAAAAATCGAAAATTTTAAAAGATCCGGACAAACGGATTGTGGTTTTAGTATAAGTACATGAAAGTCTTCCAACACACAAGAAATGAGCGAAATCTATTTTTCAAACCAGATCGGCCGGACCGCTTTTACGGAGACTGTCTCTTAATTTTCGCGATTTTTTCCAAAACGCGAAAATCGCGAAATTTAGTAAGAATAAGGTATCTCTTTTTGTTGGCTTTTTTACCCTACAAATATAGTGATTTGCGTGCCTTCCATATTCACGAAATGGCTAATAACGGTCTCACCACGGAGACCGAGGTGGCTAATGTGCTAGCCTGCGAGCCCGAGCCATTTTTTTGCGAGCCTCGAGCCTCTTCCTGCGAGCTCCGAAAGTTTCCTGTTAAAAATGTGAAATGAAAGAAAATGGAAAGATATGTGACCTCTCACGCGAAAACGATACTAACGAATATCCGTTCGAACGGCAAAACGCACGGTTACTGAACGGATGAAACATGCGTGGGCGAGACGTTTAAAGTGGCTGAATGGCTGAAGAAAAAATTTGAACGGATAAAGTTGAACGGCCGAAGAAAAATTTCGAACGGCTGACTGTGAACGCCTGAACGGCAAAATAATTATTTCAAACGGTTGGCTGTGAACGGCTGAACGGCTGAACGGCTAAAGAATTATAAGTTAAATTTCGAACGGCTGGCTGCCGTGAACGGCTGAACGGCTAAAGAATTATTTGGAACGGCTCGCGGTGAATGACTTAATGGCGGGATCGACTCTGTAAAATGAAATCCGGACGGCGGACGGCGGATGGTGGAAAATAATAAATAAAAATAAATAAAATAAAAAATAAATAAAAATAAATAAAATAAATAAATATAAATTAATGTATAAATAAAAAAAAAAAATAAAAAAAAATAAGAAAAAATAAAAAATAAAATCACTATTAGTCGAGACATTTTCGAATCACTGTCGGAAATCTTCGGTAGTCTTCGGTACTTCGGTACTCTTCGAAGAAGAGGGGGCCTAAAATAGAGCCTTGTGGAACACCACATTTGATTTGCTGTGTCGAGGAGCAAATTTCTTTAAATTGAACAAACTGTTCACGTTTTGATTAGTAGCTCCTAATCCATTTAATAAGAGCTAAGCCGCGAATACCATAATGTTCTAATTTAGAAAATAGAATATCATGATCCAAGGTATCGAACGCTTTTGACAGATCTAGGAACTGACACCGGCACCCGGGGTGGGGGGGGGGGGGGGGTACTCCCTATAATGGGCTATACGGGGATGCTCCTCCCGAAAGGGGTACCTTTTTGAGGCTCGAGGTATATGAAAGGGTCGGGATTTCACGAGTTGAAGTATGTGAAAGGGTAGGGATTTCACAAAGAATAGGAAATGGTAGCAAAAACACGAGTTGAAGCATAAAAAAGGTAGGGAAAACTGCAATTTAAGTATTATAAAAAGGGCCTTTCAAAATATATCAAACAGACGCACGCAAAGGCTATATGAAAGGGGTACCATTTTAAACGAAAGGTATATGAAAGGGGTCAGTACCATTTTTAATGAAAGGTATATGAAAGGGGTACCTTTTCTGTCAAAAACAGTATATGAAAGGGTAAGGGTTTGGACCTCGAGGCGGAGCATCCCCGTACAAAACTTTGTTGAATACCCCCCGGGCACCGGCACTAATTTGGCCCTGATCAATGGTCGAAGCAATCTTGTTGATAGGGTGAATCAGTGGTAAAGATGTAGAATGCTTAGCTCTAAAACCAAACTGGAATTTATACAACATCCCGCGAGACGTTCTGCGTGGGAAGATATTCGATTGTGCATTACCTTTTCAAAGAATTTAGAAAAATTCGGTTACACTTTTTGAGGCTCGATTGAGAATTTTTCTGCATATAACAATTCTTCGCGCGGCACTATTCTCTGCCGCCTCGCCAGCCTCGCGTCTCCGCTCGCTTTTATAGACGGTGTTGTAAGCGAATAAATCAGTTTTCTATGATTTCTTTCTTTCTTTCTTTCTTTCTTTCTTTCTTTCTTTCTTTCTTTCTTTCTTTCTTTCTTTCTTTCTTTCTTTCTTTCTTTCTTTCTTTTTTTCTTTCTTTTTTTTCTTTCTTTCTTTCTTTCTTTCTTTCTTTCTTTCTTTTTTTCTTTCTTTTTTTCTTTCTTTCTTTCTTTCTTTCTTTCTTTCTTTCTTTCTTTCTTCTTTCTTTCTTTCTTTCTTTCTTTCTTTCTTTCTTTCTTTCTTTCTTTCTTTCTTTCTTTCTTTCTTTCTTTCTTTCTTTCTTTCTTTCACCAGCCATAATCAGATTCTTGCAGTCATCACTTCCTAAGTTTCGACTATCTTTTCTCACGTTATCTTGATACTAGTACACGACGAAAAGTTGGCTTTAAACGCCTTTGATTGCCATCAAAAGTGGGACAAAGTTGTGCGACACAGGCATCAAATGTGATCAAAGGACTTACAGCACTTTTGCCGATGCTTTTGACAAATTGACACACCTTTGCCGCGCATCAAAAGTACAAGACATTTGATGCACGTCACAGGTGAATCAAAGGTACCTTTGTACACCCGGCGTAGCTAATCGAACGAATCCGAACCAAAAACCAATCGAACCCAATCGAACTAAATCGTTCGATTGGAGTTCGATTGGTTCGGCAATCGAACATAATCGAACTGGAACTTTTGGGTGAGTTCGATTAAGTTCGATTACCGAATCCAATCGAACCCAATCGAGGCGATTGGTTCGATTTTGTTCGGTGGAAGAATTTCACCCTTTAACTGATCCTTTACTAGCGGAGCAATTGTGAGAGATATTAACACATTTCAATTAACTAAAATCTTTATTGTTACGGTGATTCGAAATTGATTAATTTACAATATAACATGAACAGCTCAGTACTTCATATCGCTCGGAATAACATCGAACGGGGATAATATTAAAATGTTTATACCGTCGTCGGTAAAGTTTCGGATAGATTACTAAAAAACGACCACTGCAACTGGATCTGGACGCACGCAACGGTGTACAGTGTGTACAGAATAGTTACCACTAACGCTAAAAGTGTTCTCATTACCTCAAAGTAGATTTCTATTAAAACTGCAAGTGGTGTTTGCAGAAGCTGCTGCAAAATGCAAGCAATGTAAGCTAGACTTTCAATGTTAGAACAGTTCATTTAATGTAACAAAAATAAGACTAACGCCAACAACAAAATTTTTTTCTCAACATCATAATCTATAAAGTAAACAAAATATGGATTGTTCGTGCGCTCGTCCGCTTTGGTGTTCGGTTCTTCTGCTGGTTTTGGGATATCCGGAATGGAAGCGACGTAAGTGGAGTACTTTAAAGTGGTTAAAGATGTGGAAGATGAATCCGATGATGTTGATGTTTGATCTTGAACGAGGTCGGTGTCTGTGGTATGTTCCCTTGACGTGCTGTTGGCCCTATCGGCCTTTGATCGCTCCGTCAAAACTCTTTCAACGAAAACTTAACTTATAACTTACTTGACCGCAATGGTTTGTTTCAGACCAGATTAAACTAGTTTTATATTTCCGATTGTTGAAGTGTTCGATTATGTTCGATGAGTTCGATTACGTTCGATTGTTGAAGCGTTCGATTACCGAACGTTCGATTGCGTTCGATTGGCAAAATTTTTCGGTGAGTTCGATTAAGTTCGATTACCGAACCCAATCGAACCCAATCGAGCGATTGAGTTCGATTAGGTTCGATTACCGAACGTTCGATTAGCTACGCCGGGTGTACAAGACAAAGCAATATTTAACAGCACCTTTACTATACTTTTGATAAGCGTTAAAGGTGTACAGTACTACCTTTGACTTAAATCAAAGACGGCAATTGCCACATTTAACACCCGTGTCAAAGATTTGGCGGAAACAACCTTTGCAACTTTTAACATGTCGACTTACCATGTCATTTCGCAAAATAGAACCATTTTCACTCGAGTGTCATAAAACCAGGGTCGATCGATTCGTTAACAGATTGCGCCTTTTTGATGATCTGTTCGCGCAAGTCCATCAAAATGGACTTTGATGAATTGACTTATCTGGCCAACCAGTTCTGACAAATGATGACGAACTATATCCGACCAGTCAGTCAGTGATAAATGGTAAACGCCTTGAGACTCTATCAGACCCCTATTCAGACGTTTAGAATACGAAAAAAGTGACACTTTGTACTTTCACTTTTAAGCTCACCTGTTTTGCGGAAGAGTAAACGAGTTTCTAATGAGGTATCGTATCGTCCTTTTTAAATTAAAGATTTTCCAAATGGAGGACCACCCAGAGCGAGCGTACTAGACGCTAAACGGAAAAAACATCGAGAAAAACTGAGAATATTGGACTTAAATAATTTTTTTTTATCTGATAGCCGAGAAATGGCAGAACGTTGAACTGATGAATACCTGAGGGCCTTTGTAAGAACTGAAGTTGCCGGGCCGGGCTCGTTTACGAGTAGATTGCGCCTTTTTGCAGATCTGTTACTACAAGTCCATCAATTACAAAATGGACTATCGACGAATTATTAAACCTTTCTGGCCCACAAGTTCGGCAAATAATGGCAAACTACTACTACTGACGAAATGACTGGTCCATTCAGACAGGTTTTACAAATTAATGGTAAGTTCCTTAAAACTCTATCGCCCCTATTCAGACCTTCGGAAGAAGAAAAAAGTGACATCTTGGATTTTTACTTTTAAGCTAACCTGTTTTGCGGAAGAGTGAAAGAGTTTCTAATGAGGTATCGTATCGTCCTTTTTAAATTAAGGGTTTTCCAAATGGAGGACCACCCAGAGCGAGCGTAGACGCTAAACTAAACATACAGAAAAAACTGAGAATATAGGACTTAAATTATTTTTTTTAACTGATAGCTGAGAAATGGCAGAAAATTTAACTGATAACTACCTGAGGGCGTTTGTAAGAACTGGTCTGCCGGGCCGGGCTATTTCGTATAGAATACGAAATAGGAAATACGAATATTTTGCCAGGATAACCCATCAGTGCAAAAAGAAGCACTGTTATCAATGGGGTCCTGTTACAATAAAAATAAAAAATAAAATATTTAGCCTAAAAATATAAACTGTACAGAGTTAATAAAAATGGTAAAATATAAGATAATTACATTATATAAAAAATTCGTTCAAATGTTGCTTAAATAAAATTCTATATTCTAAATTTCTAATGTTCAAAGGTAATTTATTAAAAATTAAAGCACCTAGGAAAGAAAAGCTTTTGCGGCCAAACTCTAATTTCATTTTCGGCAGCTGGACGGAGGATTTATTGTTTCTAGTGTTGAAAGAATGATCGATCTTAATAAAATAATTTAAAAAGGGGGTACACAGATTGCCATGAAGGCAATCGAAAACGAACAAACAAGTTTTCCTCTTTAAAGTGCCTATGAAATGAAATTTATTTTTTGATGTATCGAAAGTTTCACCTTTTTAGACCTTGGAATAAAAAGTTTAAAGTGTTAGGGACGATGCGAAATGCTTTTTTTATGGTCTCAAAGTTAGGTTGTTGGCGCTAAAAAGTGGCTCCAATTTGTGCGCGGCCAAAACCAGTGTCATATTACACTGTGACGTAAATAGTTGTACAAACTGCTGCGGGAATATAGAGAACAAGAGAGCTGACAAGAGACGTCGCTAGAGGTGGACCAATATTATGTGGCGAGCGGCCTCAAACATGCGAGATATTAGAATTCTTCGATAACAGAGGGTTTAACAAAGCTTTATTTTGCTCCAGAGGAAAATATGCCGGCGAAATACACGAAATTTGTTCGTCGACATCGGAAAGGGTACGTCAAGCGATGTTGTTTTCAATGAAAGCGCTTATTGTTAAGATTAATATTATTTTGCAAAAGAAAATGACATTCCGGCCGGTGAGGCCGTTTAATCAAGCATAATTTTTCCAATCCATATCCTGTTTGGAAGTTCCTTCAAGCCTCGGCTCGACTGGAGAGCCGTCGAAGTCAGTGAGGCCTACAAAAATATACTGACTCGATCGGCACTGACTGGCGAGTAAATAAATGTTTATACGGTATTCCGAATTATAAAATTCAAAGTGCAGCGACGCAAGTGTTCACTGGAAGGCGTCTATTCTACGGAACATCTATCAAAAATCTACACGTACAAATGCTATTCGAAACAAAATACATCGCTGAATCATTGCGTGTTCGATCAGATCAATTTTTATACAATGAAATATAAATCAGACATAAATGTAAACACGATACTTTGAACTTACTTACAAGCCACCAAGTGGTTAAAATTTCCAGAAACGATCAATCGCTGGCAAGACACTGAACTAAGAAGCATAATTATTACGTATATACTTGAGTTCAAACATTTTGAATAAATAAATAAAAAAATACCCTATCAAGGCACCTTGCCGCTAAAAATACACCATTCACATTCAATTCAGCAAGCCGCCTGAAAAACACCACCTCGGATATGCATAACATATCAGTATAATTTAGAAACTTTCAACTAGCAAGCCGCCAAGACATATCCTTCGCATTGACAAAAGAACTTTAAATAGACGAGCGAATTGCCAAGCCGATAAAATAAGTTCATAACCTCCACGCGCGATCAATGAACTTCAGACCGGCCGAGTCGCTAATGCGCTAATATCATGATTGTTTGTACTACAAAGCGTTTATTTGTTTTTTACAAAGCGTTTATCGAACGCGGCGTTCGATAAACGCTAGTCAACGAGCCACTAAAAAGAAATAACAAAAACGCCTCTGCGTTCAATAAGCTTACAACTCAACTGGCGAACCACTGAGACGCTGTGCTACTGAAATGTATACCTTTCACGTTCAATAATCTAAATGATCAAAAAAAGTCCGTCTTCTTCATGTTCACTTCCTTCGCTCAAGCGGCACAGTCGGTTCGTCTCGCTACGGCAAAACTACAGTGGACACGATCATTTCAGTTGATCAAGAGTGATCCGAAACTGATCCTCTTCACCTTCAGAGGACTGTAAAGAAACAAATTAGGCGCTGTCTGACATTTGTACAGCCAAAAACGTTGGCAAAATGACCATCACGCTAAAGGGTTCCAAGGGAATTATAGCGTAAACAAACCAATGTGTCATACTATTTACGTAATTTACGTCATCACGCACGCCCACTCGCCCCCAGGCTCTCCAAAAATTGGAGCCACTTTTCAACCGAAGTGACGCATCTTCGAGGGGCTAAAAAACCGATTTTCTTTCTTTTCCTCGGGAAATGATTATTGTTTTCGTTCTTTGGACATAATAAACTAATGAAAAACGAAGAAAAAAAATTCATTTCATAGGCACTTTAAAATACTGTCTACTGATGGAATACGGAGGTCAATATTACGGTTAAGGTTAGGCTTTTTTGACGGAATTTTCGCTATAATTTTCAAACTTCTGCGTTCAAGGTTTTGAATTAAACGTTTGCGTGTATCCGACCAGCCAAGACTGGTTGAACCGTGGCATTTTTGCAGATCTGTTTCTACAGTACAAGTCTATAAATTGCAAAATGGACTATCGACGAATTAACTTTTCTGGCCCACCAGTTCTGACAAATAATGGCATACTATCTGACGTACGAATTGACCGGTCCCGTCAGCCATTTCTAACAAATGGTAAGTGCCTTGAGACTCTATCACCCCTATTCAGACCTTCGGAAATAAGAAAAAGTGAAATTTTGGACGTTCACTTTTAAGCTCACCTGTTTTGCGGGAGAGTAAAACGGTTTCTGATGACTTATCGTATCGTGCTTAAAAGGTTTTCCAAATGGAGCTGAGGACCACCAAGAGCGAGCGCAGAAACTTAACTGAACATCGAGAAAAACTAAGAATATTGGACTGGACTTTTAACTCTTTTTTTAACTGATAGCTGAAAAAAACTGATGACAAGTTGAGGGTGTTAACCGTTTATCAGAACCGTCGGCCGGGCCGGTCAGTTCGTATAGAATAGATTGCGTCTTTTTGCAGATCTGTTCTTACAAGTCCATCAATTGCAAAATGGACTATCGACGAATTGGGTTTATTTAGACCTTCAGAATAAGAAAAAGTGAAATTTTGGACTTTTACGTTTGAGCTCACCTGTTTTGCGAAAGAGTGAAAGGGTTTCTAATGAAGTACCGTACCGTCGTTTTTAAAAGGTCTTTTCAAAATGATACGAGGACCACTTAGAACGAGCGTAGATGCTAAATTGAACAACGAGAAAAACTCAGAAAAAAATGACCGTACATTATGTATAAGAGCTCATGCCGCTTCAAGTCTGTTAAGAATTTTTGCGGTCAGCTTAAAAGCATTTGAGGGATGTTGAAGTTTCCGCCGCATCGTCGAATTATTATTATTTTTGGGCAGTTTCTGGTTGACCGCCGCCTAATTGTTTAAAAACAGATGCCATTTAAAATATTTGTTTTTATTCCCTAATGCATGTAGCTGTCATCAACAATATCCGAATTGAAATTTTTACACAAATCCGGCCTTCGACTGGTAGCGGTGACAGTACAAGGAATAATGAGTTTCCGCCGGTTCACCTTATTACTCGTGGCGAAGCACACGAGTTGTAAATCCGGCTTTGACTTTTCTTGTTTTTTTTTCGTTTCACATTAGCGCATGCAAATTTATGCATGCATATTTTAGTTTATGTCGACGACTATATGGCTTTCAGCCATGAAATACATACCGCAGAATTTCTCCGTGTGTTGACAGCGACAAGCAAAGTAAAGAACTACAGCGTACAATTGCACGTTTTCAAGACAATGCAAGGCGTTCATGGATGGATAGGACCGTTTGATATTGTATTCGCCGCTTATTCCGGTGGGATTTTTGTTCCGGCAAGTTTTGTGTTTTATATAACTTGCAATTTGCTTAGCGATCGAGCTTTGAAGTGTCGGCTACTGAATCGGAATGTAGTGTAGTCTTACTTTTAAACCCGTGTATACACGCAAGCATAATGCACGGGTTATCGGAAACGGTGACTAAATAAAATTCTCTCACTCACTCACTCGCTCCTCAATTCCATCAGCTGTAAACTTCGTGAGTATTAAATGCTTTGTTACGAATACGTTTCGTAACAAGAACAACGTGAATCCAGCGATAACAATAATTAATTTGATTTATACGAATATAAACAACAATAAGCTAAAAGATGTTTCGCATTTGGAGTTTTTAGTGCAACGTTAAAATCTATTTAAAACGATTTTTCAACCGAGACACGCGTTTTGATGCGTATCGACTAAGTGTTCTTCGATAGCGCAGTGGATAGATATTTTGGCTTAGCCCCGGACGGCCCCAGTTCAAGTCACGCTCGAGACTTCTTTTTTTCTATTTTTTTTTTATCCTGTTTTTTTTTTCTTCGGACTGGACATTATGAAAGTGATGTTCTGTTTTTTTCTCCCGTTCGTCAAAAATCCTTACGTTTAATTTTTTTCTTTTAAATATCGAACCGTGTCAGTGTGGAAACGTAAACTTACGGCAATATTGCGTTACGCGTTCGCATTTCTTCTACACAGGTTGGCTCTTAGGAGCCTTTGATTAGACATAATTTTAAGCTTCTGTTTCTCCGTAAAAGCACTCAAAACACTCGGGAAACAATGCTGCAATAATTTAAAAACGCCACGAGTTCAAGCTGTGTACAGCTTCTTGTTATATATTATTTTTGAGTAGTTTCACAAGTTTAGTTCACAACTCAACTGCCAAATTGTTTAATCATAATATATATTTTCGTTTCCTTTAAGAGACACTGAAAAGCCCAAAAAACGTATGTATTTAAAATGGAAACCAAAGCATGATTGTTAGGTTTTGTTAACAATTTTTATAAATTAATACTTATAGTACAATGAAACTTATTGTTTTTGGCTACGGATGGAAATGGACAGCAACTTGAGAAAATTGACCCTTCATTTCTGTCTTAAGAAAAAATCGCTTAAAACCTGATTGCCGATTTGTCCTCCCTTCGATAAATAACTCGAATTTTTCATCTCGTTCTTCTAAAACGTTTCGTGTCTGACCAAAGGCACCTAGTCAATTATTTAACACGTTTTTGCCAAAAACAGCAGAATCTCCGTAACCCCAGTGCCCCTTTAATAGCTACCGTCAATAATTGCCGGATTGAAATTTCACACAAATCCGGCCTTATTGGCGCCAAAAGTGAGTTGTGAAAAACATTGAAATTTCACACAAATACGGCCTTGGACTTGGTGTGGGTAGCATATGGAAAATCATTTTTAACTCGTGAATACGCGCATGCGTAATGAACGGGTTATCGATAACGGAGACAGATATGCAAATGAGCACTCGCTCACTCGCCGACAAACAGTTGCCGACAAACAGATGGTAAAAAGCCATTTAATTCATTAAAAGTCAGACGAAAAAAATTAATACGAAGATGTTATCCATGAAACTAGAATGGCAAGAAACAGTTAACGAAAGGGAGGTGAGATAGGAAAGGCTCGCAGCTCAAAACCCTAAACTAATTTCAAACCAAAATACAAAATTCTTCGTTCCGTATTTCAGATATATAAAAATCAAGAATGACAATAAAAGAAAACTCGTTAGTTTTTAACATTTGGAGCAAAATTGTGGAATGCCGTTCCCACTGACTTTGGATAAGTAAAACAAATTAACCTGTCATACAGATGATACTTTTTAAAATACTTGAAGACGATTAGACTATAGCTATAGCGGGTGGAGCACATGTAATTTTATTTATTATTTATTTTCCAATTAATTTGTTGTTGCTGTTGTTGAAAAAACACCTTAAATTTAGCAAAACGTGTATAATCTTAAGCGATTATATTTTGCCGAGCTGCAGGATATTGAAGGTTTTTATTTTGCAAAAACATTAGTGTTTTGTGTTCTGTGGGGGAGCGATTTTAAGGACTTTTGGTAAAAAAGCTCGAAAAGCGCAGTATGGGACAAAACCACTCGTCTCGACCCCCGATGTATATCAGCCTGATTGATAACGACCCGTGATACCGATTAGCCGCAAGATGGTAAACCACTCAGTGAGCCTTTCTGTCTGAAAATATCGGTTCCATAACTTACAACTCACCAGAGTCAAAACCCCGCGAGGTTTTGTGCGGTATTAAATGGAATCCAAAAGTATGACATTCAGCTTTTAAGAAGCCAACAATATAAACTGTTGTCGTTGCTTCGTCGCTGGATTGATGTGGTTGTCATGCTACTCAAGGCTAGACCACGCGTTTCGACAAAGTTCGACAGTTAGATTCTTATTAACCACTGTGTGCTAAGCCCAGTCAAGTCAGGTTACACCCTATAACACAGCAACAATTTACCCTGGTACTGTTGGATTGCCCTCTACAGCATATTTTTCAGAAAAAAATAGATTTTTCTCTTCTTGGAAAACATCTTAATCTTTGTGATCGTAAAACAAGTCTTATAGGTGTTTTTCACCTGCCGTTGGAACAAAGCATTTAGAATATGAAATGAGCTTAGTGCGGTGAAGGTGCGAAAAGCTAGTTATATTAATTATTATTTGGCTTTTAAGCTTACGTAAGTAAAATTGAGTTGTCCAAATACTATTGGCTGCACCTGATATATGACAATTAGTCTTTCAATAAGTGCTTTGAGCATGAGTCAACATCAGCAAAAAACAACATGTTCCTGAACGAAGTTTTGATGCCCTTGATGTAAAAAATCTGTTTGTTGCAGGGCACCTCTCGCTCAGCCATAGAGCTAAGTTCCCCCAAAATATCTTCAGTGGTGTTTTTTTAAATTTTTTTTTATTATTATTTATATATTTTATTGGTTTCCAAGTACATATATTTACAGTGTTTTAGAACGAACCAAAAAACTGACACATCACAATGAAAAAAATAAATAATCCTAAGCTAATGCAAAGCTTACATACAATATACATATAAACACGTGAAAAAAAAAAGAGAAAGAGAAAGAGCAAATATACAAAAATATCTTGTTACACTTCGGTGCATTCTTTGGGGTTTTTAAAAAATAACTCAGAACTGGAGCACTCTAGGAAATAACATTTTTCTATTTGCTTCTAGAGAATGTAGTTTCAATTTTCCACCCAAAAGCCTTTATTACGCGACTAAACTTAGCATCAATAAATGGGCAGATGATGTATTCCGATACAATCACGGGTCCAATATAACTGTTCACATATATTCATACGTCCACATTTGCTGTTTTATAAATGTTTGTTTTATTTTATTCTCATCAGGCTTGTTTTGCTACGGATATTCTCCATATTTTTATCTCTTTTTTAACAAAATATCCTCGGCATCACTGACTGCTTTTTATGATGCCTTTCAGTGAAAAAGCGACGCAGAAAATGGGTACATGATGGAGCCGGGAATTTAAAGGAATTTAAATGTATTAAAGTTCATAAAAAGCAGAAAGCTGTCAATGTTTAAGAGCTTCAACTTACCCACCTTGGCTGACCAAATAGTCAAGTTACTCCACGTGAGGTAAAAATGTTTTGAAATTGGTTATCCAATTAAAAGGGGCAGTATCACGAGGTTCCACGCGCGGCACTGTTCACTATTCTTGCACCGGAATTTTGGACATATCACTGTTAAAAGTGATTTTTTCTTTCTTCCGGCTATCAAAACGGAATTTTTGATTCAACAAATACCTCCACTTCTCGACGGCCTTTTTGAATTTGCGGAATCAAACTTGAAAACTGGGCCGACGTTTTCAAGTTTCGACCTCGTGATACTGCCCCTTCAAGGCAGGCACAAAAGTCGGAACGGATCAACTCGGATCGGATCGGAATGGATCCAGTCCCGGTCGGATCAACTCGGATCGACCCGGATCGACTCGGATCATAAAAAAAATGAAATGAGAAAAAATACAAATTTTACCCAATTGTAGGTTAAAATTCCTCTCAGAAATAGGCCAAGTAAGCTTTGCAACGTTTAGAGCTCCGTGGCATTCACCCGCCATTTTGTTTACTAGTGCCAGTTCCTCTCGGATCAGGTTACGAACGCGTGGTTTCGTTACACGTTCCATCATGGACCCAGCTAAAGACATCATGCTGAAGGTAAAATCTAAGCCATCCTTCTCGATGAATTTGCTTAATTCCAAGCAAATGATAGATTCAGCCACTCAGAATGTACATATTTGCTTATTTTTTACACCAGGCGATTTTGCAGTAGGAAATAGCAAGGGTTGACAGGTCACACAATCTCTACCGGTGTGAAACATATGAGAACCTTTCATATTTTTGCTCTAACGAGTGTATCTTTTAAATATTTTTCTTTTTCAAAGGATATTATAGGTGGTTCTTTAAAAATTTGCCGTAGAAGTGGTTGGTTTTGTATATGGTGCCATTTTCTCCTTAAAGCTTGTTTGATGTTTGGCACTGACGGTTGGTATTGTGTAACAAAAGGCAAAATGTCTTTTTGAATTTGTTTATCTTGTTTAAGCGCCGATTCCCTTTCTTTGAATTTTATTTCTGATAGGATTTTTTTCTATCAGGTTATTTGGGTAGCCTCTAGTCAGCAAGCGTTTTTTTTTTTAATTTTGAAATATTTTCCTCAAAAGTGGCTTCACGAATCCTATTTTAACACTTGGCGGGTGACAAGAGGTGAAATGTGTGTATTGAAAGGTTTCGTTCTCAAAAGTGACTTAAGCATGGTTTCCACCTCGATACTCCCCACCACAAATAAATTCATGTCGACGGTAAAGAAACTTCCTTTTCGCTACGCAACCACGAGTTCTATAAACTTGCGACAAAAAGCAACATCGCCTGCTGTAAAAAAAACAATATGAACATTCTGAGTTACAGAAACTATAATTTTCTTGAAATAAAGCATTTTTATTGAGAAAGATGGCCTAGATTTTACCTTCGACCTCGCCTTCAGCTGGGTCCATGTTTATATGATCGATCGATGGAGCGTGTAACGAAACCACGAGTTCGTAACCTGATCCGAGAGGAACTGGCACTAGTAAACAAAATGGTGGGTGAATGCCACGGAGCTCTAAACGTTGCAACGTTTACTTGATTTGGCCTATTTCTGAGAGGAATTTTAACCTACAATTGGGTAAAATTTTAATTTTTTTCTCATTTCATTTTTTTTTTTTGACCCGAGTCGATCCGGGTCGATCCGAGTCGATCCGACCCGGACTGGATCCGGTCCGATCCGATCCGAGTTGATCCGTTCCGACTTTGGTACCTGCCTGTTACACCTCAACCTACAGTGTATATATACACTATATATAACGGCAATTCTTTACAAAAATCTACAGCAAATCTGATTAACTAAAACAACGGTCACTTTATCACAATATGTTTTGCTTGCCAGCCAAAAAATAACTTGCGAAATTGTATAATCTCAGGACTTATAAGCGGCATTTTATACGGTTTATCATAACGCAATCACTGAATATTCAGCCGGGCACTGAATATTATTTTAAACTTCCATTTGTAGGTCCATTTTCAAAAATAGCTTAAAGGCGCTTAAGACAAATTCGCAAATGTGTGGTCAGTATAAATTTGTTTGCGTTGGCTGTGCAGCCAACTATGTGGATGAAGAGGTTTCATTTGAATGGTCACACCATAGAATTTCATTGACAGAGTCAGCAGTTAGAACTGCATTACATGTCTCCATAACATCCTCTGGGAGTGAAAGCATTAACAGGCAAACAGACTGCAGCTTAATTGCTGGCGCTCAAAAAAAGAGAAAGCTCAAGAAGCTCAATTAGTCACCATCATAGCGCTTCGAGCAAAACGGAAATGGAGTGATTTTTTTCTGATCTTTTGTAGTCTTGTCAGTGGATTAAGGGCAATCACGCGCTTATGAACTTTTTCAAGCTTTTCCACTACTGTATCTCACTGCCATGAGCCATTCTAACGCATTTCCGAGTGGGAATTGAAATATTAGAAGTGTCGTGCTAAGGCTGCCGCCTTGCGCCAAGAGGCCTCAACATTCGAGACGTGATCGGTGGTTTTTAATGTCTGCACCAAATTTTATCTCACTGAATCGCTATCGCGTCTAAGGATCGCATTAAAGGCAATACAAAAATATATCTTATTTACAGGCAAATGCAAACGTGTTATTGAAGGGCCAAGTACTTGAAGATTGTGTAATGAAACCTTTTTTGAGTTAAAAGCATTTCGTTCATTTTTTCATTGATTAGAAAGATAGTTGTAGCTGGTTTCGTGACTCCTGACCGATTTGTATCGGTAAGAAGAGTAACTGAACAGCTAAGAAAATAAACAACAATTAGTATTTGGTTTGGAGCTGAACGCCCCCCAAAAACCTTTAACTGAGAAGGTAAAAACGAGGAGTGGACTACTGGAATTCGGCAAACACCTTGGAATAGCAGCAATCTGCTGACTTTATCTATAAGCAAAAGCACTTTTTCCGGAAATTTGTATTTTACTGCATCGTTAAATGAGATGTAAGTATAAATCTCCTGCTATTTCTCAAAGTATTTTTGTATTTCAATCTGACATAGAATAACCTGGCTCCAGAAGTCTGTTCTCTAAATATAAAGAGTGAAATAAACCGCATTATATAACTGAACGGTTAGAAAAAGCTGCCGAAACGATTTCTCGGCGCGTTGCGCCTCTTTGTTCCTCTTTGCTCACAAGAAAGCCGGTTTTCACAATAAAACGTCTGCCCCCTAGGTCACTTAGAAAGCTCTAACAAGCACTAGCAAATATATCATTTTCTGGTTTAACACTGAAGCTGATAGCGATAAACGCGTGTGGGCTACCTTTACATCCATGAATATATATACGATCCATTACATATTAGACTGCATGACTTATACCTAATTCTTTTTTGTACTTTTAATGTGGCAAAGTCAGGGAATCAAAATGAAATCTTGGATAAATTAAAAAACCATCAACAGCCTCTCGGTTTAGCTTACATAAAATTAAAATATTCTTGATGTAACATTGTTGAAAATATTTGAGCTTTTAATTCATTTAAGGTCGTTGTTTTGCAATGCATTTTTAACCTCAAATACCCGACCCCACAAACAGTTTTCACGTTTTACATTTTTTCGCTTTTATAAAATGGATGTTATTTAACAGCCTCTGTTTAGTCTACTATTTGTTTTATTTAATTTGTTTTATTAGCTTCGCCATACAATAAGATAAACTAACATGAAGAAAATAAATCAGGCAAGGGCGCGTTCGATATGTTTGTTATAATAATCAACTTACAACTAATAATTAAAGTAAAGGAAATAGCAGGGTATCCCAACAGCATTTAGCCACTGATTTATACCTCAGTTCCGATTATGTGCCTCATATATATAAAATGCTGTTTATAGATATTTTTAATCCACGTTTATGAACATGTACCCTGGGTGCCAGAGATATTTTTTTTTTTAGTGAAATCCGGCGAGTTTGAGCCGCGAAGCCGCGACGAGGCGCAACGCGCCGACTGAGAAAAAATAAAAACATGCGGTCAATTTCACTTATGATATTTAGAGAACGGACCTCTGGATCCAGAGTGATGAAGATGCCAACGAAAATATAAACATGAAGCCTACCATACACGGTTCAACAGTTGTTGATCGACAGATGTTGGGACTGCTGTTCAACAAATGTTGAACATTGTATCATGTGTATCATGCCATGTTAAGTTGAATGTTGAAACACAGTAGGTCATTCAACATGTTGAACTTTGTTGAACGAAAATAGAGACACAGCCTATTGTTTACAAAAAATGTTGTAACATCGTTCAACAGTTTGATGTTGAGCCAGTTTGAGCCGTGTACTTAACTAGTATCATTCACTTAATTGTTCCAGGGCCCGGGTTCCAGGGTCTCCGGTCGAGAGAGCCAAACCAGTAGTTCAAAAGACGGTGTCCCCGACTTTATATCATGATTTCATGATTATTGCCTGGAGCGTGCTTTATTATTGTGTGTAATCTTGCTTTATTATCTTGAAATAGGAGAAAAAATTGGCAAACGCGATAAAAGCAAAGCCTGGAAATGTTGGACTAAAAAGACAAAATATTTTGCCTGTCTCGAAATCAAATTTGATGAGCTGAGACCCCTGACTTCCATCGTTGCAATCCTGCACTTTTATATCTCCAAACTACTGCTTCTGTTTTTACTTTTAGTTGTATGTTTGGTGGCATTTTACGATATAACTTGGAAAGAATGCAAGAAGTCCAAGAAGAGGAGGGTAGTCTTTTCTTTTACTTGAAATTCAAATGCTTTTGATTTCTCGGGCCACTCTTCCGAAAGAATTTTGATTATAAAACTAGCAACAGAAAAAAAAAGCTACGGGATTAAAAGCCAGAGTAGATTTTGATTAAACGGTCACAGACTCGAAAGTAAGCTAGCACCGCGTCATCTGTCTCAAGATGTTGCTAGCTTGCGCGCAGACGTCTCCAATTTCGTAGGTTTTACTCGTTGGCCAGTTTAAACAAACTTCAAGTTGTTACAAGTACATGCTAATTCTTCTTCTATAAAAAGGTATAAAGGAGCAAAAGAAGGTTATCTTACAAGTGCAAAATTATCTTCAATTCTATTGCTTTGTTTGGATTATTTTGTTGTTTGGATTATTCTATTTGTAGTTTTTTTTCGTTGGCCGACGTCTTTGTGTATGTCGTATTCAATTTTCCTTTGTCACTGTGCATGCAACGTTTCCTTCGTTTTCAAACCAATTATCTTCAACTTTTTTTTTTCATTTCAGTCGGCTTCTAAAACTTGTCAAGCTTTCTCATAAAAAAAAAACAATTGTTGTTCATTGAAGTTGCGTTTATGAGGTGTGTTTTCCGTCCACTGTTACAAAGTCCGGTCCAGACTATTCCAGAATTTATCCTATATAAAATGGGAATGGGAAAAGCAGCAGATAGTTAAAATTGCATTAAAGCATATCATGCACGTATCCGAAAGCGATAAGAAATTACTTATCAAGGAACACGCAACCACCTGTTCCAGTCCTGGCTTGTAATTATCAGTAGTTATTTCCTCGGCATATGTGAATTAACTTAGAACTAAAAGGGTGAATCTGACTTTCTATTAATAAACCTGCTGCAAGTAAGTTTAAAATAAGAGTGTTTTTACAATTTGTTTCCTTAATTGATCAGTTAGGACAGTTAGTGTGCCGAATATTAAAGGACGAACTATCGCTTGGCTCGCTTTCATTCAAAACCAACCTGCTGGTGAACAGTTTAGACATTATCAGAGTCAGCAGAATATTTAATATTTCAGAATATTTCTGTTTAGCAGAACGTTGGCTTTGTCCTGAAAAGTTTAAAGTCATTCTTGGCTTTCCAACAATTTGTTTTTGTGTCCTTCAAAATTTCAACGCCGCATGAAATGCTGGTATCTCAATTACAGGCAATTTCCGTTGTTGTTTTAGTGTAAGAAAACCTTAGTTTTCTTTGTTGTCTTCGTGTGTACTACCATTTGCTTTCCGATAGAAGTTAAACGATCCGCAAATAGCGATCTCTGTAATTAATTCATTTTTCCAACGACAGATTGAAAATGTGTTTGGTTGATAAGTACAATGATCGAAGAGGAAGAAATATCATCGGAAAATATGGAGACAGATCGCGTAGGTCACCTGGGAGGGGAGGGGGGTGGTACTGTCATATACTGTCATATTAGTCTAGGATAGGGTATAGAAATCAGAGAGTTTTGGTTTAGAATAGGGTGTCATTTAAAAAGGAAACTGATAAGTGGCATGAATTTAGTCTAGAGTAGGAAAATGAAAGTACCTAACTTAATTAGTCTGGGGTAGGGTAGGGATGTTTGGTGTCTAGTCTAGAACAGGGTTGCAAAATGTAGCTGAACATGTTCTGGTACAGAGTAAGGGGCGAAGAATCCCACCGGCACATCACCACCCAAAAATGTACATATTTCACATGTGTCAGCTCTAAAAGGGCCATGGATACCTATTTTAAACAAAATGGCCTACATCTATGCCCGTTTTCAGATCGAAATGGCGCAAAACCCTATCTTTATAGGCGTCTTTATAGGTATTACATCTGTTAAGATAGCCCCTCCCCTCCCCCCCCCCCCCCCTCCCCCCCCCCTCCCCCGATACTGTTTGATATACATATATTGTGACGACCTGGAATCAATTGACCGGCCCGCAGCTACACATAGGTCAGTTCTACACATTATGTGCTTCACACGGATCCTGTTACTAATTCTAAATTGATTTCCTGCACAGCGCTAAACTGTTTTCATTTTACATTTAAGCCGATAAAGCTGGCGTGAAACAAATTAGTAGGCCTGTAGAGATCCATAAACGTTACACACAACCCAGGTCTGTTTTGTAAAGTTGTACATATATCAGATGCATCGAGAATTAACATATTTCTTCCTGAGTTTCCCTGTTCCCCAAGGCTAGCATTTCCTGTACTTCACGCAATATAACCGTTTGAGCTATTTTGGTGTAACACACTAGATTTAGTTTGATAGTATGCGACCGGTTTAATAGCATTAAAGGGGTGTATTCTATTGACAAAACATAAATATGTCTCGACAAAAATATTACTAACATTACTCTGCATTACTACAGTAGTCAAGTTCTCCCCATATTTATACATTAACTATAAGGCAGCGATAAAACTATTGCTCTTTATTTGTTGGTCATTTTCTTTATTCTCAGGGCGTAACCATATCTCTGATTGATGTTGCACTAAACTGAGAGAACTAAACTAAAGCTCGCACGCTACTCGCTCGGCAATCAGCGATGTTTCGTTTCGGTTTCTTTGATGATTTATTAGCTAGCTTGTTAATTTGACAAATACAAGTGCAGATCTAGATACTTTGCTGCACTTTCAATCATAAACATAAAATAAGCTTTGTCAAAACCGCCAGACTTTGAATCACTCCGATATCTTGTTATTTTACAAAATCACTATACTGTACGAAGCGGTGATTATTTAAGATAGAAAACTTTTCAACTCAGTGTTCAGTCAATTACTTTATTAGCTCCCAATTTATTTGTTCGAAGCAGAGCGTGACAAAGGAAGATGCTTAGAAACGAGACAACCAAGATCTATAGTATTTAAATTCAACGGTATTCAAAGTTAGCTGAGCAACAAAAAAGAGATCTCCAATTCAATATTTATATTTTCTTTTTAAAAAGGCTATAAAGTGGACTCAAAATCACACCTCTAAATAACTTGCCAAAAAAAAAAAAACATGGCACCATTAGAAATCAAATTGGTGCTATATATGGTCACAGAGCTCACCTCTTTAATAGTCGTCGCACTGTTTGCTACATGTATGCCTCCAAAGTTCAAAACGGCCGGATGCATGTAAGACGGTAACTCTAAAACTGCTTCTCTTTTGTGAGTGATCCTAGCGGAGATGCGACTGGAATTTTATCTGAGGATCACTTACTAATCAAGAGAACTGTCATAAGGGTCCCGCAGAAATGTGAAACTATCCATGCATCCATTCAAATGGACAATTATCGAGAAATAAACAAACCAGATCCCCGATAACTTAAAGTTTGAGCATCATTCACAAAGATGTCCAGATGGGGGCGAAAGATTCCAGAAGTGCCGCGATGGATCCCCTTCAGAACACACGAGACGTGGGTCAGAATTTTCGAATAGCTTAAATAACCAAATGCACTTTTCAACTCTCCTTTGCTTTCACAATGGACAGATGAGGGCCCCCCTGCTGTCTGCTAATCCTCCTTCTCTATTATATTTGCATTTCCGCCGAACGTTATGAACGTCAGTGTCGGGGGGATGGGCCGTTTTGAGGGGGTGAAGTTGGGCAATTCTAGGAGCCTGCAATTACCTAACAAAATTCCCAAAAAGCGTTTTACGGATGAAAACATCTCATGCATAGTGAAACAACATAGATAAAAAACAGCTGGCAAAACTGAATAAATGAAAATTCTTTTACAACGTTAAGTCGCTAAAATTAATTCCTGTTAAGAAAAAAATTTCCCAGCAACCCAACGGATCAGGTCCATCGCTTAAATAAAATGGCGTTATAGTAAACTCAACATAAAGACACCTACTATAATATGCTGGAGTGTATATGAGAGACAGCACACTATTCGATAAGGAAATTAATAACTTTCAGTTTAAACACGAAAAAAGCACGTGACACACTCGAACACCAACCCCGGGGTCTGGCCAGTACCTTACGCATGCGCACAGCCATATCTCCCTGGCAGTGGTAGCCATGGACAGCTGATTCGTCCTAGTTAAGACTCATCACCATGGCATAGCCAGGCAGAGTCTCACATAAGATCATCGACCTATGCAGCCCTATCATATGTGCACTAAAGCCGCAAGTTGAGCTCAGATTTTGCTTACTATTATCCAGTCTCGATTGCCAGCCTCCTTTTGCGAAATCAGAGCCTCAGGAACCGATCCTTGGAGTGAGGGACGGAAATCGAGCCTAGGCTAATAGCTGGTATCCTAACAATCTCCTATTCGGGAGTTTAGGGGGAACACTGGAGAGAGTTCTGGAAGCGGCTACAGGTGGGATTTCTAAGGTGGTGGGAAATCGGAGAAATACATGCACACTTAATTAAACCTCCCCATGTGGGCTATTCTTGAACAATTAATTTTCATATGCATGCGAAAAAGAATGAGAAAATGACAATTTTATAATATTTTGCAAACCACAAAAGAGTTGAGAGCTACCAAGGAAGGGAAGAAAGGAAAGGTACCCCCCCCCCCCCCCCCCCCCCCCCCCACCTTCCCCCTAGGATCCCAACACCGGTGCATCTCCTTCCTTTCACACACTATATACCCATATATCCCCACTATCCCCCCTAGGAAAGTCTATTTGGCATGTTTAGATAAGGCCGGATCATCTGCTTGGGAGGCAGGCTCAGAGATGAAGTGCTGACTAGTCTTCTTACTCTTCTCCACTAGTGCCTGGTTCGCATCTATTATGCCCAGGGGTACAAGAGTACATGCAATTCCTTATGTTATGTTATAGGTTTATACAGTTTCGGTGTTTGTCGCCTCAAAAAGTGTTGGTTGTTGGTGATGAGCCGACCATCCCTTGACAGCAGAAAGATTTGAGGGTTTTCGTATGAAATAAGGCCAATAGAATACGTCGAACTGTGAACAGAACTCAAAATTCTGAAGAGACCTTTCATTCTCTCTGCTTAAAGCTTTCAGGGCAAACTAATCAAAACTAATTTAGTTGTGATATCACAACAATACCTTTGAACTTGAGATAGATTAGATATCGGAAGATTAAAAGAAAATCAGGAGAGTGAGACAGCAGACACTGGCAACAACAATAGTTTTATTTTTATCCGACAGATGAAAATAGTTCGAGAGAGCTCGGTCCTGTTTTTCTCGACGTTTAATTTATTTAATTTACGACAAAAGGTAAACCGTTATTGACTCTTTTAAAACTAGCTCACTGTGTATAGATTCACCACTATCAGATATTATTACGCGCGAACACGTTACGCGCGTGAAAACGCGTGTTTTCACCACGACAGGAGTGTCACACGAGAATTATTTGCCTGTTAAGTGTAACTTCTTTGGCATAAATGGAGAAAAAGTGGCAGTTTATATTGTTGCAGACGTACCATTGGCATAATGGCATTACTCATACGAGTCCTCCTTTGCCTTAGCATTAAATTAAGGTATGCGTGTCAAATAGAATTGTTTTCAATTGGTTTTAACTGAATAAACAACATTTATTCCACAACCATTGCATTGTGTACCTTGTCTAATTTAAGCGTGTTTTAGATAAACAAAACACACACAACCAGACCTCAAATATAAACATGCTAGCTTTTAACTTGTGAATGGGGTTAGTTTCTAGAGAAACTGTGGTGCTGCGTCGGTGGGGGGATGAAACACGAGAATTTAGTTTTATCGACTGAGTCGATAAGGTAAATTGACCACCGTAAAAAGATTCAAATAGCTGACGTTTCGAGCGCTAGCCCTTCGTCGGAGCGAATCAAGGAATTGTGGGTAGTGTGTGGTTTTATATAGTAAGCGGTGGAGCTACGCTATTGGTGGAAATTTGGTGACGTGAAAAACAAATGTAGATTAGTTGAATGAAAAGCGTTCGTTGATTCCGTGGGGTTTGAGAGTGCCGATTTGAAAGATGATTTTTTGTTCTAGGTTTTTACGGCTTTCTGTGTTACCCTGGTGTAGGGAAAGGCCGCAGATTGTCATGTGTTGTTTAGAATGGTTAGTAAGATTAAAATGGCGCGCGACTGGTTTGGATGCGTCTTTGTCATTTTTTTCAACGTCTCGGAGATGTTCACGAAAACGGTCGCCCAGTCTCCTCCCTGTTTCGCCAATGTATATCTTTTTGCAAAAAGTACATGTAATGCAGTAGATAACATTTACGGAGGTGCATGTAAAACGATCAGTGATTTTAATAGATCGTAACAGGACCCAAACGATCTATTAAAATCACTGATCGTTTTACATGCACCTCCGTAAATGTTATCTACTGCATTACATGTACTTTTTGCAAAAAGATATACATTGGCGAAACAGGGAGGAGACTGGGCGACCGTTTTCGTGAACATCTCCGAGACGTTGAAAAAAATGACAAAGACGCATCCAAACCAGTCGCGCGCCATTTTAATCTTACTAACCATTCTAAACAACACATGACAATCTGCGGCCTTTCCCTACACCAGGGTAACACAGAAAGCCGTAAAAACCTAGAACAAAAAATCATCTTTCAAATCGGCACTCTCAAACCCCACGGAATCAACGAACGCTTTTCATTCAACTAATCTACATTTGTTTTTCACGTCACCAAATTTCCACCAATAGCGTAGCTCCACCGCTTACTATATAAAACCACACACTACCCACAATTCCTTGATTCGCTCCGACGAAGGGCTAGCGCTCGAAACGTCAGCTATTTGAATCTTTTTACGGTGGTCAATTTACCTTATCGACTCAGTCGATAAAACTAAATTCTCGTGTAGCTTTTAACTTGCCTGTTGGAATATTCCCGTTTTGTATCTAGCTTTGAATCTGGCCCTTGCCATTGTTGTCAAGGAAACCATGTCTTAAGGATCCATTGGAAAGAACTCTGTATCTATTTGAGTTTTGTTCATCTTTCATCGATTTGACTGGGTACGAAAGCTGCAAAATGATTATTCGTAAGGGCGAACCATTAGATTTCGGAAGAGGGGTGTGTGATTTGAAAAAAAATATTCTACTAGCCAACTCTCTTGGAAAATTATATCTTGCAACTGCGAAAGCCCGACTTGAGGCTTTGTTTTTTTAGCAAAAAAAATCCTGCAGTGACACCTCCCCCCACCCCTCCCCCCCCCCCTTACAATTCTAATGGTTCACCCCTTAATGTTATACATTTGGCTTTCGTAAAAGGCGTGTTACTTAGATAAACAACAGCATGTTGCCTGTTTTTGGTCACCTTTGAGTTCTTAGTCATAGTTTAGTGGGTAGGTTACTAAGATGTAAGAGCATGAGTCAGTTAGTCTGATTCAGTTTAGTCTCAATTTCGTCGCAAGTTCGAATATTAATTCTATTTATTTGTTACCATTAACGTCTTCCACTGTTTCTTCTAGGCCTACAATATGGTCACTCATTAAAACTATATCCCCTGGCGCAACAAGAAGCGAGAAATTGATGATTTAAGATTCTGAGCAATTTATTCAGTATTTGTGGAGCAATAACTTATTGTCTTTTCATGGCCTTGGGTAAAACGACCAGGCTAGCAAAATCTGCGCTGTATTAACTAGTGCAAGAGACATGTCCCCTTTGCAGGTAGTCATCAGAATGCCATTCAATCATGAAGAAGTAACGTTGCGTGACGACCAGAGAAAAAGAAGATTAGAAATCGGGCCCAATAGCATACTCCCTCAGTCCCCACTGTATCACAGCTCTTTAGTATACGTCCGGTACGGTGCGTGCCTTCTATTCTTTATCATTCCGGTCCCCTGTTTCTTCTTGTTCTACTTTAGTTCCCACCATGACGTCATCGGTCATCGTCACCGATTCCCATCATGACGTCATTACTCATCGTCATCGGCGCGGAAGGTAGTAAGACCAGTAAATTATGTTGAATAGTCCAAACAGAAGCGGAAATATCTTGCGTGCGTACACATCGATGTAATGTGGTGGAAATTGTCTCGTAGGGAACCCTTCCATAAAGGGGTTGAAAGGAGTCCGCAACTGCTTTTTTCTCGCCGAGGAAAAATGTTCATGAAGTAATGCTCCTTTTCTGAGCGACAGGCCTCCGGCTACACCATTTGGACGATCTTTGTTACAGGGTTCTGTTTGGTCCATCATTTCTGTTACGGAGCTCTCACCTTGACACGGCGTTGGTGGCTTTGGAAAAAAATAATTTACCTTGGCTCAGCATCGAAGCATGGCGCAAAGTGGGAAGAACGTGTAAAGCTCTAAATAAATTTTTAATAAGTAGCATTAATCTGGCCATTAATTAACCCCGGTTTCAATAGCCAGCTAGGAGTATTACTACTTCCCCCTAGATGGAATTTTAGTTTATTGCAAGGTTATATTCCTAGCAGCTATTTTTGGAATTTCCTGGCTAGCGATCAGCTCATTATTGTCCCATCTGACAACTCATTGGGAGATTCAATGTGAAATTGAACAAACAGCGAATTTTGGTCATAAGAATGCGCTGAGAAGACAGTGGTATTATCGTTGTCAGACTTCTAAAATATTCCAAGGAAACAAGCTATACCTTTTAGGCGTCAAAATTTCTAGATTGGCACTTACTTAGGGTGCTAAAATGTCAAATGACCATCGCGGCACCTTTAGTATTTGTCAGTCAACTGGTTCATATGGTTGTTTTAGAATTGCTACTTCTTAGGGGTAAAAATCCATTTGAGCCACGCCCATCAACGAGATTCTTCTACCTTTAAGAGTATTTTTCGAAAATTTCCGACTAGCACCGCCGTCATTTTTATATGGGAGTCCCCTTCCCCCACCCCCCTAACCCGGAAAAATACATGCAATATTTCAAAGGTTGATGTCAACACTTACCTGCGCAAAACTTTGGCTCCTAAGTAAAATAGATGATTTATCTGGAAAATTTAAAACGCAGACGTATTCCACCATACAGGAAACGATAAACATGAATGAGATAATCAAGTAGTGGTCCACCGCCTTCAGGTATGAAATCCGCGGAAGACTGGAGTTGATTGATTCGAAAAGAAACATGGTACTCAGAATGCACGTGATTACCAGAGAAATGCGTGCCGGAACTGCATGACGGTCTATCCAGAAGCTGAGCCAGGAGAGAAACACAACAAACGCCGAAGGAATGTAGTGCTGGAAAATGAAGTATGTTGTTCGTCGCTTAAGAGTAAAGGTCGCCTTTAAACTGTCAAAGGAACCTGAAGAGAAAATGTAGTTGATCAATAGCTCTTATGCATATTTACGTCAGACTAGCTAATTCCACCCCCAAGCCTCGCTTTTGAAGTGTAAACCTGTGACAATCTCATCAATGTATTCTCAAAGGAGCAAAGTTGAAAACAATAGAACGTTTTCACTTGACGTCATAGCCGCCATATTGGTGTTCCCGTACAAAAGAATTTTAATTAACTTCTTTTGTTAGGAACACCAACATGGCTGCCATGATTTGTCATTTGAGTCCCACGGGACTGAAGGTCACGTGAGTGAAAACGCTCTATACCAACTTAAAAACAACGTGAACTTGTCAAAGGTTTGCAAGGAATTTCGTACAAACGAGGCTTGGTGGTGAATTTTGGGCTGGTGACATCATCATACATGAGGCATATTGTGTATGTTGTATGTCAGTAAACTCGTATTGTCGTAAAAGTACGATGGGGTAAAACAATGTGGTAAAACTATATTGAAACTGCTTATCCCTGACGATTGGCTAAGACGTTTAAGGGGGAGTGTGATGGGGATTTGGTGCCATTTCAAAATCCAAAAAAATGTTTTTGTATTAGCAGAAACCGTTAAAAAAATGGTCCCGTTTTGTGATAAATTACCACCCTAGTATGCCAAAATTGTTGATGAGTGTCTCTAGTTACAGACGGACAGGACCTTAATGAATTGCAACTTGGAAAACGTTAGCCAAACTTTTTTCAAGTTCTCACATTTTCGTTTTCAAAAATGTGCTAGAACAGACCATGATTTCCTCTTTGAAGAATTGGTTGATAACTTTCTCATTGTGTTTTAGTTATATTTTGTAAACAAGTAAAGGTATTGTAGAACTAAAATCTGCAAAGGACCGCAAACGATAATGCTGTGAACGATACGTAGGATCTATGAAAGACCTAATCAGCCATAAAATGAACAAACATAACCGACAAACTGCAAGGCTGATCAGACTATTTTGACTATTTTGACTATCTGACTATTTTGGGACCGTAGGTCTTTTCTAGATCCGATATGCTGGTTCTTTCAGCATGGTTTTGTCCATGCGTTTTAATGTTTACATTGGCTTGCCATGTACATTCGGTTTTTGCGAGACACCATTGTGACATCTTGGGACGGCTTGTTCCCCGCAACACGTGATGTGGCACGCGTGATGCGGGTGACAAGTTGGTTCCAAGGTACGGAACTTGATATTGTGTACGGGTCATTGTGCAAACTATTTGCGATTGCATTCTTGTAGTCGTTCTTAGTTTTGTACAAGCTACACCGCGCTGACGAGTCCCAAACAGGACGAAACAGCTGTCCGCGGTTGCTACCCTGCTTTATCGGTTTCTGTCGTATTGGTATCTCGCAAAATCTACTTTTTTACGTAGTCAGATCAGCCTTGCAGTTTAAAGGTATTGTAGCACGGTTTTGACCAAAAAAGGTCAAAATTCCCTGGACACTGCCCCTTTAATTTTAGCTAAACAACTAAAACTTCCATAGTAAAGTAAAGTTTTTACAATGCGACGCGCCTTACCGTGAGAGCACCCTACAAACCTTTTTTACAAGTTAGCCAATCAGAGAGCGCGAATTCAATTGACAGGCACGCCTCCTCGCAAAGTTGAGCACGATGGAATGTAATATTATCGCTTCGCGTTTATCACATTAGTGTAAGTAATGTTTACTACATGAGCGGGAGTGTTGTATCGGCCTATACAATCACGAGGCGCAGCCGAGTGAATGTATAGTGCCGATACAACACGGACGCGAATGTAGTAAACAACTTGTGAAATTCATATTCCAGATACAACTCACTAGTGGTTGTATCTGGAATGTAAATTAGATACAACCACAAGTGAGTTGTATCTGATATACAGGGTTGACCATGTTATTGGAATGGCTCATTTCTATTTGTTAGTACCCTTGTGAATTATTAATGGGGTTTACAAAATTAGTTGCAAAATACGAAGATTTTATTAAATTTATTGCTTCACACGTATCCGCAGTTACGAAAATGATTATTAGAATTAGCTGGTGATATGGTGGAAACTTGTAAAACTTGTAAAACAAGTTTGTTGGGTGCTCACTGTAAGGCCCGTCGCACTGCAATAGACCATTTTACCGCTTAGTACCCTGGCCTTTGAGTGAAAGTGAGGCTGGAGTTGACTTTGTTTTGATACAAACCTTCCTGCTTTTCATATGTAAATTATGTTAGTTAGCATAAGAACAACATGATTTACATATGAAAAGAAGGAAGTCTCTATCAAAACAAGGTCAACTTCAGCCTCATTTCCACACAAAGACCAGGTTACTAAGTAGAAACTGTAAAATGGTCTATTATCCTTTAGCCTAATTAATTAATATGTTACACTAACAAGCTTAACCTTTGCTATTGGTAGAAGCCTTTTTCGATGTAACAATGCCCTGCAGGTCATACTGAGCCAGTTCAGAAACAAAAACTTCAATAGCATTAGAGCCTGGATTTTTCCAGTTATACACGACATCGTCCACTGTATAGGCATCTACGATATAAAAAAATCCATAATTAAAGCCACTGATCTTGGTCAAACAGGGATGCAACCTCGTCCCCAGTCCCTTCTCCGAGTTCAAAATGGCGGATGAAAAAAAAACCGCTGGACAAGGCTGCTAAAATACTCGAAAATTTCTGGAGAATCATTTGTCACGTAAAGCATGATAAAATGTCTTCGTTTTGTTACCTTAAAAAACGCATTTTACCGTGTCACGTGACGAAATACTCCACTATTCTTGGAGTATTTTGGCAGCCTTGTGTCACGTGACAAAATACTCCACGATTCTTGGAGGAGTATTTTGGCAGCCTTGTCCAGGGGTTTCTACGCCCGCCATTTAGAAAAGCGGAGAAGGGCCTGGGGACGAGGGAACGTAACAAAACTTTATAAAGTAGATGCAAGTCTTTTAAAGTATTGCGTCAACGGCATGTTTCAACAGACAATCTCGGTACTTCTGTCGGAATTTCGTAGCAAAGTAGGTAAGATTATTTTTAAACAGCTGTACTCGTATGTAAACAAACTGAATCGAAAGAAAATTTTGCATTTAGCAGATGCCCAGCCTGCGCGCATGCGTCTGCTGTTTTTTGCTTCACGTGGAGCAAAGGAAATAGGAGACGTCTGTGCGCGCAGGCTGTCAAACGCCAAAAAGCGCGGGAAATGACTCTGATCAGCTGTAAAATGCTGGAGGCGTCCGCTAAACGAGAGTGGAAACAGATTAAAATGTTACGCCGTGCCCCTCAGGTAAATACGTAATAACCCGGGGACTTTTTCGATTCGGGGTTGGAGTGTTAGAAAAATGACGGGAATTGGAAAGTTCAGACCTCCCTCGTGTATCTCTCCACTAGTTGTCAAGTCCAGTCCGATTCTATAGTGGTATAATCTGCCACAGGCACTACAGCTAAGTTGCTTGTTTAAGCTATTTTATAGTTTCACTGCTGCTTATAGTCCCTGCTTATCCGTTAAACACGAAAATTTAGTTTTATCGACTGAGTCGATAAGGTAAATTGACCACCGTAAGTGATTCGCTCCGACGAAGGGCTAGCGCTCGAAACGTCAGCTACTTGAATCTTTTTGCGGTGGTCAATTTACCTTATCGACTCAGTCGATAAAACTATATTCTCGTGTTTCATCCCCCCACCGACGCAGCACCACAGTTTCTCTAGAAACGAACCCCATTCATTCGTTAAACACGAAGTTGACTATAAAAGAGACGGCACCTCCTTCATTTCACACATTCCGGGTGTGAAATACAAATTTAGGCATCTTTCAGTCGTGAAACGGGTTTGACTGGAGTGTCTAATCGTAAAAAATGCTTTAAAACGGTCATTAAACCAAATGCAAGCCTACGCAAAATAAGAAAAATACAGAAGTTCATAAAGACTTCTGATATAACTTTGGTTATGTTTTTGACAATTTTGTCAGCAATGGTCTCAGTAATAACGCGTGTTGTTTGCCATTTGTCAATGGTTGACCATTGTCAATGGTTGACCATTGTCAATGGTTGACCATTGTCAATGGTTGACAGTGGTTGATTGACAAATTGATTGACAATTGAAGGTGAGAATGGCCAGGCTAGTCATTCATACTAGAACTTACAGTTAACTTGTGACTTTATACTGGCATACTCTCTCTATGTAATTAAACCACAATTTGCTTTTGTCTCCCGAATGTTTTATATCTCCACATGGAATGCACATTCTCGTCCAAAGTGCCGCCTATCCCGGTTCAGTAGCCGGTGGAACCTGAGTGGTTCTCGACAGCTCAGATCCCACCGGCGAACAAAGGCAGGGAGTTCATAAAGACTTCTGATATAACTTTGGTTACGTTTTTAACAATTTTGTCAGTAATGGTCTTAGTAATGACGCATGTTGTTTGCCAGTTGTCAGCGGTTGACCAATGTCAATGGTTGTCAGTGGTTGATTGACAAATTGATTGACAACGGAAGGTAAGAATGGCCAGACTAGTCATTTATACCAGGACTTTTAGTTAACTTGTGACTTTATACTGGCATACTCTCTCCCACAATTTACTTTTGTCTCCCAGTTGCTCCACATGGAATGCACATTCTCGTCCAAAGTGCCGCCTGTCCCGGAACCTGAGTGGTTCTCGCCAGCTCAGATCCCACCAGCTAACCAGCTAACAATGGTAGGGAGCTCTGGGGACAAGAATGTGTAATGCACAGTAAATATGATGATAAGGACTACTTACAACTTTCTATTATAAGATCACATTGCTGTGTGTCTAAAGGAAACAACCTCAGATCCATATCACACTGAGCTGTTAGAGTGATTCTGAAACAAAAATAAAAGAAGAGCTTTCATATTAGGTACCACTGAGAATCTCGTTTTGTGGGCTGTAACTGGGGTATTTTGTTTCAGGATTAACAACCTAAAAGGTATCTTGTGGACTTTATCGGTCGTTGTTTTAGCAGTGCCAAACCACACATTTTTTGAACCCTTTAAAAAGATGCGGCCGTCACCCTCGTCGTCTTCCCCGCTCTTTTTTTTTAAGTTAAGTAGTACATATTTATCCAGATACCAAAAAAAACCTTCTAGGGAAACAGCAATTGGTTCGAAAAATCGGGAGTTAGAGAAATCGAAGGTGGAATCGACTGTAATCAAATCCAAGGGAAACGAGACTTGGTTCTAATAATCAGGAGGTTCGAAAAATCGGGATACCACTTTAATTTATTCTCTTACCTGGCACTAAAATAAATACTTCCATCGCTGAATATTCGAAGTCGCATGTTGTCTCGACTAACACGGTGATAACTGGAAGATTTCACGTTTCTGAAATAAGTGTCAGGAGTCCATATTCCCTGAGAACCAAGTTTTGTGGGATCCAGTGCAGCGTTGAACACCTTGTCCTGTCCATGGGCGAGTCTTGGATCCGTCCACCACTGTCTGAAGAATATGTCTATTGTGTAATCCTAAATTCAATGAGTGAATTATCAGACAGTATTATTTAGCTAAACTGGTCCGCAATGAAAAGGAGTGCCAACCATTTGGGAAAATATCCAAAGAAAAGTTGGTTTTATCAGCGAGAAGTCAACGGAAGGTAATAGTTAACTTTTTAAAGCTTAGTTGTATTTCTGTTGAATATGACTCGACCTTTCGCGATACTTTTTGGGAGTCCAAAGCGAAAAAATCATCTTCCTTTTCAGTTTGTGTTAGTTAAATAACAAAAAGGAAATCAATTCTCCCGGTAATTTATTTAGATAAACGAGAGAAAGATGGTAAACAGCAAGAGTTTGTAACTTGCTGTCAATTCAGCCATTTCCTTTCCACTTAAAATAAAACGTCAGTATAACTAGAAAACTATTTTAGCAAATATAATTCACTTTTTTATGGAGCCATTGTAAATAGAAAGGGAAAGATTTCCGAATAACCCGATACATTTAATGTATCGTAGTTATGCATACTGTTCGTACAACCATGCCCATATCAGTATTCTTCGTATAAAGAACGCTAACGGGGAAAGGAAACCTATTGTCTTTCAGCCTTATTAGTATTCTTCACATTAAGAATACTATAATAGATGTTTTATCAACATAAAGAGTATACACGTGATGCATTATCATTAATTTGATTGGGTCTGGGGCTCATGTTTCGTATGAAGTGGAAACCTTTTCCTGCTAGCTTGTCTTTTTACAAAAAGATTGAAATGTTTTAACTCAACCTGGTAAGACTAACATAAACTGATGGCCTAGTGCGATAAAAGTCTTTTGTAGCTCAGTTGGTTTGCTCCGTAAAAAGTGTACGGAACAGCAGCCACGTGCACGCATTCGACTCTCTTCGGGGTCTTCTTCTTTCCTTTGCCTCATGCTCAAGGAATGCTGAATGCAGTTTATTACTTCGTCGATAAAGGGTTAAAAGCTCTTAAAGTGCATATAACCATTTTTTATCGAAAATATCGATTCTATATCAAGTGAATAATTAAGAGGTGGAATAGTTTTTTATTTGAGTGTTGCGTTTGTGAGTATAGAGGTGTATATTTCCAATATGCTTATGAATGTGACATCATTCCAGCCAGTATTTTATATTTTTCTCCTTGGGAATTCGACTATATAGATGGTTTTCACTCACGTGACTTTCAGTCCTGTGGGACTCAAATGACACAGACCATGGCGGCCATGTTGGTGCACATAACAAAAGAAGTTCATTAAAATTCTTTTGTAGGTGTGCACCAACATGGCCGCCGTGACGTAACGTGAAAACCACCTATATATTTATAGCTATTGTCTGACAGGACGAGCTTATTATGCAAATTAGCTGAGTGCATATTCAACGTGCATTCAGCTAATTTGCATAAGTAATTATCATCATCTTTCGAGTAGTACAGTAGCTCTTCCAGACCTCTATTTTTATTGGCCCCGTAGTACTGTAGCTTCTATTGTGTTTAGGTCTAGGGCTATTGTTTCTGTTGTTTAACCTATTGTTTCGTTAACCAGTCACTGAGCTTGTTTGGAAAGGTACAGCCTCTCCCCATCTTTCAACATTGTCATCTTTTGCGGTACTCACCCGGCCTTTATAAAACCGCAAGGTGATGTACATTGGCGTAAGGTTGGTTATGCAAATTAGCTGAGTGCACATTGAATGTGCACTTAGCACTTTGCATAATATTTCAAAGCACTTTGAAGCTCGTCATGTAGTCACAATATTTGCTAAAATTGCTTACAGAAACCATAATGCTAATCCAACATGTTTTTGTATAATAAATGATATCGAAAATGTAAACCTCTATAACTCACAGATGCAACACTCAAATTAAAAATATTCCACTACTCAATTATTCACTTGATGTAGAATCGATATTTGCGATAAAAAATAATGGTTATAGGCATTTTAAAGGCGTGAGAGACTAAACCCAGCATCCATCAAACCAAACAGTTGGTTTCGGAAAAGGCTACTCACCATATCTTCTTCTCTTATTTTTCCAAAAGCCATAAGTTTAAATTCGATAAGAACTTCTACAGGGTTTCCTAGAAAAAAGAGCAAATTTACTTGAAACAATTAGTTTTGCTAATGTAAGGCCCGGTTCAGACGCCGAACTTTTCATGAGCCGAACTTAATTCGAATTTGGACCGACCCAAATTAACAAAAGTACGCCTGTTGATTCAGACGCCGAACTTAATTAGCCGAACTTAATTCAGTTTGAAGAGAAACAAATCGAAAGGTCAGCGATTTTCAGGCAAAGATGCCAGAACACGCACCAGTCGTTATAATAATTTATGCATTAGGTTCGGCTCATGAAAAGTTCGGCGTCTGAATCAAAGCCGTTCCAAAGCCGAAATTCCCGGCTGAGCCAGGCGGAAAGAACGGCTGAGCCGTTCCAATCTTAACTGATTCAGACGCCGAACTTTTCATGTACTTAATTCAAAGTACTAGGTTCGGCTCATGAAAAGTTCGGCGTCTGAACCGGGCCTAAAGGACCTGTTAAGTCACATATGACAAAACAGAATAGAAGTGTCCGTTACAGTTAAAATCCGTGACAAAAATTAAAAAAGCTATGGAGACTCTCTATTTCTGGGCTGTTTCGAAGCATAATGCTGGGAGTGGCCGTGCGATGGACTTTGAGTAGCTAAATGAGAGCATGGCCTAATGGCATCCGTTTTAAATTCGTTTTATACCTGGTTCTATATCAAGTTACCAGTCAAGTTAGTCGATCTTGCTGTTGCGTCATTCTGCGGTCACATGATCGAAATAGGTTCAATAATGCTCAGAATAAACACTTTTTGACCATGTGCATTGCGCTGCCTGATGTGAACGTTTTTCGTATTTGAACATGATTCGTCACGTGAGCACGACAATAGTTGAGGTATAAACCGTGAACGATATGAACCTGTGATTTTCCACTGTAAATCGGTCAAACTGTTACTTATCCAGTATTCTCAGTTAACTTACTCGTTATGATAAAAAAATATATATTTACAGCACACCTAAATCAAACTTTGAAGATGCAAGTTTCTGGGAAACACAAATCTCTGTATGAAAATAATAAAGTTCTATGTAAAAAGATAAAGTGTATAGTTGTATATGTTGTAGTTAATTTTTTATTTCAGGTAATTTTTGTTTTTCCTTTGTTTCAAATTCATTAGCATATATTACCATACCCAAAAACAATGGAAAAATAAAAATTACCTGAAATAAAAAATTAACTACAACATATACGTTGGCGAGGCATGGGAAAACTTTCTCATACCTGTATCATTTGGACGAACATTTTTATCGTAGCGCTTCAGTTTTTTGTTGATTAGTCTTGATACCTTCGCGTATGAGTCATCAGGCAATACTGAAATTAAAAGGAATATACATACTAACAAGGAAAATTTTCTCTTGATACTAGTTATGCAAAAATTTCGAGTGGTATACCGTAAAATATCCACGAGTGACTCGAGTTATGCAATGGTTTCGAGTGGCATACCGTAAAATATCTCACGCGTGACTTGATTTTTCTCTACAATACAAGATGCAATACCCTTTCCAGTGCCCGCGCTGACTTCGAACATTTATAACTCAGTATTTAGTGACTCTTCTAACGTTTATCTGACAACAATTTTTGACGGCCATGTTTTTCAAAAATTCAAATTTATTTTACAAATATTTACATTTTTTATACAATTTTAGCATTTCTTATGATTTTCTTAGGTTTCAGAGTTATATCGTGAAATATCCACGAGTGACTCGAGTTATGCAATGGTTTCGAGCCGGGTATACCGTCAAATATCCCACGAGTGACTTGATTTTTTTCTACAATACAAGATACAATACCCTATCCAGTTTCCCGCGCTGTCTTCGAACATTTATAACTTTGTATTGACTCTTCTTGACGTTTGTCTGGCAATAATTTAGTTTGACATTGTTTTGTTTATGTATCTTGATGTTTGCATGGCAACAAGATTTTGGTGTTATTTTATAAATATTTTAAATTTTTTATACAATTTTAGCGTTTCTTATTGGTTTTGATTATTTTTTAAGTCGATTTAGATGATTTTCTTATAGGTTTCGGAGAAATCGACAAATCCACGATGGCGGATCTAAGATGGTGGCATTGAGAAATAATGACGTAATACCCACGTCATTTGACGTCATTGACCCATTTTGCGGACCTCAAAGAAAATAGTTTGTTTCTTTCAAACTAACGATCTCAAAAAAAGTCCAGGCTTAATAACATTAGGGAAGTAATACTCTACTGCACCATAAGAGGGTAAACTCAGCGAACGCAAACACAATTTACACAGTCTATGACTCACTAATACATTAATATTTGTCGACAAAAAGCTCTTTTAACCACTAAGGGTCTCTCTTTTACTTCTTTTCGTTTTTCGGTCTTACGGAGTACGCCTATAAACGGGGAAAAGCCTCGGAATTTTGGTGAGGTGTATCACTACTCAATGCTCCTGATTCTACCCTATTAAGACATACTAGTTTTTCAGTGCTTAATTGTCACTATTTTTACAAATTTAATTACTTACCCTTTCTTTGACCACTCCCTAAAACAGAACGATTAGAACCTCTACGCCCTCGTCTTTCACCGTGTCCCGTGGTACTCCTGTCGCAGTTAATTCACATAAAAGTAACATGAAATACAATGTCGATAAGTGAAAACAAGTTCAGCTAAACATTTCTTTATTTCGAGAGGCAAACAGCTCTCTTAAAAAATTCTAGCTGACCTTACGTTTTCGGAGGATGGGATTTTGTTTCTATAATATTTAGAGCCCGTTGGATTTTTAGCCACGGCATTGCAACAGATCGAAAATTGGTAAACGATACGAATATCAGAAGAAATGAGAATCTTGAGAATCAATCTCTATAAGACACATGTTAATTACTCGCAGTGTATACTCGTCGTTTTGGACTTTTTTTTCTAACTGGTGGCGAAAAAAATTTAATGAAAAACCGACTATACCTGAAAATACTATTTTATACGGTTGGCACAAAGAGTCAAACAATTGAAAGGTTCTTAACTACTGTTTGATTGTCGCCAAATATCATGTTTTTGCAACAAGCGTGCGCGGCGGTATCCTAGCCTGGACTTTGACAGTTTTCTTTTGCGCCATAATATTAACTAAATTGATATTCTACGCACCATAGCTTTTAAATCTAAACGCTTAGAGCAATAAAAAAAAAACATGGGCCAAACTTCTTAAACTAAGTGAATGCTAGTGCAACTTCCTTAATATATATTCTTTTGAGCTATACATTGTACTTTTTTAATTAATTTATTATATATTTTTTTCTCTCAGTCCGTTATCAAAATGTAAAACAATTCATTGCATATGTATCGTAATTATTATTTCTCTTCTGTTTTTTTCTTCAATGTATTGTAAAGCTTTGCATTTACTATTTGTAATTAAAAAATCTTATAAAAAAAACCTTAATTGGATTAAAAGATTCTATAGAGCAAAAGAAAAAAGAAAAAAAAAGAAAGAAAAGAAACATAGACAAATTCTAAATTTCATTTTGTAAAATATTGAAAAACGAAAAGTAACATGCCGGCGAAAGTGCTGCCAAAGAGGTTTCATTTGAATGGTCAAACCATAGGATTTTTTTGACAGACTCAAAAGTTAGAACTACATGTCTCCATAGTTGACTCTGCATGGGAGTGAAATGGTTAATTTTTTCCTTTTTTGCATTTTTAATTTCATGCTACGTACAAACACACGTAATTTTTTGGCGACGGCAATGTTGGATCGTGATGTGTGGAGAGACATTGTGCTGCGAGTTCCGGTTACACTCTGATGATGAATTTTCTATTCGCGTAAAATGAAAAAGTAACTGGTCAAATTCGCATGAGTAAACTTTGTTTTCTCAAGCTCACTCACAATCTGAACATGACAAGTTTACACAACTGGAAACTGGAAACTGGTTTCAAGGAGAGTCTCTCTCGCAACTGATAAACATGAAAAAATGTGAGATACTCCACAAGGCTTTCACTAGATGACTTGGTATATATTAAGATTTCTTTTAATGATTAATTTAGCATTGAAATTATTAGTTCATTTTGCCTTGATGTGAGAACGTGATTGAGTCAGCTTCTTTGCTAACTAACCGCCATTTAAAATAAAAGTGTGCATAATAACGGTTTTACAGTGTGGACATGTGAGGAATTGTTTTTCAGGCAAGTTGAACAATGGAATTTCGACGTGTTCATAATGAGTATGTAAAAGGTTGTGGCGTTAATAAGCATTTTATTTACTATAATAACCAATAAAAACGTTCAAAAAAACTTTTTTGTCCAAATTTATATTATATTTTATTAAACTTGGTATTTATTTCCTGTTAATCCATACTGCTCTCTCGTCAGTCGAGACTTGGAGACTTTTTTAATGGAAGACTGTATATACGAGAAGGAGTTCTGGCATTCATCGCATATCCCTTCTTTAAAAGAAATGGATCATTATTATAACAAATTATCCTTATGTTTTCTCAAACAGCTGTCCAAGAAGTAGGAAAGAATTCGTCTTGTGGTTCATTATTATAAGACGGTGGTATAGTATATGTTTTGGTTATAAAGTCTAGCAATTTGAAATATTGGACCGCAATAGATCTTGATGACCACGAAAAAACAAAACAAAACTATTTTGGTCTTGCATCATACCAGTTATCGCTATTTGCTACGGCCTGTTATCACATACAGATTTTTTTCTCAATAAGTACCCTATCTATTACGTATTAGGGAATCCAGACTGCTTCGTAAGGGGGGAGGGGGGCCGGATTGAATAGGGTGGGGAGGGAAAATGTTAGAGATTGGACAAAAATTATCGAACAACGGTTGAGATGACAAAAATGCTGCTGGTTTTATTGGAAACTGAAACTTGGCACTTGTCTATGCTGGTTCTATTTCTCTCTTTTTTGCTGAGTGCCAATGCCTTTTTAAATGTCGAAGTTGTAAGAAGTTGTAAGAAGCCATACTTGAAGCTAAATTCGCATAACATACACACAAATCACTGGAAATCACCTTTGCTGTTAAAGTTTAATGCAGAAATGTTTCGTTGTTGTTGTCGGTGCTACAACTTAAACGTTCTCCAACTGGGTACTAAAATTAAAGGAAAATTTGTTGAAGCACTTTAATAATAAAACACTTTTCTCGGTTTTTGTTGACATAGCCGCGGTCGACGACGCACTTGAAGTTGAAGCTCGCTTCGCTCCACCTCAATCGAAAAAAAAAAATTTCTTCGAGAAAACTGCATGCTACTTATAATTATTGAAATCAACAAAGGTTTAAACGGGTTTTTTTATGATTTAATTAAAATTAAAGTTCCGCTAAAAAGGATTATTCATATCTATTTTTTTTAGCATGCACCACACTGCTGTTAAAACCAAACGCATATGACTGTCCAATAAGTTTGCATTCAAACTTTAAACATAAATACACAAATTGTTTTGAAAACGCTTGAACCTTTTTGGTCTGCAGCGTGGGGACATGCTGTTCTCAGAATTGTTCTCAGTAAAATTAAAGAAGAAAATCACTGTACCACACGAACAATGACCACGTTTAACAAGTGCTGCAGATAGAATAATAAACAAATAACTAAATAATAATTCTTAGTACAAAATGATATAATACATATTCCTTTAGTATATATAGTCTGGTTAATTCTTAGTATTAAGTCTTAAAGATAGTACAGTGATTTTGTGTGCTGCTTTTCCATGAGTACTAACCTTGTTAGAAGTCCATGAAAGAATGCTGCAAGTAGGACCATCATAAACACCGTCTCCTTTCTCATTGTAAAATAAAATCCCATATTATTTCACGCTGTTCAGATTTGCTTTGATCTAACCTGTTTAGAAACGGACATGGAGAGAATAAGACAAGAGTACTCTACAGCGATTTGTAAACCCGGGAAAGAGGTTATTTGTCGAGTTTTCTCAACACAGTTTCCTCCTCTTTATTTTATCAACGCTATTAATAACAGGAAGTTTAATTTTCAGCCCAAGCCCCTGATTGGTCAGACAAATTAAACATTACCTGTGCTTACAGCGTTGCAGGTGCAGAATGCCTCAAACCTATTAAATTAATTATCACTTTGTGGTAGCACTCTCCGTAATGGTCTATTGAAAAAAAATTTTCTTGTAAAATGGAGAGACAAACAATGCAATTATGCGCGGAATAATGGCATCAAAAGTTGAGAATACAGACAGAATAATTCCTTTTACATCCCGGTCACGAAAACTACGGAGTAAATTTCCTATTCTTTTAAGTCAAAAATTTTCAACAAGAGTTTCAATTGTTAATAATTTAACAGACAGAGCGTTCATTGTTGAGTTTATAGAAACAGTTTTCTTTTTATTTGACATTTTCATGATAATGCGCGAAAAAGTAAAGAATTTGTTTCTGCCGCAAAAAGTTACATAATTTATTTTCATGCCACAACGGACAAATTTTCGTGTATATTTAGTAAATTACTTATACCCTCCTCTTGTTAAAAGCGAAAATTTTAATTAACCAGTGGCGCTCTTTATTAAATATCATGCCGCTAAAGCAAATCCGCTTTCCTCCGAAATTGATACCGAGTTAGGATAAAGTTATCGCGTTTTCATAGCTGAAACCACACAATACTTTTACCTCCCTACTTTAACAAAATAACTATGCAAGATAAAATTTCGAATTATTGTTAGTTTTTAAATTTGTATTTGCAGGACGAGACAGTCCAAGAGTATTGGACGAATTACGGAATTGTTTTTCATGCTATTGTTAGAAACGTTTTTTTTTCGGCGTAACTTTCCTCAAATAGTCATCGCAGAAAACATTAATCATTTTAGCATTGGTTTTGCTTGACATTTAGGGCTTGTAATTGTCTGATTACTTTCAGGCTTTCTCGCACTCTCTAACCTAATCTACACAATTAAGTACCAAGCCCCATATAGTGATTTATTGAGGCTCAGCACGGACAATAGACTGACCAAGTGAAGTCAAGATTTTTCCAGAATTCAGACAAACGGATTTATTTTCCATAAGCTCTCGGATTTAATAGCTTTTTATGGTCTTCTTATCTACGGATCAAATACAGGGTCTTCTTTTAATTTTTCTAATCTCGGGCAAAATGGTTGGAAATCGTGTGGGCGGTTCAAGGCCATTATTTACGTCGTAAACTAATTACCAACTACAAGTAATAAAAGGAAATAAAACCTTTAGTTGGAACGATCCAAATGCTCCCTTTGCACAGTCAATTCACCGGCCCTTTCTTCTTTTTTTTAATTTTGAGGTCTATCCTAGTCTACCTTTTGTAGTATTCTAAGGCCCTATTTACATGGAAAGAGGATGATCCTAGTGCTAGGATGATCCTAGTACTAGGATCATCCGAGCGCGACATGCTTTCTGCTTTCAGTTTACATGCGAATAGGACGATCCTAGCGCTAGGATCATCCTATCTGAGAGGTAGGATGATGCTAGCGCTAGGATCGTCCTAGTGCCGCATTTTTGCATGTAAACCAAATGAACCTTCTAGGATCATCCTAGCACTAGGATCATCCTCTTTCCATGTAAATAGGGCCTAAGTTGAAGCCACTTCTACTAGTTTTCCTTATGTGTAGTAATGATATTCTTAATCCGAGTATACTGTCACGCCCGGCCTTTAATCCGAGTGTGCCGTCGTCACGCCCAGCCTTTAATCCGACTGTGCTTTCACGCGCGGCCTTTAATCCGAGTGTGCTGTCTCACGCCCGACCTTTATCGTCTTGTCTGATCTTCTTTGGGCAATTTATAATCAATTTCATGTCTTAATTCTTAAAAGAACAAAATATTTAAAGATACAGAGGTTATAATGTTGGAAGTCAGGTCGGACTTTGCAAAGTGTAGTCTGTAGAAAGCGTGGGGTGGAAAGTTCATTCATAGTTTCAGGTCTCATGTCATTGACCTCTATAATTCAGCGAATTTGATTTCTTTCCGGTTGCATATTATAAACAGGGGCTCCTGATAATAAATTGTTCATTAAAAATAATAATAATGTTAAAGGGTTTCAAATTGACCAATATTTAGGGCCCTGGGAACAAGGTTCGCGGCCTCTGTCAGGCAAAATTTAAGAGAGGTTGCGTGACAACCTAGATAACGGCTTCCAAGAAAATTCTGGTCTCCTCAGTTTCAAGCTCGTCCTGATTCAATAATAAAAAGTTGACACTTTCTTAATATTTTTAAGCCGAAGAAGCTTACGAAAAATAACAGCTATATTGGAGGGTCATATTAGGCGATAAGCTTTAATTGAAGGAAAATTGCAGTTACTTTATTTTCGTTTTATCATAATAAAGGTTTGCAATCGACGAAATGTTTCTCCTATTCGCTTAGCGCACTATCTTAGATTATACTTTTAATAACAGCAAAAGGGAACCCGTTCGAGGGAAAACCATTTCTTTCGGACCCATTCTACCTTTAGTTATATTATTTTGAATTGTAAATGTCACAAATAGGTGAGGATAACGCATTTAACAAGAAGTTGTTTATATGATGAAATATTTCCGCTTCATGCAGACATAACTATTGACTCAGAATGATAATGTTTTCACTAAAAAATAATTAAATATTGATTACCAATCAACACTGATTAATTTATACTCACTTCAAATTTTCGAGATAATCTTGCAGTAGGCATCCTTTTTCCCAGATAAACTTCAATTTGGATGTCCAATTTTCCCCTATCAGCATTTTCAAGGTACTGAAAACGGCGGTACCAACTTAACGTTTAGTTCGATTTAACTCGCGCGAAACGACACGTCTAAGAAACCAGGTGACGTCACTTTACTTTATCCTTTGTTACGATTACGTTTCGCTCAAATTTTAATTTTAATTCCAGACTGTACTTGAAAAAGTAAAACTGCTTTGAAAATAAACCAAAAGAAAAACTATCAAGTGTTTTAAAAAGCGGTTTTTAGCTGCTATTACGTTAGTTTCCTTTCTCAATTAAACGTAAAAACTATCTACAAAATCCCTTTTAACGTCACCAAAGATATCAGACTGTCCATATTTCAGTATAAAATTGTACACCATATTTTGCCAACTAACGCTACTCTATTTAGAGATAAAATTAAAGAACAAGATCAATGCCACCTGTGCAAACAAAAGCAAATATTAAAACATTTATTTGTATCTTGCTTACATGTCCAAAGCTTCTGGACAAAATTTACACATTGGTGGAATACCAAAAATGATGACTCCATCGAGCTTAATGAAGAAAATTTCATCTATGGCTTTACAAAAAATTTTGCCCTACAACTTGGTTTGAACCTCTGTTTAATAATAGCGAAACATTACATTTACACCGCTTCGAGAGAGAAAGACCAGTACTTCTTTGAAACCTTCCTTGCCGTTCTTAAAAGTAAACTCGATATAGAAAAGCACAAATCAAAAACGCAAATAAATCTGTAAAATAGGATAGTCAAAATATCAACTCCTTTATATGTATATGTATATGTGTATATATATTTCCTTTTGCTTGTTGTCACCTTTTTCACCTTTTCTTTTATGTTTTTTTTCCACCATATTTATTTACCTATCATTTATGTAATATTAATAACACGTTCAGTATCATTCAATAAAAAAAAAAAAAATTAAACGTACTTACCAATTTAAAATAGCAAATTTGTCGATGTAAATCTTCGGTGAAAATAATGTAAAACCAGCGATAGTAAATTTTTTAGAAGTACTTTTTGTTTATCTTATCAATAAACGCGGAAAATGTGCCCCTGAAGCAGTATATACATCATTTTCATAACAGCTTTAACAAATTGTTATAACCGGTCTTTTAGGATCCTTGTAAAGGAAATGAAAAATTTGAGTTGATCTTAAAGCCAAATTGGTTTGATTCAATTGACGGTATTGAACATGTTACAGTAAACAACACACTGAGTAGTACTCTCTTGGTAGTTAAATCCGTATATGAGTGCTAATAGAGTTTGCGTGAGCAAAAAAAGAGAGACTTGCGCGCAGTCAGGATAAATATATATATATATATATATATATATATTACGTAAGATGCGGTGAAGTTAAAACATGACAACTTGAAGTGGCTTACCTTGACTTGAAGAAAGTGCTAACAAATTACATACGACCGCAAGTGGTGTTTTAGAACTCTGTGCTTGTACAACAAAAGGAACCCTGTGTCATCGCTAAAACTCATCAGACAAAAGTTCTTTCCTTTTTTTCTTAGCAGTTTTTAAGTTGATGAGACGCCTACATGTTACATACACTCGCCAACAGCGTCGAAAGCAAATCAACTTCACTGCTGCGAAGCTTCCTTCAAACAATGGCAGTTGCGGGAGACATTAAATGGATTTCAGTAGAAAAATCGATTGGTTTGAAGATTCAAAACAAGCGATCGACAGATGTCTTGAAAAGTAATTACGCAAGCTTGGAGTGAACAAACGTTATAAACAATAACGGTTTGCTGCCGTGTGTGAAAGAAAAGTACTTTTAGCTTTTAGTCATGTTTCACGAGTAATACCTTAAGTCAATATTTGTCAAACTTGATAAATTTTGGACAACCATTTCTATACTCGGTCAAGTTTCCTATGCTAGAGACATTTCCGGTTAACTTGATAGTTTTCGTTTTTAATAAACTGAGCACAAAGGAACTAAAATGCTTTTAGCTTTACGCTATCACTATAAATTTTCTGACCTAATATATAACAAACGTTTTAATTTTGTGAAGAGCGAATGACTTCAAAGAAAAGTAAATAATTGTGCTGGACGACGCAATACTCAATACTTAAATAACAAGAAATCTGCCAGTGAAATCACTGTTCACTCATAAAAAAGAGAAAAGAATAAATATAAATGTTGTGTTTACCGTTTAAGTGTAAAGTTTGATTATGTAGAGCAAAAGGAGTTCTCGAAGGGTCTAAGCTGCAACTGTACCTTCTACCTTTCAGAATGATAAACTTGCGCAAAAACGGGCCAGGCAGGTTGAGATTTCGGAAAGATTCTTTAGCGAATGCTGAGGCGGTAAATGTGATATTTATATATTTGCCAGTGCAGGATGACAATCACCCGCGGTGATTTATTGTTGAATTTGTGAATGTGAGTCCATTAGATTAGTTTGACCAACTTTAATTTTCCTTCCTTGAAGTACCAAATATGTGGGCGTAATAGTCAGGTATATAAATGCTTTTTTCCCCCCTTTTTTCCGACTAAAATATTTATTTTGTTACAATGTGATTTAAAAACTACATATGAACGATATTAATTTTCTAAATGCGTTGTTTTGAAGTTCATTCAAAATAGATATATAAATCTTGTTGTACAAACGCTCACATATGCCCGAGGCAAGGTTCCTTTTATTGCAAATAATACAACAGCGTGACTAGAATTCAATTGTCATAATTACTTTTCACGGTTTTTTTTTTTCATTGCAGTTTCTTCAATTCATCGCAGTTATTAATCATAGTCAGATACTTAGTACCATAATATATTTTTGATTAGACTACAAAATCATCGGGAGCTCGCCTTTTCAAAGGAGACGAATTTCAAAGCTACCTTACAATGCATCGCCCATGTTTTAGAAAATGCCGTCCAATTGTATTCATTTTCCCGTCTTTCATTATTTAGTTACTTAATATTTATTTTCACGACTTCCACGAAGACAATTTGTCAAAATGTCGTTGACTGTGGTAATTGTTTCAGTCACCAATTCCGGAAATTGCTTCTGGGATGTCAGTTGAATGCAGTCTCGTTCCCAGTCGTTCTCCGCGCGTCTGAAATATGACGTCACTCATCAAGCCGATTGTGAGCTCTTTGCTCGGCAAGCGCGGCGTTGACGTCTGGGATCGAGGCTAAGTTGGTTCGGCCTTTCTTGAAAGTTATTCCAAATTGCATTCTATTTGCTACCTTCTTTACGCGCATTTGACTTGGATGCGTGGCTACTAAGCTCGGAAGGGGCAATGTCACCTATAGATTGTTTTCACTCACGTGACCGGCAGCCATATTGGAGTGCTAAAACAAAAGGAAATGTTTGAATAAGAATAAAGCTAAAGTCCCATAGCATTCGTTTAGGACACCAATATGGCCGCCATTTCATTGTTTTGGGACACCAATATAGCCGCCGTGACGTCACGTGCAAACGCTCTATTTTTAGTATCTCTTTAAGGTGGCTCACAATAGTTCCCAGAATTTTCCGTCACCTATACTTTGATGGATCAATACTATAATTCTTTATCAGTTGATGCTTCAATAATGATATCAAACAAATGCCCAATTATTGGTGAACAAGTTGTGGTCTCTTTTATGATGTAACAGGTTACCATAGTAACAGTATAACCTGTTGAAGACACCCTTAATTTAGCTTTACGTGCTTATAACTAAAAAAAAACGAGCTGGATGACCCCCATTTTTTATTATCGAATTGTAATTGGCATGTTAAAAAATTATGTACATAGGGTTCACAGCCACCTAAATTTTCAAGTTATACTGTTACTATGGTAACCTGTTACATCATAAAAGAGACCACAACTTGTTCACCAATGATTGGGCATTTGTTTGATACCATTATTGAAGCATCAACTGATAAAGAATTATAGTATTGATCCATAGTAGTAGATGATGGAAAATTTTGGGAACTATTGCTATAGCCACCTTAAATTTACTGACAAAGCAGCAAGCATTGATCCATCAAAGTATAGGTGACGGAAAATTCTGGGAACTATTGCTCGCCACCCTAAAAGCCAAAAAACATATTTGTATCACTAACACGAGGGGAAATGCCAAATTTAAGTAAAGTTTAAGCAATATTAAACAGACATTAAATCTAATGAATAATTTAAGTAATGTTTAGGCAACTTAAAGTTGACTAAAAGCATTATTTAGGTTTCCTTAAATATGTCTTAAATCTCAATTGAGATTTAAGTTATGTTTAATTGTTCATTAAACCTACAAGTGAGTACATAGTACGGAACCTGACATTGTGAACGGGTCATTGTGCAGTCTATTTGCGTTGGCTTTCTTGCTGGCGACATTTAGATCGTTACACCGTGCTGATGAGTTGCAATAACAACGAAACAATTGTCCACGGTTACGATCCTACTTTATCGGTTGTCTCGCAAATTTTACTTTTTTATTTTTTTACGTGGTCAGATCAGCTTACAGTTCATTGTTCTTGTTCATTCATTTTTTGGCTGGTTAGGTCTCTCGTAGATCCTACGTATCATTAGCAGCATTATCATTTGCGGTCTTCTGCAGTTTACTTTTATTTAAATTTGAGCCTTAAGCTGGTATAATGTCGGTTTAAGGACGTTCGCGCTAATTGTTTATGCGCATCCTTACTGCGCACGCAATTCATGTCGCAACGCATTCTCGTCCCCAGAGCCTTCGTTTCGCTTGGTCAGCGGAAAAAACGAAAGGCTCTGGTAACAGTGCTTTCCGGATGTCGTAAAATCCACGAAATCCGTTAGCGCATGCTTAATGCATTAATGTACTATAGCGCTTGCTCAATGCCAGAAACCGGAAATAAAAAAACCTTTCGTGTATGCATTCTCGTCCCCAGAGCCCTCGTTTCGTTTGGTTGAGCTCTGGAGACGAGAATGTTGTGTGTGTGGAATGGCGTTCGAAAGGACTGTACAAGACTTAACGATTACAGGAAAACATCGCGCCAAATAGGAAAGAAGAAAAGCTTTACGTGCTGCTGTTATTTAGAAGAAAGATTGTCTTTGTATTTTGCCTACTGGTTTTAAAAATTCCTCGATAAGTCAACCGATTTCTTTCGTTTGGGAGCTGTGTATTTATCGTTTCGCCACTGAACGCTATCATATCCGACCAAATCAGTTGATGGGACAGCTAAGTTTGTTGATGGACACGCTGTGGTCATTGATTGGGCTTATTTCATCGAACAGTGGTAAGAAATATCGAGGAATTTTTGTTTTGCATTCGTTTTTAATTGGGCTTCGAGTGACCTTCGTTTCCCTAGATTTGTATTTCAAGTTGTAGCAAAGAGTACTACCTAATAAATATAACTTGCTTACGAGAGTGCTGATAGCGTTGTTGTTGTTGTTATTTAAATAGGTAACCTTTTGGTAATATTTCTTTTCACCCTTGGGCTTCCTTCAGGATTTCTGCCTCTCCTTTAATTAATAGTAATACTCGTCCCTGCTGTTGCAAGCAACATACTTCTTTAATATTCGTGGCCGCTTATAGCTTCGTCTTCCAAGACACATACTGATTATTTTCGGAAACGAATCGCTCATATTTAGCGACAATCAGATCCAGTTATACTTTAAAATTTATCAGCCGTATCTTTACCCGCTAAACCAAACAAAATTGGCTGACATTGGTCGTTGAATGCGTTGAAATTAAAACGTTGGTTTTGTTGATGTAGTCACAGGACTTCAACATTTGAAATTCAACCGGAAGTAAAACCTTATGCGTAGAAGCGTAAAATTTTTTACCTTGTTGCGCATTCATTTTTAAACGGCCAATCGAAAAATTCAAATTTTTGTCCGTTACCAGAGCTACACGAGACGCAATTAAAAAAAAACCGTGGAGCTCTGGGGACGAGAATGGTCGCAACGCCATACAACGTCATGCACGAGCGCGCGCGCAAGAGAAGAAATCTAAGCACATAAAGGGCTGATAGCCGTTGCGTTAACTTTGCTTAGATTTAACTCGCTTGGATGGTCGGTGACCCCCAATTTTTTTTTTCATAGATAATTTTCTTTGCCAATTCTCGACAGATTGTGAAAAAATGAACAAAAAATCAATGTAGGAAGTTTAAATTTTTTCCATTTTTCTACCCGCGCGCCGTCTAATCCTGCCAACTTGCGGCTGTCAGGGTTTGCAAATGCTATCGTTTAAAGATGAAATTTACTTCAAGGAACGTCACCAGTTGAATGAATTTACTGAACAGACCTACTCGCATAAAATTTGGGAAAGAAAGTTGCATTTTAGAGATTCATTTGCAATATTTTTAGACTAACAGACATTGGGGTCACATCCCGTAAGGAAGACCAATTTTTTAAAATTTGGGTCGCCTTTCAGATAGCTTATCTCAGAAACGAAGTCGGTGACCCCCTCATTTTTTTGCATTTTTGACACGAGTTACTCATAACCTAGCTGTAGCAAAAGTTTTATAAAAAAATCAATGTTAGAAGATTTTCGCGCGAACGTCCTTAAGCAAAAATTAAACTTACTAAACACTTTAATAACACTTTAATAACACTTAAGGTGGCTCCATATAGTTTTATGGCGCGCGAGGCATGGGCATGAAAATGGCGCGAGCGCGCGTTTGTTTATGTTGATGACGTCACGAAAATAAAGAGGTTTTTACGGTAACTAAAACGTTTATTGCGCGCATTCCACACGGTAAATTTTTATAAAAAATTGACAAATTGGTAGGATTTACTTTGTTCTCGATCACAAAAAAGAGAACAATTTTTTTTACACCAACGCAATAAACGTAAAAAACGAAAGTGAGTATATTGCCGAAAATTATGTACCGATTTTTTTATGGCTTTGTTAGATTAGACTAACTGAATGTTTCTTCTGTTTCACCAAAAATCGTGAATATTTACCGTGTAAAAACCGACAAAATCCGTTGAGAGGTTTGCTAGCCTTGAACAACAAGCCCAACAGCTCAATCATTGGTTGCCATGGTAACGAGACAAGACTGTCAAATTAGACTTCTCCGTAAACGAGAAAGCCTAAGCTACGTGTATGTGTATATTATGCCTAGTATCGCGAATCAAACAAAACTCTCGAAAGAAAGCAATAAGATCGTGTTTATTTTATTTAAAAGACTGGCCAATAACTATATGGAGCCACCTTAACCTACCCGTGGGTCTGGTAAGAAGGCAGATGAAATGCATTACATCAAACTGAAACTGCTGCAAATATATTATCCCTTGAAAAAATATTATAGAAAGGATTATATATGACACTAAACTGTATGTTCCTTTAAAATCAACAAAACTCGAGCTCGTAAATAAAATGACGGGCATAGGTTCTATAAGTGTGGGACTCCGCAGCGGGCCTTCGGCCCGCAAGAGCTCCGCTTTTATCCCAAGATGTATTGGTCAGTTACGAGAGTTTCGTCGAAGTCAAATACATTTTTATTTGCCAACAAAATATACTGTCCCACCACTGGTGAACTCCCACACGAGCCTCATGTTGTCCACACGGCCCTAGCTAAGCCTTACTTTCCAGTAGATCAGGTCATATTTGTAAAACTAACTTTCGACCATTTTCCGTCACAATTAAGAGAGAACAGATCTTCGTACCCCGTGATAATTATTTAAATTATATTGTTAATATATGCGCCTACGCTATAAAAGTTATCTTTATTCTCGTTCGCATGAGAGATCAACAAACCCACCAATATTTAAGATTATGTTACACAGCGCAATTTCAAGGACGATTTTCAGCACAACAATTTGTTCAGTGTTGTTTAAAAAAGTGAATATTGCGTTAAAAATCGTCCGCGCGCTGTTATACGGTACCAACTTTTAACGCAACAATATAATTATGTTGCGTTAAGAACTGTCCGCCATGTAACATCAACTTCAAGCTACATAGCATCAGTTTTAACAAACACACCAATCAGGTATCGTCCTTAAAATAACCGCACAGTATGAGACAGAAATAATAATAGATAACAAGGAATGGAAACTGTTTTCTGTTTTCTTGCTGATTTTCTCTTGCTTTTGAAAAATAGAGCGTTTAATTTTTTCACTCTGCAATCTAAAAGTTATTCTGCATAAATTTAATTTCAATTGTCATTCCGCCCACAAAGTCGTAAACTCCTCAAATTCGATATCCTTCGGCATTTTTAGCATAATCGTACCGCAATACTATTAAATATTATTTTGTATCATGAGCAAGTTTGGATGCTGAAAGTCCACTATTCTCTTCTCTTTGCGTAAGTAACGAAATTGTTTAGCATCGTTCATATTGGGCGTGCTCTTTGGCGCCTTTCGGGTGATGGTGATTGTATAGTAAACAATGCATTTCCAAAACAAATTAAACAGGACCAAGGCATTATTACTGCAAAAGCCTTGTTTTAAAAGTTTTGCATGCATGATTGTAAAATCGCCAGCGGCTCGCTAACCCATATCATAAACTCTTCACTCAAAATAACATAAAAATTTCAGGACACAGCCACACTGCCGTATGCCACCACAGCGACTCGCTGACTCATCGACGTAAAACGCACTTAAAAAATAATTAAACTACCAGAGTGTCAGCGCAAACCCAGCTGCTTATGCCGCCACAACGACTCACTGACGCATCAGCGTAGAACACGCTAAAAAAATGAGCTAACCAAGTGTCAGCACTGACACAGCCAAACTGCGTACGCCGCCACAACGGCTCGCTGACTCATCAGCATAACACTTAAAAAGTAATAATAACAAAGCTCGCCTTGTGTCATAAAACAGCCAATTGTGCTACCCACACTCCATAACTCAGAGAAACAAACCAGACAGGAATCCAGGTCGAGGCAGATAATTGTTAAAATTACCGAAACTAAATATAAACCGCACACATGGGTATGGAAGCAAGCGACATGTTGAAACACTACAGAGTGAAAGCATGCTGCCCTAGTTTGATACAGCCAAGAAGAACTTCTATACCTTTGCATACTAATTCAAGTTGTCAATTCCGCGTTTAACCCACTCTCGCACCCTTTCGCGTCGGTTCTGGTTCGAATGAAAACTGGGCGTAAAGCTATGGAAAAAGCCTCACTTTAAAAACATATCAGATTCAGAACAGAAAACAGAGTTGTCCGGCCCCTTCAATCCAATGAGGTTCAGCTGTGAAATAAGACTTTATATTCTCTAGAATCGTATTCAGAATCGAGGGTCCTTCACCATCGAATGTACAAAGAATATCATAAATGAATTTAAGTACATGTTAACTATAAAACCTTATACCTAACCGTTGTTACCTTGAGAATTTAGTTTTATCGACTGAGTCGATAAGGTAAATTGACCACCTTAAAAAGATTCAAGTAGCTGACGTTTCGAGCGCTAGCCCTTCGTCGGAGCGAATCAGGGAATTGTGGGTAGTGTGTGGTTTTATATAGCAAGCGGTGGAGCTACGCTATTGGTGGAAATTTGGTGACGTGAAAAACAAATGTAAATTAGTTGAATGAAAAGCGTTCGTTGATTCCGTGGGGTTTGAGAGTGCCGATTTGAAAGATTATTTTTTGTTCTAGGTTTTTACGGCTTTCTGTGTTACCCTGGTGTAGGGAAAGGCCGCAGATTGTCATGTGTTGTTTAGAATGGTTAGTAAGATTAAAATGGCGCGCGACTGGTTTGGATGCGTCTTTGTCATTTTTTTCAACGTCTCGGAGATGTTCACGAAAACGGTCGCCCAGTCTCCTTCCTGTTTCGCCAATGTATATCTTTTTGCAAAAAGTACATGTTATGCAGTAGATAACATTTACGGAGGTGCAAAAAGATATACATTGGCGAAACAGGGAGGAGACTGGGCGACCGTTTTCGTGAACATCTCCGAGACGTTGAAAAAAATGACAAAGACGCATCCAAACCAGTCGCGCGCCATTTTATTCTTACTAACCATTCTAAACAACACATGACAATCTGCGGCCTTTCCCTACACCAGGGTAACACAGAAAGCCGTAAAAACCTAGAACAAAAAATAATCTTTCAAATCGGCACTCTCAAACCCCACGGAATCAACGAACGCTTTTCATTCAACTAATTTACATTTGTTTTTCACGTCACCAAATTTCCACCAATAGCGCAGCTCCACCGCTTACTATATAAAACCACACACTACCCACAATTCCCTGATTCGCTACGACGAAAGGCTAGCGCTCGAAACGTCAGCTACTTAAGTCTTTTTACGGTGGTCAATTTACCTTATCGACTCAGTCGATAAAACTAAATTCTCGTGTTTCATTCCCCCACCGACGCAGCACCACAGTTTCTCTAGAAACTAACCCCATTCATTCGTTGTTACCTTGATCTGGTGTACTATCTCGAAGCTGTGGTGCTGTGATGAAACCAGTCTAGACAACACCTAAAACTTTCAAATCGCGCTAGCTCTTATATATAAGCGTTATGTTGCAAACAAGTACCTATGTCATCTCAAATTTATATCTTCTTCTGCTAATATGGATGTCAGTCCATTACTTCTTTATATTAATGTCCGGTGTTTTTAAATATCTTATAACTCCTGGTATTACTGCCGGATGAGCGGGGGATAATGAATATAGCTGATAACAATAGCCCAAATGAACCATATTTATTAGCATGTGACATGGCTCTCAAAACCAAATAAAGAAAGCATTTATAAGCTAGGAAAGTCAACGAAGGCCATGCATTCTGCAGATACAGACAATTTTATCAACCTTCAGATCTCGATTTCTTGCGTTAGTTATGATAAAACTCAAAGTATCACCGGCTAGGTTATTTTTTCCTGAAACATTTTTAAATTTTTGCAAAGGTGTATTTTAATTATTTAACGCATTTTGATGCCGCCAATTCGAAATTTTAGCTTGACATGTTAATGTTTCACTCTCAAATGTTGTTGGCTATAAATTTAATTTACTTGCGGCGTAATTCCTTTGTAAGGGAAATACAGTAAGGTAAAACAAAAATTAAAGATGAGCTATTATTTACGACAATTTAATCCTGTTACTCTAAATCGCAATCGGACTAAGTCAGTTTGTAGTCTGATGTACACTCAAGCAAAAACGACAAAATGACACAAATATAAAACTTGTTCATAAGAAAATTTCATATCGTGATAGCTAGCTTACGAGCAAAATGTTTAGACAGTGATAGAAAATAGAGAGGACTTCTACCTGCGGTCTAGTTATTACCACATTTTGCAAAATCCTAGCTCCCGTTCAGGGTAGATGAATTTTAAGGTACTCAGGGCTTAGCTCAAGCGAACAGGTTTGTATGTATTGCTAAAATATATTGTTAAAATAATGTCGTCAGAGTGATGGATGCGCACTCGATTAAAGTAAATGGATAGCCTCTGAAGTTCGTGACTTGATATTAGGGAAAGCTGGGCAAAGCACACGCAAACTTGTTTGTAACTGTAGCTTTCTAATTAACAGCAAACATAAAGTCACTTCCACTAACTTGATGCATTCCACCATAAATTTTTGCATCAACACACTTAGGTCCACTGACAGGATACACCTTATGGCTTTGGGCAGTAAATTTGATTTTCAACACAATTTTAGTTTAATTAACAGAAAGCAAAGTTTTTTTCCATTAACTTGATATTCAAATTATTAACAATTTCTTATCAGCATAGAAATAAGTATTTCGAAAAACAAGCAGCAGTTTACAGAGATTCAGAAGAAAAGAAACTCCCTTCGCTATTTTTAACGACGTTACTAAAACATTACAGAATTAATATGGAAGCAATATGTATGCTAATAAATCGACTCATTTCATTATCTTTGTTTTTATAATACATTAAAATCTTAGTAAAAAAAATTATTTCATTTTTTTATTATTTCGTCATTAATGGTACTATCTTTTGTAGTACATGTTAAAAACAAGGTACAACAGACAGTTCGTACTGACTCATAATGCGTCTCGTTCCCGTCTTCATGCCAAACAAACAAAAGAGACGGAGACAATGCGTCTCATAATAAATGTTACACAATAGAGAACTCGGGGCTAGTTTCGGAAATGGAAAAGTGTTCTTGTAAGCTTGCAAGTTATACTGATGTGAAATGTTATGTGGCTCTGTTTGTTATTTCCGAAGAAATTAAACTTTGAAGTTACTGTAAATATTCTATTTAGGTTGCCGGAGATCGCTGATGTTGAAATGATAAAAAGGGCGTGTGAAGAAACATATGCGAAGACATATCAAATCTAGAAAAGGCTATCTTATTCTCTTATTCAATTTAAAGCGTAATCCATTAGGGCAGGGATAAACTATGTTTTATGATATTATTATTATGATCTGTGTGGATGGATCGTGCTGGAAAAAGGAGCTTTTTAGAGGTGGGAGCAGCCGAAAACAATTGTGGCCCTCTCCTGTTATACTCATCTCACCTTTAATAATTCTGACAAGCGATCTTTTTTTTCAGAGTTGAGCAATCTCAGACAATCTTCACAACGTTACAAGAGGGTCTGAATGGGGGTACCTCGATAACACTAAACACTTAATTTTAGGGTTTTATAACATTAAACAGTTAAATTTTTGGCATTATAACACTAACAGTAAAAAATTTACTGTAACAGTAAATTTAATCCAGATAGAAACAAAAACGGCTCCAAAATTGTCGGAAAGTTGTCCGAAGGTCATTTGAACCTTTCCGATTATTTCCGAAGATTTTCGAAGACTACCGAAGATTTCCGAGGTAAAATCCGAATATATTTCGACTATAATACTAAGGACAAACAGTTCATTCGTCACTTAAAAAAGAAAAAGACGTTTGCAAACGTGGCATCATCGATATATTGACATGTGATACATATATATTTTAAAGTCCAAAGATACGATTTTTCTCAGTGAGAGACATCCTTGTACAATTCACTTTAATTTATATAATAACATGGGATATTATTTATTATTACCAAAGGATACAATGTTCAACAAAAATGACAGATTAATGTCATTCCTTCCTTGCTAAATTTACATGTATATGAACCACGAACTTAAATCAGCGCCTTTTTCCGTTATGCCCTCAAATATAAGAACTCTTTGCAAATTTATTTGACTCCGGTTACGTCATGATCGAGACCTGTAACTGGTTGCATATTCTGCTCGATTCCTTCTTGATTTTCTGTCACTGAATCATCCTGTGAATCCTCGTGGAATATCACCTTCGTACAAGAAGGTTGACTGGAATATACTGCTGGGGGCAGGGCTCCTGCTGTTTTGTCTTTGGTGGTTTCACTGCGCACTGTTCTTTGCCTCGGCAGGGCGATATTTGTCAACCAACTCCTTCATGGCTACTTCAATCGTATCTGGGGATCTATGCTTCCAACTGGAGGAGGTTTTATCACGTTGACATCTACCAACTCCATAGTGGAGCTCGGAACGGGATAGTACGATTTCTCCTGTGTAAAGTATTTGGCGCCCCGTTTCGTTGTCCTTTTCAAAGATTCCTTCGAAATCGTGCCAAAGTCTTGGGCATCCTGCAGTGCAGTGAAAGTCTCGTTTTTGATGTGGGAGACTGCATGAAGGTTTTCAACTAAAGTTGTTGTTAAAGTTGTTAGTTGTTGTTAAAATTCGCCATGCCAAATTTAGATGCAAGCTCTGAAAGCCCAAGAAATTCCGTCAGATGTTTCTTGCCGGCTGCCACGCTGGATTGCTTTGCAAGGTCAAAAGTTACCCTGCTTCTATGCTTTCAAAAGCAGAATCCTCCCCGCTTCTATATAAGCTCACAAGAACTTTAAAGTGTATATGACAGATATTTTTTTATTTGCTTGATGGAATCTACATGGCGTTCTGATAAGAAAGTCGAAAAACGTTTTTTGATAACGATTTTTCTTGTCCGTGATTTAGCCGTCTAAAAACGTGAAATTTCACTTCCGGTGGGTTACATAACCGCGCAATAAGAAAGACTGGAAATAGTCCGCTGTGACGTCAATAAAAGGATGCCAGTATCGCGGTTTCTCAGTTCCTTCGTTTATTGGTGCGTGTTGCTACAACCGTAGACAACACACCTCAATAGAACCATGTTTCTTCGAATTCTTCCTCAGGGCGCACCAAAAAATGTGATTAACCGAGAAACCGCGACACCGGCATTCTTGCATCGACGTCACAGCGGACTATTTCCAGTCTTTCTTCTTGCGCGGTTTTGTAACCCACCGCAAGTGAAATTTCGCGTTTTTAGATGGTTAAAACACGGAAAAGAGAATCGATATCGAAGCTATAAGAAACTCTTTTCGATTTTCTTATCAGAACGCCATGTAGATTCATTCCATCAAGCAAATAAAAAAATATCTGTCATATACGCTTTAACAACACCGGATGCCGTCATAATGTTGCTGATCTTTTCTTCGCCCCCGACTCTGACCAAAGGATCGTGGGTTCTTGGGACGAGATTGGTCCCCATGTTTCCCAGGATACTGTTGCGCATGAGTAGAAAAAAGAGACCACTGCCCCTTTGAGCACAGGCCAAAGTTCAGGCGTGGCATATTTAGTGATTTTATTGGCGATTTCCACAGAGAAGATCAGTTTTTACAATGCTAAAAAGACTATGGTTTTTTTACGATATACCCTTCAAACACTAAACAGTATTTTCTCCGGAAACAGTAAACATTAAAATATTAGCTAATATAACAGTAAACACTAAAAAATATGGGTAAATAACACTAAACACTAAACCCCATTCAGACCCTCTTACAACTCCTTCGCAACAATGCTCAGTCAAATTGTAGTCTTTTTCTTCTTTTTTGTTGCGCGGATTTTAAAATTACCCAACCACCGACACCTCTCCCCCCCCCCCCCCCCCCCCCCCCCCCCCCGTCCCTCCATCACAAACATCGTTGCTTAGTCGACAGCACCAAGTTAAACGCTTTCAACGAGTGAAAACTCAATCTTACCACGAAAATTTACCGAGGTCGATTACGGAATGATAAAAACGTAGACTACGATATCTATCATAACCTTGGGTTCATTTAATACCCCTGGTTTAAAACGGCCAATACCTCTATCGGTAAATGTCCAAGTCCTGAAAAATCAAATTAGAGCATCTCAAGATGATCTCGCAATGTGCTGTGTGATGCAATAATAAGTCGAAAATCGAAGCTGCAAAATATCTACAAAAACCGATCCGGGCTTTTTTCCAATGATAAATCCCCCAAACGGATTATGAATCCAAAGAATCCATACTACGGTTGGATGATTTTTAGAATTCATCATCTGTGCCTTTTGGGGGAAAGGATTTGAACAATGGACAGTTAAGAGTGGTATTTTAATGTTGTACATTTGTAGTATTGTCAGTAAAAGCAGAGCGAAAATCACAATCGAATCAGGATAACTTTAATTCAATCTATAGTTTCCCTTAAGGTCAATTGTATGATCCCCAGGCCCTTCCCTTAGGCTTTTGAGACTGGCTTGCCTCGCGTTGCGCCTGGGCCGTTACCACTGCGCATGATTTTAAACTCACATGTTGCAGCTATATGAACATTAGTATATACTGAAACAGTTGATAGCATTGTTGGCGCGCCCTGATTGGCTATTGAAACTCGGAATAGCAAGTTTTATTCACCTCCCAGCAATTTGCGCGCGAAAATTGTAATCGTTGACAGGAATAAATGAGTTAAAAACCATCATTTTCGTTATATTATCTCACTGTTTCAGTATATACTAAAACAACTATTCACCTCAGTGTAGGTGGGTAGTGGTGGATATTTACCTCGCCGCTTCGCGGCTCGGTTAATATCTACCACTACCCACCTCCACTTCGGTGAATAGTTGTTAACTAATCTTGTTGCCATGAAAACATCAAGTCACGTGATCAAACAATTGTCATATAAAATTGTTGCCAGATAAATTTTAGGAAAAGTCACAAAGTTTGGTGGCGTTTGAATACATATTAAAGAAGTTATGAATGTTGAAAGTTAGCACGGGCACTTTGTCCCCCCCCCCCCCCCCCCCCCCAGGCCGAATAGGGTTAAAATATTATTTTTATTATTATTATTATTATTATTATTATTATTATTATTAGTTGTAACTGCTGTTGATAGGTGTTATCAATGGGTTTATAGTAAATGTACTAGCCGTTTAGCTGGAGTAAGTCATTGGTGGTAGTCTTACTAGGTAGACCAAATACTGTTTTATTCATATCATTTGTTCAATGTTACATCATTAATATATGGAGGTGACATGCAGCTTGTCATTTCTTCATGGAATGGTTATTTCTTCTTGTTCTAGATTTTTCTGTAATCCATCTTTTTCAAAACTCTGCAATGAAAAAAGGAAGAATGAGTCACCAAACTATTCAAACTATTCATGAAATCCTATCCATCAATAACGCATGTCTTCAAATTACTTTGCTGACCGAAAAATAGGTAACCCACCAATCAGGAAAGGAAAAATCAGCAGTCGTCTTTTTTCCTCCCTCGGCCCCAACCTCTGCTGGTTTTTACCGTAAATTGCATAATCATCAGCAACTTATAATTAGCTCACGCGCTCTGGAATCTTGCATTCATCAAAACATACACCTACTTCGATGGTTTAACAGATAATACGCGCGGATATATATTTTACGAGTTGCGTTGTATTGTTTGGAGCCCCGCAAGGGCGAGAAAAAATGCGAGCAATGAGTAAAATGTCCGAACGTATTATTTGTTAAACCATCGAATAAGGGATTTATTATTCGACTGAAATTCTTGTATTTATAATAGCTTGTGTCTTGAAACTGGGATGCTAAGATGTAATACGACAATCTACTGTGTAATACGCTCGCTCATTCACATGCAAATAAATCTTATTTGCATGTGAATGAAAACTCATTTTCATATGAAAGGTTTTGCACCTAGCCTCGCTTTTATAGAGAGGCTAAAGGCTGGTTTTCACTAGCGCATAAGCATAAGCACAAGCCAACATAAGCAGACTCAGTAACGTGTTATTCATTAGTTCCAATTGTTTGAACAAAACAGAACAATAGGCACTATTGATCAACATGTTACTGAGTCTGCGTATGTTGGCTTGTGCTTATGCTTATGCGCTAGTGAAAACCAGCCTTAAAGGCAACTCGGAAATGGCCTATTCGCGTGTTCTCTTTTCCTTACAAGGTAAAATGACGTCACAGTCGAATGATAATATTAAAAAAAATATATCAAGGTTTGGCTTACGGAAAATGATGTTTCCATAGAACCATCTTTTGACCAGGCTTTCGTTTTAATTTAAAATGTCAACAAATGTAACTGTTTATATATAGTCTATTTTGACATTAATATTTTATCAAGTGTCCAAAAAAATCTAAAATGGTGGTTCCACGATGGCAGAATTAAGAAATTTATGACAAAATGTTTATTTTCTTTGATATGCAAAAAGAAGAACTACAAGTGACTGTACATTTTTTTATAGGTTTTTAAACTACTCCGACCTGTTTCTTACCAGGGGTTGTTCATTGACGTTCCGAGAAGCTCCGTGTACATTTTCAGCTAGTGGGGAAGTCTGCTGATCATAGAAGTGTGCTTGACGTGATCGTGAGTACCTGTTGTGTACTGAGCGTCCGTACCTTCTAAAAAATGGATTTGTAAGCTGCGAATTTTGAACAGCGATTGCAAGGAGAACAAAAAGAATTGCGAAAACTGGAATGAAACTGTGGCTCTTCATAATAACTGAAAATTAAACAAACAAAAAAAGAACAGATGAGGACGCCGGCTTAAATGTAATCAAAGTTACTTCACGTACAATGGATTGTATCCTAAGTATATAGTTGCTCGCTTGACTATCCCTGAGAGAAGACTTCTTTATTTTATCGGCGCTTGTTAGACATTTTAAAAGTTTACTTTAAGTTGGTCCGGCTTCGGCATGTCGTTACTTGTAGAGGGTCGAGCTTTTTCAGAAAAGAAAATCTAAGTGGCCGTTCCTTTCGGGATTTATTAACAAACGGTCAACTTTCATTAAATGTTTTCTCGTTACCTTAATTAAAGGCCTGCCTTACTTTCTAAGTTTAGGAGTCGGCTTTAACTAAATAAATGTTTCAGTTCTGTTAATTCTTTAGGGTGTCCTTACATTTTGTAATTCATTAACCAGCACAACTAAAACTTAAGGACTTCAATTTCGGGATTCTTTACAACCATTTTATATCTCATTTACTGAAATGTTTTTTTCTCAGAAACCATGCTTTAAAAAAAAAACTGTGACTTTTACATCAATTTCCCCTCCAACTTTCTTCATTATGTTGGAATAATGCTCATTATTCTTATTTTTAACATTTCTCTTCATCTTACGATGCTTCTTATATATAATTCACAGAAAATGAATTAAATTGGATGTTCACTTACCTCGATAGAATGTGTCCAGCCAGATGTACTGACGACAAACCCTTGAAAGATGCCAATTTTTTTATCCCAATCTTCATATTTATAATGTGAAGAACAGATCGTTTTCCTTATCGTCAGATACGCCCTTTTATTTATCTTGCCTTATCCATGTTTATTCAATACGCGAGATAAGCGTGGATTTTCGTTTTTACACAACTTACAGTGTGTATAAAAAACAATCTTATCGAGGCACTGTCGCTTAATATCTAGTCCGTGACTGCTACTTTGACAAATTGTTGACAAGGAATCATTCACAATAAACCAATATTTCCACAAAAAAACATTTCTTTCTTGGGTTCTTTTGGTTACTTTTTGCTTGCTTAACACCTTTCCTGTGTTCAGTGAGTTAATGACTAAAAACCACGATCTTTCTCGCTCGAGTTACGAAATATCACACTGATGACGTTATTGCGTCACTACGTCACCTAAGGAAAATAGTGAAAATTATTGTACTCGAACAGAACTCACCGTTCCACAAGAAAGATGGTGGTCTCTTTATGTATCCTTCCCCCCTCTCCCCACCTCCCCCATTTTAAAAGATGGTGTCTAAAAATTGAATAGCCCCCACTCTATCAGGAGTAAAAAATTAGAAACAAATTTAATCATCCCTGTGCCATTTTACAAAGAATGCAAGTCTCATCTCTGATTTTCATGCCGATACATTTTGTCTGTTGAGCTCATCGGATAGGTCAGTGGTGTCTTGTATAACCCCCCCCCCCCCCTCCCCACCCCCCCCCCCCCCCCTCCCCCCAACCCCTATACAATGACCACTTCCCTATAGCTAAACCGTTCAGAATCAGAATATTGGCGAGAAGAACAGAGAAAGTCATCAACTCGGAGGTGTTGTACTCATCAGGGTAAATAAACAGTGTCTTAGAATCTTGAAACACCACGGCATATTGTCACAAACTGTTTATTTGGCATCCGTTTAAAGCTACAAGTGGTGAAAAATAAATCTCTTTATGTTTTGTTGTTCACATTTGTAGTTTCTTTTGCTTTGGACTTGTCATTTTCAGAGCCTCATCTGAAAAACACCTCGGTGACGTGGGCACCTTAGATAAATATTATTATTATTATGGCAGTTTAAAATATCGTGCTTGTTATTATTAATAATATAACTATTTACAATACATTAAAAATTCTAAATACGATAAGATATGTACATTTGAAAATGGTGTTAAAATTGTCATAAAAAAAAATAATAATAATCGTAATTTTAAACTTTAAAATTGCAACACTGCGACTGCGACTGCGACTGCGACTGCAACACTGTAAATCCTTGGCAACCTAGGTCCTGGATACCCTAAAGTAACTTATGTCTGGTAATGTTAACTTATGAATGCAACAAAACCTCATCTTACTAAGATAAATCACCAAAAATTACAAAAGAAAATTACAAGAGAAATAAAAAATCAGAAAAAAAATAGAAATAGTGTTCTCAATGCCTTATTAATGAATATTATTAATATTAATTATTAAATATATATTATTAATATTATTAAATATAATAATTAATAAACTTATAATAATTAATATTAATATTATTAATATTATTAAATATATATTATTAATATTATTAATAATATTATTAATATTATTATTAATAATATAATAATAATAAATTATTATTCCGGTCACTATGATCACTTGGTATTTTCCACAGGTGACGTCACAAATGGTGCAACATTGAACGGAAATTTTTACGATCGATGTAGCCACACGATCCAACATTACATACGACATTTCGTTCATCTGTTCGTGCAGCAACATTGCTGACGCGAATGTTTACGGATACAAGAGAGCTTTTCCGTCTTAAGACCTTAGAGATGCAAATTAACACGTCGTGACCGTAGGCATGCAAATGAGAGGTCCTTGTTTCTATTTAATTGCAGCCCGCCCAACTGTATTGTCTGATGCAAAAAGAAATCGAATGACAATCAAAATTGCGGCACTTTTTGTACAAGCTTGTAATCAAGGCAAAAGAAAAGGAAACAAGGACCTCTCATTTGCATGCCTACGGTCACGACGTGAAAAGCTCTTAGGAGTACTTGAGGATGGATGTTACGAACAACGTCGCAGCGTTCGGGCACACAATTAAATTGTTGCGCGCAATTTTGAAGGAATAGCACACGATTCTACTTTTAGTAGTTGCGCGTGATGTTGCATGCATGTTGCATGTTGCATGATGCGCGCGATATGTTGCATGGTGTGCACGAGCCTCATTGTTTCTTTTCAATCGTTCTGTTGAGGATGTCCGCTATTTTGACTTTGTTTTGCAAAATAATTTTATAAAGACAAAGGTCAATCTTTTCTGCAAAAAATTATCTACACTACACTTTTGAATAAATTTTAAACGTGTTACATGTGCATGACCACAGCCTTATGTTAATTTCCATTAGTACTATGAAAAGAATTTTCACGATCGCGTTGGAGCAAGCAGGCATGGCAAACTCGTTGTTTCAAAAACGCGCAAATATGTAAAAGGTAGACAAAAGAGAAAGTCCTGAAATAAACCAGCTGTCAACAAATAATACGGCAATGAAACTTTGGAAGACGAATGCCAAAGTCCCCTATACTTTTAACTTTATTTCGCGCCCTTAAAATGATTTAATGCCCTTAAAATTTTCAGAGATAGTGCAATACATGTTAAACTTTATATCAAAAGAATTTAAAAAAATTCATCGACTTGTTTTTAATTATACGCTTCCCTAACAAAAGTGTTACTTGTGTGAGTAAAATGGAGGAAAGTGCTAACGGCAATGTACGATGGAATGTCAACTTTTTTCATTGTTACAACAAGTGATCTCATTGGCCTAGACTAAAGGCCGCTAAAAAGTTAGGATTCAAGGTGCATTTTGTTTGATTTTTTTACCGAAAGGTTTCATGTAATTGAAGACCCAATCGCACAACATGCAATTTTTAAAACAAATTATTAGCTACTGTCTTCTGCTTTTCTGATTTGTTAAGCACGAACATTTCCTAAAATTTATTTGACGCAAATGGATTTTCTTTATTTTTATACTGAAATATAATTATAAACCATAAGCTCCTCCCCTATTCTTGAAATCAAAGATATTCTATGTGGAAAAGAGTCAGTGCCGCAGAACAATGAAGTTTACCTTAGTTCTTATGAGGAGCGTTACTAAGGCTTTGCTTCTGATCACATCAACTGAAATCTAGAGAAGCAAACAGGATGAAACTTTCAAGAAATGTAGTTTTATGGCACGTGAATAATATATGGTGAAAATATTGTTTCAATTTGTCAGGAAAACGCTAGAATCGACGAATTAACAGAAAGAAATGCGAATTTTTAAATTTTTGATGGAAAATATTCAACCCAATTTTATTCGAAAACGCTCTCATAGACTTTTTTCAAACTTTGCAGTCTTGAAGACTTACATCTAGACTATAAGTAGCATACAGTCATTTTTTTAATAAGTTTAGGTCTGGATGTTGAGAAAATTACTAATATGCAAAAATCATGACGTCATCAGAGCGTTGTCATGGTAACACTGATGTCAATCAAATCTTCTTTTTTTGGAAAGTTCATTTAATTTCTAGTATATGTGTGAAGCAGCTTGCCTGACCGAGCTCAGACAGAGACGTATCAGCCGTTCAAAGTCAGGGTGTCATGTCGCCAAAACACCCAGTCGCGCCACCTTAAAACAAACACAAAACACTTCTTGACGGTGTATGAGAGGGAAAATTCCAAAATATGTTTTCTTGATAGTTTTTGTAGAGTATGTCGACTTAAACGAATTGATAGCGTATTTAGATTTGACGGAAAAGCGGTATAGAGAAAACTTTAATCGTTTGAATATTTATTCTGCAGTGGACTAATTAACGTAATGTGTCTTACAATTGTCTAGCTACTAAGACTTTGCATGCGGAGATCTATTCATGCACACATATGATGCCCGATTTAGGGTGTTAGCTCTATTGTACATTGTACACATTCATTGTATTAGGTAAAATTATGTATTCTAATATATTCTATGGTATTGTATTCTATTGTATTGTCGTTCTTTTGTGCTCTAATATTCTATTGTTTTAACAAAAGAATAAGTGTTACCCCTAAATCGCGCATGGTATACATGCACAACATTCATAATGATATGCAAAGTTGAAACATGACATTTTTATAACACCAAGTTTTTCATGGCTAATTGACTAGGATCACGTGCAATTACGTCACTGCTATGAGAAATAGAATACCATTTAAAATAACCAGTCAAAATAAAAGAAAAACGCCTGACACCGTTTTGTTGATTGATGCCTTGAAATAATCGCAGCATCGCTAGTTTATTCTTCAGCGGCTGCGTTCGATACGCGGCTATAATTCACTCGAACGACTTTTCGTCGATCCCAGTCTTAACGGATCCCGGTAAAAATTTAAGCCTTATTACGTAAATGTGTTTTTACAAAACCATTTGCTTCGTAATTGGTTGAGCTTTTGTCTTTATATTATAACCATGGCATGACTTCTTTATTTTAATGAAAAATATTGAAACATCTGTTTTAAGTTCGGAATCAGCTTTGAAAAGGCTCAAGGATCAGTAATTCTGTGTTCGAGATACGTTTATATTGACAGGTTATATTATCCGGAGAGATTTGTAAGCAGTGGAGGTCAAGAATGAAAACCTTTCTCATCCTTTAGAAAACTACTGTCAGTTTATCCAAACTTCCATCTTTCAAGATCAAAGTAACTCTGTGCAGATATAGTGTTTACAAAGCGCCTACACTGAAAACGTTTTACCTTCATCAGCCGCGTTCTTACAGAAAGATTAACAATGAGTGAAAGTCTTCATTCATCATACATTGCCATTTGCGTCTTCAACGCTTTTTTATCTTATACCGCCATCATGCTAAACAGTGTCACAATCCACGCCTTGAGAAAAACTTCGTCGTTACCAAAACCGGCTTTAAAAACGTTGCTCCTGAGTCTGGCTGCTTCTGATCTTGGTGTTGGTTTACTGGTGCAACCTTTGTACATTGCAGTTAATGTCATGAGTTTGGAACAAAACATGGAAAACGGTCAGTATTATCGTGTCACGTTCAGCGTGTTTCGCACCACGGCGAATTTATTTGCCTTTGCTTCATTTTTTGGTGTGGTGCAGACAGATTCTTGGCTGTTCATCTTCATCTCAGATACCAGGAACTTGTGACTCACAAGCGTGTTGTTGCCGGGGTAATTTTAATATGGATTTTCAGCGCAGTTCTATCGCAGTTTTTATGGATCAAGCCAAATATCGGTTTCGTGATTGTTGCCTTTATCGGCGTCCCTTGCCTCTTCACTATGACAGCGCTTAACTACAAGATGTATGTGGCCATGCGACACCACGCAAACCAAATTCAAGCCCTGCAAGTACAACAAGAAGCACAGGATGGCGAAATGGAAAATCATTCAAGGGTAAGAAAATTTGCAGTCGGAATATTTTTCGTTTATCTCGCGTTCTTGGTTTGTTATTTGCCAAACTTCTGTGCTTTAGTTGCCCTTGCAATTTCTGGACCAAGCACTACTATAGAAGCTTTTCGTTTTTACGCTGTGACACTGGTGTTTCTGAATTCATCTCTCAATCCACTGCTTTATTGCTGGAAACTGAGTCATATTCGACACGCTGTCATGAACGTACTGCGTAATATATTGCGAAGCCACAACATGAATGAAATACAACCGGCTATCTGAGCTTAAGATATTTGTTCATATATGTTTATTTTATGTTTATTTACGTTGTTGTTGTTTTGGTCTTTTTTTACAAATTTGTACAAACATCGTTGTCAGTGTCAAGAAACTTTCAGCTTTGTTGATAAGAAACAAAACAAAACAACAAACACATCTAAATTTATTCAACTTAAACAGTCCACTGGACAGCCATCAGATGAAGAGGTGTTTCTGAAGTTAAGGTTACAGTGTACCTTCAGATCGAAAATTTATTGAAATTTTTTTTGGCGTCAAAATAAAGTTTACAGAATAAACTTTCATCCAAAAAAAAAATTATCGAAAAATAGTGAAAATTGACGGAGAAATGACGGTATAACTTTTGTGGGCGAAGTTTGTTTATGAAGCGATATGTTTTTCTAAGCGCTGTTTTCTCAAAGTTAATTTTTCGATTGTAGGGGACACTTTAAAGAGCTACAACTCAAAGGGAATTTGTTCGATTTTCCTCAAATTTGGACACAAGCTAGGCTAACATATAATCAACAAAAACTTTTCGGCGAATTTCTTATTTCCGAAAACTTTTTCGTCAAGAGCCATTTCCGTGCGATCACTCCAACTTTTTTTCTCCCTTTTTCGAAAATATTCTGTAACTTTTCACTGCCATTGAATATGGGAAATCGCCGACACGTTTTTTTAGCGCTTCGTGTCCGGAAATGCGAGAACAAATCAAATTAGCAAAATACAATAATCGCTTTGAGTTATAGCGTTTTAAAGCTGATTCGGACGTTCGAATTTAGACGTCGTAAAAAATTCGACAATTCATTTCATTACCAAATGGTTTCCATATTTAGATAGTCAGCTCTATAAGCTTTAATTTGATATCTGGGTTTAGGTATATTAATGTAATCTTAAGACGCTAGAGCTGTTATACTGGAGACACCCCCGAAGGTAAACTGTAACCTTAATGCAAAAATGTCTCTGTAATTACACTCTTGTTTTTATTTATTAGAACATCTAATATTAGAATGAACTGTGGATTAACCAGAACTGAACGTTCTCAATTTTTGGCGATTTAAGCCTGAGAACGTTCTTAATAAGTTCTTAAGATAGTATTTCATTAAATCGTACTTCTGAATGTAAGAAAGGTTTTTCTCTGTTTGGCTCAGTTGAACTGCAAATGTATACTCTGACCAAATTATTATCTTTTATTTTATTTATTTCTAGTTCAATGTAAAAATAAGAGGACAAAATAAAGACGGTCTTATGTTCCTTTAAAATCACAAAAACTCGTAAATAACGTCATTCGCTTATTTCCATTTGATATGGACACTCCGTTAATACGCGGACAGTTTCTGCCTCCGGAGACTCTTCCACAGGCAGCTCTTACGGCGCAAAGAATGGGGACGAGTAAATGCAACTTCGTTCCCAGGGCCTTCTCTGCTTTCAAAATGGCGGGACGGGCGTGGAAACGGCGCGCCATTTTGAAAGCGGAGAAGGCCCTGGGGTAATTGCTAGGCTCGCGTGAGACTGGTATGGAGGACAGAAATGCTACTGACTAGGGAGGGGGACGCTCGTCTCGGTTCCCAACCTTTTCTATTTTTTGTCCTTTTGCCCCAGTGTTGTAAGGAGGGAAGGGGAGGGCGGGGAGGGAGGGGGGGGGGGGGGGGGGGGGGGGGGGGTTGGGGAGGACTTGACAGTTTCGTGGTTCCTGCATTGTCCGTATTCTAGCGGTGCAAATTTGAACGCTTCTCTGGAAGTTATATACTTAACCGTTTGAGTCCCATTTTATATTTCAAGGTATTATAGGTCTTTATTTTCTCATTGGCTGCTTTCAGTTCATTGCATATTATATTGAAAGACCTACATTTAATTCCTCCTCTATTACTGATTTTGTTCTTACAAGGCAACATTTTTCACCGTGGAAAATTATCACACAATTAATTGTACAATGAAAATGTATATATAAAACAATTTTTGTAGCTAAAAAGGACAGTGCCCCGCCGAAATCCGATATTGCCAAATGCTCGTTTAAATTGGATAAAAAGATTCTGTGGAGCAAAACAAAACGAGAGTAGTTTAGGCATGAAGTGCAGATTACAAGGATGGAAATGATTACGGCTCATCAAATTTGATTTCGTGACAAGCGGTCTAGAAATGCAAAGTTGCCAATTTGGTTAAACCTTGCGTTTTTTAGTCGTCTCTTTAGTTTATATTTCTTTGCTTTAATAACTTTTGGTAACTTTTTTTTCTATTTCAAGATAATAAAGCAAGCTTATAGCAAGTTCCTAGTTATACTCATGAAAACACGACATATCAGCCGAGACACTGAGCCGTTAAATGTCTCAAGGTATGACCGGTCCTTGTAGCTAAAACTGGAGAAATAAAAATTAGCTGTTCAGACCGCCTTCGTAGCTATTTTTAAGCCGGCGGCTGGCACTTAATGTCTCCCGCGTCACGATACTCGAACCAGTTTCCCCTCCTCTTACTGTGGTAATAAACCCTCTTGCACCCAGCGTCCACAGCGAGCACGTTAACATGAGGATATGTCGGTGCGGGGTCCAGCCAGGACGCGATGGATCGTATGCCACCAGTTTCACAACGCCCCTTGTTCAAAAAATACCTGTATCCTGAAAAAAAAAAAACGGCAACAACAGATTTATTGTTAGAGAGTGACAAAGAGGTTTTCAATTGCCAGTTTCACTTTACATTCCTAAGAGTCAAAACTGGAAGAAAATACTGCTCAATAGCTTTAACTTGAATGGTCACACTTTGGGCTCTCATCCACAGATTTAAAAGTTTAAAAAACAACTTGTACAATATAATAAACAGTATCACTGGAAAGTACTGCACATTAGCTTTCATTTGAATGGTCACACTTTAGGATTTCATCCACAGACTCAAAAGTTAGAACCCTCTTGTTCAGCATTATAAACAGCACCAGGGTAAAGCACTGGTCAATGAAAATCCAAGATGGCGGATCCAAGATAGCGGATCCAAGATGGCGGATCCAAGATGGCGGCCATTCGGAATGATGACGGAATTCCCGCGTTGTATGACGCCATCAAATCACATGACTTACGTCATAGAGTTTTTGACGTCCTATAAACTCTCCAAAGGAATCCCCAAACCCACCCAATTCCAGAACAATAAAAAATACGATATCTGATCTGATCATTCACGTTAAGGACGTTCGCGCTAATTGTTTATGCGCATTCTTACTGCGCACGCAATTCACGTTGCAATGCTATGCTACGTCATGTACGAGCGCGCACAAAGGAAGAAATCTAAACAGAACAAGAGCTGGTAGCCTTTGCGTTAACTTTGCTTTGATTTAACTCGCTTGGATGGTCGGTGACCCCTACTTTGTTTTGGCTAGATAATTTTCTTTTCTAATTCTAAATCTATTGTGAATTATACCCACATATCATCGAATCTCGTCAACTTGCGGCTGTCAGGGTTTGCAAATTCTGTCGTTTAAAACTTAGGTTTACTTTAAGGGACGTCACCAGTTGATTTAATTTTCTTAACAGACACACTCAGAGATTCATTTGCAGTATTTTTGGACTAACAGACATTGGGACCATTCAAGTAAGGGAGACCAATTTTTCAAAATTAGGGTCACCTTTCAGATATCTTATCCCTAAAACGAATTAGGTTACCTCTTAATTTTTTTTTGCATTTCAAATTTTCAGTCTGACACTCGTTACCTAGCTGTAACAAAAGTTTTAGAAAAAATCAATGTTAGAAGATTTTTGCGCGAACGTCCTTGAGATAGACACACATTAATCATTGAATGTATTAACCTGTTCCGTTTGTTATTTCCTCGAACTTCAAATTTAACTTCTTTTTAAGATTTTTCCAAGTGAACTCCAACCCTTTTACTGGTATGCCTTCCTTGAAAAGAACAAAAACAGAAATTTCAGTCAATGGCCGGAGATGTATGATGGATGAATCTGTTATTACACAAGTTTGAACTAACTTAAAATAAAACGGATTAGTGAAATTTGCTACCTTTTGCTCACAGACAGTAAACATTTACAAGTGTTTAATCGGGGAAAAGAGCAAACGTTGTTTAAACAGTTACCTATTTAGTTTTCGCAAGTTTTTGACACTATGCCCCTAGTCGCACTACAGTCAAAAACAAAAATTAGCCCGTGCAAAATGACATAAAAACAAAAACATTTTACGAAAAGCGTGTCCCACCGGAGTGGTTTCTTTTGTTTTCCTCGATTTTTGCACAGGCGGATTTTTGTTTTTGACTGTAGTACGACCAGGCCCTATCTCAGTCGGTGCCTTTGTCAATTTATGAATGAATTACTTATATCTGACCCGTGACCAAACTAAGGAAGTCTATTTAGAAAGCACCAAGGTGCGTCCAAAGCATCTGAAAAGTACATTTTTTTTAATCTTGTAAAAAGTAACTGTTTTGATAATATAAATTGGTAATCGTCAAAATATAATGACCTTTGGTAACTTTCTGAGGTTGTTAGGCGTTATTAAATATATATTGGACTAAGGCGCTAATCACATGATACCGGAACGCCTTTTTCCTGGAACGAGTTCATTTCATCTCCATATATTTCTCTGTATCTGTTTACATGATACCGAGACGAAATTTCGTTTCCGTACAAGTCATTCCGGAATGAGTTCATTCCGGTTTTCAATCCGAATGAAATTCTCGTTCTGATATGACATTTCATTCTGGTATCATGTAAACTGAAAACGAACTTCGTTCCGATATGAAAACCGCAAACCGTGTAGTCTGGGGCGAGTGGCGCATGCGTATCGTTTTCAAGATAGCGGACAACAAAGGTGCGAAACTTGCGCCATCTTTGATTTCTGATCTGGCGCGAAAACCACGCGAGCGAAAACGCCTTAGGCTAAGCCGGTCGATTTTGTCATGTGAATACAGTACGAACTTCATCCTGGAACGAAACTCAATCCGGAATGAAACTCATTCCGGTATCATGTGAATAGCCCCTAACTTTAAGAAAACATTCATTTGTTACACTTTTCTGCACTCGTGTTTTTGTGTATAAAATCTGGCGCGCGTTTTTTTAAAAACTAATTACAAAATATCCGTATGAGTGCACGTGCCATACGCATTAGCGCGAGCGGGGCCGAAAAAAAGGCGTACCGGGCCTCACGTGTTAAAATTTGAAACAATTTTGTCTCCAAATGGGTCATGCGATAAAATACTTATCGACCAAATTGGCAGTCACTGGACACTGTACTGGTTGCAAAATATTTGACTCTTGGCCATGACCTCGAGCCAAATATTTTCCCAACTGGCCCTCTCACTCAGCCAATGAGCACAGTTTGTGTTTTTGCATCACAGAAAGGTCCTCTCCACCATTCCCGTTCCTACAACAGTCGAACCTTTTATAAAGGACATATTTCTCGCGCATAAAAATCTTATTTCACCAGATCTCGACCACGGCTGTTGAAAGGAGATCTGGGTCCGAGGTTGGGTGCGTACTTGAAAGTGTTTCTAAGGGCGTCCTCTTACTGTTGGTTGGACGGCATGAAAAGAATAAATACTTACTTCTGAAAGTGACGGATAATACGTAAAGGTAAGGTAATGACCACTGATGCTTCCCTCCCGGCACTTCTTTTTGACGTAGGGAGAATTTGGAGGTAGCATTAATCCACAAACAATGGACACTGCTACAAGAAATAGGGTGATACCGAGCAACTTTTTCCAAATGCCTGAAAAACGAAAAGAAAACAAACCTTGAATTAACGCCATGGAACAGATCAACTTAAAACTGGAGGAGATAATTGGTTGTGCTCAACGAAACAATATTTTCTTTATCCTAGCTATAGAGTAAGAAATCATCCTTGACGCCTACAGCTCGGATGACAAAGAACGTATAGGATGACTGTGCACTAATTAATTGCTTGATAATGTTCAATCTCCCAGGGTGATCGCTCGTATGTACAAAATAAGTTCTTTATCGAACGCTGCATTTAGAAAGCTCTTGTTAAGGCCCTGTCACACTATTGCGTATGATAGAAACGTATGAGTTGCGTATGAAAATTCACAAAATAATTTTCATACGCACAAAATGCCCTTGAAAATACAGCGTATGACCAGCGTACTTGACCTTTGAGTAACGTACCTCCAGCGTAACTCTCGCGTATTCAGCGTATGCCTAGCGTACGCTTAGCGTATAAACGATACGTCCGAATACGCACAAAATTTTTAAGCATGCTTAAAAAAATTTTTCTGCCTCGCCGTATGCCAGCGTATGCCACCGTATGCGACCGTGCTTGAAACGTATACAACCTATGCCTAACGTACCCCTAGCGTATGAGTGATATTTTTCATACGCTGGCATACGCTAGCACGATACGCAATAGTGTGACAGGGCCATTAGCGATCACGTTTTATATTCCCAAAATGAATTGGTCAGTTACGAGATTTTAGTTCAAGTCAAATGCGTTGATTTGCCATTTGTTCCCCGTGTTTCCACTCATTTGATTTTGCGGTGGATTTGTGGCCGTGGGGATATTTTAGCCTGGGATTTTGGCTTCGTTGGGTGGGCTGTCCAGAATGGAGTATTTTGCCTTGTATCTCTTTACAAGTGGAAACACGGGGAACAAAGAAATCGCTTAAATCGCATTAAATCAGGAAAATAACCACATAGGAATCAAGCAACACACCATGAAAATAAGGTAAGGGTTTTTTACTGAGAAAGTTTGCTAACAATTATCTTCTTGAATCTATTATCGGGATTCCCATACAAATCCTTATATTTGCTGCCATGTTGATATTAGGTAATACGGTACCACACGTAACTGACTCTCACACTGAGCTTGGGGTGCCTGTGACCAAATATACTATCATACCACTGGTGAAGTCGCACACGAGCCTTATGTGGTCCACACGGCCACAGCTAAGCCTTACTTTTCAGTAGATCAGGTCAGTTTTGTATAACTAACTTTCGACCATTTTCCGTATCCTATCAAGAACCAAAATATTGTAACTCGCTAAAAACGACATAAAACCTCGATCTTCGAGTGTTTTTGAACACTCGAAGAGAAATTTCGTATCTTCAAGCGGCCATGTAATGTTCTGTTTATTATATAAACACCAATGAAATCAAACCATTTCACTTATATATTTTTTTGTAGTCCTAAAGTAGAACAACGTAGCAACGGTGATCTTTTCACGTGTGAAGATAACATGTTATTCTCACGTGTGAAGATATGATGTTTACGCGCGAAAGCTCACCTGGTATTTCATTGGTGTTTATATAATAATATACATATATTGTAATTCTCTAAAGTGAAGTTGTCCCGGTTTCTGAGACATCCAGCAGCTAAGACTGGTTAATTCGTAAACAGCGTGCATCATTTTGATGGACGTGAAGGAAAAGGTCTTCATAGAGGTGCATTGTGTTTACGAACTGACAGGTCTGCTAAGCGCGCTAGGAGAATATTACTACTCCCCCTGGATGGAAGGTGGAGGCGAGGAGGTGGAGTGGTTAGCGCGTGGGACGTCAGATCCGAAGGTCGGTGGTTCGAAGCGAGTTCTTTACTCCACGTTATCTCTCTCCAGCCAGGTGTATAAGTAGATACTGGCGACATAATGCTGGGGGTAACCCTGCGATGAACTGGCATCCCATCCAGGGGGGAGTAGCAATATTCCTAGTTGCTTCATGCTACAGAAACTGGGTTAAGCTCCGGTGGTGTGGGCTTCCTGTGGCTCGTGTGAACCACCTGTGGCTCGTGCTCGACTTTACCTGGATGGACTGCTAGTCCATCACAAGGTTATCCCTAGCATCACGTTAAGTTTCTCTAACGGCTCGCCTGTACTCATTTATACACGTTGCACATGGAAAAAGTTTTAATGTAGAGCAAATTTTCCTGTCTACGGAAACAACACGACATCATCAGCTACGTGATCATCATCAGGTATAATAAGTCAACGAGAGATTCGAGGGAAACAAAATTCACTGTTTCCCGAGGGATCAGTCATTAAGTGATCTGTTATATAGCAACACAAAAAAAACACAATACAAGACAGTTTGAAAAACGCGCCGAGCACTCGAGGTGAGCATCAATCCATCGTAATCATGCCACCTTTTGTCACGGTCTGATCACGTGCACAAGCGGGCAACAGTGCAATGTTACCCTCTGATGTTAAAATTGTTGCCCGCTTAGCACAATTGGCGGGAAACCGTTTGTTTGTTAGATGTCATGTGACCGTGAATCAACCAATCAATGCGCGGGTTGTATTGAGAAAAACTCCAGCTACATAATTATTAATCGTTATGTACTGACCTCTCCAGCCTCTCTGCATCCTGGTGATCCTGTGACCGACATTATCAATGTGCACTTCTAGGTTTTCCCTCACTTCTTTGATACTGTGCCTCACCTGATCCAGCTCCCGCAGTCGCTCCGTAGCACCGACGCTCAGAACCAGGGATACAATACAGTCAACTTTGGACAAACCAGAGCTGGACGACTCGCCCATCGCGTATCCAAGCAAGGTCTGCCTGCGGTTTCCTAGCAACAACAACAACACACAACTGTTGACTCGAAAAAGCAGCTTCAGACCTGTTTGTCGAAAACATCGGTTACTAACAGCAGTCTTTGTCAACACTTCAAGGCGCGTTTTTCTGGGACATATTCTGGCTATTCCAAAAACAGAATACCACTAAATATTGCATCTATTCCTCTTATAAAATATGGAAATGAAGAAGTCACTTCTTTGACTATATAACCCTGGAAAATATTTAGTAGTGTGTGAGAATGTAAACAACATAGTGTGTTAGCGTATTTTGATTTCTAAATGACCAGAAAATGTCCCAAAAAAAACCTTAGTACATTGACCAGCTTTGACGATTCAGTCACTTCACGAACACATGAAATCTATTGGAATGCTGTGGGGATTTTTAATATAAAATATTATTTCCTAATAGAACATTTTATCAGCAAAAACGCAGGTTTATATTCATTCACGTATAAATAAAGGCAAATAGAATAATGTGATGTGTATTTTTGCAGTTACCGTGATGGCGTCGAGTAGTTGCCGTGCCGGGAAACTTATCACTTGGACAAGTGTAGATGAGCTCGCCGGCCTTCACTTTACCAACAACTTTGACTTTAATCTCACCAATGATGCACACAAGATCAGCATCTAAGTGGAAAATACATAGAAAGACACACTATGAGTGTGAACGTCTGTAAGTCTGTAGTCAGCCAACTGTTCTCGAAGAAAACATACCTTTGTGGCTCGAGATACGAATTACAGTAAAACCTGTATTAAGTGAACACCCTCGGGGGTCCGTTTTACAGTAACTATGGAAAGAAAATTTAGGGACCCAAGTAGTTGGTGTCCGCGTAATGGGGTCCTCTTAATACAGGCTTTACTGTATCACACTGATGGCGTCATTGAGTCGCAATCATCATCTAAGGGAAATGGTCAAAACTATTGTGTTCGGATAGGACCTACCGTTTCACAAACAGGAAGTTGGTATCTTTATATACCCCTCGCCCATTTTAAAAGATGGTCCACTCTATCAGGAGTAAAAACTGAGAAACAAATGCAAACATCCGCGTGCTGTTTTACAAGGAATGCAAGCTACATACGCACATAATATTTAAGGTGGCTCCATATAGCTATTGGCCAGTCTTCCAAATAAAATATACATGATCTTATTGATGTCTTTCGAGATATTTGTTTCGGATACTAGGCATAATATACGCATACACATAGCTTAGGCTTTCTCCTTTACGGAGAAGTATAATTTGTCAGTCTTGTCTCGTTACAATGGCAACCACTGGTTGAGTTGTTGGGCTTGTTGTTCAAAGCTAGCAAACCACTCGACGGCCTTTCTTGTTTTTTACACGGTAAATATTCACGATTTTTGGTGAAACATAATAAACATTCAGTAAGTCTCATATGACAAAGCCACAAAACAATCGGTTTATAATTTTCGGCAATTCACTCACTTTTCGTTTTTTACGTTTATTGGGTTTGTGTATGTACAAAAATTGTTGTCTTTTCTTTGTGATCGCGAACCAAGAAAATCCTACCAATTTGCCAATTTTTGTAAACATTTACCGTGGGGAACGCGCGCAATTAACGTTTTAGCTGCCGTAAAAACCTGTTTATTTTCGTTACGTAATCAAAATAAACTAACACGCGCTCGCGCGCCAAAAAACTATATGGAACCACCTTAAGTCGCTTCTAGGATTTTAAGGCCAATACATTTTGTCCATTAGGCTCATCAGATAGTTGATGTCTCGTATATCCCCCCAACCCCCTTCAACCCACCCCCACCCTCCTCCCCTCCCCACCGCTACCCAAGAAAAACATGGCATTTTTTTGGCATTTACACAGACTAGAAGTGTTAACTGACTCGCTTATCAGCCGATTCATAGCCTATCTATAAATAAATAAATAAATAAATAAATACTGAAATAAATAAAATAAATAATAATAATATTTATTCAGGGTGACTCCTGTGTAAAACATTAAAGTAGTAGTGTCATCCGCTTTTCGTCATAACCATTGTGGGTACTGGCGCCGAAGTTTCTGCCGCTTAGAACGAGAAAGCGGCTAGGCCAATTTCGATATATTAAAATTCAAACTTTACTCCGAAATTAATTATTCACTTTTTTGATGAGCGATGCCTTGAGATAATTGAACATAGTGTGGGTTTTTTTTTTTCTTCATGCAACGTCTGCATTCGATTCCTAATTATTCAATCAAGTTTAGCGGCTCCTGACATTCTGTCGAATTCTACATTAAGCTTTCTATGTATATATAGTTTGTCATAGTTTCCTTGAAAACGGCGCGCGTGTGAATTTTTTCCCGAAGGACACTGTGCTGGCCTGTTCCAGTCGTTTAGATAATAGGGAGCGTAACATAAGAAACACGCGAAGGAAAAATATTGTGAGTGCTGATGGAGGGGGATCGTAAACTTCCTACCGAGTACAACATTAGAACTTCAATCAGTCCTATGAAAGCTTCTTTTATTATTAAACATATGAGGTTGTTTTTAGCTTAATTAGCGGCAGAGGTGCTTTAAACTCAGCATGCATGAAGTAATATTTAATATTATTCAGTAAATTCTTCTAAATTACCTTCCTAAAAGCTTAATTCCCTAACTATGTTTATTTTTTAATGAGACTTTCTCGCTTCCTAACTCATGCTAACTGGTCGAGCATTAATCGCTTTAACTCTGGCCTCACTTCTTTATTTTAATGGAAAAGACTGAAACATCTGTTTTAGGTTCAGAGAATCAGCTTTATAAAAGCTCAGCGATTTGAGCCTGAGAACGTTCTTAACATGTTTTATGATCAATTACATACACTTCTGAATGAAAAGAAAGTTTTTCTCTGTTTGGCTCAGTTGGACTGTAAATGTACTCTGACTAAATTTATTTATATTTCTTATTTTATTTATTTATAGCTCATTGTAAAAATAAGAGAGCAAAATAAAGAAGTTCTTAACATAGTCTCAGCCTGGGTACGTTCTGTTACAAACCGCGATATTTTTACAATTTACCGTAGTATAAATTGCGACAACGCGTTATTATAGTTGTGTTATTACAAACTGCGACGAGCGGTTTTACAATTTACCACTGATAATACAAGCCACGACGTTGTTACAATTTACCGTACATGTAGTAGAAACTGCAAAAGCGGGTTATGACAATAAACAAAATGTGTTTATTACCAATATTGCGACGAGAGTTATTGCAATTTACCACTGATATTAGAAATTGCCACGTTACAGGACAGTTTAATTTACCGTAACAGAAATTGTGAAAGCGCATTATTGTACTAATTAATAATAGATGTTTTCTTACAAATCGCGACAAGCGTTATTACAATTTACCACTTGTATTACAAACCGTGACGTTATTACAATTTATCGTAGGCGCGTTATTAAAATTGCGATAACTTAAGCACGTACATACTTGCGACAGTACACACACATACTTTCCATATTACAAAGATAAACGCATAGGGCCGATTTTACATGCAGTGTCAAGATGGCATATAACACAGACTAGAAGTGTTAACTGGTCCGCTTATAAGCCGATTCAGAGCTCTATCAATGAATAAATAATATATAATATTTATACGGAGTGCCTCCTTCAGTGTAAAACACTTATCAAATGCTCTTAACCACTGCTTGAGTTGAGATTCAAAACAATCGGCTTTAGTTAACATTTTTTCTTCGCAATCGATTTTTTTTGTCGTCTATGAATGAATTAATGGCATTTTTATTATAAAACTTGGTCAAAACATAACAAAACGAACAAAACGGTTTCGGGAAATTTCGAGTATTTAAATTATTTCTCCTGAAGTAGTAGTGTATGTCATCCGCTTTTTCACCATAACCATGTGGACGCTGGCGCCGAAGTTTTTGCCACCTTCGCTCACAGGGGGTACAACGAGAAAGCGGCTAGGCCAATTAATTATTCATCCCTGAACCTCAATTATTTTATTCCTCTAAGCCTCAGAGCCAAGTAAGAAGTAGGCCTATTATCTAGCTACTCACACTTTGCACATGGATATCAAAATAACCAATCTAAATATCGAAAAAGCCTCACACTTTTTCGCGGGGTGATGTCTTGAGATAATTGAACACAGTGTGGATTTTTTTCTTCAACAGCTGCATTCGATACCTAATTATTCAACCTAGTTTAGTGGCAGCAGGAATTCTGTCGAAATCTACATTCATCAAGCTTTCTATTTAGTACTATAGTTTGCGTTTGTCCTATTTTCCTTGAAAACGGCGCCTGTGTGAATTTTTCCCGAAGGACCCCTAAGCCTGTTCCAGGTGTTCAGATGATAGGCAGCGTAACATAAGCGACGCGCGAAGGAAAAATATTGCGAGTGCTGATAGAGGGGGATCGTAAACTCCCTAAAGAGAAAAAGATTAGAGCTTCAATCAGTCCTAAGAAAGCCTCTTTTATTGTCTAACATATGAGGTTGTTTTAAGCTTACTAGTAATTAGCGGCAGAGGTGCTTGAACTCAGCACGAATATTTACTTAGTAAATTCTTCTAAATTAACTTCATAAAAGGTTAATTCCCCAACTATAGCTTTCCCGCTTCCTAACTCAAGCTAACTGGTCGAGCATTAATCGCTTGAACTCTAGCCTGACTTGTTTATTTTAATGGAAAAGACTGAAACATCTGTTTCAGGCTCGGAATCAGCTTTCTAAAGGCTGAAGGATCAGTAAACCGGCAATTCTGTGTTCAAAATATGCTTATATTCATTTTACAGTTTACCCGGATAGATAGGTGAGCAGAAAAGGTCAGGAATCTTTCAGGTTCCAATTTTTAACGATACTTTTGCATCATTTGAGAGGCTTTCCCATCCTTTCGAAATCTATCGTCAGTTTCAATATCCAAACTTTCATCTTTCAAGATCAAAGTAACTCTGTGCAGATAGTGTTTAAAAAGCGCCTACTGAAAACGTTTTACCTTCAGCCGCGTTCTTACAGAAAGCTTTACAATGAGAGAAAGTCCGCTTCATTCATCATACATTGCCAGTTGCGTCTTCAACGCTTTCTTATCTTATACCGCCATCATGCTGAACAGTGTTACAATCCACGCCTTCAGAAAAACTTCGTCGCTACCAAAACCTTTAAAAACATTGTTCCTGAGTCTGGCTGTTTCTGATCTTGGTGTTGGTTTAATCGCCCAACCTTTGTACATTGCAGTTAATGTCATGCAGTTCGAACAGAACACTAAAAACAGTCAGTATTATAGTGCCATGCACACCGTGTTTCTCACCACAATGAATTTATTTACTTTTGCTTCATTCTTTGGTTTGATCGCTTTAAGTGCAGACAGATTCTTAGCTGTTTATCTTCATCTCAGATACCAGGAACTTGTGACTCGCAAGCGTGTTGTTGCATTGGTAATTTCAATATGGGTTTTCAGCGCAGTTCTATCGTTTGTAAGATTATGGATCGAGGAAAACATTATTTTCGTCATTTTTGCCATTATTCTTGCTTTTTTTTTTTTAACTTCAACCCTGCTTAACTACAAGATATATGTAGCCGTGCGACACCACGCAAACCAGATTCACGCCCTGCAAGTACAACAAGAAGCACAGAATGGCGAAATGGGTAATTTTGCAGGTGTGAGGAAATTTGCAATCGGAACAGTCTTCGTATATCTCGCGTTTATGGTTTGTTATTTACCAAGCCTTTGCTATTTAATTGTCTTTGCACTCTCTGGACCAAGTACCACTATGAAGGGTTTTCGTCTTTACACTGCAGCACTGGGATTTCTTAATTCATCTCTAAATCCTCTGATTTACTCCTGGAAGATGAGGCACATTCGACGCGCTGTCATAAACACACTGCGGAATATATTGCGATGCCACAACATGAATGAGACAACAGTCTAACTGAGCATAACATCACTTTTTTCAACCGCAGCCTACCATCGTGATGCTAATGGTGACGCGTAATGAATCGACGTCATTGCCTGATGAAGACTAGCAGTAAGCAGTCGAAACGTCGCGATCTGCATCAAAGTGACTACATCGTGAGACAAACGACAATACACTTTATTGTTATGTTTATGTTGTTCTGCAATTTTTTTTTAAATTTGTGCAGAGAGCGTTGTAGTGTTAGGAAACTTTCAATTTTGTCAATAGAAAACAAAACAAAACAACAAATATCTAAATTTATCTGGCCTCAGTAAACGATTCACCGGACAGCAGGCCGCGAAGGCCAAGCAAAGATGTCTTTGTAATTGCACTCTTTTACTAAGAAGGTCTAATTTTTGAGCTGTGGCTTAGCCGCGACTGAACATTCTTTTTTGTTTGGCGATTTGAGCCTGAAAACGTTCTTAACATGTTTTTAAGATAAAACGTATAGTATTTCAGCAGATCATAGTTAGTATAGTTCTGAATGAAAAGATCTAGAAAGAAATTTAGGCGGCAAAGTTCTACCAATTTCCTAATTGTTACACAAATTTGCTATAAAAAAAAACGGAAAACGACTTACAACACTGCAAAACTACAGTTATTGTGTAGTAGCTTTACAAAATGTAATACCAGTAAATAGTAAATAAATCTGAATAGTTTTGAACCCTTTCACTTCTAAAGTTAAACCGTGATCCATATAATAAGTTTGAGGAAACGCTAACGTTTGTTTATTAAAATAGAAGCTATCCGGCGAGCTGTGCGTTTCTGTTGTTTTACATGATTATCTATGTAAATAAAGGTGATTTTAGCCTTCGCGTCTGTGCATTAAATCATTGAAGTGCCGGGCGTTCTTACAATTAAAAGCCCCTTGTCACCGCGTATTTATAACGGGAGGGGGGGGGGGGAATTAATTCCAATTAACGGCAAATTTCACAACAGAAAAAGAGTGGCTGTTTCCATATGAGGAAAGATTTCGAAGTCATAAGTTTAGTTCAAATCGTGCTGTACAGCATGTATCAGTGAATCATACACTTAAGGGAAATGGTCAACACTATTGTACTCGATCAGACAAGACCCACCGTTTCACAAAAAAATGGTGGTCTCTTTATGTATCCCCTCCGTCATTTTAAAAGATGGTGTCTTTAATTTGTTTAGCTCCCACTCTATCAGGAGTAAAAACTGTGCCGTTCCACCACAGGCAGCCCAAGCTTGTCTATCAGTATAGCCAGAAGGTGGTTCAAAATGGCGGGCGAAGAAAACTTTTCTATGCACGACCCGCCGTTTTAAACGCGAAGAGGGCCCTGGGGACGAGTTTCCCTAAAGTTGGTTGCCCTCTGCGCTCAGCGCCAATTCTCTCCAAGCAGTCTAGTTGAGAGTCTTTGAAGATTGAAACTAAGGCGCTGGCATTTTCAAGGATTAATCCGTTACCTACCATTTCTCTCGTTGTCATACCGTCCCGTATTTCCTATCAAGTAGGCAGATCGACTGATAACTCCGGCCAGTCGCGCTTCATGCGCATTCTCACTTGTCAACAGATCAATGACAGTATCTCCACCGCGGCTCTCAAAGAAACCCACTACATCACCCTCCTCGTATCTTTCATCAGGATTCTTCCGTTTAATATAGTACGCAATGTCGTGGTTTGCCGTCTGTATCTGCTCAACTTCAAGAGTTTTAATTTTGGCAAACTCGGCTTCAAGCTGTTGGCACATTAGTCTTGAATACAGGGCATCTAAGGAAAATAATGTGTAATTACAGTTAACCTGTCTAAGCCGGACCAGCTCTTACCGTCAGCCTTAGAGAGGTGTCCGCCTTATAGAGAGTTTAGTTACGGACGAACAAGTATAATTCGGCCAGAACCAGCCAATATTTGATATCCTTCTTCACCCCATCCCATGCTATCTTCACTTTCACCCGGCCCCTGATGAGCGACTTTTGTACTCTCCCCAGTTTTTAGGGCAACGTGACATTCAAGATGGCAACTTAACGAAGCCAACGATCGAACTGGACGAACACACGAGAAAATAGCGGACTGTGAAAAGTCTATCAGTCTTAAAGGTGTCCGCATTATTACAGGAGTGTTCGTCTTTAGAGAGTTTACTGTATTCAATTATTATGTTCTGTTGAAGTTTTGCATAAAACAGGACACTTGTAACTTACCTGAAGGATCTTGCTGTGATGGCCCTGCCGCTGATGAAGGGGGACCTGCGAAGGGACTGGGGCGATGCAAGGACGTCGTTGTTGGGGCTATGAAAAAAGAAGTAAAGGAAAGGAGTAAAGGAAACCATTAAAATAAAATGTTAGTGAAAGAAAGGTTTGGAGAAATAAACAAATGAAAAATGTTTGGAGAATCATGATTGATGCCCAAAGGCACTCAGCTACAAAACATTGAGCCGTATGATATGATTTTAACTTTTGAGACCAAAAACCTGGTTTTCATAAGTCGGAAAAATCCCAGACAATCGGGGATTTTGCCGTTCGCGATCGTCCCAGATTTTGCCGATATGTCGGGAAATCGCCGATCATCGTAGAAATCTGGGACGCGTCGTGAAAATAGAAACGCTCCCGATTTTCCCGATTTGTCCCCGACCATCCCAGATGATCGGGGATGTCTACGATTGAGTGTTTTCATAAGTCGGCCAAATCTGGGACGGTCGGGAAACAGCGAAATTCCCGATCGTCTGGGATTTACCCAACATATGAAAACCAGGCCGATACAATGAAAACCTATCGTGTAGTACTTCTCTGTGGGTGGGGCTGTTTGCTTTTTACAAGGTGGTTCTAACTTTTGAGTCTGTGGGTAAAATCCTTAAGTGTGACAATTCAAATGAAGGCGATTGAGCAATACTTTCCTGTGTGTTGTTGTTTATTATGCTGTACAAGGTGAGTCTTATATACTTTTGAGTCTGTGGATGGAATCCTCCTATATAAAGTGTTGCCTTTCAAATGAAAGCTACTGAGCAGTACTTTCATGTGGTTCTGTTTATTATGCTGTAGAAGGTGATTCTACCTTTTGTGTCTGTGAATGAAATCCTAAAGTGTGACCATTTAAATAAAAGCTGCTAAGCACAAGACGAATTTCAACCAGTATTTTGTTGACGTTGACTTCCGTTGACTTCGGTTTTGATGCCAAGCTTTTTTAAAAGGGGGGACAATTTGCAGATGTCTTGGACGCGGACTCAAAAATCGGAATTTTGTCTTAAATAACAAAAATAAGGTACATGGAAAATCAGAGAGTTGTATCTTAAACAGGGTCAGGGTATGAGCGTATCTGAGCGTCTGTTGAGTTACCTCCCCCCCCCCCCCCTTGGGATTTTTACTCACATCTTCCAGTCTTGCCACTCTTGAGGACAAACTCGTATGGGAAAAGAACTTCGTGAGATCCATCGACAAACTGAAGGTAAACCTTGAGTTGAAATCGGTTGTACTCCGTGCCCCTTGTCTTCTCTAGCCTGTAAACCTCTTTGTTGTGTGGCGTCTTGTACACGTAGTCCAGGTCAAATTTGCAAATGTACGTCAGGTGTTCCTGCCCTAAATCGCTTCCTAAAAATGACAATATTTCTTAGTTATTTTTTTAATATTGATATGTAATCGGGGGCACCCAACGAGGAATGTTTAGGAAAACCCTTGGAATGCTGTTGTACTGTGCCTTACAAGGAAACTATGTAAAACTTAAGTAGAACAGAGGAAGATTCCGTATTAGTTTTAGTCTCTGTGGGACCAAGTAAACTGTACAAAATTGAACGAGTTTACGTTTCTTTGGGACCAAGTAACCCGTCGGTATTACAGAGTTTTGTGTGATAAAAAAAATATATATATAAATATCCTTTATTTACCCTCGGCAGTGTTTATAGCACAAGTGCTAGTGGGACCGAGCATTCAAATTAAACATAACATTTTTAAAAATCCCAACTGGCAGGAGGCAAACCAGTTGGCTATTTTACAAGCGTGGCCGAGGAGTTGAACTCGGGTCTACTGTGAAACAACTCCATCTAGTGGTCAGAGCGGGACTTGAACCCGGGACCTCCGGATTTCAAGTCCGACGCCCTAACCACTCGACCACGCTGCCTCCTAACAGTGATTTGGAGGCGTCCGTAACGAGAGGTTTAACTGCACATGAATTGAAGGTAAATCTGTTGTACTTGTAACAGACCACCATTCTCATTCTCCTGTTAAAATGTGAGACAAGATAAAACCCTCGTGCATACGGTCGATACTCCCGTTAGCGGACACCCTCAGAGAGCAGAAAGGGTTTCCGTAAACTGGAGCTGGCCACTTTTACGGGAATGATTCTCATAAGAAGAGAAAAGAAGAGAATTCAAACGGGGTTTTGTCAATGCGGCCGTAAGTAGAGCTGTCCGCTTACGCGAGTGTCCATTTAGAGAGCTTTAATTGTAGTTACGTCTCAAAAATAGAAACTGTAAAAAAAACTATTTAAACGTTCTAGAAGACGACAAAGGCAAAAAACAAACAACAAACAACTAAACAAACAACTAAACACACGAGAAACGTCAGTGACTTGTAGCCTGTGGCTGAGCCTTGTCGGTCCCAGTCCATACACATGTGGATCCTTCTGAGTGAGCTTCTTTTCAGCTTCGGGTTCACGCTGTACGTACACTGCCATTTGTGTTAACTGCTGATGGGATTTTATTCTCATCTCCACCTACGACAAAACAACAAATAGCTTTCAATGAAAATCTTTTACTATCTTGTAGGGCACTTTATCCTCCAGGTTGGGGGTTGGGGGTTGGGGGTTGGGCCCTGGGCTAACAATCCTGCTCCGTAAAATGCCCGCTGTTATAGAAACCGAAAGGGTTGATAACGATACAACCCAATCTAGGGGCGCTGCTGTTAGGGCTCAAATAACGCTCTTGGGGCAAAGCCTGCGGGAGGCCCGAAGGCCGATAGGGCCCATAGTAGCCCCCAAGCAACAAACTAACATCGGATGATGGAATGTGAGTACTTTGAATTGATGACGGACAACAAGAACAGCAAGGCAAGATGGACGAGCTGGAATGTAGCCAAACAGGCAACACAGAATAGGGAAGATTGGTTAGACAGCGTGGCGGCCTTATGCGCCTTTTGGCGCAGAGATAAATAAGTTAAGGTTAGTGCACTAGTGGAATAGCTGTAAGGTGGGATATATTAGGGACAAGCTCCTAATCCTAATAAATGCTCTTATTTGGCTAGCGAATCCGATAGCCTCTCCGAACCAAGCTCGTACCAGAAGAGTGCTCGTCGCTGGGCTGCTTTTACAGATTCTGGAGGTGCAAGAGCGGGTTGCTGGCGCTTCGATCTTAAACCGCTGGGTATATAGCCACCCATTAGCCGCGTAAGGCATCCATTTAGGACATGGAAAACCCCAACAGAAAGACAACTGGCCCTTTATGGTTGGGCTGCTTGGGCGGGTTGGAAGAAGGGCTGACAACCCACCCTCGTAAAAAGGAATTTATTACTGAAACCAAAACATGTATTAAGAGAGGATTGGTTTTGGACTTATGGTCCGCAAGGAAATGAGAAGCTGAAAGAAGAAGCACACTTTATTGTCTTGCCATCTTTCTATTGGGTTTGATCCGGCTGAAAACTAAGAAACCTTCAGAAAAGGAAAAGTCTGAAACCGACGCCGAAGGCTTCTAACCTGTCCAACCATTCGTACGCAAGCAACATTTCCAAATTTCAATATGATCCGGACACAGTTGAAGTAAGCCGGACTCACTCTGTAAATTTCTGCTACAACTCCCATTTTCAATCGATCTTCAGAAACTTTCACCTCTCTTTGTTACTTCCACTTCACGGGATTTTTCCGAGATCACAAATGCTAAAAACCCGAAGAAGGGCAGTAAAATTGTCCAAATCGACGTGTTTTTAGCATTTGTGACCTCGAAAACCAGTGAAAAAGAAATCATTTTTATATTCATACTAGTAAATTCTCAACCCATTATTAATACCTGTCCGTTTGAAACCCTCTGCTCGGAAATTTTCCCTTTGGGTCCGTGCTTCTTTTGTATCTTGTCGTACTCTTCCTTTGGGTTAAGTACCTCTATGCTTGCTTGACTGCATTGTGCAGAGATAAGCTGAGGACGGCGTGAGGCTAGCCTTGCGTTAGCTACAAGCCTGTCTTCGATTCTACTATTAACAGGTACACTAGCGCTTAGATAAGCTACATTACGCCTGGGAGGGGTAGGCTGAGTTGGCGCTGCCATGGCGGCGTTGAAAGGACGTGGATTTGAAACGGCAATCAGAGGAGTACAGTCGAAGTTGTGGCCTTGGTGACCACTCAAAGTTGCATCAGTTTGGACTCCACTTGGAGAAGGTGTGGTTGCACTATTCACGCTGTCTGGAGGTGTATAACAGAGAGGAGAGTTCCGCTGAGCGATATTCGGTGGACCGGTGTCTTCGACAAAGTTTCCGCCGGCTGTTAGACCTTCCAGATATGCCGTGGGCGAGTAAGAAATGCAAGGGTCCATGGAAATCATGGTAGAATCTGCGCTAGAGGCTACCGTAAATAAAATAATAATCAGTAGTCAGTCATCTGGCATCGTTGCAATGAATCAGACAACGCATAATGAATGCATAACGCGATGAAGACAACGTAAATACAGTAGAACCCCGCCTAACACGCCACCTCGTTAATACAACCACCTCTTGATTACGACCACTTTTTTAAGCCCGAAGAAAAGCTAAAAGTCATATAAACATACATTTATTGCGGTTAGATTTTGGTGGCCAAATGAAGGTCGGATTAACGAGGTACCACTATATTTGTTTAGCAACGTTTGCTATAAAACACCACAAATATAACAGACCGTTTCTTATATACAGTGGAACCTCGATTTAACGAAGTGCCAAGGGACTGACGAAATTGGTTCGTTGTATCGAGGGTTCGTTATATCGAAAACCTCGTTATAACGAATTTGCGGAAAAACAACCAAAATGTTCGTTATATCGAGGCATATCGAGGCATAACTACGGCACTGGAAAATTGTACAGGTTATACCTTTGCCCTGTAGCACACACTGTTGGTCTCTTCCGCATTCATCTTTTGCCGCGCTTTGACATTTGTTCGCTATATCGGGGTAGATTTTACGTTTGGGCTGCCAGATTGTGTTCGTTATAACGAGGATTTCGTTATATCGAGGTTCTGTTCCATAAATTTTACTTGTAATTTTGCCGGGCTGAAGAATATCGTTCGTTATACCGAGGACTTCGTTACATAGAGGTTCGTTAAATCGAGGTTCCACTGTACGTGGTTTTGGTTCTGATAAAAGGGTATTGACAGTCAATTATTTCAACGTCCTCTAAGTAAGTTTAAGTGTTTTGGTGCTGGCCAACGCAGCTATTCAAACTGAGCCAGGAACTACAGCAGCGCTGTTCGGCCATTCACTAGCGCAAGTAGATTGGTTTGAAGGCTGCTCAGTTCTATGACCTGAGTGCTATAGTTTATGGGGTAATATCACCTAGTTTAGTATTATTTTGAAAAGCCAAAAAAACGCATTTGTATGAATTGAAACCTAAAACTAATGCTACAATTTAGTTAATTATTACTTTACCACTGCACTGAAGCTATACTGATAAGTGTGTTTGCCTGCGGATGGCCTGGATAAAAATGGATTGCAAACTTGAAAATATTGGCCAACGTTTTCCAGTTCTGCCCTTGTGTCTTAGAATAATCGCTCAAATCTGATTGTGATTTGTTTTCTCTTCGACAAAACACTCGGTATTGTCCTCTCATTACTCTAACGCCCGTTTCAAACGTCGAACTTCACATGTGCCGAATCGAATGCAAATGAGCAAGAACAATAGATTTTGTTCATTTGCATTAGATTCGGCACATGTGAAGTTGGCCCGTCCGCACTTATGCGTTTTCGTTTGAAAACGCATACTTTTTTATGCGTTTTTACCGATCATCCACACTAAAACGAACAAAAACTGAGAATGAAATCGATGAAAACGGAAGTTTTCGAAAACGCTTTCGAAGTGGAGACTTTTGAAAACGCAGGTCTATCGTTTTAGTGTGGACGGCAAAAACGGAGCTTTTCAAAAACGCTTACGTCACAACTAGTCACGCATAGTATTGCTGACGCTATTGGAGCATGCGTATTGAACAGAAAAACGTCCGAGCAGAACCTGGTGATGAAAACGCATCTAAGGATTATCGTTTTTCGGCTCCTAGTGTGGACGCAAATCTTTTTATCCGTTATCGGGGAACCAAAAACGGAGGTTTTCAAAAACGCATTAGTGTGGACTGGGCCTATTAGAGTCTTCATGTCTATGAATTTTATGAAAGTCTTTTTTGTTTGGAGGGTTGCTACATACTACGCAACTCTCAGGGGGAAGCTAGTGGTCATAACAAGTATACTCGACGAGGACCCACCTTGTGTAGGGGTAGGGGGGTTACGCAAGATACCACCTATCTGATGAGTGTAATGGACCAAATTTTTTGGCTTAAAAATTGAAGATGAGACTTAAATATTCTGTGTGCATGAAGCTTGCATTGCTAGTAAAACGGCACAGAAACATTTTAAGAGCGGATGTCTGTAAATATCGACCGCGGGCATGCAATAAGGAAAAAATGAAAATTCTCAAAAAAATTCACAAGGTAGCCCTAGGTGAACTATTACCAGAAATATATTTTTTACTTCGATCCGATAATTATTTTAGACGTACGGAGGTGATATTGGTTTCGCACCTCTCGGACCGGGTTTTACGGGTCTTACACCGCGTGTTGCGAAGACCTCGTTTCATAAATGAAAACAATTTTATACAGAACGACAAACAGCTAATCAGATAAAGTACATAATTATACATACTTTTAGACGTTACTTTCTCCGTTTGAACAACAATAGATTATTTGGGAGATTTTTCATTATTTACATTATTTTGAGCGATTTCTTGCAATGCAAAATTGACAAAATTGAGAGGCTAAAATCGTCGACTGGGACATGGCGTACAGTATAGGGTCTTATCCCACGTTAAAGAGCATTATTTCTTCTTTTAAAATTTGTTTTCAAAACCATGGGCAACTCAAAAGAAAATTTTTGAGACCGCAAATTACAAGTAGTACTTTCGTGAAATTTGAGCTTTCTAGACACCGCAGTTTGATGCTAAAAACTCAGATAAACACAACACAAAAACACTTTTGAACAACAGAGGTTTAATACAACTTGCTAACAGTCACCAGAGCATGTTTACACATCACTATTATCATGTATTTGCTATCGTTTTTGGGCATAAATAGAATATTTCAGCTGTTCAATTTGACTCGAGTTCCAAAGTGTACACGAGTCACGTGGAGTTTATCAAAGGTCAAGCACTCTTATAAACATGAAGTCCAATAAAATCAGGATGTTTTTCGTTCAAAAATTACTTTTCAGCACGTAGAAAAATAGATTTAAGTGTATGTTAATCGTACCTTGAAGTAGGTTTTCTGGATACTGAAGAAATCCAGGAGAATTATCGAGAACAATACGTCCAACATCTTCGGCGGTTTCAAAATTCGCAGAGATTGTGTTACAGCATATTACATGCGAAAACCGCAGACAAGTTATTTTGATTACGGGCTTGCAACTTTTTCACGCCCTTGTAATCGAAATGGACATTTATCGCTACAATAGAGTACCGAACTGTGACGTCGCACTTGTGAAATTATGGGATTTGATTAGATATTCGGAAAGGGCATGACGAAAAATGCCCGCTTGCCAAAAATCAGCATCTTATTGCAATTTGGGGGTGAGATATTGGCACCGTTATGCTCTGATGAGTCCATACAAACCTTTCTAATTTTTGCCTTGGTTAATGAACCAAGGCAAAAATTAGAAAGGTTTGTATGGAGTCATCAGAGCATAACGGTGCCAATATCTCACCCCCAAATTGCAATAAGATGCTGATTTTTGGCAAGCGGGCATTTTCCGAATATCTAATCAAATCCCATAATTTCACAAATTTAGTTTTTGTGACGTCATCACTTCGGTACTCTATAGCATAATATTAACAAATCGACTCTGTAACCTAGAAGAGTCATGTCAGTCCGAATATGTTTAATATTATCAGGGAAATTAGCTGCAAAAATTTTAGAAAGAATGTATGGCTTAATGACCAGATTTGTCACCCAGTCATGGCCAGTCATGCATTTTTTCAATTTTTTTAATACAGTCACTTTAAAAGTTTTTTTTTCTTGAAAATTTTAAATGCTCAAGTTCTCATGTTTCAGTCAATGATTGCACATTTTCCAAGCTCTACTGATTTATTTGGTTGATTTATTTGTAGCTAATGAATGGGGTTAGTTTCTAGAGAAACTGTGGTGCTGCGTCGGTGGGGGTGAAGCACAAGAATTTGGTTTTATCGACTGAGTCGATAAGGTAAATTAGCCACCGTAGAAAGATTCGAGAAAGCTGACGTTTCGAGCGCTAGCGGTTCGTCGGAGCGAAGGGCTAGCGCTCGAAACGTCAGCTTTCTCGAATCTTTTTACGGTGGCCAATTTACCTTATCGACTCAGTCGATAAAACCAAATTCTTATTTGTAGCTTGTTGTGTCGTTTATGCTAATAAGGCAAAAAACGTAAACGAAAGTCCTTTTGTTAGACCTTCGTGCAAGAACATGACCCAGCAAGATCGGAGATGTAACTAATTTTAGGCGCTTTTCTCTTTGATGGTTTGACTTCGTGTCCATGTTGTAGTGTTCGCAGATGAGCCGCAATTTTGCAACACTAAGCTTAGTCAACCTGTTGGTGGTGTACAGCGTGCATATGTTCAGAGTGTCATACACGATGGGATGCAAGGGTTGGCATTGATCCAGGATAGATGCGCAGGCAGATGAGAAAGCTTCATCTTGAGCCGCCTGGATATCGTTATCATTGGTGGACGACGGAGCAGCTGTTGCGTGTCTCAGCTTTGCTGCAGTACGCGAGAAGTACCCCTGCCCATTTCTTAGTGGCAGGCGCTAGAATAAGGAGGGTGAGGGGTAGTTATAACGCGCACGCGTCTGAATTCCTTATTTCCCTCCTCTTTTAGCGCCAACCATGCAGACGTTTCAATTCGAGTAAATATCACAAAATATTCCGTCCGTTTTGAACGTACAACTCTAATCGAATAAAGTTTGATTTGCAATGTTGAATTTTGACATTCAACTCGCCATAAAAATAAGTGACGCGGGTGTGAGAAACGCCCACACTGCCGTTTACACCGAGAGAGCCTTTACAAATAAAGTCTAGCAATAAAAATCATTATGAGTACGGATAAAGCGTGATAAGGCTCTAGTTTAACAATTCTCAAGGCGACAGGCCAGGCATATAGTGGACTATACGAGGAGGCTCCACCCGAAATGGGTATCTGTTTCACTCTGGTAGGCGTCGTGTACCAAAGGCTAGCGAAATTTCAATAAAGGTGATTTGGGTCGCAAAAATAGACTGTGAACTGAAAGGCTAGCAAGTAAATCTGAGTATTAAGAAAATTGGTAAAATATGGGATGAAATTACACGCAAATACGGGATTCTGTTTTTGGCTTATCCTCAAGGTATACGAATGTTTGTTACATGTATGTGAAATGGGAATCATTTTGATAAAAGTTGGTCAGTGAAAGAGTAAGGGGTTGAACTTCCGAGCGACGCTTCACCCGGGCCCACCGCATGTACACGTAAACATGTAAAGAATATTTCATAAACTTACCTGCTCTGGCTAAAAGAAGTTCTGCCTCAGTTTTTAGGGTTAAGTCAGCAAAGCCAATACCGAAGGACTTCAAATGATTCCTGATATCTTTGTCGCAGTTTCCGATTGTGACGCACAGGGAATTCGCTGGATTTCCAACACTGCATCCACAATGTCCTCCAACTATTGCGGCAGGATGCCATTTACAAGGCGATTTCCGGATAATTTACTTAAATTCTGTAGTATATTACAAAAGATAGTCAGACTGAGAGCAAGACTACAGAGCCTGAAGGACTGAACTAAGGTAGAAGCGTTAGGCTCAGTGCGCGTACACGTGGATCACAGTGTTGACAGCTTACCTAGGAAAACTGTGACCAATTTTACGCAAGCTTGATATGTTACGAGAACAATAGAGTTTCTCTTGACAGCTACCCCAAAGCAATAAAAAATCTATTAACCAATAAACTATCGTCGGAGAATGCGTTGATAACAGAACCGGACGCATATCACGTTATGAGTGAAAGTAATTTTCTATTTTTGAAAAGCGGTGCATGTTATATTTTGTCGCCTGTAAGCGCGAAGAAAACCTGCGATTTTTCGAGCGAAAGTCAGAAGAAGCACGGGGAGGGGAAAAAAGAATTTATTTGACCAGTCGTCTGCCATAAGACAGAATCTGGACTTTATTCTAATATTGCTCGTAAAACAAAATAATGTGTTGCCTGACCTGGAATTCTGGCTTCCGGTCTAAAATATTCTCACAGCTGTGGCGTTAAATTTGTCCCTTTGAGATTAATTCACAAATCCCTGATTTAAAGACGAACAAAGGGAATGCATTCGACGAATTATTTGTTTCAAAGAAGAGGTTTCAATTTTCCGGGAACGTTTTCAGAGCTGCGCTTCCAACAAAATTTGGCAAGGGCGGTCAGTTGATTCCTAAAAAAGTATCACCCGACATATTAAATCTGTTGCTGGCGAACTTAAATCGCTTTTTCTGTGTCAATGGTAAACACATCAGGTTCGTTATCGTATCTTCAATGTTTTCTCGCTTGGACCAGGTAGAATAATTCAAAGAGTGCTACCTATTTTTGCAAACTGATGGAGACTTGCCGCTGCAGAATGAATGTTTATTCTCACACTCTCGATCAAATCTGATGAAATAATGCATTCAACTGTTCCACAGCTATTTTCATTCAATTATTTGTGCGGTAGATTAACTTCAGATATTAGGTAAACAGAGATGATGTTCTTCTTTTCTGATGCTCTGTGAAAACGGATCTAACACGCACACCCAAACGCGTACAACCGCTTGATAAGCGGTCTCTCCTTGTAATGTAACGCAATCTCTGCCGTTGACGGAAGTTTCAAACTGTCGAAGATGTTGTTCTCGATTATTCTATTTCACCTGGATTTCTTCAGTGTACAGAAAGCCTACTTCAAGGTACGATTAACATACACTTATAACTATTGTTATTTGTGCTGAAAAGTAATTACTGAACGAAAGAAGTTCCGATTTGATTCAATGAGTGCTTGACCTTTGATAAACTTTACGTGACTCGTTTACACTTTGGAACTCGAGGTCAAATTAAACAGCTGAAATATTCTATTTATGCTCAAAAACGATAGCAAATACATGAAAATAGTCTTATAAACATGCTCTGGTGACTGTTAGCAAGTTGTATTAAACCTTTGTTGTTCAAAAGTGTTTTTGTGTTGTGTTTATCTGAGTTTTTACCATCAAACTGCGATGTCCAGAAAGCTCAAATTTCACGAAAGTACTACTTGTAATTTGCGGTCTCAAAAATTTTCTTTTGAGTTGCCCGTGGTTTTGAAAACAGATTTTAAAAGAAGAAATAATGCTCTTTAACATGGGATAAGACCCTATACTGTACGCCATGTCCCAGTCGACGATTTTAGCCTCTCAATTTTGTCAATTTTGCATTGCAAGAAATCGCTCAAAATAATGTAAATAATGAAAAATCTTCCAAATATTCTGTTGTTGTTCAAACGGAGAAAGTAACGTCTAAAAGTATGTATAATTACGTACTTTATCTGATTAGCTATTTGTCGTTCTGTATAAAATTGTTTTCATTTATGAAACGAGGTCTTCGCAACACGCGGTGTAAGACCCGTAAAACCCGGTCCGAGAGGTGCGAAACCAATATCATGCACCTCCGTACGTCTAAAATAATTATCGGATCGAAGTAAAAAATATATTTCTGGTAATAGTTCACCTAGGGCTACCTTGTGAATTTTTTTGAGAATTTTCATTTTTTCCTTATTGCATGCCCCCGGTCGATATTTACAGACATCCGCTCTTAATCTTTCTCTCAGTTTCTACTCCTGATAGAGTGGGAGCTATACCAACAAGACACCATCTTATTAGGTGGGGGAGAGGGGGTACATAAAGAGACCACCAGTCTTTTTGTAAAATGGTGGGTCCTGTCCGAGTCACAATAGTTTTGACCATTTCCCTCAGGCATTTTTGTGCTCCTGACAGCAGCAAGACTAGGGAGCTTTAGCAACTACGACGACAACGTAACGGTAAGGAAAACGTTATTTGCAATTGTTTCAATTTGTTGAATTTGTCTGATGTGACTGAATTGTCTAGGAGCTGAATTCATAATGACGGCTTTCAAGTTCAAATAGAGAAAGGAAAATTGACCGTCGAGTGTTCACGTTTTCCATAAAACCTATAATTTGATCATTTGACGCTGTTGTTTTGCAGGGAACTGCTAAGAAATGTACCAAATGTAAAACGCACGTGCAGAGGCATTGTTTTTGCTCCGAGTCAAACCTATTGTTTTGTGCCGTTCTCGCTGCCTTTGTTGTCGTGGTTGCTGAAGCTCTCCACTGTCTTTGGTGGTCGCCGAGAGCGAACGATATCCTGGAATGACGTCACATATTGTGCTAGACCCAGACCTTATGATGATTTTAATTTTTGTGATTTTTGCAGACTTTGAAAATTCATCAAAAATCGAGGTTTAAGCAAAAAAAAAAAAAAAAATTGCGGTATTTTGCTCAGTTTAATCAGGACAAAGATTTATTCTGGTGAAAAACTTTTTTGGGGGTTATAGACACATTTAGTAGAGAATTCCCATTGCATTGTCCCTTTAAGCGATAGTTAACAATTAGACCCGTAGCCCGAAAGGGCTACGGGTCAATAGCCCATGAGGCGAAGCCGAATGGGCTATTGACCCGTGGCCCTTGAGGGCGAAGGGTCTAATTGTTTTAGTATCACCCAACTAGTCGGACAGAAAAAGGCAATAATAAAAAAAAGCAATTGCAAGTTGAAGAAATATTTATTTGGGAATAAAACGAAAAATAAAACCGGCGAATTTCGCTACTCGATGACTATTACTATTAGACCCCTAGTAGCGTAGCCAATCAAAATGCAGGATTTGCATTAGTCCACTAGTTGGGTGATACTAATAACATATAACTATAAACTAAAACAGTGGATAACGTTGTTGGGGCGCTCTGATTGGCTACTGAAACTCGGGATAAAAAGTGCTGTTCGCCTCCAAGCAATTTGCGCGCGAAAATTGTAATCGTTGACTGGAATAAATGAGTTAAAAATCATCATTTTCGTGCTTTATTATCTCCATGGATTAGTATATACTGAAACAACTATTCACCGAAGTGGAGATGTCCACCTCTACTTCGGTGAATTGTTGTTAACTAGCCTAGTGTATAAAAAGATCAAGCATCGTGTAGGGTACCTGCAGCCGCATTCTCCATGATTTCATTAACAAGCCCCTCTGGGTCCGCCCAAGAGGGTTGGGGCGAGTTATACTCTGACTGGCTCAAGGGATTCCACATGCTAGCTTACCCTGTGGGTTAAAACATTTAACAAGTATATTCCATTTTTCCGTGCAATGTGATGTATTTAGACAAGAGACTATGATCTAGTCTCTTGATTTAGTCGCGGTCAACTATTGCAAGGTCTGAAACCGAGAAACCTTGGAAAACCTTTCGGGACTCAAGTAAAAATTACTTGTCTTATTATTCTCGGCGCACGATCGTAAAACTCCGATGAATCTCCGAACGATCTTTCCGAACTAAACAACTCGGTGCCAGACCTCGCAAAAGCGGACCGCGACTAAGATATTAGAAATGGAAATCAGACGGTGAGGGACTGAGGACTCTGTGTTCAACCGCTGTTAAATATGCAGAATCAAGTGAGAGAAATCACCGTCTATAATATTCTCCTGTCTCTCAGGGATGTAGCTGTTATATATTTAAAAGAGCAGGTCAAGAGTCCAATATCATTTCACGCCTGTCCACGACTCGACAGACTTTCTGCGCGTATCAAAGGAACGAGCCTCTTGTGGGGTTTGAGGCATGTTTCCCCTGGTACATATTTAAGAATTAAACTTCAACGGTGTAGTCTGGCTGGTTTTAAGCCCAAAATTAATTGTTTTATTTCCACGCAAACAAAACTAGGACTTTGTATAAGACGTAGACCACGAGCAGTCTGCCTCGCCCCCAGTTACGCGCGGCCATTATCCGTTCGCTGATGTTTTTTCGTTTCTCGCTCGACGGACTAAAGGCCTGGTCGCACTACAGTCAAAAACAAAAATTTGCCGTGCAAAAATCGAGGAAAACAAAAGAAACCGCTCCGGTGGGACACGCTTTTTGTGGAATGTTTTTGTTTTTATGTCATTTTGCACGGGCTAATTTTTGTTTTTGACTGTAGTGCGACCAGGCCCTAAGCTGGGAAAGAGAGACTGCTCGTAGTCTATATAAGATGATCAGATAGTTTTTTTTAACGTTTTTTGCCTTACCAGCAAACATAAGCACAAATGACAAAACTAGCTGCAAATAAATGAACCGTAAATCGAAAAAGCTCGGCAAATTTAGTACTCTCTGAAAATTTGAGCATGATATATATATGCTTGCCATCCAGACATATATTCTTTGTAAATTTCACAGTTTTGAAAGCTTATTTCTCGGAGAATATTCAACATGTTAGAATAATATTTACATTGATTACTAAGCGTGGCATGCTTTTTGTCCAATCCATTTGTTCTAGTTTGTTTTGTAATGTATATAGAAACGTTTTTAATTTGTAGCTAGAAACACGACCCCACAAGCAAGGTTTTTGCTTTAACTTATATCGTGCACAAATAAAGGATGTTGTAAATGTAAACAATGACGTTAGCAAACATTCGCCAAAAGGCCAACCTCGTTTCCAGGGTCCTTTGTATTCAGCTACGTCATTGATGACGTAGTTGAAGAATACTTCGTTCCCAGCGTCCTAGGCATGCATATAAAAATAGCAGGCTAGGTGGCTTCTGTCGTGGCCGTCATATTAAACTGGGTTAATGAACCGTGGTCGACCGGCCATTTTTTACATACACTGAGTCGATGACTTTACTATAATTTCCGAGTCTGTGAATGAAATTCTATTAAAGTATAGCCATTCAAATAAAAGCTACTCACCATGATTTTCCTGTCACGGCAATGTATATGAGGCTTTGATTATACAGTGATTTTTAGTATTGGAGTCTGTACGTGTGAATGAAATCATTCAGTGTGACTATTCAAATGAAAGCTCGTCAAACATTACCTATACATTGGTTTGGGGTTTTTTCCCGAATGTAAATTTTCAAAAACAAAAATTTACAACCATGCGGCACTTTTATGCATGCAGGATACCAAGGGGAAATCGCGCGATTCTATTTTAAAAGAAAGAGAAACTAAAACTTTCAGTCTAATCTGGCTAGCCCTTTCTCTTGAAAACTTTGTGCCTTAATCCAAACAGGCAGACGTTCAGTGTAAAAATCTCCAAACTTCATTTTGATCGACAGCTCCTATTTGAATTGTTTGAACTATTTCATCCACAGACTCGAAAGTTGCAAGTGTTTGTGTAAACGCCAATCAACGTTTGACTCCGTTGAAGCCAGAGAAAGATTCGGTGTTCGCTAAACCACAATTTGGCCTCCTTCAAGACGATTTCAAGTTTAATAATAGCACAACCACGTCAATACCAGATGGAAAATCAATTTATTTGATTTGAGGCTCTCTATTTCAACCGCTGGATCTTTCGGTTAGTTGTAGATAGTCTCAGAATCGTCGTTTCAGAAATCGAAAGTTTGTCCGCGAGAGGAAGTCTCTCTTGCAGCGATAAAGGAAGCGCAATTTGTATATTTTACGACGTAAAACGAGACTATTACGAGAACTTACCCGCTTACCGCGTTTTGTTTCTTCCTTGCAAGCTCAATTTTCGGTCTCTGTCGACATAAAATCGCTCAGTGAAAGTAAGGGTTTCGTCTCAGTTTGGAAGTTGTCCAAATGAAACGTCATGTGGCTCACTGTGTTTCAGTAACTCGGCTTTTCAAACGATATTTTCAGTTTCTGGAGGTTAATTCGTTCCAGTTGGTAAACCCGATAGGGAAACTACCTTAGTAATTATAGTAAGTTTCTAACCTTTGCTGTGACATCATTGTAGTTTCTTGACGTTCACTGTTTTGATCGTTTGCCAGTTCACTTCCCTAAGAGTGAGCAAAGGAAAATGAACGCTCCGTTAATGCGTTAAATGAATGAAACAGCAACTAATGCAGCAACAACTAAAACGAAACATTAAGAATTATAGTTGCATTTACATGAACTAAACTAGCGTTGGCTTGAGCGGAACTCGTTGATTTCAAAGCCAATACTTCCTTTTTAACCTTCCGTTTTCTACGTCACCACTTAGTTCCTCTTGACTAGTATATTGATAAGAAAAAGAAATTCAGTGTTTCTGAAGAAGGAAGATAAGGAAAATGCGCGTCGTTTTATGATCCCTATTGAATAGGGATCATAAAACGACCACGCGCAAACTTTCGTAAGAATCACACTACTAGCTCCGAATACCGGCGAAGTTACGTTTTGATAATTTTAACAACATATACCAGTTTTCAAAATATGATAACAAATTCGAGGTTTCCGGCTCGGGAAGAGAAATCAGGAAAAATGATAAATACGATACTAGATGAACAAGGAAGTTTCGGGGTTTCTGGAGCAGGAAAATCAAGAAAAATGATAAATACGGTACATGTGTACTAGATGAACAGGGCGGAAGTAGGCATTAAACGACGCGCAAACTTTCGTGATCACACTACCAGCTAATAGCTGCCAGCGAAGTAATAACGTTTTGATAATTTTAACAACATGTAGCAGTTTTCAAAACATAAAATTCCTGCTAGAAACTACCAAACGTTAAATAGGAGACAAATGGCGCTGCATAGTGCAGTGAAATAGGCTGTAACATCTTTATTATACTTTTGAACATGATAACATCGAGGAGGCTTCGACCTTTCCGCAATGTAAGTCATTACAGGGTGTATAAATCCAGATTAAAAATTATGGATATATCTTTTACTCATGAATTGCGATGTACCAATTCTACTAGAGCTGATCTAATTTGATTATAATGACTTCATCCTGACAGTACCATACGAGACTCCGAGACGAACCAATATATGTAATGACTGTAATATAAGAAGCCTGAGTTTTCGAGGTTTCGCCATTTTGAGACTCGGATAAAATTTGCCTGAACGTGTCAAGCATTGCATACCCGATCCTTATGGTTTATTCCATACACCCATATAAAATTCAGTTGCACTAGCTGATCATCAAAATTCGAGGAGGTCTAGTATATCCCTGAGTAACTTATCGATAATCGAAAATGACGTGTGCGTATTTACCCGCGTTTAAAGCTAAACAATGATCAGATACATGCGGTAAACAATTTGATGTCGATATAGCCGTATATTACTCGCTTTAGCAAATGTTTTGACTTGCGTAAAATGGCGTATTGTTCACGAGAGGGCAATGAAGGCATAAATGTGCAGGTTTTTACATAGGAAAGTTGTATAGCATTTGTAGAATGGCTCTAGACAGAACGCACAGTTCTTTGTCAGTATGAAAACAGTGTGCACACCTGGATGACAATAGTTGGTCGCCAAGCCTGCTTGCCAGCTGGCGGACCGAGTCATACCTGACGTCTCACTCGAAAATGTCCACCAGCTACGCTGGATACCCGTCGCCTATTACAGTTTCTAGACACAGTGTTTCAATGACGTTCAACTAAATTAAACGGCTGTTTCATGAAGGTGGTCACTTACAAGACTGATCATCGCTTATTAGAGAATCTGAATAGTGTTTGATTTTCAACTTAGTGATTCAATAAAGTGGTCGCTGCTTAGCGAGGAAGTAGCCTGTGAGACTTCCACTTATTTCCTTCTCCTCTGTTGAACATGATCATAGATAAAACCATAATGGAATTAGTATGACCTACCTGGACTGCTAATTTCCCTTTTTCCTGTAAGATTAAACTGGGCAGAAGGTGTAGCAGGTGAATACTTCCCAGGCAGAATCCATGACCCACAGTGTTGAAGAAAGACGCGCTAATCATATATACGAGAAAAAATCTTCTCATTAGCATAGGTGATCGAAAAATAGGTTAAGCCACGACCATTTCTTTCATGACACGACATAATTTAGCGTTTTAAGTGCAATTCAGTTATTAAAGAACTCTCTAAGTTTAAAATATGTTTCAAAAGACGTAAGAACAATATTGTTGATAAAAATAGTTCAAATATCGCCTATTTAAGTTCTTTCTAAAAATAGTCATATTTAAGGAATATTGATAGAACGGAAATTAAAAATGTTATAGTATTGGGACTTTAAATAAATTAATTTGCATCACCACCGTATTTTGGGTTTCGGGAGGACCGCCATTTTTGCATAGAGACAGTTTGAGAATGTTTACATGAACATTAAAACCAGGAAAAACCGCCGACTCATTTCCTACAAAGGGTAAACGTTTTCATTACATCGCCGCTGTATAATACACTGCACATCATGTAGTTAAGCCTGGCTCACACTAGCGACATAACGGCAAGGTCACGCAAACGGCAAAACACAACTTATATGGATGATGGCTGAGCAAGCCAAGCAGGGTTTGGAAGGGAGTTAGCTACGAGGTGATGTTTCTGCGCTCAGCTCATGTCGCTCGCTTATTTCCTATATTGTATTAGTAACCCCCCGATTTTCGTTCTTTTCTTTCTTTTAGCTTAGTTAACTGTTTAAATTGTTTTTAGTAAAAACTGAAGTTGTCATTTGAAGAAATGGTTAAGAAATTACCCTTTCGCTCTGCTAACAGAGCAACATTTCCTACTTCAAGGCTTTTTCTATACCCTGGGTGCCAGAAGCTTTTCTCGCGCTCAATGAATCTTAAATGGCAGCTTTTCCGCTGACAACGCATGCGTTGTGATGTCCGTAGCATTAATCTCGACTCTCAAGTGAAGACTTTTGTTCCAGAAACAATAAAAAAATCAAGACTAAGATCATTAGTTTTACTTTATTATTTAAGTTAACCAATATTATAATAACAACTAGTTTACAAAAATTGATTATATAATAACCACCAGGGCACACACAATGTTATTGCGTTACACTGCGTGGCAAAACTCCAACGCATAAAATAATACCCATACTAGCTAAAGCATTTTAGTCCCTATTTTTATACAATCATGAAGATGGACCACTGGTTATATTGTCGTTATTCGCATGTACGCATTGCAACAAGGCTCGCAACGAAAGGAAAAATAGAGTCGACAAGGGCTGGAGAGAATCTCCAAGAAAAGAAATAAAACCTTTCATGCTCGTTTGACCACCCTGTCCCGTTCTGATCCCAAGTGCTCACATCCACGATCCGATCCGGTCCGATCCGATCCGATCCCATCCGATCCAATTAGTATGCGATCCCATCGATATATAGCGGTTATTCAGCAATAAAAAAATGGCTGCGTGTTTTTCCGAGTCAGTTTTGGGGAGTGTTTTCTATAGCGCGCGATCAGAAAAGTGCAACAACATCAATTCTCATTAAATTTTCAATAATTTAATGAGAATTGATGAGAGGTTTGGCTCGTTTGCCGGGAACATAAGAGTTTCAACAGAGTTCTGATCCTTTCAATGCCAATACTACCCAAGTTAAAAACTAAATCCATTTGTTTTTCTAAATTTCCAAATGAAAAATAATATAAAACAAACAGTACCACAGCAAAGTACTGCTCAATAGCGTTCATTTGAATGGTCACACTTTAGGATTTCATCCACAGACTGAAAAGTTTCAATCATAGAGCATTTTTCAATTGAGTGTCGTAAAACCAAAACCAAAGTAATCACTCTGGCCAATCACAACAGACGCTGACAATCCAATGAACCAATCAGCACATGTAGCCGGCGCCAAGCGCGCGAAAACGCGTACGAGCAAGTTACGATTGTGTTTAGTTTTACTTCTGATTGGTTGAGAAAGTGGCGCGAGATTGTTTAGCCAATCACAAAGCGTCGTAATGCAATCGGGAAATTACTTTCGACACTCAATTGAAAACCACTCTATCATCAAATGGCCCAAAGCTTGACTCTGGCATTGAAAGCGTTCAGTAAATGTCCTTGAGAAATAACACTTTCGCTAATTCTCCATTTTCATTTGAGCAACTACATAATACAGGGCCATTTTTAAGAAACAGTACTTACATGTAGTTGGCCTGGCGGCTCGACAGTGAAGCAAAACGATTTACAATTAAATCTAGAAACTACAAGAAATGCAAGTCTAGCTCTATGCTCATTATTATTATTATTATTATTATTATTATTATTATTATTATTATTATTATTATTATTATTATTATTATTATTATTATTATTATTATTATTATGGCTGGCCGGCTCGGTGGCTCAGTCGAGTATAGTGTATAAAGTACAAGGAAGGCATATGATAAATAAAGAAAGATGGCAAATGCTAAGCTCGGTACGCTTGCGACATGATGAACATTATATCTTTTCAAGGAAGGTGTTTATGGTCGCTCGGCGGCTCGGCGGCCAAATTGACTGCCGAGCCGCCGAGCCAGTACTATAAAAGAAGTACTTTTGCAAAAGTGCCTCTGTATTCTGTAGTTTAGCCCATTTGAAAAATGAGGATGAGAGTTGGAGAAGGTTCTCGTTCCTCGACTCTTTTCGACTCTAGGTTTTCGTTTCAACCCTTCAAAAGTTGTGTAGAATTGCTATCTTTCCTCGGCGGTCACCTCGGTACTAGAGGGCTTCTCTGAGAAATGCTTGTTCAGTCCCCGTTTGTTTCGGGCAATCTCGACTGCGTAGAACTGGATCCTTGTAACTGTAAATAAAGAGGGGAGTAAACTATCTTTTAACCCTTTTGCTCTCAGAGTCAATTATGGAGACATGTAGTGTAGTTCTAACTTTGGAATCCGTGGACGAAATCCTATGGTGTGACCATTGAAATGAAACCTCTTTGGCAGTACTTTTGCATGATACCATTTGTTCTAACTTTTGAATCAGTGGACGAAATCCTATAGTGTGACCATTCAAATGAAACCTCTTCAGCAGTACTTTTGCATGGTACCATTTGGTCTAACGTTTGAGTCTGTGGATGAAATCCTATGGTATGACCATTCAAATAAAACCTCTTCAGCAGTACTTTTGCATGGTACCATTTGTTCTAACGTTTCTAAATTTTGCATGGTACCATTTGTTCTAACTTTTCCTATGGTGTGACCATTCAAATGAAACCTCTTTGGCAGTACTTTTGCATGGCATCATTTGTTGTTCAATATTTTGCAAAATTAAATTTCGAATTTTTCTTAAATTTTGATGTTTTGCACTCTTGGGGCTTAAAGGGTTAACCCTTTCACTGCCAAGTGTATACACGATTAAAATGTGGAACATTTCTTTTTTACAAAAAAATTCAAGAACTTCTAGCACCACAGGTGAGTACCGTACACTGTTTATAGCAAGGTAGAGGTAAAGTTTTCACAAGCTTAATGGCTCACAACTGCTGGAGCTTAACCGGTTTCTGCAGCATGAAGTGACTGAGAGTATTACTACTCCCCCCTGGATGGGATGCTAGTCCATCGCAAGTTTACACCCCCCCCCCCCCCCCCCCCCCCCCCAAAGCATTATGTCGGCAGTACCCATTTATACACCTGGGTGGAGAGAGACAATGTGGAGACAACACGATGGCAGAGACTAGGCTTGAACTACCGACCTTCAGGTTGAAAGGCTGACACACTCCACTAGACCATTGCGCCTCCACACAAGTCAAAATTCAAAACTGTATAATTTACTTAATCAATTTTTCTTACCTAAGATGGTGTTGTCCTCATCATACCCCTTACTGCAATCAATTCTGAAAAGTAACAACAAAATAAAGAAGGAAAAAATATATATACAAATGTATGATTGAATATGTCATTATTATGTCATTAATTGAAGCTTTGTAAATTTATAACTTAACTTGAAATAAAACTTGTTGTTGTTGTTGTTGTTGTTGTTGTTGTTGACATTATCCAGAAGGAGATGACTTGGTCAAGAGAGAAGAGCTCTAGACTTGTAATCTTCCTACCTACTACACTGTAGCTGGATTTGTAAGATGGAAGCCTAATCTTCAAGAGCAAACTACCGGTATGTATACATTGTGTAAAGCCAACTCGCCAGAATACTACTGGCATAAATTTCACGAGAATGTTTTATTTTAGGCATTTGTTATCAATTTTATTTTATTTGCACCATCCTCATTTAGCATAGGCTCAATTTCCATCAATCTTTCTGATTCGGTTTTCTCAGCTTACCAAGGACAGACGCTTTCAGAGGATTAGTGCAGGCTCATTTCCCAAAAAGCAAAGTGCTATTTAAAGACATTGACACCTTATGAAGGGGGTTTATTTGTTTTAATTATTTCTATAAGATTACATACATGTACCAGTAGCTTAATATTGGAAACAAGACCGTGAGTTTGGAGTGGATCACATCCACAAGAAACGCAAGGTTCTCAGTTGAACCCGTAACCCATGACACCTGTGAGGGGTGTCAATGGTAAGTGCAGCTGATCACATGTCATGCATAAACCCTTTGCCACCCTCCTTACAGTGCTGGAAATAATTTTTCTTGCTTAGAAGGACATGTGTCCTTTCAAACCTCCCTTTTGATTGGACATTTTACAAAATTGGTTGGACATCCGCTATTTTGGGTTTTTCCTGAGACACAATCGGTAAGCATACATGACGTTCAGGATTGCAGAAAATTGGAATATACTTATTTGCATCTCATTGAATAAGAATAGAGCTCATTGTCTCAATGCCTCGTTCTAAAAAGAATTGAAAAGAATAGAACCAATTTTCTGCAATCCCGCACCTCACTCCCTTTGCTACCCTCTATGAACAAGAACTCTTGTACCAGCCTGCTACACCAATAAAAAACAATTAATGTATAATTATAAAAAAAACATAGTGTCATCATACATTGTATGTTTGCATAGCTTCATATGAGTGAGATAAATGATGTAATACAGGTAATACAGCCAATCATTTGGGGACAGGCTAAAAATGTTGTTTGATTTCCTATCTGAATAAGCGGTGTAAATAAGAAGTTATGTTGCACTTTTGATATTATTTCACAAGTTTATACATGTATCAGCTAGTGAGAATGATAAAAAAAAAAACGTCAACAAAGTGCAGTGACAGAGTCCTCCAACCTAGGCAAAACATCTTAATACCTAAAAGGCATCTTTATCTTACCTCAAAAGAGTTCCAAAATTGAAGTCTTCCACCTTCCCTTCATACATGTTGCAAAATGGCCTCCATTTCTGAACAAGAACAGGAAGGAAATACTTGTAAGTGTTTGTGCCAGACAAACCACACATGTGCTTTGCACTTTAAAGCATTCTTACTTTGCTGACAAGTTATTGCTGCGGAACGAGGTAGCGAGTGAGCAGCAACATAATCAGGATTTAAGAGAAATATATGAGAAAAAAATATAAGCTACGAAAAATCTCGATTTGATCGCTTTTTACCAGAATTCACTGCGCCACGCACACATTTTGGGCCAGAATTCACTGCGCCACGCACACATTTTGGGTCAGAATTCACTGCGCCACGCACACATTTTGGGCCAGAATTCACTGCGCCACGAACAATAGCCTCGCTTGCTGCTTCAAGCTGTTGGCTGCGAGATTTGTAATATTTTGGTCCAACATGTGCCAGTCGTAATCGGAACTGAAGTGTCGAAGACTACCACGAGTTGAGCGAGGACTGTGAGGTATGGTGATAGGACCGTTGGATAGCAAAGATTTTCGAAGATTGTACGGAATAAAAGACAAATTTATTTTGAAATCACTACGACAGCGGTCGATGAGACTGAGCTGAGCGCGTGGGGACGCGAAACCTGAGCTGAGCGCGTGGAGACGCGAATACGATACGGCTAGCTAGTAACGCAACATATTCATTATCAATAATTAAGTTAAACCTAAATTTTCACACCTTCCTCGTGGTAAACGCGTCCTTTGCTCAACAATATTCTACAGACATTGCAAGAACTTGATGCGTGAATTACAAAACAAAATTAGTCTTATCAGCTGGAGTTTTCGTCGATTCATCCCGGTTACATTTGCTTTGCTTTCCCTCAAAAAACGAAAGAGAAAATTCTGTAATACCAGCGAGGCGATAAAACAGCATTATTACAACAAATTTACCGCAGCAATTACTATCTTTTGGATACACTAGTTAATAGAATAATATTTAAGTTTGTCCCAAGCAAGCTTGGTTAATAAGAGATTTATTACACAAGTTCTCCTGCTGGCAGGAGGATCTCACAGGATCATTTGGGACAATGCCTGGTCCAATACTTAGAGAATATTGGGCTGGCAATAGAGCATTCTGATTGGTTGATTACAGTTATTGGCCCACTGACTGTCTTGGTCGTGTATTTACATGTACATTAACACTGGACTTGGCAGACCTAAAAAAATAGCACGCCACAGGCAACCCATACAGCTGCACTAGGGGCTTTAACTTGATTTCCATAGCATGAAGCAACTAAATGTAGGAGTAGATGCATGGTATTTCATGCACGAACTGCCTTCTATGCACCACCTGACCTTTCTATTGTAATTATTGTTATTTTATCTCGTTTGAAGAACGCAATTCTAATTTCGTGTTGGTTGTCCTGTGGTTTATGTGCAGTAAAATTTGAGATTTTTTGGTAGACGGTCTTCCAAATGGCCGCCCCTATTGGTTTTTTTCAGGGGCTCATTTCCGCCGGAAATTCTTTTGAGTGCATCTCCATAATCTGTGATTACTGCTAGTTTTACTTAATATTCTATTATATTATCTTACTAGGTTTTCTTAGATAGATAGTTAGGTGTCCCCAATTAGCAGAGGGTCAACTTAACCCTCAGCTATGACTTCCGACATGTTAATAAAGTAATGATGATGATGAGGATGAAGAAAAATGTTGATCCTTGTGTTTTCAACTAATTATTATTCAAACTATTGCGGGATGATATTGAAACCTGTGATGGAGTTACACGCATATATTTATGGGAACCATTTTAACTAGCTTGCTTACTACTTTGGCTTCTTCTGACTTGAAGTCTTCTGTTCTAATGACATCCACCTATAATTTTGAAGCATAGGAAAAATAAATCACCTGTTATGCACAGTTGTCTTGCCAATATCACATTACTACATTTACATGTATGACTATAGCCATGATCTTTGTGTTACATCTCGATAAGACCAAGATTGATTCTGCTAAATAATTACTGGTACTTTGTTCTTAAAAATTTCACAAATTATTGGAAGCCGAAATCCACAATATATTTTTCATTTTGATCTGACTTCGGCTTTAAAACACAAGAGAAACATAAATTCAGCAAGCTTTCTTTTTTTTTCAATTTGGTGAATGCAAACCTTTGACTTATCGTTTACAATAATCAACTACAATAATTATTGTAGTTGATAAACAGTTCAGTAACAAACCACTTCAAGATACAATTAATCAGTTTCTTGCAAGAGATATTTTTCATAAGTTAAACCAAAATTGCTGCTTCATTGACTCTCGATATTATTGTCATCAGGTGCTACACGAGAGCATGACTCTCATTCTCTTGTCTAGCACAAAATGACAATAATAAACATAACATTGTGTACATGTACATGTAGCTACATGTAGCACTAGACAATGTACATCTCAAGTGAATCGAGACAACTGTTTACATTGTACTTAAATTTTTAAAAGCAGTACTGCACACTGCAATTTACAGTCATACATACATGTATGTTTGGTTTGATTTACTTCTACAGTAGACTCAGATTCTAACCATGAAATGTTTTGGTACAGCTGTGTTCTCCACTCCTAGAATGAATTATGGAGACATGTGGTTTACATGTACATTGTAGTAATCCCGGGGGGACTCCTATATAAAAATGACAGGGGTGCTCGTCGGAAATTTTCAAAAAAACACCCTAAAAGGTACCAGAATCTTGTTTGATGGGCGTAGCTCTAAAAAAATTTTACCCCTAAGAGGTACCAATTCTAAAACAACATGTCATATTCTGTCATACTTTTTCGCTAATACCCTAAAAGGTACCGCGATAATTCTAACAGTGATCATTTTAGATTTTAGTACCCTAAGCAGTACCAATCTCCCAATTTTGACCCCTAAAAGGTACGACGAGCACCCCCATCATTTTTATATTGGAGTCTCTCCCCCCCCCCCCCCCCCCCCCCCCCCCCGAGGTAGAGTAGTAATGTCCTAACTTTTGAGATTGTCGACAAAATCTCATGGTTTGTTTTACAATATTTTACAAAGTAAAATTTAAGGGTTAACTTAATTAATTATACCAAGAGGATTCAATAATTCAAAAACGAATATTACCAAAAGGCTATATTTTGCAACTGAAATGTTTATCTTCAGTGGGCAACTAAACCTAAAGACAGTTGCTCACCAAAATGGCCACAAAAGGAGAACTTTTAAACTTGGAGGGTTGAAGTATAGAATTTACCTTTAACATTTTGAAATAACGTTTGAACTGTCGGTATATGTCATCATCATACCTGAAATAAAAACAAAACAGCAAGATGCTTCTATTCTAGTGTACAGAAGCTTTAAAATATTTTCAATGTTTAAATTTTTAAATATTGCAACTTAAAAAAACCTACACCAGTCCGTAGGTAAAACTGTATCAGAAAATTAAATAAATGTACATGTACTAGTAAATATCTTTTAGAAAGAAGAATGAATCATTCAAAACTTTGATGAAAACATTATACCATAATTTAACAATACTTTGAAAAGTGCAGTCTATTAGGTTGATAAGTTCATGGAGACCGTTTTAAAAGTACCGCTTTGATATTTGTTTGTACTTTATATAATAAGCTGATTAATTAATTTCTTCCTTTACTTGTTCCCACTAAGGAGTTGACAAATAAACCAGGCTGTTAATAATTTTTAAAGCTTACTGCCTAAAGAGGCGTAAGCTACTATGCTATCCGTTTGAGTGAGTGAGTGTAACAATAGAATCCGAGCCCACAACGAACTCTGCCGATTTTGACCCGATATTCCCCGATCTTAACTCCCTTTTTGTTTTGGAACCTCGTCGTTTGTTCAACGTTTGTCGAGGATAGCTTCGCAACCTCGTCGGTTGTGTTCAACGTTTGTTGAGGATAGCTTCGAATGGCCCGAATCGAATGTTCGCTCAGAGAAGACTATCAGATTTCTAACAAATATGGCCGCCCGTGAACTCCACGCTTCCATTTTGTAGACGTTCATTTTGCATAACCGGAATGAAAGCACGCCTTTTAAGACTTCGAAATGGAAAGAAAAAGTCATTTAGAAGATTTTTATGACTTTGTAGTGGTGGTTTGAGAGCTGAAAGTGATGAAATTTGTCACAAGTGAGGACATGTCTTCTTTCAGAATTTATACTTGAAGCGGCAGACTTTTCTAAGAATTTTCAAGCATTCCTGGAAAACTACGGTAAAGAAAGTCACATTTTTTAATGTCCATTTACTTTGTAAGAAACATTTCATAGACTGTTTCTTTGTCTTATTAGTGGCTTTTGAGAAATATTTAGAAAACTTGACCACAATCGGTCGAGCGAGAAATTCGCCAGATGCTGAACAAATTTGCGTGGCCGACAGTTTCCTTGATGCGATAATTTGACGCGTTTTGCTCTTGAGACTAAACTAAATTGGATAAGAATGGCATTCTATATACACATGAAAAGTCGGAAATTTTAGAAAACACTAGATATAATAAAGTAGGTTGCTGAATTTAAATATTATTTTGTGATGTTTATAATATAATTCGCAGACGCTAGCGCTGCAATTAGGATAAACAAATCGCTAAGCCTTCCGGAAGCAGAAAATCACTGAATTCTGATAAGCGTTTAACTCTTTTATTCAAGGGAAAGACATTTTCATTCAAGGAAATATTGTGTATTTGCGACAACACTTTGAAAAAACTATGAAGCCGAGAAAAACTAATACATGGCAAAATCAAAGCAGTTATTAGGAACTAGAAAAATTTCACTTTGATTTAGTCTTGAAATCACGGGGGGGTGGGGGGGGGGGGGGGGGGGGGGGGTCATGATGCGTCACGCAGTATTTATTTTTATAATGTTTCACCAATTTATAGCACTCGTCACCACGCTTTTGAAAATGATAAAAACAAAATCTCCTGAATGCGATTACATGTATTTTTTTTTCATTACCTGTAAATTTAGGGCTTCCAAAAATTTATTGCAAATCCAGGCAGGAGAGGGGGGTCTCTCGGCTTGGAAATCCAGGGGGCACGGGGGGCTAGCAGGCCACGAAATCCTACAGTACGATAATCTAAGTAATAACAGGTGCAGTAAGCTACATGCAGTCATAGACTGCCTATTTTTTAAATAAGCAGAGAAGCAAAGAAAGTAGCAGGGGAAAATAAATTATTGGTTTTCAATGGTTGTTGTTAATGTTTTGTTTTTCTATCAAGTACAAAATGAAAGGCTCCTAAGGGCTAACCCGTGAATAAGAAATGCTAACACGCAACGCAATATTTTGGCAAGCTTATGTTTTCACACTGACATGCTTCGATATTTTTTTTTTTAAATTAACCGTAAGGACTTTTGACGAACACAAAAAAAAAGGAAATCACTTTCATAATGTCCAGTTCGGGGAAAAGAAAAAGAACAGTCACGGGCAAATGCAAAAAAAAGGGAAATCACTTTCATAATGTCCAGTTCAAGAAAGAAAAAAGAAGAGTCACGGGCATGAATTGAACCTGGGCCTCCCGAGTGCAAATCCGGCGCCTTAGCCCACGAGGCCATCGAGGAACACATGCTCAATTAAGACTAAATTCTGTTATTTAAAGGTAGATGCACATCAAAACGTGTGTCTCAATTAGAAAATCCTTTTAGATTGATTTTATGTCGCATTAAAGACTCCAAATGCGAAACATCTTTAAGCTTATTGTTGTTTATATTCGTTTACAACAAAATAATTAGTTATTGTTATCGCTGGATTCACGCTGCTCTTGTTACGAAACGCATTCGTAACAAAGCATTACGTCACTAAGTTTACAGCTGATGGAAGGAGTGAGAGAGTGATTGAGCGAGTGAGTGAGTGAGTGCTCATTTGCATATCTGTCTCCATTACCGATAAAAATTACACGGGTTAAAAAGTAGTCTGAGCTCAAACATGTGATACATGTAGCCTGGGGTGTCTGTAAAGCAGGGTTCGACTGTACCATTGTTACTAGTATTAGCTGCATGTCCAAAACACATGACTTTGTATACTGGTAATTAACATTTTTTACTAACTTTGTAAGACGAAGTCTTGATGCATCCATTGCTGAAATAAGCTGCCGACAAAGATAAATAACCATAATTGTTAAAAGTACAATGGTGTGTCTTTTTACTCACCACAGAAAGCCGCAAGGCAGCAATAATAAATCAACCTAGGGGAGAGATTTAGCATCGTATATTTTTCCCGCAAACATCAGGGACTGTTTACTAAGAGAGGAGACCCTTTAAAAAACATACCTTAAAGTAGGTTTCAGCTTGATGATGTGCTTTTATTGCCCAAATCACTTCCATTTTTGCCTGCAACAATAAATTTGTTAACTACTGTCAGAGACAGTGTTCTCAGATGAGCCTGTTTAAATCCATAACAACAATAAAGGATGGTGTTATTAAGGTCAGCACACACAAGGCCACACTAGCACCCTGTGACAACGGCAATGTATTTCCAAGATAACATGAATAGTTACCACAGAAATACCCATGTTTGTCACTGCAATAAGTCACATGAATTCAAACAACAATCTTGGATAAAACTGTTACCACACATAAGTTCTTTGGCTGCAATTTCACCAATATGTTAACCAGTAGCAGAGTTCGCAAGCCCCCTCCCTCTATAATTTTTCCAAATGTTGTGTTAATCTCTGAAACGTGATGTTAGAATGGAAGCCTTCCTCGCAAACAGCATTGCAAAGGGGAGGGGGTGAATTAATTTTTCTTCACCTTTATAGAAAACGTAACTGAGAAAAGAGTGATTTCAGCATGAAATGTTCTCTTGTATCAACTAGTTTTGTCCAAAATAATTGTATTTTAAATTGAAGCAAGTACTGTAGGCCAATTTTATACAGTCCCTGCAAGAAGTCCCCTAGTGTGTACTGCTCGTGAAACGGTAGTCACTGCGACCAAATTAAAAAATAAAACAATCAAAGACCAAATCACTAAGTCTGTGCATCGCCGGTCCCTTTGTGTAAACAAGTAACAAGCGATTGCACCGTGTGTTTGTCTAGTTAGATCATGCAACTGCAGGTCACAGGGACTAGTGGCCATGTGCATGCCAGCCTTTATGTTATAGCTTTGTGATTGTTGTACATGTATCTGAGATGGTGCTGTTCCATCTCTCACTATAAACTACAGTAGGAGTTTATTGTCTGAATTTGATGCCTCACTCGTGTCACAAATACTGTCAAGCATTCAACAAAAATGCAGCACTGATTCAAACATGAAATGAAATGCATACTTGAAGATAAACTTATATAATTAACAGGGATTTTCGGTGAGAACACATAAATATTAATCTGCTGCTCAACTGCAAAAAATTCAACACAAAGTTTAAATCAATACTCAATTTTTTTGTCGAATTTCTGTTAAAGGTGAAGTAAGCTTAACTTAATAAACTGAATTCGACACAATAAAAACTCCAGAAATATACGACCAATTTCACACGGTTTTATGAAATATTCTCCCGGCACATGCATGTCCAATTTATTTCAGTAAATAAATCAGCGATCAGAGCAGCCAAAACAGAACAGCAAATGAAATTGTTACTGATATTAAACTGAATATACACACGTATTGCACAGCATTGCAGCACGTGGATATTATTTCACTCTACTCACGTCGTTTCCGTAGTTGGCTGCGTCCATGTCCATACCAGATTCTCCTGCCATGACTAAAACAGCTCTCAGTTTATACACCACAAAACACCAGAAGTTACAACGAAGTAAAACGCGAATAAATCAAAACTTTTTAGTTATTATAAGCTTATGAACCACTTTCAGAAAAACATTCTACGGTTAGTACGTCATGTAACACCAGTTCTGAGCCGATTCGTTCCCATCGGCCCACTCTCTGGTTCTCGGAAAACTTTTGTTGCACCGATTTTTGCTTTGGTCCCGCCCGACTAACTGCCCCTGGGTTTCCGAGGATTAATCGTGGACTGCTCCTGGACGATGATTCATTTCTCCTATTCTGAGTATTCTCTTATAATCCAGAAGCCATAATCGATTATGGCTCCTGGCCAGGGGGCTCCTGGCCATTAGAATATAAAGAACTAGCAGTAATCAGACTATGGAGACGCGTTCTAAGGAACTTCCGGCGGAAATGAGCCGCTAAAAAAGCAATGGGGGGGGGGGGGGGGGGTGCAAACGGCAGTCCGGACATCAAAACATCTCATTTTTTTCTGCATGCAAGGCACAGGATAACCAACACGAAATTAAGGATTGCGTTCTTCGAACGCGATAATTCGAATACCGGGGGGGGGGGGGAGGTATTTATTTCAAGCGGGTTTGACGTTTGAGGGGGGTAGTGGGGGGGACTTATTGGAGAGGGGGACTTGATAGAAAGGGGGCTTATTATAATTTAGCGAAACGCGATGTCATCCAAGCTTCTTGCACGTGGATCAACGTCCATAAATCATAGTTTGATAAATGAAGTGTTATACATTCATGATTACCGTATAATTACGATTATTTTTTAGTACAAGTAACGGTAATATTTACCCAAAGCTCGGGAGTATTCTATGTGAATTTGTGCCCGGATTGGTACCGTTTATTGCTTTGGTTGTGAAAGGAAAGGGAGAGGAGGGGGGCTTTAAAGAGAGGGGGGCTTAATAAATTTCTTGCTCCAGCCCCAGCGTCCGGGGCTCAGAAGTTGTACTTATTACGGCTCATGCCTAATCTTAAGGTGGATTCCACTGTCGCGTAATTTTTACGTGCGTACAAACAGCTCGCGTAATCTTTTACGCAAGCTGTTCATACATCGTCTCTTATTATATTTATGCACGTAAAAATTACGCGACAGTGGAAATCCACTTTACTTGGGCTTCTCATCCGATTTCTCTAACTCATAATCAAGAAAAAAAATGAGTTAAGAGAAGAAACCCGCGCTCTGAGCCCGCCTCTTACTGAGATATTTAAAGTTGTAAGTATAGTGAATCCGCAGGAAACTTTGACAACCCATATTTATATTTAATGGAAACCTTTAAATTTTCTTTGTAGATTAATTATTTTTGTGGGTTTAATTTACGCGAAAATAAAATAATTAAGGCACTAGCATGATTTGTTTCCCTTTCTAAAACATTTATTTTTAAAAACAGATCAGAGTTTGATTTCTCGTTCATGCATTTTAGTGCAGGAAGAATATTTATTGATGTGTTTGCCTCTCTCCGCCAACAAATCAAGTTTCAACTAATATCAGCGTGTTTCTTTACTGTCTTTGCTGACTCGAAAGAAATAACTTACCTTACGTCATGGTGTGGTTTGAATTAATTGCTGTCTATTAAAGCTAGCTAAAAAAAAGTCTCACATGCAGTAGCAAATCTCTCCACGGTTTTATTTTTTATTTTAATTTTGTTGTCTGGTTTTAAATTTAAATTTAATATTGGTTTGTTTTATTAATCAACAACAGGAGTCCTCACCTGTTATAGTTCACAGGGTTTATATTAAGAATCTGAGTAAATCACACAGAACTTTTTCAAACGTAACGGGCTAATTCGGTTAAATCACTCGGTAGGTAAAGTTTTTACGATTTTTCAATTAACCGGCCAACACCCCAAATGAAAACAAATAATTGTTCCCTCGCCAACTTCGTTCAGTTATACCGTTAAGTTTGCTTTTATTAAAAAAAACTGAGCATATAAAAGTGTCTATTTTCAACACAATTGTCAATCATTTTAGCCAGGCTTCCGGATCCGCTATACTAAATATAAGGTAAGATATACGTTATGTTTTCTGGTTTTTATTTTCGTTGACTTTCGTTTACTTATTAATTACGACTCGGGATGTGTAGTACTGGTATTATTGACATTATTGTTTCACCAAATCTTTGATTCTCAAGTTTTCTTCGTAGTACTTTAAATAATGCGGGTTATGAACTCGATCGACATTTTCATGAGTTCAATCGCCGATCGAGTACTCAAGATAATCACCACAATGATCTTCAACTTTGTATAGCAGGTGTCACGAGTTCAGGTTTAAACTTTTACTGGTTCTTGTCAGTAATGAACAACTTCTTGCAAAACCGCACCGGGTCTCTTATTGTCAGTTAAAATGTTGACTGCAGTATCATCAACGCGAAGCGAAGCAGGATCGTGTTATTATTTTTTCTTTCAAAGCTGACTCATCTTACAAACAACGGAACGTTTATTAAAAAATCATGAATTATATATGCTAGTCTGAGAAGCCCGCGTAGAAGTCGCCATCCCGAGAGTGCGGGAGGCCCACGGAGGCATGGGGCGCGCAAAGGAGCAAAAAAACACAATAGGGAGGGGGAGGGGAAAGGAAGAAACTGAGGTCTCTGTGACGATCCGCGCCACCACGCTGGGTCCCCTTGGTGCCCACCGAAAGCAAAAAAAGGAATACCACGACCGACAGCATACACAATCCTTCCCCCAAACACACAATACGAAAGTAACGTAAAAAAAAACCTTTAAGTTTAATAACCAGACTTAAATTACTATAATTACAAATCACTATTTTAACTTTAATCCTAAAGTCCAACTAAATTAACGAATTCAAATAAAGTGAAATAATAAAGTTCCTTAAATGTAAACGGTAATAAATAATTTAATAATTTGTGAATAATAAAGTTTCTTAAGTATAAACGGTAATAAATAAATACTTTGTAAAATGTTCCTTAAACCTTGCTCTTTCAACCCTTCTAACTTGCCGACCAAATGTCCTTGTCTGTCTTTTTTATCTTCAACTTGTTATCTCCAACTTGCTTACTCTACGACTCGACCACTTGCAACTCGCTCCACGTTAGCTTTACGTCCTCTCCACGTTAAATTTACGTCCGCTCTACGTTGGCCCTTCGTCCTCTCCACGTTAACTCCCTCTGGAAAAATGAGTTTTTTCCTTGGAACAGTAAAGGAAGCCCCTGCCAATGATTCTTGGCGGTGAATCGCGTGTTTTCTCTTCTCTCAACTTCTATCTTTAGTCCGACTTGATAAAACTTTCTGCTCTTTCGACTCTCTTTTTCCGAACAAATCAAAAATTGTTTACACGTTACTTATATACTAAAAGCCTACACAAATTACAATGACAATACTCCATACAGTCGTTTTACTAATACTGAATACAGACTAATTTAAAACAAAGGTAATTGTAAAGCAAATATTTTATAGCGTAAGTTACGTAACGAAGATTATCTTATAACAATGAGGTTTAATAACATAGGTATAAACTTGCTAATTGCGACGAAAACAGCGAACAAACATAATAAATAGTGGTAAACTTGCTAATTACAACGAAAACAGCAAATAAACATAATATATACATGGGAAAAGGAAAAAAAGACTTAATGTAGTTGATTGTATACGTGACAGTCTCCCACACACTCTCGGAAAGGATGAGAAGCGTCATTAGCTTGAAAATCAGCGGACGTACCCGAGGGGGGGGGGGGAGGGGGGTTTCCAGGGGTTCCGGATCCCCCTTGCTCTTTCGAGAAAAATTATGAGAATGAGAACAGAATCCTTACAAAAAAAATCGAGAAAGCAGCAGACTATTTCAATGTGAAAATGTGAAACGGAAAGTTGGTACTATTCTATGTTAGTTGACACTTCACATACACATTTCGGCCGGCGGGGCAGTGTCCCTAAGAACCGGCATGCTAATTTTTGGCATTTAAAACTCCCAGTAATCTAGACATTTGAAAGGTTTCTTATTCAGGAAAATTCAGTTCAAGTGTCTGACAAAATCAGGCTTTAGCTTATAAGCAGTATAAGAAGACTGTATTTCATTAAGAACAAGTCATAACGGGTATAATTTATGTTTATTAAATAGAAGTAAGGGGCTACATCCATATCAAATACGTTTTCTCGCCAGCAATATATACAAAAACACATACTTTATTGAGCCTCCCCATTATTGAGGCTTTTCAGGAACGATGTTATAGGTCATCTTCCAGCCACGTTCTCTTGACAGCTTTTGTCCGCTCCAGGAACACAAGACCATTACCATAAAGTTATTGTAACACTTGGGTAGTTGGCCACTCCGAAAAATACCATAATACTCTTTTACGTGCAGGCTCAACCTCACCGGGGTGTAATTATTCAAGTCTCCTTTGTTAAAATGGCACAATGGAATTCAGAGTACGTGTAGGAACGCTAGGACGTAGCATTGTGTGTTCGCATACAAATGTGCACCGTATGCAAATTACCACGAAGTTGAAGCATAGCACGTGCAGTTCGTGCTGAAAACAAAAGAAATTGTTAAAATGAGGCTTACATCAAGCACCACCCAAACCTGCACTTTAAAGAGTATTATGGTATTTTTAATAGTTTCTGGAGTGGGCAATTTCAGGAGCATGGTAATTTACATACATTCAGAGAACCTCGAAACAAGACTTACCATCCCCCGACCCTTTTCCAGTTGAGCCCCCCGGCCCTCCACGAACAACTCTGTCCCAGTCCTCAGCTACTTATAAGATATTGACGGGTTACTTTTATGTAGGGTCACGAAGTTGGGTTTAAACGCGTCGGAGTGAAAAACAGCCAGTTCTTTAACTGTAAGTAAGCTTAAATGTTATTCTTCTGTCAATTTTCTTGATGTTCAGTCGTGGTTTTCTGTGTGCAAGGAAGCGAACTTGACTTTAAGTGTTGTTATTGTTCAATCAATATCGTCACACATGTGACCTGAGCGTCGAATCCTGTCAATAATATTTGTTTGAACGAAAAGTAAAGGAAGGAAGACTCACAACAAACATTTAATTGAACTTGTACTTTTGGCAAGGCACAAAAGGCCAGTGAAATTAGGACTTATAGCAATTTCTATCGGACAAATTATCAACACAGCTGTGAACATCGAACCCTAGCTCGTCCGCTGAAAGAGGTTGAAATTTACTAGTGCATATTTAATGATCTTTAAGTTCATTTATAATATTCGACTGTCTTTATTTCGCTTTTATTAAAACCGGACAATGAATAATTGTTTCATTTTGCCTGGTGATGCTCATAGGTAGTTTGTTCTTTAGGAGAAAGCTTTTTACCCGCTAAGAAACGATCTGAAATTCTATTCATCGGTACGTGGGAGTGTTGGGGGTGTGTGCGGGGCACGTTCAAATATTCGATATCATCGTATAAACCTCTGTTTACTTTTAAACACTGTATTTCTTGAACTTTTAAAATAACTTTTCTAACCGAAAATAAGCGATTTTGTCATTTGATTCCATTTCCAAGATATATGCGTTGAGGAAAAGTGATATTTGTCGAGGTCATTACCTCAGTCGTAATTTTTATTTCGGTCGCAGACGTTTTGGCGACGATCCAATCCGAAAGTGAAACTCATCACGACAAGGAAAGGAGAAGGCTGTTCAGCTTTTTGAGTAAGAAATCTTCCTTTATTGTTTGATTTCATTTCTACCCAATACTATATTATATTGCACTTCAATTGCCCTTTAACTTGCCCGAGGGAAAACTGAAATGGACTATGACATCGTACCATTGCGATGATCAATCCAAGATCGACGTTGTTTACTTTCAAAAATGGTGATTTCGCTCTACTTCAGGCATCACGAAAGCTGACCAAGGTAACAGGGAATGTTCCAGAGGCCAGAAACATTTTAACGAGTAAGAAAATTTTTCATGTTATGGTACTTGCACAGTAACTGTTGTATATAAACAAGGGAACGACTATATAGTCGACGAGCTAGAGTGGATCGCATCGTTGAAATGTTTTTCGTGTGTCCACTTCTGCGTTCAGTTTTTCAAAGCTAAAGTTTATTAGTTTTCTTTGAATTCACATATTCTACACAAAAATATTAAAACATACATTTCTCAAAATTGCATGCTATGCCATCAAGACATCACAATATAATCGAATTGGTCTATTATTAATAATTAATAATTTGGTGGTTTGCACAACAACCACATTGTGTTGGAGGTCAGAACAATTAAATTATTATTTTTTGGGAATAAAGCTATATTATTCTTTATGCAAACGATTTCTATTGTTTTTTGACCACCAACATGGCTGCCGTGAAAACAACCTGAAAATTATACAGTCTAATAATAAGCTTCTATAAAGCTATCGAAGAGGATTAAGCTGGAAACTAAGCATTTTTTACATAGCTAATAATAGAAAGGGCTGAGCCAGTACATGACTCGATCATAATCTCAGCTTATTGGAGGTCATTTTAAATTTTCTTCAAACGAGTTTCCTTTGTATTAAATGCTAAGCTAGGCAAACAGCGTAGCCTGACTGAGCTCTGCAAAAATATCGTGTTTATATTTTTACTGTTTCTGAGACAATTATTTGTACTTTTATGCTCGATAATGCTTTTTGACTATAAGCAAGTAGTACAAAACAAAAAGTCGGCAAAGCACACAGCCTAATACAGAACATTAGTAGCCTTACTGTTTGCATTTTTAGAACCTCATAAAGCATAATATTTATCTTTTATCTTGGCAGGTTTGTTGAGTGACTAACAGATGCCAGATTTAGCTTTTCGACATAATTAAAGCAAATCAGTACCAGTAACCCAGACACAATGGAGACAACAAATCCTGCAGGTGCGACATCAGTGCCTAGTCCATGCTGTAATGCACATCCTACAGATGTTGTGAAGTTCTTGTGTCTAACTTGCAATGATATGGTATGCAGAAACTGTGTTGTTCGAGAAGGGCACAGAAATCACAAGTACCTTTCTATTACAAATGCTAGTGCTAAAGAGCGACAAGCTATCCAAGAGAGCTTGAACAGTACAAAGCAAAAGCTCTCTGGTCTTCGTGGCTCTATATTTTGGGTTTCAGAAATGAAGAAGCAAGTGGAGATGAGAGCATCGGAGGCAGAAAGAGAAATTGATTACTTAATTGATCAAAATATAAAAACCTTGGAACGTAAACGAGCCCAGCTAAAGAGAGATGTTGCGATGTTGTGTGACAAGAAAGTTCAACAGCTTGAACATCAAAAGGAAACCTTAAACCTTGCTCTGGAGGAAATAAGGAATGGAGTAGAATGCACTGAACAGGCTTTGAGCCATATGTCAGATATTGAAGTCATAACTATGAAAAACCAGTTTACAGGTCTGCTGGATTTAAATGAGGTTGCTTTGCAATGGGAACCATGCCGCACTAATAATTTCTCCATCGAAGTTGACAAATCCTTGGAAGTTGATGCCATTGTTGACAAGATGGCGCGTGTAAGCGATAAAGACATTCAGGAGGGTGGTCAGTATGTTCTGAGCATGCTCGGAGGAAAGAGTGGCGAGATTTTTACTTCCAGATGTCAACAGAGGGCCTATTTTGTTGTCATGACAATTGATGGGCCGACAAAGGCAAACAAAGTTGGTCCAAGCCTGGTAAAAGTGCAAATCATTCCCCCTGGTAATAATGTGCCAAAGAATGTTATGATGGGCAGCAAAACTGACAATCACACTTTCTCATACTGCCCTAGCATGCAAGGCACACACACTATACAGATCTCAGTAGGAGGACAGCTCATCACAGACAAGCCGATATGCTGGAAGGTAGATTCGTCATTTTATATTCTAGACCCTCAGTGTGCTGTTCTTCCACCCGAGGTTTACGACCAAGGAAAGGAATCACTAACAGGGTGTTGGTTCAAACATGGTTGGCATTCTTGGCAAGTTCGAATTTTAGCACCTGACAAACTGAGAAGATCCTCTGACTCAACACCATTTGAAGTTGGTGTCACAGATGGCTATCGCACCTGGCGTTGGAGTGATGGCAAGAAATACTACCCTAATTCATCTGCTATTGTCAGCACAATCAGCAACTGGCAGTGTGGAGACTTGCTTTTGTTTTACCTTGATTTGGATTTAAAACAACTTGTGATCTATAATCAGCGCTCAAACGAATTGGATACCTGGGATGGGATTCGAGTTCCTATTCATCCATACATCAATCCTCAGTCAACTCAATACTTTGGAGTGAACTGAAGTATTATTTGTTAGCATCTGAGAGTTCAATTATTCATAGTTCGATCTGTTAGCACCATCTTGTTTTGCTCGGATTTGCCTCATTTTTTTTTTGCATATTTCACTAATGCTCCAATTTATTATATACCGGTAATAACATTTCCAAGATTTTATATTACTTAACATAGCATTCAGTCACATTTACAGCAACTCGACCTGTGACCCATGCCAATCATATACGTCTTTATATATCAGTAAAAACCCAAAAATAAGGGTTCAGTTTTGTTTCAAATTATTCTACTAGTGCTCTAAGAGCAAAGATAAGTGTCTTGGGCTGCAGATGGCCATGATGGAAATGGATTGCATATTGAAAAAAAAAAATGGGCTAATTTTTTCAAGTTTATCACTTCTCTCTTGGAAAACACAAACTCTGATTATGGTTTATTTTCTTAAAGAATTCACTGGATATCTTAATCTTAGTGTTCTACTGAGCATTTTGTGTACAGCAAAGGTACCTATAGTTTTAGTTTGAATCAGTTTTGACCCCAAAACCTCAAAATCACCATGACAATAGCTCCTTTAAATTGCCTCTTACTTCTTGTAGATGAGGTCCCGCTTAGTGTTTGGGGGGGGGGGGGGGGGGCTGCATGTCTCTAGTCCGAATTTCAATTCTTGTCATTTCATTGGGTATGTGTATCACTGTCAAATTTTAATGCACTTACCAGGCCACCAGTTCATAATTTTGCAGAAATTATATTCTTGTCAATTATCGTCATTTCACTTTGCTGTCATGTCACTGTTTGGATGCCATCTCTCACTCGCTTGTCGGAATTTAATCCAACAGGGTCTTGTAGACGTATCATTAAATTTTCAGCTACAATATATTATAATATATGATTGTATACAATGTCATGCAATTAATGTAACAGAATTTAAATATTAAGAACTTGCATAGAAATATATTAAACTAAATTAAATTACCCTCTTGATAGAAGCAGCTAATTGAGCCAGTGTAAATAATTATGGTCAATGTACAAAGTAATGAGTGGTTAAACAAATGCATAAATGACAATAAATGTATACAGTGTGGCTAATAAAACCAACATCCAAAATATTTCTGGAATGTTGATCGTAACCAATGACATTAAAAGGCTTCCTTTATTCTTGGAACAACACTTACTCAAATTTGATGAGTAACCTAGCTGTGACAATAATTGTCATAGAAATATTTGTGACATTCACACATTGACAATTAGTCAGTGTTAATAATAATATTATTATTAACTTATAGCTAGTTGAAAGTAAAGATGTAAACAAATGGCATCAGCAAAATTAATGTAAACAAACAACAGCAGAAATGCAGGAAATGCAGATAGGACTAAATTCTTTGTAGTTATATTGACTTTGCTATAAAATGAAAAAATACTTAATGTAATACTAAAACTAAATTATTAAAAATACTCCTGTTAATTAGCGCCATGAGACGTGTGCTATATAAGTCTCTTCCTTTTTTCAATGGTATTTATTTTGTAGTTGCATGCATGCATTAGCTACAATGTACGAGAGCTGTTATTATTGAATTAGTGTTGATAATTTATAATTAAAATGCTGTGTGAAGTGTTAAGTGACAGATTAAGAAGTGTACACACAATACTACATGTGTTTCTCTTGATGGAGTAAATTTGGATCAATTACTTTTGACGCCAGTCCTCCTCCACCGGCAGGGGTAATTTGCCGAACATTGTTCTCACCCACAACAGGAAATAAAGCTAACCAATTTAAATCAGTGCTTAACCCTAAATACTGTAGCACTGATTTACAGTATTTAGGGTTAAGCACTGATTGAAATTGGTAAGCTTTTATTTACTGTTAAGGGTGAGAACAATGTTTGGCATTCAGTGTTCGGCAAATTACCTCTGCCGCTCCTCCACCTTTCAACTCCTTCACTTTAAACTTCCCACCCCTCCCATCAATGCCCTTTACTTTATCCTGACAGCCCATTTGCAATAACTAGGCCTTTTAGCTTTGTTTGTTGTCCGCGGATTTCAAGCCATGTGATGTTACTCTAGAGTCAATTGATTCTTTCAAATTTCTACACATTGGTTGACGTGTATAGGATGAATGCATAATTTGAAGAAAGATTTAAGGAACAATTCTCTAGACAATGTCACATGATCTCAAAAAAAAGCTAAAAGGTCTATTGCCCTCTCCAGAAACTAAAAGGGGACCCAGGGCCACGCAAACAAGGCATTGTTAGATCAAAACAGTGGCAAAGCTGGCAAAGGAAATAAACCAAGGTAAACATTGTTTCCACCAAACCAGCAGCTAGGCTACATAACAGTAAACGCCAAAGAATTTACTGTACCTCATCTATTTATAAAGTAGGCTCTATTTCCAGCCTTTTTGTGTGACGTGCCCGCGTTTCCTTCGCGTTATTCATTAGGTCCCTCAAACGGCTGAAAGTCGAGCCTATCATCTAAGAGGTTCTTCACAGGTTCTTTCCTTTCTTCCGTCCTCGGTCAAAATGTTTTGCATTCTTTTAGTTTGTTACTTTTTTCTAACTCAGCTCTGCATTATTTTTTTGTACCCTTAAAACTATCCCAGAACTCATAGCGCCTGAAGCTAGGATCCAGACCTCTTAGAGCTGGCTGGATTTTGCCGATATCTCAGCACGGTCTATTGGGCCAGAGCCGGGTTTGCCGGGACTCCGGTAGCGAGCTGAAAATGTTCCATGTAATCGCGTTTACCTGACCAGCCCGGCTGCTGAACCGGGACAGCAAAAAAAAAATTGCCTCAGAGCAAACCTGCTCGCCTGTAAATTGACATTTTTTCTTTCTAAAGTGACATAAAGAGGTGCGTAGTTCTAAAACCAAAAAGAAAATGAACCAAAATGCTGAAAAAAATCCTTAATTAGTTAAACCATTTTACGTTATGCATGAGCACTGTGGCCAAGAGCCTGTTACAAGACCCGTAATATAATTCACTAACGTGACAAGCGTAAGGATCTCGGTTGTTTTTTGTTTTTTTTTTACACTGCTTGCTCTTATGCTTTGCTCGCTTTGTTCTCTTGTACTGCAAAATTTTATGTTTATTTTAATTTTTGCCCACCACTTTGGTAATCATAGCCGGCCGTTTACGCTTGGACATACCCAGGTTTATAAAATGGTGTTATTTCGTTAGCATCTTCATCTAGTTCTTTATCAGCTTCATTGTGAGGCATTGTCATTTTTCGTAATGCTGGTTTTGTTTCTTCGCCCTCAGTGTTAACCGTCACATCGAATTCGTTTAGTGGATAAACATCACCGGTTTTCAAATAGCCTTCACGCTGTCGTCGCCGTCTCTTTCTGACTGCCTATTTGAAAAAGAAAGGAAGATCATAAATCGTATTAGAAACAGCTTTAGACATGCTAAAAACCGGCGAACACCACTCTTTAAGAAATTACTCCTCAAAATATTCGGTGGGGATGCGCGGCCCGCATCTTTAAATCCTTACCTACTTTCAGACCAAAACGAAGGCTCCGTCAGTTTTACATGAAAACCCCGTTAATATGACCAGCGATCACCTTTTACTTTCCGACTTTATGACCCGTTGGTGGTCGCCTGACTATATGTAACGGGGTTACCACTTTAGTATCTTTTCTTACAGAGAAAACGTTCTCGTCTCAGTAGTAGCGTTCAATGAGCTGTTGCGTTTTCCACTGATGAAGAGGCAGAGGCAGTTGGGGATGATGGTAATGAATTTGTGGCACTTTGTAACGTATAATTCGAGCTCCAAAACCTAGTTTAACTTCGCAAACTTAGGGAGTTGAGGGGACAACACCTCAGGTGTTTACTCTCATAGGTAAGCTATATGTATAAAACGTTTAAATGCAGAGGACCACTCAACACTACGATAAATAGTGGTAACTTTCTTTCCGGATCTCCTTTATGAAGGGATGCGAGTACTAGACGTCACCCAAAGTGTAGATAAACGTTTAAAATGCAAGGCTAGTACAACGGAAATTAATGGCAGGTTTCAGTAATGGCCAATATTTCGACTAGTAGAACTAGTCTTCTACAGGGCCAGCGTAGGATTGAAAATAACATACAACGGCTCTTAAATTTGAATATAGATAACAAGTACATGATTGGCTAATATAAGATTACATGAAAAATATCTAACTGAGTTGTAACAAGATATAATGACGTATATAATGTAGGTACAAAACAATGGCTAGTAAATATGATAACTTATAAATTAAAGCATATCATAGTTATCGTAAATATTATCTACTTCAATGTTCATCACGTCTGTTTATGCCATTAGGTGTTAGTGTTTTGCCTTTTTGAATGAGATAGGCTTCTCTTGCTTTGCGGCGGGAGGTGTTTTTTGTCGGCAATAGTTCCAGAGGAACGAGTTTCATATCTGCAATGGAGTGACCTGGTAGGGTGAAGTGGGTAGGAACTGCAGCAGATGAATTTGCGTGACTTGTGTTATTAGTGGCTTGTCTATGTTCAGTAAATCGTTCGCGAAGTGTGCGTTTATTTTCCCCAATATATTGCTTGTTACATTTTTTGCATTCAATCATATAAATCAAGTTTTTAGAGTTGCAGGTTATATGCTGTTTTATTTGCCTGGTTTCATTTGTAGAGATGAAAGAGTATGATGATTTACCATTTTCGATCTGTGGACAGGTCAGACAGCCGTGTTTTGATTCGCAGCGGAACGTTCCGGGAGAGGCCAGAGTTAACGTAGAAGAATTGATAAGTTTAGCGCGTACAATGAGTAAGTCACGTAGGTTAGGAGAACGTCGATATGATACAACAGGTGTTTCTTTGAAGATTTCTTTGCAGTAGTCCGAGGAATGAAGAAGAGGTTGTTTGTTGTTTTTCAAAAATCACTTCACAACAAACAACCTCTTCTTCATTCCTCGGACTACTGCAAAGAAATCTTCAAAGAAACACCTGTTGTATCATATCGACGTTCTCCTAACCTCCTACATTATTTTCGTCATTATATCTTGTTACAACTCAGTTAGATATTTTTCATGTAATCTTATATTAGCCAATCATGTACTTGTTATCTATATTCAAATTTAAGAGCCGTTGTATGTTATTTTCACTCCTACGCTGGCCCTGTAGAAGACTAGTTCTACTAGTCGAAATATTGGCAATTAAACCTGCCATTAATTTCCGTTGTACTAGCCTTGCATTTTAAACGTTAAGCTATATGGGTATGTGCGGCTGTGAAGGGTATGGGTTTAAAGAAGTTTAGTCGGGGATAGGGTGAATAGGGTATGAAGAATTACGTCTAGAATAAGAATTGAAACTCGGAAGAGACACAGCCTTCGCTAAACGGAAATTAAATAATCGCGGCAACATTGTTGACAGATGGTTTTTGAAATATTGGACTGTTATAGTGATACTGTTCTAAAATAGCCTGGGATAGGGTCGGGATTTTCGGTGTCAAGTCTAGTATAGGGTTGTAAAATCAGCTGAACATGGTCTGGCACAGGGTAAGGGTTTTAGAGTCCCAGCGCCAAACCTCCGACCCAAAACTATACAGAGTACCCCCTCCCCCCCCACCCCACCCCCCCTCCCCTCCCTGGAGGGGTCAACACAAGGAGAGGAGTAATCAGGGGAAAATAACAACAGCATTTATATACCGTATATGAATGACCCATGAATAACTTAAAGAGATAAGCATACTGATTCTGACGGGAAGCGTCGTCGGGTTATTTTTACCAATGTTTTTCATCTAGGTTTCCAGTTCCTACCTTAGCTGTGAATAGCACGATAAGCACAATCAGCCCTACGGCAAAGATGGTGGCGCCGATCACTTTAAGTGGATGAATGCGCTTGCCCTGCCTGTCCTGAGGCTTAGCTCCTTTTACCGCCTGCACATCGTTGCCTTTGACTTCGACGCTGGTTATTTTGTATTTCCCTGTTTTTCCAGTGTTTGCTGCATCGATCAAGGCTTTTTTAAACTCTTTAGCTGTGGCTAAAGATCCTACTTTAGTGTGGATGGAGAAACTACATCTGATGCTTCCGCTCTCAAAGCTCTCGATTTCCACGAAACGAAAACCAGGAATTTCCTTGAAAATGTCACTTAGTACTATCTTTAAGTCACTCGCCAGGTCGTTGAATGCTTTCGAAGAGGAATTTGTTAATTCTGAAGTGAATTCCATGTTTTCAATTGTTATAGTTGCTGCCCATATTTCAAAAGCCTCAGCAGGTTCTCGAGAAGTGGGTTCTTCGGGTCTTTCCGAGGGTTGAAAGGTAGAGGGGTTTTCTGGAGCTCTGGTATCAGTTACCGAAACCGTTTTTTCTGGATAAATAGAGGAGCTCACGGTAAACGACGTTCGTGAATGAAAGAGAGTGTCAGTTGATGTGGTTGAGGGTGACACTCTCCTGACATACATAGCCACCGTCAACGAGTTTGGCGAATAAATCGGAAACGGTGGTAAAGAAGACAAACGCTTAATTTGGCTGGTAGACACTTGAAAGGGGGATTGCAATTGCGATCGCAAAGATGGTGATAGTAATGGTGATGGTGATGGTGATGATGATGATGATGATGATGATGATGATGATGGTGATGGTGATGGTGATGGTGATGGTGATGGTGATGGTGATGGTGATGGTGATGGCGATGGCGATGGTGATGGTGATGATGGTGATGGTGATGGTGATGATGGTGAGGATGATGGTGATGGTGATGATGATGATGATGGTGATGGTGATGGTGATGGTGATGGTGATGGTGAGGGTGAGGATGATGGTGATGGTGAGGGTGATGGTGAGGGTGATGGTGATGGTGATGGTGATGGTGATGGTGATGGTGATGGTGATGGTGAGGGTGAGGATGATGGTGAGGGTGAGGGTGATGGTGAGGGTGATGGTGATGGTGATGGTGATGGTGATGGTGATGGTGATGGTGATGGTGATGGTGATGATGATGATGATGATGATGATGGTGGTGGTGATGGTAATGGTAATCCCGATGTTGTTGCTGTAGATGATGACGATGATGATGATGAGGTTGATGATGATGGTGATGATAGTGACGACGACGATGACGATGCTGAAGTTGACATTGATGTTGATGTTGTTGTTGATTTTGATGATGATGGTGATGATGATAAAATGGAAACATGTTCGATTGACGATTGCTTGTTTTTACTCTGTAAAGCATCGAAAGACGACAACAGGGTATGTTTAACGCCATGAACTGAAGGAAAGTATTCCATACTAACAGCGGTTGCACGTGAAGGAGCAGATGACACGTCCGGCGTTGAAGACTGTGTGTGAGTGTGAGAAGACTCTCCAAGAGGATTTTCTGTGGATCCGGTGAGGGTTTCCATGTGACGTAACAAAAACTTTGTGCTGGATTTCGATTTCCAACTGTAACGTGTTTCTTGAAAGGACGATAGTGAATTGACGAAAGTGTCAGTTGATCTGGTTGAAGATGATACTCTTCTGACATCCATGGCCGAGTTTGACGGATGAGTCGGAAACGGTAGTGAAGAAGATAAAGGCTTGACTTGACTGGCAGGTAATTGAAAGGAGGTGATTAGGCGTGAAGAGTTAACTATTCTATTCTCATCTGAAACTTGTCCTACCACAGTGTTTGGTGACTCCACGAAAAGATCCGTGGAAGATGGTTCTTGCAATAACACATCTGCTGTTGAAGACTGATTTACGGCATTTTGCCACAGAATTGTAATAGACGCTTTGTTTTGGAAATTCTGCAACTGCGCGGTGTTAGTAGGGTAAGCTGTATTACCCGAAGTTGTTTCCAAACCAGCATCTGGTGTTGGCATGACATCCGCATTAGTAGAAATAACAGTTGGAGACTCAAAGATCTTTTTTGTGCTGTTTCTTGTAGGAGATGGCGATGAAACGACTGACATCAATTCTTCACCTAAAACAGGGTAAGGTTCATTTAGACGGCACGACTCAGTGGCGGATCCAGTAGTGAATAACGGGGGGGGGGGGGGGGGGGGAGCAGGCCCCAACCCTGCGACTTTTGTTTACGATTGTCGCATGCGACCCTTGCAGTGCGTGCTGCTCGAATTATACACCAAATTGAAGAAACGTTGACCCGTGAAAAGCATAAACCATGAACGATGAGACCGAATGGGATTATGGGTAGGCAGCATTGGCAAGCTGAGTAATATTCCATTTATCGATAAGCAAGATGTTTTCGTTGCTTGAGACATTTTAGAGCATGATTCATGCATCTTGTCTTGATATAATGTGTATTCTGTTAGAGACGATGGTTTTAAAATTTACCCAATTTCCCAGTAAACCTTTGGGTCGCATCGTTCATGGTTTATGCTTTTCACCCGACAACGTTTCTTCAATTTGGTGTATATATGCCAATTTGTATGACAACTTCGCTCGTTCTTTGGCAAGTTCGTGGTTACGATGTGTCGTAGGCTCTCAGAAGACATTTGTCAAAATCCTACGACATTTTTTTTGTCGTGTCGTACGCGACAAATCGTAAAGAAGTTGTAGATTTGATTTACAAGATACGATTAGTGTCGTAGGCTTAGGTTTGCTATAAGCATAATCGTTGTATGCGACTAAGTCATTGCACAATCTAAATGAATGACAACCCCAAGACAACATAGCACTATATGTTTACATGTAAGGTATTGTAAATTTTAAGATAGAGGGTCACTGGTTCGTCAGTGAAAACTGTTATGTGTCACCCCGGGTGTCACCCTCTATAAATAAAGTTGTTACTTACTTACTCCTAGTACTTACTTACTTCCTTACTTACAACTCATGTAATGTGTGCTACATACGTTTAGGACGTTATAATAAGAAGAAGAAGAATAAGAAGTGACGCAGTGTGAGTATAGAAAAATAATGAACCGTTCAGATACATCTCTTCGATTACGGCTGACATTCTTAGCACAGAAACAACGACATATTTGACAACCATGCACGTTGTGAAAAATAGCCATATACGCGCTGTTATATTTTACCATTGGATGTCTTTGTTGACTCACTGAATTCTACAGGAATCAGCATGATCATCTCTCTTGTCCATATAGACCGATTTTCTTGCGTGAGACATTGTGAAAAGCCGTCGGGTGCCGCAAGAAAAAGACCGGTTTTTTAGCGATTACTGAAACACTATACTAAAGAGGATCAAGTAGCATCTCGGTTTTGTGGTTTAACGCTTTTGTCGTGTTTTAAATCTTAACTTAGCGAATAGTCCGAAGAGCCACTTTATAAATTCGCTAAATCAAAAGTTGAAGATAATGTCTTCACCAATTAAGTAAATTCAGAATTTTCCAAGCAGATCAATCTTAAGAAGGTTAGTGATGAAAAACTACCGTCAGTATTCACCGGTTGAAATTTATAGCTCATTGGCTATACCGAACGGAAAAATACCTGGCCCATAATCATGATGAACTCACGGTGCTATTGGCTTCTAGACTTAGGCTCTGCTACTCCTCCCACTCAGTCAATAACTACATTGTTTTATTAGGATCCCAACTAAGTTGAATCAGCAGGATCGTATAAAGCTGTCCGTGGGTACTTTTAGATTCAATAACGAGAACTGCCTCGGCTTAAATTTAAACTTAATGATGCAGTATAGTCGTACCATCTTCTAGTATTCGTAAAATCCGCGCTTTGTATGTTTCTTTGAGTCAGAAGATGGTATAGAATAATACCGAAATATAACCACAGAAAGTTTAAGCACAATTATTTCGATTAAGCACAATGCAATTAATCGGATTAACCTTCATCCTTTATATCTTGATCCTTTAATTAACGGGCCTTATGTAGATGTGGATATATAAGAAATGTTTGCAACTGGATTTGGCAAAGTTCATCCTATCAACTCATTTTTTATTAATTATTCAAGTTCCTATTTTTGGTTGTTTAACATTTTCAGCGAAAATTAGCTCTTGTATTTGTTGGTGAGGTAACATGAACACATAGATGACCTTAAAAACAAATCATGCATTCAATTTTTGCAAATCGGGAATAAATTATTTCAAAAATACATTTCTAAGATGTACGATTTTCCAAATTCAATTACGGAAATTTGTTTTTCCCTATACCTCTCAGTAAACCCACAAGAAAAGGTTCAACAGTTAAAACAGATTTCTAAACATATTCGGTTCAAGTTTATTGAGAAAACAAAACTTGTGAGGTGTACGAAGAAATATATTTGCGACTGTACTCTAACTGCGTCAAGTACAGCTAGCTAATTAACTGTAACAAGTGTATATGAAATGTTCCCTTTATTATCACAGGACGAAATAACGACTTTAAGTGCAAGTAAAGGTTCATTAAAGAAAACTTAAAGAACAATTTCGACTATCTTTAAGTGCACCGTAAATTACTTAAATAAGCCTTTACTTGACAACACTTAAAGCAAGTAATGAACAATTTAAGTTGCCTTTAAGGGTCTTTAAGTTGTTGAAAAGTTGAATTAAAGATAACGTAAAGGTTCTTAAACACATATTAAAGATACTTACTTACTTTAATACATTTAAGAGTATTTACGTCTCAACTTAAAGATTTTCGATACCTTTAAGTAAAATTTAATTTTCTCTTAAAGATTAGTAAATTCATTATTTCGTCCTGTGTATTTACTTTATGGCAAAAATTTAAGCCTTGAATACATGAACGCCAACTAAAATACATTCAGTTGAGACCAACAGCCCAGACTGTCACCTTGCCTACTTGAACCAATCAGGACGTAGCTGGCCACTTAACTGCGCCCTTTCTTTCCCACGTTTCTTCCTAGAAACAGGGAGAATAGTTTTTCTGAATTCGATATTTTTTACAGCGTTCAATGACTCGTAAACCGATTTTTTTCGATGTAATGTTATTTCAGTAAATAACCTTGCTTTCTTAATTAACCGTGCGTGAACAATAACCCTAAAACTAAGTTCAGTTACATTTGCTGGTTTCATGATTATAACTCATCGCCTTACCTTTGATAACAACCTGTAATGCCATTAGAGCATTCAGAAGAGACAAAACGAGCTTTCCCATTTGTGCGAAAACACCAGCGAATCACTTGATTAAGATTCTTCACCCCTTAGACTTAGTTCAGACTAACTCACACCCGAACTAAACTTTTCAAAGCTTGACTGAATCTTTCCCACGCACCTAAGCACCTGCCGCGAGTCTGAAAACGTTTTTATTATTTTTTCGCAGCAGGAGAAATGTATCATTTAGTTCGACGCGACTTAATCTGGTGTAATACAAGGCAACATTGGCAACTATTTAATGAGTAATCAAATGAGTAAACAGATGATAAAAGATAAAGAGATTACTTTGCTGTCTAAAATAGGATACTTGTTTATTTTTAGAAGTATTCAATTCAGTCAATTTTCTTTGATAAAATAATAGCGCTTAGAGTCAAAGCTTAAATCCTTTAGTTGGTTGTAACTTTCATTCAGTGAGATATATGGACTTTGATTTTTAACTTGCAATTTTAGTGTAGTTAGGTGTTTCCTATTAGTGGAGGGCTTTTTCCCTCTGCTAGATGACTTAGACACATAAATAAAGTTGTTATTATTATAATTATTATAATTATTATTACTTATTATAGCAGTTTTCAATTGAGTGTCGTAAAACCAAAACCAAAGTAATTACTCTGACCAATCACAGCAGTTGTAAACAATCCAATGAATCAATCAGAGCTCGAAGCAATTACATGTCGGCGGCGCCAAGCGCGGGAAAACGGGTGCGAGCAAGTCACGATTGGTTTTGGTTTTACTTCTGATTGGTCGAGAAAGTGGCGCGAGATGTTTTAGCCAATCACAAAGCGTAGCAATGCAAAACCAAAGCAATTGCGTAATAACTTTCGTAATAACTTTCGACACTCAATTATTATTAATAATAATAATAATTGTGCCTGAGCCTTAAAGGAATAAACATAATAATAATAAACTTTATTAACGTGTCAATAATAGGCTTCTGAGGACACCTAACTAAACATAAAAAAAGAATTAAACTGACCTAATCTATGTAAAAACAACTAAAAAACTTTCTGAAAACTGCTCTATTATTATTAACGGGCGACTGACATCCTACAGTGTGACCATTCACGTGGAAGCTCAACACCTACTTTCCTATGGCTTCGTTTGTTTTCATTATTATATAGAATGATTTTTCTTAACTTTCAGTTAATTCTGGTCCTTCTGAGAAGTGGAAGTTGGGTTCCTAAAGTAAGGTTTACGGTGGCCCAGAAGTGCAAAACAAAATTCTTTTGTTTGAAAACAATTTACTTTAATGCAAAACAAAATTCTTTTCTTAAAAACAATCAACTTTAAATTCGCTAAATGTTTGTTGTTTCTCGCTCTGAGTAATAACGACAACAAACGGCTTGTATTCTTCTGGTAGTCCTTTAGGACCATCGCTACGAGGAGGCTATCCGTCACGGTTTCACCGGCATTTTTAAAATCTGTTGCCGCAGTTTCTGCTCGTATGACATAGTCTGTCACTGTCTCATGTGGGGTGTTGATATAATGCAAAATTTCGTTGTTTAATATCTCTATATATATAACCTAATTTTAGCCATTAATTCGATTTGAAGAATTAACTTTTCTAATATACTACTGTTCCAATTTTATCCGTTAAGTAACGGCTAAAACTCGGATCAGTATATAATATAATAAGGAGTCCAATTTTAGCCGTTTAGTAACGGCTAAAACTCGGATCAGTATATAGTAAGGAGTTCAATTTTAGCCGTTAAGTCTGTTCTGTAGTGCCAGGGGCCCGTTTCTTGAAAGTCCCGATAACTTTTCGGGCCCGGAACTGTATTTTAAAATCAGAATCTATAGAATGGTGAAGTATTTTTTAGACCTCAAACCAGCCCGACTTGTTTCGTCTACTTAGAATGTTTTATGACTTTTATTGCTTAGCTTTCAAAACCAACCAAATTTTAATCTTTAATGTCAACATTACGCACATAAGATAGCTTTCCGGGCCCGATAACTTTTCGCAAATTTGAAAAATATTTCATATCGTTGCCATTATAGTAATATCCAAAAACGTGTTGCTGCGCATTTTATCAGAGTTAATTGTCTACCAGCTTTTTGTGAAATATAGACCTTTATTTATAAACCGCTGTAAAGCAGATACCCTGCGAGCAGAGCCTGTGAAGATCGAAGGGAGCTCTGCTCGCAAGGTATAAAGCAGATTGTAAATAAGAAAAATTGCGAGAATTAAGATAATATTTCTGCTTTCCTTCATCTGAATTTTATTTTCAAATATCAAGAGACCAAACGTTTGTAAAGTAACATGCCGCGACCCCTACGTATTAAAAAATCTACGTATTTATCGAGGTAAATCAATATTTTATGTTCACAGCTTCGGTCCTCGTTATGTTACACCCAGTCCGCGTCTTATACCGAGTCCATGATTCTCAGTCCACTGTTCCTCTGTGTGCACTGTTCCTCTGTATACTAACGAGAAGTCCAAGGACTACTGCAAAGCTGAATAAAACGAGTATTGTTCCTCTGTGCCCACTGTTCCTCTCAGGTGCCCACTGTTCCTCTGTGCTCACTGTTCCTCTGTGCCCACTGTTCCCGGTATGTAAGGGATATCCCGCAAGATGCGACATTCAAATCGGAAACATGGGGTGCCTGTGGTTGACGGGGAAGCTAATTCTGCGCCAACGATCGAAATCCAGCATAAGGTCAACAAAACTGAGGCGCACGCATCAGATCACATGAGGAAGCGCTAGCCAAAAATATGAGTCTGCATTCTACTTCAAAAAGCAATTTTGTTACCCTTCAATTCACGTTCTGAAAACGCTCCTTTTAAAGAAAGTTACTTCTTTCATTCGGGGTTTAAAACACACTTATGTCAAGAACTTTGAAAAGGTAGTAAAAACTATGGCCAGAAGTCGGAGTCGTTCTCCACGTGGTAGAGGTAAGCTTTTCTAACGAACGTTTCCAAGGTACCTTTTGCTTTGGAGCTGAATAAACGTGTTGTTTTACCTTCGATTCCTTTTACAAAATGACTAGCTTTTTGCCTTATTAGTTTTCACAGAACGTCGACGTAGTCGATCAAGATCTAGAGAAAGAAGGAAAGATGGCGGTAAGTCACAATAAGTTCTGTTGTATAAACATGTGTGCGAACTCTCGTTGATTCTAATCTGTTGTTGTCTTCAGATCGCAGACGCAGTCGATCTAGGTCACCAAAACGACGTAGGCATCGATCTTTTTCAAGGTACTGACTGACATAAGGCATTAAGTTTTTATCCAGCTATGTGCACCTATCGTCGATCATCTTCTGGGGCCGGGGGGGGGGGGGGGGGGGGGGGGGGGGGAGAACCCCCTAGACGGGCATACATGTAGATCTGCAGATTTGTGTGAGCCACAACTAGATCACCTGAGCAGGGATTAATCCTTGCCTTTGCCTTTGCCCTTGCCTTTGCCTTAATCTGTGACAAAGGAAAACCAAAATCAAACTGGTTTCAAAATTTTCAAACCAAAAAGAAATTTAAATCACAACATAATATCTAGCCTGCGAGCAAGCAGTTGAGGTTTGGGGGAGCGGAGGGCGAGAGCTTGCCACAATGTCTCAGAAATTTGAATGCTGCCCCCAATACTTCCCGTGGCTCCCTGCTGTCCGAGCTGTCAGAATCTGACCAATCAGCGCAAACCAAAAACAAACATTAATGTAGACAAACATGTAACTGTCCACGTGAAAACTTTTCCGAGTTCACAAATGCTGGTCGATTATTTTCTTGGTTGACCCAAACAAAAGCTGAAACTTCGCCGATCTTAACTCTTCATTAAATACATCGGCAACAGAAGCCGCAGACATTCCAATACTTCTGGCTTCTGCTACCTGGTCATCAATGATGCTTTGTAATGGACAGACAACCAACACTGTTTGATGCTGCCTCCTTTCAATATTTGCAGCCGCGACAGAAAACAGTTGAATTATAAAGCTTTTGCCATAACCCGTAGGTAAAACAGCGAGGACATCGCTACCTTTAAGGTTACAGTGTACCTTCGGGGGTGTCTCCAGTATAACAGCTCTAGCGTCTTAAGATTACACTTAATATACCTAAACCCAAACCAAATATCAAATTAAAGCTTATAAAGCTGGCTATCTAAATATGGAAACCATTTGGTAAGAAAATGAATTGTCAAATTTTTTACGACGTCTAAATTCGAACATCCGAATCAGCTTTAAAACGCTATAACTCAAAGCGATTATTGTATTTTGCTAATTTGATTTGTTCTCAGGTTTCTGGACACGAAGCGCTAAAAAAATTGTCTGCGATTTCCCATATTCAATTGCAATGAAAAGTTACAGAATATTTTCGAAAAAGGGAGAAAAAAAGTTGGAGTGATCGCACGGAAATGGCTCTTGACGAAAAAGTTTTTGGAAATAAGAAATTCGCCGACATGTTTTTGTTGATTATATGTTAGCCAAGCTTCTGTCCAAATTTGAGGAAAATCGAACAAATTCCCTTTGAGTTGTAGCTCTTTAAAGTGTCCCCTAAAAGCGAAAAATTAACTTTGAGAAAACAGCGCTTAGAAAAACATATCGCTTCATAAACAAACTCCGCCCACAAAAGTTATACCGTCATTTCTCCGTCAATTTTCACTATTTTTCGATAATTTTTTTTTGGATGAAAGTTCATTCTGTAAACTTTATTTTGACGCCAAAAAAAAATTTTCAATAAATTTTCGATCTGAAGGTACACTGTAACCTTAAGAAGTGCTTCAACTGCTCGAGGTTGCTCGGGTTTCAATTCTACAGGAAACTTCATTTATTTAAATTCCCGCACGCTTTATGAATACAATCTTCTCCGCTCTCCATCATTTTGTTTTGTCTTGATCGCGACGCGAAATTAATGATGATGTCATCATCAAATGAAATCTCAAACAATCAGCATTTTTTGCAGACTTTTTCAGCAGAGATATTCAAACTTCTGAGACATTGTTGCAAGCTCTTGCTCCTTTCCCTTGCCCCATTCCCTCCCCCATCCCCTCCCCCAAACCCGGGCCTGAGAGCTTGCTTGCAGGCTACAACATATCTATTGCCAGGTGTGATATAGATAGTGTATTCCATGTACAACAATTTAAGGATTGAGCAATATTTCCCTCAATTTTTCAGATCTCCTTCCCCAAGAAGACATAGAAGGTAAATTGACACTACACTTCCTGTCTTTCTTGTAACAAGTTTGTAATAATTTTGTTGTTGTAATGAATTGTATATTGTGCTGAATTAAAGTTAATAACCAGGTTTGCCAACTGAAGAAGCTAGAATAAAACAATAAAAATAAAATATATTTCTAATTCATACCTATTTAGATACACTCTGGATAACTCTCAGCACAGCACAGTTTGTATAATATTTAAATTTGTATCATTAACAGGTCACAATCTCCAAGAAGAAGGAGATCCAGGTAAGAGATGTAGTCCTGTTGTTCATTTGATCTTTATACATGTATGTAGTTGACCCTGACGACCTCTTTTGCAAACTTTTGACCATCTCCCTTTTGAAATACCGTTTGAAACTTTTCATTTCCAGTTACACTAAAAATAATTACAGTGCAATACACTATACCATCAGCACCCTACAAACTTTCTTACAAGTTGGCCAATCATAGTGTGCAAATTCATTTGACGGGCAAACCTCCTCTCAAAGTTGAATACAATCAAATGTATTATTACACGACTAAGACAGTCAGAGGGCCAATAACTAAAATCAGCCAATCAGAATGCTCAATTGCTGGTCCAATACTCCAAGTATTGGACCGGGCATTGTCCCGAATGATCCCGCGCGATCCTCCCGCCGGCAGGAGTCGTGTAATAAATCTCTTATTAAAGTGCCCCTGTGATCAAATTTTTGATTTTATTGAAAATCACGCGAAAAGCAACAAAAGCTTTGGACTTGTTCTTCGTGCAATTTCATGCTCATTGTTATTTTAATTTCAACCCGTGAGGTATGTTTCAGTGTTTGAGTCTTTGACGTCACTTTCTCCCATTCGCAACCAAGCCTTGGAACAAGGTTGATTGATGGCGGCCGTAAATTCTCGTAAAATAAATGTTAAAATAAAATAACTTCTGATGTTCGTAATGGATTGAAATTTGGCAAGATGAGTAAGAAAGTCTAATAGTACACGAAAATGTAAAAAAAATCAAAAATCAAAAATTTGATCACAGGGGCACTTTAACCAAGCTTGCTCGGGATCGTACTGGGAGAATATCGGCCCTCGGTCTTTTCTGTACGGACCGAGCACAGCAATATTCTCCCAGTATGGCCCTCGCGCTTGGTCAGTAAGATATATATATTGTCGCTTTGTGTTTGTCACAGGAGTGTAAAGTTAGTTACAAAAATTAATATGAAGTTTTTATTTACTTTATTGCTTCTCAGTTATAAAAATGATTATAAGAATTAGCTGGTATTACCGTACTACACTGTATTGTGGAAACTTGTAAAAAAGGTTTGTTTGGTGTCACACTGTAATTCACAGGTTTAGAATTTGTGAAAATCACCCAAAATTGTTCAGAAATTCTTGTGGGTAAAATTTTCTGTCATGTGATCATTTCTGACAGGTCATCATCACCTAGACGCTCTCGAAGATCACATTCAAAGTGAGTGCATTTTATATCCTAATAATATGTAATGATAGTGCTATTCTTTGTTTGTGTATTGAATTTCCACTTCCGAGAGTGCCCAAAATAACAATTCACAAAAATACCAAAATTTGGTTTGTAAAATAATAATAACTAGCGCCATAGCAAAGTATTACTTAATAGCTTTCATTTAAATGGTCACACTGTAGAATGTCAGTCACTGACTCAAAAGTTGAACTACATGTATCTTGTACAGCATAATAAATGCCACCAGAGGAACATACTGTTCATAAATAATATCATAGCTTAATTAATTTTTTAATAACTGGTCACACTGTAGGATTTCATCTCATCCACAGGCTCAAAAGTTAGAAAGACCTGTAACATAAATAATAATTAAGATTGGACTCTAGGGGTGTGAAATAGTCAAATGATGAAATTCCCGGCTTTATAGATGTAGCATATAATGATATTCCTCTGCTGACCTTTTTTGTTTTGTTTTGCGCAGATCTCCAGACAAGAAGAAATCTGATGATGAAACTGCTAAAAAAGATGAAAATGATGTAGAAGGTGCAGCAGGTAAGAATGTTAAGCTTATATTTTGTAGTTGCCTTAGAGTTAGTTCACATTCCTAAGTAGCAAAGCTGCTGGCAGCTTGCAGCTTGCTACCGTATTAATCCCCAATATCAAAATACATATTCTCCTTCCTTGTCTTCATACATTTCTTATAAAAAACGTGGGAAGGCCCGATTAGAGCATTTATAGGACAGTTTATGCGTCATGCTTGTAATTGGACGATGTAATTGAACAGTATGTGTCATTTACACATGCTATCCTTTTTCTGTGTGTGCATCTCGGTCAAAAACACTTTCAATTGTTATGTTTTTAATCACCAAAACATGTAACGGTTACCATTTAACGTTTTATCCTCAAATTTTGTCATAGTTATTAGGACTTCATGTCATCCAATTGTCTGTAATCATACTCGTGATTAAACAAATCGGACTCCTGCTTTGCCGTCTGACTTTGTTAATCACATAATGTTAATTTTGATAAAAAATTATAATTGTTATTATAACACTACAATTTATTCTTGCAGATGGGGATCAAGTTGTAGATGAAGATGAGGAAGCTATGATGAAAATGATGGGGTTTTCTAACTTCGATTCAACCAAGGTTTGATGTCATTATACTACTAGTGGTTCTCCAAAGTATATTGAGTCAATAGATTGTTTTCATCTAGTGACATGCATAAGCAAATGATCTGGAGGTTCTTTTTGGCTTTGGCCAAATGAAATGGCTTAGGAAGTCTCTGTGGCGGTCCTTTTTTTTTAGTTATGCTACTTAAATGTTACTTAGGCTAAATTCACAGACGGCTTGTCTGTCCATCAGGCAAGTGAGTGGGGAAAGCTACATGTGCTTTCCTTACACAAAACTCTGCCTCTCCCAAATGACCGGACAGCACTTTTTTTTTTGAGCTCTGATTCATGCTTGGTTGAAAATTATGCTACACTGTAAGTGCTGGATAATAATTTAATTTAGTTTAAAAAAATTAATTTTCAGGGAAAGCATGTAACTGGTGCATGTAATATGAGCTCTACCAGTGTAAAGAAGTCAAGCAAATACAGGTAAGAAATCACAAGTGAAAACTGTGTGTATCAATGTGCACAGACGTTTTTTCATTTGGGACGGTTTGTTATTTACAGTAGTAGTTAGCAACTGCATTGGTCAGCTAAAAAGAATAATTTATTGACATTATTGACCAGGACTTTACTCTATGGGCTCTGAAATTTTCCTCTCTTCTCAATAGCTACCATAATTTTGTACTGAGGGCCACATATTTTTCAGCCTTTGGACATTGAAATGTTACCCTCATTAAACAAAGTTTTTTATTTGTTTTTAAGGTTTGCAAAACATTCTGTTGACAAACAAGTTTATTTTGATAGTGCAAGTTTTCTCATAAAAAAATAAAAGGGAACCTTTGGAAACAATTTCTTTCATGTTTTGTTATTTCATTAATAATATTCAAAGCATGCACCACCTAATTTGTCACAACCTACAGTATACTCCCTTTCAGCTGTGTTTTTTATTTGACCTAATAGGACATAATATTGCTATGTTATTATGACACCAGAAACCCATAAGTGGCTTGAAACGTGCAACTTTCTCTTGTACACTTCAAAACAAGCTTCTGATTATTCAATTTGCTAAGAAGTTGTTACAGTCATATTTGGAAAACAAGATAAAAATATTAACCAATCAATTTGCTACAACAAGTTGCTTCGAATCTCGAGGGACTGAGGGGTTTCCAAATATGGTACCAAGCAAAAAATAAAATATTTGGAAGCTGTGAATGCGCGTTTCACGTTTCAACCCACTTATGGATTTCTGATGACACTCATTTTTTTGTTGTTTTCTTAGGCAATACATGAACAGGAGAGGAGGGTTCAACAGACCACTTGATTATGTTAATTAGTACCGTCAACTTTCTTTATTATTGTACTTAGTGTAAGAGGCTCCAGGAGTTTCATAGTAAAGTCAAACCTTTTTTAACCCTTTCACTCCCACAGTCAATTATGGAGGCATGTAGTGCAGTTTTAACTTTTGAGTCTGTTGACGAAATCCTATGGTGTGACCATTCAAATGAAATCTCTCTGGCAGTACTTTTGCATGGTACCATTTATTTTTCAATATTTTACAAAATGAAACTTGGGATTTTTGTTGATTTTTTATTTTTAGCACTTTTGGGAGTGAAAGGGTTAAGGGACACTGCCAGTGTATGGGGACACCTCTCGTAAGTGGACACTCCCAGCCACATACAAACTGTTTGTTTGTAAACAGGCGAGGGAGCCCACACATCTGATGTAAATAAAACATGTCTTGAATAAAAGTTGGAAACAGTTACCTTAGTCAGCTGGCTTTGTATGTTGTTCATGTTTTTTCCCCTTCAGTGGCAGCCATTTCAAATAATTTGGATGTAGTCCGCTATTGTGAGGTCTGGAGGCCAGTTATGAAGTTTGGAGGTTTATCAGAGTTTCCCCATTTGCATCCTGATGTCATTTTAGTGTTACTGTACCAAAGATTTTTCAGTTTCAGACCTCACAATGTTCAACCACATTTACATAATTCAAATTGACTGCCACTCAAGTTAAAGACACAAATAACATACCAAGTCAAGGAATTAAGTAATGCTCCACATAAGAATGATAGCAAACTTTGAATTGTTCTGCAGCACTGGCTCTTTCCCACATTAAATATCTTTTATTTCAAGAATAGAGGAGGAGCTGATGGTTAATAATAATATATTATATTTCGTTATAAAAATGAAGAAAATCCATTTGCGTCAATTAAATTTTAGGAAATTTTTGTGCTTAACCAATCAGAATAGCAGAAGACAATAGCTAATAATTTTGCTTCTTTGATGAAATTTCCCAGGCAAATACAATATCTTTTAAAACTTGCACGTTGTGCGATTGGGTCTCAAATTACTTGAAACCTTAAAAAAAATAGACAAAATGCACCTTGAACCTGAACTTTTTAGCGGTTTTTGAGTCTAGGCCAATGAGACAACTAGTTGTAACAATGAAAAAAGTTGACATTCCATCGTGCATTGCTGTTCAGCGCTATCCTTCTTATGCGGATCATTACTTAAACTGCTACCTTAGACAAACTTAGTTGAGACAAACTGAAACTACAGTATGCCTACATTAATTTTCTCTATTGTCCTGAACAAAACCACCAACACCATTATACAACCCATCATGTATAGAAAATGTTTGTGCCACTGATTTTGTACATGTATAAATGTCTGTCCTCTCCACTCATTCAATGTTGTTTTGGAGATCATTAGATTTGTATGGGTCAGTTTTCAGACCAAAGCAACATTGAACAGGGGTTGAGGAGGGGGCCCTCAACAAATATGAACATCGTCAACAAAATTAATATGAATGCAATAATTATTGCATTCATATTTGTTGATGTTAAATTATTGGGCTAAATTGAAAAAAAATAATAGATTGAACTGTCTCAACAGTTTTATGTCTCAGATTTATATTATGCGACTGGGTTTCCTGTGTACATAGGCATTGAAACACTAGATATTTTAACCATCCTCCTTCACTGACACTTGAACAAGGCTCCATGAGTGTTAACTTATAGAAGTTCAACTTTTCTTTAGAATGCTGATAACTGATCTTTCTACTATATTTATAGGACTGTTCAGTTGTGATTTCTCTTATAAGGACCATTCATATTAAATGTAAGTTTAATACCTCAGTACTAATACAGGTTTTTTTGTTCATGGTTGACTTCTTATGATAGCTATTTTATTTCTGTACATATTTTGTAAAATGTATTTTCAATTCTGAATGCTTTTGAGGTGAAGAGAATAAAATAAAAGAAGGAAAAGCAGTTGGTCATAATTATATGTTTTTTAAACCCACATTCAAGTGTAGCTGCTCTGTCCTCCATAAAAGGTCAGTAGCTGGTACAAGATGGTGATTTTTATTAATCAATGTTAAGTCAAGAGAAAATTAAGGTTCATTCAGGACTCTAAACAACTGGTAATTAATGGTCCACATGCCTGAGTTTCTAAACTATTATCTCAATATTTTGCTTACTCTGGAAGTCTGAGTTACTAAATTTCTAAAGTTGCAGCTTTTTCTTGAACATGTCTGCAAGAGAAGAATCTTTCTGTATCAACTCTGCAGCTTTCTCAGCCTTCTTGGCATCTTCCATCAGCAAAGCTGCTTTGACATTGAGGCTAGAAACACCATGAGCAAATGCGCACAATTCAAGGGCTGCTGATCTCTTGTTAATTGGTTGCCTGTAGGCATTTTCAGCAAATTTCCACAAAGTTTTCCTCTGGTTGTAAATGTCTTGCATGTCACGATGACAAAGGGCAAGGAAATAACAACTACCTGTAGCCGAGTCAATGGTTACGTTTCTGACACCTTCCTTCCCTGGAATTTCAACACTTATGAAAATCTCTGTCTCATCGATGCTTCCTAGAGAGGCTGCTTGAAAATTCGAGAGTGCTTTGGAAAATGACAGTTTGTTGGAATACAGAAAGTTTCCATATACAAAGTGCAAAGAATGAGATGGACCATTGACCTTCAGAGCTTTCTCAAAATAGGTTTGGGCTTCTTTCAAGGTGTTTGTTCTTTCTGGAGAATCTTGTGCCATTTCACCTGCAATGCAGTTGTGCAGACATCCTAGATTTGTCAGAATTTGAGGATATTTCTCAAGATCTCCCTGGCAGGAATGGTCATGCATAATCTTGTGGAGTGAAAGTGCTTCATTCACTTTGCCAGACTGGACATTCTGCAAAGCTGAGGTAATTAGCAAATCCGGGACTGACTTTGATGTAAACAGTTTTCCTTGCTTTGGGAACTCTTCCATCAATGCATTCAATTCACATATCAATGTGAAACACGATGAAGAAACCAGTGGCTCAGTAAGCAGCCGGTCCAATCCCAAGAGATAGAGCATTTGATTGAGTACGGCATACAACTCAAGGCATGATGCCAGCTCGACAGATTTCTGAGGCTGTGATGATAAACTAGAAGGGTTTTTTCGCTTCTCGTAAAACTGGAGTTTCTGGCACAAAGCTGCCATGGCACTGAATGGCTTCTCGACGAGCTTAGACACTTCCTTGAGAGTGAAACATACTTCCTCCTTTGTCCTGTGATGAATCATGTTATTTCTTCGGATGAAATAATTTGGAATGTTATGGTTAGCCAGCGCTCTTACTATCTCTCTCAGGAGCTCCATAAGTAGATACCCTAACTTGTGGCTTTCCCAGATCAGTTGAGGTTGACTTTCCACCATATAAAAAAATATATTCTTCATATGGTATGATGACAGAATACAGCCTTCAGGCAGACCTGAAAAATAATTCAGTCAATTAGAACAGTCAGAGGGTGGGGGGTGGGGGGGGGGGGGGGGGGGGAACAAAAGGGTTTTGGAAGGAGTGGGAAATTTTGTTCCCGAATGGTCATGTACAATTGGGTAGTGAAGTTTTGACTTGTCTAGTCATTTTTGGGGTTTCATTAAGGTTTAGATTGATACCATTTACAATTTCTTCTTAAACTCAGTCCTTAAATAGGGTATCCTTTTTGGTATTTTTGGTATTGTGGTCCTTAGATATTCCTTAGATAGGGTCACTATATTGCAGCATCCACTGGCACCCCAACGCGAAAAACGAAAAAGATATGGTCTGTTAAAACTGGGCCTTAAAAAGGGTATCAAGTCTCGATTTTCTACCCTTACATAGGGTCAGGATTTGAGAACCTTGGCGGCACACACCTATCCTACATTGTTGGGAGTACCCCCCCCCCCCCCCCCCCCCCCCCCCCCCCCCCCCCCCCCCCCCCCCCCCCCCCCCCCCGGAATGATCTTAAGTGTTTTATTAAAAACAAAATGCTTCTTACTTGTCTTCAGCAACAATTTTGTTAAGCAGTAGCAATGGCACTGAACATGATTGAGAGAGGTGGAGAGAAGACGTTCACTGTGGTTGAATGAAATACGCCATTCAAAAGCACTCTGCTCACTTGTATAATGTCCTACTGGAACTACCATACAACCATCTAAATAATTTACAAAACATAAAGTGGTGGTTAGACACTTTCGATGTTACAAATATCATGCATGCTCAAAACTTAAATTACACATATGAGTTTGTTCCCGGGTGGGGGCAGGGGGTATGTCAACCATCCCCTCACCTAACCCCCCATCCCCCCCCCCCCCCCCCTCCTCAGAAATCTAATGGTTTGCCCCTTTGAGGTCATCAAACAAATCTGATTTTGTCTTCAATCATGGACATGTTTCAATAAGCTATGGTATGGTCCTATTTACTTTATAAAATTCATAAATAATAATTATTAATGAATTTTAAGAAATGCAGATTTAATAAATTTGGGTTCGGGAAAAGTGCGAACTTAGATTTTATAGCATGTACCTTCAACAATTCGAGACACTAAGGCTTCACTCGGCCAACCGGTAGGTCTGTCTCTCGATATCCATTCAGCTGCTTCACGCGGCCATCCATCCACCGGGAGAGCGTACACAAAGTCATAACTATAACCCTGCTTAACTGGAAGAAAATTTGATAAGGCTGGCCCTGATGTTGTTAACTCGGGAAACTTTTCCAGAATTCTTCTTTTGAGCGAGATATTGGCTATAAATCCATCGGAGTTAACATCTTCAAGGATGTAATCGGACTGTTTATCTTTTAAATATTGTCTTCCTTGCTGTGAAATGCGAACCTTGGCATAACCGGGGTTCCCCGACTCATGCAAGATACCAAAGTAATCGGACGCATCAAGCTTTTCTGTTCCAGAACTTGCAGCAACATCAGCCTCGTTCAAAGCGACGAGTAACTTTTTGAAGATGATGTTGTAGTCAAAATCGGTTGTCGGCACGAAGATCTGTTTAGTGGATTCCGTTTTGAGTAACCTCGTCATATGGAGGTTATCGTATGAGCTTCCCGATTGTTGAAGTTGAATTTCGTCCGTCAAACTTTCGATTTTCTGCAAGTACTCACCCATTTTCGCTCGAATGTAATTGTAAACTTGAGAGGATAACCCGTGAGAATTCACAACAGCGACAACAGCATTGCAAAACAAATTGAAACGCTCGTTTCCAGCAGCCGTGGTCATGGTGCAGATTGATCAGATTTATTACTAACTGTGCAAAGTAGTATTTCCGCGTTCAATAGCACAGGAAGCGCGTGACAGGCGCGATTTCAGTTACAGTACAAATACGAGTAAGAACTGGGTACGAGATAAGCGCTGTCCAATTCTTAAATTCAAAAATCTAAAGTATACGTCCTACAAAGCTGTTTCTAACATGGTATGTGGATACCAGTGTTATAATCTTTCACAAAAAGTTTCAGGTTTTAACGATGTTTTGCTTCCTATTTATAATGGTTTTAAATGTGTCACGCAATTCGTCGCGCTATTTCAGATAAGCCGTGAAAATAAACAAAATTGAACCAGTTGAAAGTTATTTTTGAATTATAGATGCTTATAAGTCGATTTAATGGCACTTATAGTGAATACAATATTTTGTGATTTGATTTTTGGTGTTATTAAGACTTTGAATTTTTGGCCGCCATGTTGGTGGACATGTCCCTACCACCAAGATGGCCGCTCCATACATTTCTCACTAAAAATGTCTAATACTCGTTCACCTATAACTCTTGAACAAAATGCTTTTGCGCTTCAAAATTTGGCCCAGATGTGTAGTTTTAAACTCTCTACAACTCCATAAAAATTTTGGAATCGAAATCTGTTGTTTAATGCTTCTGAATTATGATATGACGTAAGTGAAAACCATGAATATCCTCGTAACCCTTGATATGAATAATATACCTCACAAAGACGGAATCAATGCTTGCCGCTATTTTCTCAACACCCACCTACATAAACAACGTTCCTACAGAAAGACTTTGTGACCTTATCCAAATCATTCTTGGCATGAACAATTTCACTTTCAATTATGATCACTTCTTACAGATCCACGGGACAGCCACGGGCACACATGACACCCTCCTACGCGAATCTTTTCATGGCTAAATTAACACGCTTTGGAAAACACTGCTTTCAGACCCTACATTTGGTGGCGATACATTGATGACATTTTCATGGTATGGACTAAAGGAGAAGAAAACCTCAAAACGTTTCTAAATATATACCTAAACTCTCTCCACCGTACCATCAAGTTCACTCACGAATATTCCAATTCGTCTATACAGTTCCTTCCGTTCCTTGACGTTCAAGTTCAGCTTAAAGACAGCCAAATCCAAACGGACCTTTACACCAAGCCTACAGACAAACATCAATATCTGTTAAAATCGTCATGTCATTCAAGTCACACCAAACGCTCGATTCCTTTCAGCCTTGCCCCTTTGTGAGATAATTTTTAGTAAAACACAGCATGGAATGGACGTGACAATCTGGTAAGTACCCTGGGTGTGACACAGTGTGAACCCCCCTTGAAAAATCCTAGCTACGCCCCTGCGCTGCAAACAAATTTTTCCTTCACCACCTGTCGTGGAGGAGAAGTGCAAGCCTTCGTGACCTCCTAGTTCATACAAAACTAAGGAAACCAACCAGCGAAAGAGATCAGATAGTGCCTCAAGCAGAAGCCTACAGATGCAGCCACCCACACGCAGTTTGACCCGTCAGTTTATTCAACAAGGTCAAAAGAAATACACTATTTTTACTACTAAAAAGGAACGTTGTATTTATAATCACATAACATGTAATTCTGAAAACCTGATCTATATGATCCAATGTAAAAATGTTTTAAACGTAATATACTGTGTCAATACATCGGAGAAACAACACGCAAACTAAATGAACGGCTTTGATGAACATCGCCGCTCTGTAGAGAATCCACATCATCTTAGCTGCCCTACTCCTATATCAAAACACTTAAATCCACCAGAACACTCATATATGCAACTTATATGCGAAACATATTTATATATTGCAACATATATGCAACTTATGCCACTAGAATTAATACGTCAGAGGGACTTGAGGGAGGGGGGGGGGGGGGGGGAGGGTGGGTAGGAGGGTGTTTGAAAATTGATTGTGCGTACCTCTGAAAAAGTCCTGGCTACGCCCTGTTAACGTGCATGTACAAATCAGGTAACGCAAACACAGTAATATCGCCGCCCTGTTTAACCTTTCACTTCCAAAGTCAAATAGAGACATCTACTGTAGTTCTAACTTTTGAGCCTGTCGATGAAATCCTATGGTGTGACCATTTAAATGAAACCTCTTTAGCAGAGCGTTTGCATGGCACCATTTGTTTTTCAATATTTTACAAAATGAAATTTGGGATTTTTCTTGAATTTTGTATATTTTGCTTGGAGTGTGCCGCTGGGACTCTGAAGTTCTTACCCTATACCAGACCATGTACAACTGATTTTGTAACCCTATACAAGACTAACACCGAAAATCCCTACCTTTTTCCCAACTTGCTATAGTGTTTTAATGGAACCCATCTGTCAACAAAATGCAACGTTACCGCGATGATTTTATTTTCGTTTAGGAAAGGCTCTTTCCGTTTCCGAGTTTCAATTCCTATTTCAAGTCTGAGACCTTGCCTGGCTATGCCATGCTGCTGATGAGTCCTAACTAGGACGAAACAGGTGTGGTGTGCTTTTCAGCAGTTATACTAGTTATCAGCGGTTATAGTTTGAATTGGGTTCCCTGTGGTACGTCACAGTCCAGCCAGCCTTCATAAACAGAAACTACGACGACAATTGTCTCTTTTGTTGTCCCTACAAATATTTGCAATGTATAAAGATTGATCACGAAATAAAATTTACACTGCCAAGCACATGAGTTTACAGTTTATTTCACCACAGTCTCTACACTATTTACAGCCGAAATGCGAGTAATTAGGTGCCAGACCCCTCTCACATTTCAGTGCTTGTCAATCAAATATTTATGAGTTGTTCGAAGAAACTCAAAAAATGGCGATGGAGGCTGCTCCAACTTCCCCGCAATTAACAACCTATGCTGCGCAAAATACTGCGACAGTTACTCACACAGTCCCTGCATCGCATACGACCGTAAATCTTATACAACCTGATCAAGGAAAAGGCCTTTACATAGTCGATCCTTCTCAACAGCATGCCTTACAAATGTTCGGAAGTCCCGATCAGAGGTCCTTCATGTCGAACCCTGTTGAATTTAACCCTGCGGCTGGAACAATAACAACGACCGCTGTTTCTAATGGAAATGGTCAAATAACTATGGTAAGTGTTATTAATGGTTTGTTAGGCACAACGTAGGGATGTAGTCCAATAGCATTCGAGTGCAGATTCGGAGTTGGTGAGAAAATATCGTCTCGTGCGTTCGATCTTTCTGAAGACGCGCTTCTTGTTCTATTGTTGTGCGTAGAATTCAATGGTTAATTGCTTAAAATTTCGCCAAGAACGAAAACCATGCGTCACAGTAATGGTTTCTCGTGATCTTACAACGTTTACCAGGTCTCAGGAAACTCAACCTGCCGGCCAAATTGTGAATTTAAAACCGTCCAATCGAGAAATATCGCTCGAACTGCGTCGCTATTGGTCTAAGCGCTGGCAATGTGGATGACTGGAACTTTTGTTTGTATTGAAATGAGTGAACACGCACCTAGAACAAGCGCGAGGAAACAGGATAGATTTTCAAATACCAATCACATCGAAGATATTGTTGTATTTGACGACGAATCTTTAGCGGAGCTAAAGCTTTTCGCGAGAAAGCTTTATTCCTTGAACCATAATATACGCCTTGCATTTTAATGAAGATGAACAGATGTTTTCCTGTTGTGTGCTCGTCTGTCGCTTTCAAAATCTCCTTTTTGTATCGTTCCTGAGTCTATTTTTTACTTCAAAATGCTATTCTCAACATTCGCAATCGTTTCGAAAGTTGTGAATTTGAAGTTGTCTTCGAGAAAGTAAACATGAACTAAAAGCTTGCTAATTATTAGTGCAGCAACTTCGACATTTTATTTATCCACGAAGGCGTCGAGTAAATTTTTTTACTTTATTTAGCGTGTAAAATCAGGTCAGTATTGCTCTCTTTTTCTGTTTGCTTTACGCTTTTGTACTTTGTTTTAGCTGGCAAAAATAGGTTTAATTTGAGTTCATCTTAGGCTGAATTGATATCCTTGTGTCAAATAAAACGATTTGGTTTAATAGCCAGGAGGCATTTGATATTAATTCATAAATAATTATTTCCCACACTTCTATTGGAAAAGAGAGAACAAATTAGACATGGGCTGTGTTTTTTTTGGGAGAATCCGAAAATAGATTTGTGGACTCAGATCATATGAGTTCTTCACAATCAAAAAATGAAAAATCCAAAAATGGATCATTTTGTGGTAATAAAACCGTTGGCATGCAAACGTATTTTGACTTGCTTGTGATCATTTTTTCTCTGCTTCAAGAAATATTCAAAATGTGTGCACTAAAATCTTACCTGAATTGACTATAGCCCCATTCGCACCAATGCTGAACGGTATTTTTCTAAACCAGTTTTAAACTAAACATTTAAACATGTTTAAGCATTGGTATGAATGGGGTTTATGATATAGAATCGCAACAGAAACAAAATAATATAGTGTATGGACGAGTAAAGTTGCACAACAGACTGCTTGTCAAATGTACATTTTTTTTAGTCTGTTTCCAAAAAAATCTCAAAAATCTGGATTTAGATTTCATTTGATGAATGTCACTGGAGTTCATAATCCATTTTTTGGATTTTAGTAATAAAATGCACAATCCAATTTTTGATTCAAGAATCTGGATTCAGATTCCCCCCCCCCCCCCCCCCCCAAAAAAAAAGAAACAGAAAAAAAAAAAAACAGCCATGTTCTGACGAGAAAGTGATTTTCATACATGTAGAAAATGTTTCCTTGGTTCCATTAGTTTTCAGGGATGAAATTTGGACAGTCTGAAACAGCTGTGAAACTGCTACTTTGAGATAAACACAGTCACCAGTCTGTCTTTAAAGTGTATATGACAGATATTTTTTTATTTGCCTGATGGAATCTACATGGTGTTTTGATAAGAAAATCGAAAAGAGTTTTTTCGATATCGATTTTCTTTTCCGTGTTTTAGCTGTCTAAAAACGTGGAATTTCACTTTCGGTGGGTTACAAAACCGCGCAAGAAGAAAGACTGGAAATAGTCCGGTGTGACGTCAATACAAGAATGCTGGTGTCGCGGTTTCTCGGTTCCTCACATTTTTTGGTGCGCCCTGAGGAAGAAACATGGTTCTATTGAGGTGTGTTGTCTATGATTGTAGCAACACGTACCAAAAAACAGAGGAACTGAGAAACCGCGACACTGGCACTACACAACACTGGCACGACACTGGACTATTTCCAGTCTTTCTTCTTGTGCGGTTTTGTAAGCCACTGGAAGTGAAATTAAACGTTTTTATATGGCTAAATCATGGACAAGAAAAATTGACATGACATGTTAAGGAGATCTGATTTTCTTGTACGACTGATGGATCCATGCATGGACAACATGTGGATTTTGATTGGTTTAATTTGTCTGCCCTAAAAACCTCGTTTAACCCATTCGCTCCTACACCGGCCAAAACCGGCCGTACAAGACTCCACTGCTTTAAAAAATTGCAACTTTCTCAATCGCGCGAACATTGCCCTAACTAGCAGTTCTGAGCATTGACTAGAAAGTCCCTCAAATTGAGATACCCAATAAACACAAAAAAGTCAGCGATTTTTGCAGAATATCAGCGTTTGAATTTGGACAATAACAAAAATTACCGTTTTTAACGTCATAGAAAAACAACAAAAATCACGTTTTTGCCTTTAGTTTTTTTTATTCAAATCATCGTGGCAAACCCAAAAGTCAACATTTACAACAAAATTCAGTCCTAGTCCTAGCTTAGCAGTGAATTTTTTTGCTCTTATTCGTTGCTCGGGCCTAGCTACAGCTTCTTATACTAGTGCATACTCACCTTGTCTCGATTTTCAACATCACCACCGCAATGCATGCTGGGAAATAAACAGATTTTTCAACAGCGTCCATTCCGTCCTCCACAATTTTCATATATATACTAAGTCCACAGCCACTCTGACCCACCGCCGAAATTTTGCGCTTGTTGTTTTCTCCTGTGGTCGCAACTTCCAAAATATGCCGCGGTAGGTCGAGAAATTCATCCAGAGTCGAGTCCCAAAGCTACTTCGTTTCCAGGTGGCCATTTTCCCAGTTCAACGAGCAACGAACCAAATTCGTAAACGAAGTACAACACCTAACTCGCTTCATTGAGAAGTGGACTCTGAACTACCTCCAAGCTTAATGATGCTCATCAGGCAGCTACTAAAGATGAAAAATGGCTGTGAACTTACCAAAAATCGTAGATAATTCATATTGGACCCTTTATTGCAAATCAACCAAGCAAAATGAGATCGTCACAATGACGTTTCCAGTAAACTCGAGCCTTCAGTGTTTTAGAACAGCAGCACTTTCAATGGTAACTTTAAATATGGAGTCACGAAATCCTATGGGACGTGTGAATGCAGAAAATCGCTCAAAAACGTAAAAATTCTCAGAAGTGAATGGGTTAAAACAATATTATACAGTGTACCAAAAGAGCTTTAAAAATTTGAGCAACAAACATATTTTTCTAACCACATTTTTGTAAATGACAGATGAATGGACAACCAATAGCAACTCAGAGACTTCCAGTTGCCATGGAAACCTTGGATGAACCACTTTACGTAAATGCAAAACAGTATCACAGAATAATAAAAAGACGGCAAGCACGAGCAAAGCTTGAAGCTGAGGGAAAAATACCCAAAGTTCGAAAGGTACTGTATGTTTGTATTTGTAGCCATTTTGTAATCAAAGTGTAGCTGTTTTATTCTGTCCATTTTCTGAGAGGATTGTAAAAATGTCTGAAAAAGAAGAATTGTAAGCAAAGTATGTAGAAATATACACTAAGCCAGTGTCTGCCCTTTAGACGACCATATTTTTAACCCTTTCACTCCTAGAGCCAGTTATGGAGACAGATAATGTAGTTTAACTTTTGAGTCTGTTGATGAAATCATATGGTGTGACCATTCAAATGAAACCTCTCTTCAGCAGTACTTTTGCATGGTACCATTTCTTCTAACTTTTGAGTCTGTTGATGAAATCCTATGGTGTGACCATTCAAATGAAACCTCTTCAGCAGTACTTTTGCTTGGTACCATTTCTTCTAACTTTTGAGTCTGTTGATGAAATCCTATGGTGTGACCATTCTAATGAAACCTCTTCAGCAATACTTTTGCACTGTACCATTTGTTTTTCAATAAATTTTATTATTTTATCAAATGAAATTTGAAATTTTTCTTGAATTTTGATATGTGGCACTCTTGGGTGTTAAAGGGTTAAGAAATACAGTCAAAGGTTCCCTAAGGTAAGCTTTCACTGTTTAAAAAGAGCAGTGGATATAGTCACTGTGAGCGGTACTACCTTTCCTTGGGGAGAAGGATGCAGTTAAGCTGTTGTGTTGTCCCTGCCAAATCTGTAAAATGAAGTGTTCAAACAGTTTTTTCAAGGCGGTCATAAGTTAAGCTGTCCAATTAAAAGAATGTCTGGTCAGAGAGCTTCAATGGCACAGTTGTAATAATTATTGTAAATAAGCCCAGTAAAGGCTACAGGTAGAGTAAAGTGCCACATGTAGCACATGATCGCTATCTGTTCACTATACAATGTAAAGTGTTGACTAAAATGTTCCAAATAAGTGCCTTCTCTCTTAGGCATTTATTTCTTATGAGGGTCATTCATTGAAGCATTTATTTGAGAGAATGGCATTGATGTTCGAGTTAACAATGGCTATTTTAACTGCTGTAGAAATATCTCCATGAGTCAAGACATCAGCATGCTTGTCGAAGAAGACGCAGCAACGGAGGACGATTTGTAACCAAACCTGGCGAGTTACCCATGCAGGAGGGTGATGGCAATGCAGATGATGGTCAGGTATTCCAGGAAGGTATGGTACCAACACAGCAACATGATCCTCAAGAACATGCATACAATAACATTGTGCAGGATACCGAGGCTAACAGAGTACAAATAGCCAGTCAGGGTGCGCAGCAAACAGAATAAGGTAATTTATATATTTTTACGTATTAAATTTGTTTTGGTAGGCAAATTCATACATGAGCCATGGGTTTCTGTAGCATGAAACAACTGGGAGTATTGCTACATGTACTCTCCCCTGGATGGGATGCAAGTCCATCGCAGCCTGGTTACACTATGTTATCCCACCAGTACCCATTTATACACCTGGGTGGAGAGAGACAATGTGGAACAAAGTTTCTTGTCTGAAGAAACAACACCAAAGCAGAGACCAGGCCTTGAGCAGAACCGCCAACCTTTAAATTGAAAGTCCAACATGCCAACCTCTATGCCACTTCTTATTGTATTCAAGCTAGAATAATTTACCTCTTTGCAGTACCAAGAACAGATTTTCTCAAATTTACAGTACTGTTGAAGAAAATTGAACAAATGAGGAGAAACACTGAAACACAACTGCTTATGAGCTGTAGGATTAGGATTAAATCCATGGACCCAAGGTTGTTGTAAAGCATACATGAAATATTATAAAAACAGCACTTATATACATGAATTAAGTACTGCTCAATAGCTATCATTTGAATAGTCACACTGTAGGATCAAATCCACTAACTCAAAAGTTACAACCGCCTTGTATACAGATACTGTAGTAAACAGCACCTCTTTTAAGCACTGCTCAATAGTTATTGATTCTGCTGGGTTTTTTTTCAGATGCATAGATGTTTTGAGCAACAGTGACTAGTTATGGCATACTTTAAAGTGGTACTTTTTTCTCAAAATTAATGACTTTTAGTTTTTTTTTCAGTTTATTTAAACTATAAGAATCATGCCCATGAAGTCTTTCAGGAGTGTGTATGGGATTAAAATAGTCATATTTGGTATTTACTAGAAAGAACAGGATAGTTTCAGGAGCAAAAAACTATTTGGGAAAAGGCACGAGAGATGGAAGACTACAAACAATCTAATAAACTTTTCTCCAGCACATTTCCTTATATGTAACTAGGTCCAGCTTTGAAATATATTCTTACACTAAAAAGTCTTGTAAAGAAAAACCTTCTCTTTGCTCCTATCGTAATAATGATCTTTATTAATGCTGTTAATTGCATTTGTACAGGCTTGTGCAGTTACCTTTCAGCTTAGAAAACAGAGTGTACATTGTAAATTATGTAGTTACACTGTAATGCAGGGTTGTAGCACTATTAAAAGAGTTACGTAGAAATCATGTAAAGATTAAACAGTGTAAGGGAAAATGTACAAAATATAAATCAAACTCTATTACTTTAACCACGACTCGTAAGCAGTACAGTCAGTTCAGAACAGACTTTCAGTGTAGAAACATTCCATTCTTGTTTTCATAAGTTATGATAACACACTTGAAAGTTGAAGAGAATTTGAGACAGATATGGAAACACTCATCTTTGTCTTATCATTCCATAGCTTTCCTCATTCTCTCAAACTGCCATTTGTGTTACTATAGATGATACATTATAGAAACATGAAAAACGTTTTTAGATGTCAAGTGATAGATTTTTAATTGATTGTAACATGCTAAAATTGTATTCATTTTGTCTGTGACATTTATTAGCCATTCTTTGGTAGAGAGAAATTTAGTAGTGATTGTTAAAAGACCGAGACATGTGTACATGTAATATTTATTTCCAGTTTAAAGAAAGTTTATAAGTTAAACCTAATGTTCCAAAGGAGCAACCTCATTTGGTGGCTAGATTGATGAAGGGCTGGGGGCATAACCAACTAATGTCAAATTTTGAAATATATCACTCACAAATTCTTTTTTTGGAAATGAGAAAGCACTCTCTTGCTTAAGTAATGACAGGAACATGTAAGTTACAGTAAAAGACAGCCAATCAGGCCAAGACCAGGTGTATTTTCACAAGAAAAGACAAAATAGATTTTGTCTACAAAGCATACTATAGGACACTTCACGTCAAAACATTTTTTTTTCAAGAATGTGGGATGTTTTGGTCTAATTGAATCCTTTTTTTCTTCAGCTAATGTTAACCAACCATTATTTTTGCAACATAATGTATTTTTAGCTAAAAAAAAAATTTGAGGGTAAAAAATCTCAATTTGAAATGGGCCCCAGCAGAGGGAGAGGTGGGGAGGGGAGGGCTCAGAGTGAGCTGGCCTGATTCTCAGATAGTCCATGGTTGATTACACTCACTCCCTCCTCTCTCCATCTGCTGTCTTTTGTTTGAGGACTTGTTCTTGACATCAACTGACCGTTGAATATTCCCACCAATCAGAGGACGTACAGTCACATTCTTTAAATTGTTGATGATTATGATGATTACTAACAACCACTCCTGATTGGTGGAAATATTCAAATTTCAAACTTACGGTAATTTCAAATGCCTTCACAATCTTTCATATACCAATTAGAAGTGCATGAATCCTAAGAGGCTGATGTACAAATTTTAATCAGTTGCAAACATACAGTAATAATTAATGTATGTGTGTTGTATCATAATAAAGTGATGAAATCCAGACAGTTGAAATTATTTTTTTTGTGTGTGGGAAATCCCTCTTGCTAGCTGGCTGGCTGGTTTTTTTTCGCCTCCAGTAGTTTATTCAGGCCCTCCTTCCCTGCTTCCACCTCTATTCCTTCCCCTAGAAAATGGCAGTGATTTGATTATCTATTTCACAGTAAGCAAACTTTTAAACTGTTCCTCCCAGTTGGGGATGAGACAACCTTGCTGGCCGGCTTTTCTTTTCGCCCCATCTCAAGCAGACAGTCTGTTCACGGGCTATATGAAAGGTGGTCGCCTAGCCAAGAGAGGTCATGATGATTTGCCTGAAAAAGAGACTAATGTTGAGAAATGGCTGGATTTGCTCACGAGAGAGGTAGTTGCTCAAAAGGTTCTACTTTCATGCTATAGAAACCTGTGTAAGCTCTGGTCGTGTGGCCGCCTGTCGCTCGTGTACGCCTCTACCTTTTTAGTTCTAGCCTTTTGAATACAGCCACATATCCCTCCAGACCATTATTTACAAAGGTGGCTGTATTTGTAGGCCATTAACCATATTTTCAGAAGTAACCCTAAAACTTAAAACTATTACCTTTTAATATCGGGCTGCTGGAGATGAATTGAGCAAAACCATTCTGGCCTTATATGCCTTAGGCACAAACAGGTTTTTATATAATGAAGGATAATATATAGAGAAGTACTTCGAGAGAGAGGCTCGGAGCATGAGCAGAAGTGCGATCAGTTTCCCATTTTAAATCCCATATTTTCTTTTGATTTCCTTTCTTCTAATCTTTTGGTCAGCGGCTCGAAACACGAAAACAACATGGCGGCCAAATGAGAGTGTAGCGGCGTTTTCCGTTGAAATTTTTAACCATTTTGAAAAATATTACCTTTATTGTTTATCCTATTCTTGCAACTAAAACTGTGGCTCAGATATGTGCTGGTCGTTTCTCTGAGGTAAGTGTACCGGAGCTGTCAAAGAAGGATTGATGAAGAAGCCTTAGGCAGGAGTTTTTAAAAGCCCGTCGCGTCGATTATTATTTTTCAATATTTTTCATTATTTTTGAGGCATTTATACTCCTTTAGTCTATGTAGAAAGCTCGTAATGTAAAGCTAGTGTTAAAATCTAAATAATCAATCAATAGTTTTTTTTTCGGCCTTATCACGAACGTTTGAATTAACATTAAATTATTGTTCATTGATCGCGATGGATAGCCAGGTTTAGACAAAATTTTTTATTGTTATATCCAACCTTTGGCTCCATCCATAGCATCTGCTTCAACTCTGATTATTTTGAGTATAAATCTCGTCACAAAATATTGTTTTCACTATAAAATCCATTACATCGGCTTATAAGCATCTATAAATCATCTGGTTCAATTTTGATGTAAGCTTAATTTTGTACCGTACATTTTCTTTCCTTGAAAATGTTATACTTTTTACTTACTTTTTTTTTCATCTTATATTCAATTCTGTATTATCATCTGCTGAGGTTTGGAGAAATAAATAAATGTAAATGGCTTGTCTGAAATAGCCTGACGAATTTCGTGACACATTTAAACCTTTATAAATCCGTAGCAAGAACATCATTAAAACCTGAACATTTTGTGAAAGATTATAACACTCATCTGGTATCCACATACCACGTTCGAAACAGTTTGTAGGATGTATATGTTGCAGGTAAAATCCGTTCTAGGGTTGAACCAGTATTCAGTATACCTGTAGGTTAAATGTGTAAACAGTCTTGATCATTTCCACAAATTATGAAACGTTTCCTAAATATATACCAGTTTCACTAGTATCTGAGCTACATAACTACAATATCTGCAGTGCATCATCTAATCAAGTAGTCATACCCTCATTTCGAACTAATCTCAGGAGATTCTGCCCAAGCGTTATTGGAAGATTTTTTTGGAATAGTATTCCGCAATTGATCAGAGACAAACCATCTAGAAAGATGTTTAGAAAAGCACTTTTACGCTGGTACCTTGCTCAATACTAATGAAACATCTCTTTTGACATTTACCGAGCTATTTTATAAGTTTTCCTTTACTTTTTTACTAAAAAATTACAAGTGTTTTGTTTATACTTAATATATAACTTTAGGGGGCACAATATTAGTTTATCTACATGTGCCCCTCCGATCTCCTCTCCTTCCTTATATAATGTGACTTAATTTAATTATTATTATCTGTAAAGGTTTGGACTGAGAAAACAAATAAATGAAAATGAAATGAATGAGTCTTGAAATCAAGGTAAGCTAACCGGCCTAACCTTAACACAAAGCCAACTGTCACACCTTGCACAAAGCTTTGTGTTAGAGTTTATAGCTAAGGCGTTAGGGTTAGCTTACCTTGATTAAATACTGGGTACACATTTAACTTAGATCGAATGCTAGCTGAATGGGGATCTAACCTGAGATCGGATTTTAGCTGCAACATATATGTTGTGGTTCAATTTTTTCTTTGGTTTGAAAATTTTCAAACCAGTTTGATTTTTGTTTTCCTTTGTCTCAGAATATGATAATGAACATGAGACAAAGGAAAATAAAAACTAAACTGGTTTGAAAATTTTTAAACCAAAGAAAAATTTGAACCACAACATATACTTTAGATTTTTGAATTTTTATGACATCATGTGCAAACCAATAATTTCTGTGCATTTGTGTTTACTTGTGATGATTTGCATCCAGTCTCAAGCCAGATTTCACATGCAATTTCTCCCAGTGATGTTTATGTTGGTATCAAAGAAGGCACACTGATGTGAAGCTGCATTAAAAGGGATTTTTTTGCAACCATGAGTTGTTACCTCATACTCAAGCACATGTACAAAATACCTGGGTCTGTGTGGGATATCTAATCGAATGTTCAATAATTAAACTTAATCACACATCAATCATTCGATTGGTTTAGGTAATTGAATAAAATCAAACTCACAAGAAAACTCAACTCAATTGAATGCAATAATGTTTAATTTCCAAATGCTCTGCAATCGAACCACAACCCAACGTTTAACTGCTGATAACTTCTGTTTGTTTAAAGTATTAAAGTATCACGTATCAATAATCATCATATTATACTCACATAAGATTCAATGTTCAATTGGCAAACATAATCAAACAATCCACAGGGATATTCTTAGGATTGAAACTAACTCATTGTGAATCAAGCCATAATTTTATACTCACGAACAATGATTCTTTGTGGGAAAAACTAAACTCAAAACAATCCCATGTCCATTTTAACTCATGAATTAATATGAAGTCTCGAACAAGTTATAGCATTGGGTAAAAACATTTCACTTGATCAACGGTAATCACTGAGCCTAGGATATGTAATGGTCACCTACAGTACATGTTCCTTACCCATGGGGGTGGCGTGGGGAGGGAGGGGAGGGTGGAAGTACAGTTGGACACGGGGTGGGAGATTGGTGGAGCAAAATGCCTAAAAGATGGGAGGGTCTGAAGGTGTGCAAAATCTTTTATTTAATAGAGTATTTCGTATTCACGATCTGGGGCTCATAGGAAACTGATCTATTTTTAAATCCAAATTCACAGTAAATATTTTTAAACCATAGTACGTTCCGGAATCTCATATCCCAACAGTGTACCCATCACTTAAAATATGAGTAAATCCCGTCCTTACTTCCTAGGGGTAAAATCTGTGACAAATCAACTATCTATTCTCAAACTGATTTCTTTCTTTTGTAGAATCAGTGACCAATTTCCTACCCAATGGTCTTGCATTTTGACGGAGGATACAGAACAGCTACTGAATGCAAATTCTTGGAACAAGTAGAAGAAGAGTTAGCAAAGTTTCAAACTACTTGTAAACACAACAGTGTTCTTGTCTTCCCCCCTCTGGGTGCTTGTTATCGTTATTTCATTCACCAGCTTGTTGGACTACATGTAGGTTCCAGGCTGCAAACAGTGTCCATAGGCCAAGGGCAACAAAGAAGGACTGTGGTTTACTTTGCTTCAGGAAGGTATTACTCTTCTTTTGAGTGTCATTTTGGGTTTGTCTCCAATCCATATTTATTACTTGGGCGTAGCGACCAAGTATTAAAATGCAGTTTGGTCGTCCACAAATGTGCAGTATTGCACAACTCTGGGGACGGCGGGATTATTCAAACCTTCACCGCGGTCACACGTCCGAGGCGTTTTTTGTTTTATTTGGTGGGATTCATTTAGAATTAAGTGGAAACGTGGGCAAGGATGTATAAAATAATTAGTTTATGTAACTATCTTTTTATCTTTCCGGCTCAAAATAACGAGCTTCTTTTCGATCGTTGAAAACTGATCAAAACACTTCGTGCCTGAGCAAAATTGTGTTGGCAAATGGCGCCGACAGTTCTGCGGTTCATAGTTTTCAAACGCTTAGAACTTTTTTTAGTAAACTTTCAAAACGTTTAGTACTGAGTGTTGACAGTATATTGTCAATATATGAAACTTTTAATAAACAGTGAAAATGACAACCTTAACTTTGAAGTACTTTGGTTAACTTTTGCAAATTTCTCTCGTTTGACCGCGGTGGAGTACACCTGTTGTTTGTTGATGCGAGGCGAACGTCACAAAGTGCGAGACACTGCGAAAGTATTTGACACTCGCGATTAATTCTACGATACCTTCATGACGGAAACCCGCTAAAGCATGTTAAAACGAACATGAAGAAGATAATTTAGACGAATACATACATAGCGCTTATTTAATAAGAAGTGAACAATGAACAGCGAAGGAAGAAATATAAGCGTGGTAGGAATCCCAATTAATTTCACTTCTTTCGGTTGTTTGTCTTTCATTAATTTTTATTTCGTGAAGTTGAAGGAACAGAACAGCCAACTGAAACTTTGGGTGCAAAAATTCACCGCCGAGAGAAGATGTAAACAATGCACGCGGTGTCTTGCGAGACGTTTCTTGCGAGTTTTGCTTCCGCTAATGAATGTTTCTCGGGCGATCACTTTTTCATTCAATTTTCTTTTCTGTGTTTCGGATACAGAGGAATAAAAACTGGATATATTTTCGTGTGTCTGATTGCGAGATGTTTTATGACACAGCTGCGTTATGCGTTACTGGAAAGGTTTTAAATTACTTTCTTATTATGCAAATTGCAACATTTTTACCTCAACTGAAAAAATATATTTCAAAGGGCTAAATTTGTTTCTCTCCTCCTAAATTATCACTTCTGTCGTTAACTTTGATTAAATTTATAATTTTCATTCAAACTTTATTAATAATAATGGCGGGAATACTTCCAGCAAAACTTTCAATTGGAAAAGTTGTTTTGACCTCGGGTCCGCACCAGGCAATTACATCATGGCTTCGAAAGGCTACTTTGCGGCTACATTTGCATTCACTTCAAAAGTGTCGGAAACACAGACCAGCTAGTTACAAGATTTAGCTAAAACCAATAACAACCATCGGGAAACTCTGACATACGGCCTTTTTTTCAACAGTAAGTACAAAGTAGGCATCGATTTGTATTTTTCAGTATGTACTCGTCTTTTGACACAGTGGACACGCTACTTTAATAATTTGCGTGCGATCTCGCACGCTAAGTGTACTGTGTCTTCTTGTTTTAGACGGTTAACGCGCTTCTTTGTTAGACTGCTCACACTATCCGAATACTCCCAATCATCAAACCGTGAAATAAAGTGCATGCAGATTCCCAAGACAATTATTCTCCAATATGCCTAATACAACGACCCTCAAGTATACGCTCCCACAGCGTCTTGTTAATTATATTTTATGAAATAGTATGTATGTTTGTTTCAGAGAGATACCTGAGATGGAACAGTCCCCATTGGATACACAAAGGACATTTTTCGGAAGAGGGAGGGGCAGGTACAGTTATTAATATTTTAATAGTTTTAATACTTACCAATAGGTGTGGTATAGTAAATGAATGGGGTTAGTTTCTAGAGAAACTGTGGTGCTGCGTCGGTGGGGGGATGAAACACGAGAATTTAGTTTTATCGACTGAGTCGATAAGGTAAATTGACCACCATAAAATAGGTGTGGTATAGTAGACTGTTCTGTAGCAGTCCTTTACTGGATAGTGGAGCAGACAAGCAAATCACGTAAATCGGCGATCAACTGAGCGAGATAAATTTGCTTGCTCCAGTCTCACCGAGCTTGTTTTCATGATTAGCTATACAACTGCCTGAAAAGAAACAGCTAGTGGTCTAGTGCAACTATAAAGATCAAGATGTTGTTTTTGAGTGAGCTTACATGAAGTGTAATCTCACGCTATGTCATGGGAAGTGTCTGTAAGTCCGTGGCAGTCCAATCTTCGGGTTGTCTTCGGTATCACGGCGCCTGGTCTCGAACAGATATTGTTTATTTCCATACGAACGATGAGAGCACAAACACGCGAATATGAGCGAGGTTGAACACGAAGTGCTGCGAACTGATCCCGGATCATCCCGGATAACGAATGACGTATTTTCGATATCAAAAACACGGAACGTGGAAAAGCAACCACGTTTTTTCGCCGTTGGAGAAAGAGAGGTAAAAGACTCGAAAATTTCCGTGTTATATTGCACCAGTAATCAGGCACAGCATTCAAGCAATGTGTCTATTGTTTTCACGTAAAGAGTTTTTCAGATGTTTTGAAGGTGTAGACAAAATCTTCGCCAACAAAAGGTTCCCTAAATCACCGAGATGTAGTTTTAAAGACAGCTGTGATGGCTGCCGAGTGACTTGTGCAGTCCAGCATTGCGAATTGCTCCATGTACAACATCTGGCAATCCATAACCCTGTCTCAGGGTCATATAATTCCCTTCTGGGAATATTTCCTTCGGGAAACGATGAATTCTCTTCGGAGAACAAATAATGTCTTTAGAGACACAAATCTGGGTTAAGTGCAGTTACACTAAAACGTTGAAAAGTTATTGTTTGAAAACGTTGATGTTACTAAGTTTAAAATGTAAGTTAACTATACTTGTTACAGCTACCTATTTACATTCCAAAACAACTTCGTTTCCAGGCGGCCATTTTTCCAGTTCAACGAGCAACGAGCCAAATTCGTAAACGAAGTACAACACCTAACTCACTTCATTGAGAAGTGGACTCAGAACTACCTCCAAGCTTAATGATGCTCACCAGGCAGCTACTAAAGATGAAAAATGGCTGTGAACTTACCAAAAATCGTAGATAATTCATATTGGACCCTTTATTGCAAATCAACCAAGCAAAATGAGATCGTCACAATGACGTTTCCAGTAAACTCGAGCCTTCAGTGTTTTAGAACAGCAGCACTTTCAATGGTAACTCCAAATATGAAGTCACGAAATCCTATGGGGCGTGTGTATGCAGAAAATCACTCAAAAACGTAAAAATCCTCAGGTGTAAATGGGTTAATGAAGAAAAATAAAGGTCACGTGACCAGGGCTTTTGACACCCCCCGGCGAAAGTTAGTGTTAGGGATAGTTCAAATCTAGGGTTAGTGTTAAGATTCTAGGGTTAGAACAATTTCTAGGGTAAGGTGTAACTTGGCTCAGGGCCAGGCCTAACTTAGGGTTAGGTCCCAGGTTTGGGGTTGGCCAGGTCACGTGATAGGCAATAGTATCAAACTTGATCAACCAAGATGAACTGACCCTCGACTACTGACTGTCACCAGCTGTTCTAACTCCACCTCTTATGTCTAGTTTTGAAAATCACCACCCCTTGAAGTTGGCTTTCATGCAACTTTCACCTTTGCACTAAATATTGGCCAGCAACTAGTACCCTCTCCCCCAGATCTTGATGCATATGCCTGTTTTCAAATTAAATAGTGATGACATGTTCCTAGTCTTAAGGGTTTTTTGTTTGACTGGTTTAAGAGCCAAAACTATCAACTGTAAGAAAAATAGATTTTTTGATTAACCCATTGACACCTGAACCGCCCGTAACCGCCCGTACAAGACTCCACTGCTTTAAAAAATTGTAACTTTCTCAATCGTGCGAACATTGCCTTAACTAGCAGTTGTGAGCATTGACTAGAAAGTCTTTCAAATTGAGATACCCAATAAACACAAAAAAGTCAGCGATTTTTGCAGAATATCAGCGTTTGAATTTGGACAATAACAAAAATTACCGTTTTTAACGTCATAGAAAAACAACAAAAATCACGTTTTTGCCTTTAGTTTTTTTTTATTCAAATCTTCGTGGCAAACCCAAAAGTCAACATTTACAGCAAAATTCAGTCCTAGTCCTAGCTTAGCAGTGAATTTTTTTGCTCTTATTCGTTGCTCGGGCCTAGCTACAGCTTCTTATACTAGTGCATACTCACCTTGTCTCGATTTTCAACATCACCACCGCACTGCATGCTGGGAAAAAGCCAAAAATTTTGACAGCGTTCCATTCTTTCCCCACACATTTCATATTTACACTAAGTCCACAGCCACTCCGACCCACCGCCGAAATTTCGCGCTTGTTGTATTCTCCTGTGGTCGCAACTTCCAAAATATGCCGCGGTAGGTCGAGAAATTCATCCAGAGTCGAGTCCCAAAGCCACTTCGTTTCCAGGCGGCCATTTTTCCAGTTCAACGAGCATCGAGCCAAATTCGTAAACGAAGTACAACACCTAACTCGCTTCATTGAGAAGTGGACTCAGAACTACCTCCAAGCTTAATGATGCTCACCAGGCAGCTACTAAAGATGAAAAATGGCTTGTGAACTTACCAAAAATCGTAGATAATTCATATTGGACCCTTTATTGCAAATCAACCAAGCAAAATGAGATCGTCACAATGACGTTTCCAGTAAACTCGAGCCTTCAGTGTTTTAGAACAGCAGCACTTTCAATGGTAACTCCAAATATGAAGTCACGAAATCCTATGGGGCGTGTGTATGCAGAAAATCACTCAAAAACGTAAAAATCCTCAGGTGTGAATGGGTTAATGGTGCATCTAAGTGGCCATATTCCAGAATATTATAAAATGCTCAAGGAAATGCACGCGCTATGATTGGTTAAACTGGGTTCATTATAACTTGATAAAGCACGCGCGTGACGTAAGGTTCATTATAACCGTTTTTATTTTATAAAATAAATAAAAAAACTTGTTCCTTGTGCATTGTTGAGTTATATAAGCACTTAGGAATTTTTAAGAACACGAGAAGTGCGAGAAGCACTCGCCTTTGGCTCGTGCTTCTCAATCTCTGCACTTCTTCTGTGTTCTTAAAAATTTCCACGTGCTTAACTCAATAATGCACTTGATGCGTTTTTTATTTCTTTAAGAATACACATCTAATGGTCACAAAATATTATTCATAAAATTATAGTAATAAAGATTTTAGAGTCACTGCGAGTGGATAACCAAACATTAAATAAAAATATATCCCGTTAAATTGTATTTAAATATTAAAGTGTCTATAACCCCAGAAAGTTTTTTTCATCAGAATAAATCTTTGTATTGAACTGAGTAAAATGCCGCAAAAATTTTTGCTTTTGCTTAAAACCTCGATTTTTTATGGCCCGTCAAAGTTAGACTTGTTTTCCACACGGCCAAGTGAAGCGGAGACTGGGACTAGTGACGTCATTCCAGGATATTGTCAACAAAGCCGATCCGGTCTCAGTCATTCACATGTTGATTTCAGTCAGCCGCGTATTTGTTTCGTACTTGCGAAGAAAAAACCTTTATTGACCTTCATTTAGTTTAATAGTTACGTTTAGTGGATAATAGCCTCGAGCAATGTTGGTTTAGACTACAGCTCAGGAAACAGAAGCTTCGGAGACCGCAAATTACGAGTTGGTGTTCAACAAAGAGAACACCGTCATCGATATATCTTGTATGTTATAAGTCGTTCGACTTTAACAGAAGTCTCTTCTACCATACACTGTAGGTGTTGCGAGGGGTCTATTGTTTTCTATATCATCAAGTTGGATCGTACACACTGTGATTTTCTCTTGTTTGTTCATATTATGACCGTAGTAGTGCCTTTGTCTGCCATCTAATATTTATTTTAGAGTTATTTTCAACTCCTCAATCGCTTTGCGTTCGTTGTATGGCAGGTTGTTCTTAGGCTTGGTAATCTCTATTTCAGTGAGTTGTAATTTCACCTCTTCTAGGTAGCTTTCTAGTGCAACTGATGGTTGAACTGGCAGATTCTAGTTTGATCTAACACGAAAGGGGTGTTGTGTTCTATCTTCACCATGATAAATGTATTTGGAGACGCGTACGCATTCGTCTTGCGAATTGATTAAAATCTTGCATCAGTTGATGCTTTTGTGGTTTTCTCTTGTCACGGGTGTAGGGATAAACTTAAGCCCTTTTGAAAGTAAGTTGATTTGATCAGTTGTGAGTTCTATAGCGGAAAGGTTCTTTTAATGTGTCCTTTGTTCGACTCATTAGTTTTAATCTGTCGCTTCTGGCGCGCTATATTTTTGCGCGTATTGTGTTTCTTGTTTCGTATTTTCCGTTTCTCTGTATTCTTTTCCCTCTTAATTTTATCTGTACACTCAGATAATAGACAAGGATAGGATGCACTTCATTTATTCTTATTTGCTTTCTCTAAAGTTTCCATAATTTTCTTAATTTATCTATTTGTGCTTGAATGTTGTGGGCTGACATTTGTACATTCCGTGATACATTATCAGTGCTAGCTGTCACATTCGTTTGTTTGTTCTTAGCTCGGTCTCGATTTACATCAGTATTTCTTGATGTACTAGGTTCACTAGATTCAAGACTGAAACATGATTTTCGCTCAAGGTCTCTTAGTTTCACTTTGTTACGCTTCGGTCGTGGAATGTTTTTAATGCTCCGAGCAGTTTACGCTCTGTTTCCTTTCTAATCCTGTTAATGTCGGTCTTGAATTCTGGATCGGGTCTCATCTTTGCCCTCGCATCATAACGAAATGTTTTTTTTTTTGGCAAGAGATTATATTCTCTATGTGTGTCTCTAGTTTGCCGATCGATTTTTCCGATGCCTTTATCCAACTGTCTATCGACATTTCCAGGGTGGTTTTCTCCTAAGAGCGTGGACGCTTTCTAGCTCTTTTGCTGTCGCCGTTGTTTTATTCACTGCTGTGATGTTGTTTTCTATCCTGCGTTTCACAGTAGCGTTTACGGCTTTCTCTGCGCGGTGGTTGAGCATTGCTGATTGTTTCTTCCTCAGAACTTGGATAATCTGGGAGCGGTGCATTCAATCCTTCGTCTTTCATCTCGGTGTCGTTTAATTTGTCTGGCTATTCTGTGGCGATTGGTTTGGCACGAGGTGGTCTCCACAGAAAATCTTTAGTAGAAAATCTCAAGCAAGACTGCAGTTTCGGTTCTACTTTCTACAGTTTCGGTTAAACTCTCCTTTGTTAATTCAGAAAACCGGACAGTGAAGTCCTCATCTGTGAAGTTCTTCGAACACACCGACAAGTACTTGGTGGGCTTCCAATGTGCTCGCTTCAGTTTAACAAAATCGACCCTCTTTTTTCTTCTTTTTCGTTTCTCCACCTCTTCTTTACCATAAAAAGGTATTGTGTGGAGAGCAATACCTTCTTTTTCGTTTGAAGGGTTGCTACAGCCAAATCCTACACAACTCTCAGGCATTTTTGTGTTCCTGACCGCAGCGAGACTGTCTTCGATGATCGAGAGCGAAAAGATATCCTGGAATGACGTCACATATTGTGCTAGACCCAGACCTTTTCGACTGATTCTGCGACTCGGTCATGATTTTTATTTTTGTGATTTTCGCAGACTTTGAAAATTCATCAAAAATCGAGGTTTTGAGCAAAAGCAAAAATTTCTGCGGCATTTTACTCAGTCCAATATAAAGATTTGTTCTAATGAAAAAAACTTTTTGGGGTTATAGACACTTTAATTAAAAAAAGCATGTTTTAGTGGATTTATAATTAACAACAAACATTTTTAAGAAACTATTCTCGACTGTTTAATTCTTATTAAAAAATGTGGTGAATCAATTTCATATTATATTTAATTAATATTGGTTCAATGACAGATTAAGCCACCTATTTTTGTTAGCTCTTAAACCATTAATAAAAGTGTTTTAAAAACTGTACTTTTTTATAACAGAAAGGAAATCAGGCCTCCCCTCCACAATTCCAAAAAAAGAAAAATTAAAAATAATAATAATTAAATAGTGATGGTGTCCAGAGCAATTCAACAATAATTTTTGTTTTTTACTTTTTTACCACAGGCGAACAAGGCGACCTGACCAAGCACTGTATGTTCCAGGGGCACTAAGACAGGCAAAACGTGAGTGGCAAGAACAAAACTTAAGCACAGAGAGTCCAATTAACAGGGGCGGAAACATAAATCTTTCTACAAACAATACAAGAGCAGCTGCTAGGAATGATGAAAGTGCCATATCAAGATTCACTGCAAATGATAACACTGACTGCAACAATATTGATAACAGAAGTGGACAGAATTGTGAAACTCAAACAGTTGAATCTTTGCAAGACAGTAATCCCGTTTCTAAAAGAATCGTTGATGTTACCGAGGGAACAGGCAGTATCTCTAGTGATGCGCATGAACAACATGTGAATGTAAAATCGAATTGTACTTCAGTTCAAAGAGTTGTGAATGATAACAAGGAGGTGAACAGGGAGAACATGATAGAAAAAGATGGTGATCAAACAGCTCTGAAAGAGTTGAAAAATGAATTGGCAGTCGGAAAAGCAAACTCTACAATGATCCTTGTTGAAGAGACTCCTAATGCATCACATATCAGAGATGAAAGACAGGAAAGAGACATTTCCATAATTGTAAAAACTGAAAGCAATGCCAGTGATAGGCAGATTTTAGAGGCCGATTCCAGCAACAATGAAATCAAACACGCAGTTGATGACCAAAGAATAGGAAATTTACAGGTATGCACATGTGTTATAAGTTATGACAGAGAAGCTGAAAAGGATTTGATGGCTGTTTATGAAAACTGCGGGGCCTCAAATGACAAACCTTTGAATGAGGATAAAAGTGTGACAGAACAGCATCATGAAATAAAATGCAAAACAAATTGCAAGACAAATCCCATAAAGGAATTAAACCTTAAACAAGATGACCCTTCACTGGAAGAATATAAAGATTTGATGGTCGATGGAAAGGAATCCAAGTTGACTGGGGATATAAAGGTAAAAGCTGATCATTCACCTGAGATCTCTGTAGTTTATAACAGTGATTGTGATGGTGGAGAAAAGGTTGGACATGGTGAAAATTGCACTGAAAGCAAGCTTGTTCAAGTTCATTGTAGGAACAGTGAGGGTAGTGAGGCATTAGCAATGCGTAGTAGTGATGCTTTTGATCATAAAGGAGAACAAGCCAAAAACAAAGCAATTACTCATGAAAATAGTATGCAAACTGCGTTTAGCCATGGCGAGATGAGTTTAGAATGCAGAGATCCTAATTCAGGCCCTGAAGGACTGTTGTCGCAAACAGGCAAGCTTCTTGCAAAATTTGATGATTTAAAAACTTGTGGAGATGATTCTTCAGATCAACACAGAGCTGCCAATGGACATAACCAGGGTCTCATAGAAAATGTCATTAAGCACTGTGAAGAAAACACTTCAATGTCTGATTTGACTGCTGATCAATCCAAGACAGTTAAAGAGGAGGCTATGAAAGAGGCAGGGTTAAAAACACCTCAAGTGGCATCAAGGTCAGCTGACAAAAACATAGCTAATTCTGTGAATGACCATGAAGTTATTTCAGATATTCGTGATTCAACCTGTTCAAATGATGACAGAAAGTTAGAATCACAAATCAATGATTGTAGTGTACTTGTTATGAATTCAGATACAAGGGCTGAAGAATCAGAGGTTCCTTTGGAAATAATGGCAGAAAAAAACCAAGCAGTATCTGATAAAACTGAGGGAGGTTCAAATTCAGCGTTTTTAGAAGGAAACCAAAATGGTGATGAGCTTCAAACAGAGCTGCAAAAGACATCCAAGAAAAAGAAATCAAAGAAGGATAGGAGTAAAGACCAAAAGGATGACAAAACAAAATGCAAGGAAAAGGGTGAAAGAAAGAAAAAGAAGGAAAAGAAAAGTGTGAAAACAGAGAAAAGTGACAAAGAGCAAGTGTTAGATTTAGAAGGGGAAATCAAAGAAGGAAGGAAATCAAAAACAAAAGTGTCGTCTACTAAGAAACAGAATGAGAAAGATTTGAACACAGGTGTTAAGGGATCTGATGGTCATAATGGTGATGGTGGTGCTGATAGTGACAACTGGGAATCACATTTCAATGAGAGTGGGGATTGTCTCAATCCAGAACATTCAGAAGAGGTAAAAGCAATTTAAAGTAAACTCAATGTAATGTCAAAGAGAGATGAAAATCTAATTTATTTTATAAACTTAATTAGGCAATGAAAAGCCTGCTCCATTCTTGATAACGAATTTAAGGAGACAGCCCATTTTTGTGATCTGTGGATTCAAAACTCTTCTCAGTTATTGGCTATATACACTCTTGAACTCTTTATAATTGTATGAATGCTCAATGAAAAATTTAATATTCATTAATTTATACATATAACCAATGTATTATTTTAATTTGTTCTCCATTTCTTCACAGAATGTGGAGGAGGCTTATTAGGGTTTTCAGCTGCGCATGACATGCACTTGTCATGCTTGGCAGCTCACCAGAAATGAAAATACTGCATAAAATCGTGCAAACCGGAAATAGATCGTGTATAAAATATTCCTCTTTATCTTGAAAGTTTGTTCAGTGACCTAATATCCTGATTTTTCAAGCAGTGTTCAGTATTTCCTAGACATTCTATTGAAAGCAAGAAACCCTTACTAGCCTCCTTAATTAAGTGATGCAAGTGTAACTTGTTTTGTCTGTTTAGTTGTCAAGACTTACAGGAATAGAAAACCCTGAGATCCACAAGACTCAGTTTGATTACTACTCTTTCACTCCAAGGGAAGTTGAACTGGATGATGAAGGTATGTTCACAGGCTTACCATCCTCAGTTTGGGTGGTGTGCTGTGCATTTGTAATGGCTGTATCAGCTTAAGAAACAAAGGCTCCTTGCTAAAGGCCAAATTTAGGCCTCTGAAAGCAGTATGTACAACTTGCTCTCTACTGTTGAGTGAGTCAAACCATTATTTGAGAATACCACTTTTGCGAGCTGCCAATGGCCAAAATAAATACAGGGGAACAGATATTCATGGTTTGCAACCACGTGACAAGGCGGCCATGTTGGTGGTCAATACAATACAATTTTTGTCGCAGAATTTGCATGAAAATAGAGTTTAGTTCCCAGCGGAGAGAAACGCTTTTGTTCTTGACCACCAACATGGCCGCCGTGACATCACGTGCAAACCAGCAATAGTACTAAATTCTATTATCAAGGCAAGTTCCTGCTTCTAGCACAATCTTGAATTCTGTCTCTGTCCTAAAAAAATTACTATTATTGAAGGGCTCCTGGGAAGAATGTCCTAAGTGCCTTTTGGGGTCAAATATTAATTTTTTTTTGCTCAGAATCACTTGTCAGCTTTAAGCAAATTAATTATTCATTTAAAGCTCATTACAAGTGATTTCTTTTGTCTAATATTAAGTGCTGCATTGTTTAAGTTAATTCATTGTTTGGGAAAAATAAAGAAATATATTGACTTAGTTAATTCTTCAAATTGACAGAAGCTTTTTGCTAAAAAAATTCCAATTAAAAATCCCTTTAGTATACATTTCCTGGACAAATGGGCCCAAAGACAGCTAGTCCACCTTCAGCATGTACTTAAGTTTTCGATCAAGCCCTTCAACTGCAAAATATCACACAACAAATCCAAACATCCAAACTGTTCTTATTTTTACTTGTTCTGTTCTCCCCATCTAACATGATCTTATCCTCTTCACTTCTGGTTGCACTGACCAGTGATATTACCAGACTGATTAGTTACTAACTATTGGTAATTATTTCAATAATTAAAAGACCAAATTTACTACAAAGCCCAAAACTAAAATATCTGTCAAAAAAAGGAAATGATAAAAAACTCAGTCATGATTTCAAAGTTGTGTGTGACATGAAAGAGGGTCCTGAAAGGGGTAAAATGGGAACTGGGATTGGCCTGTTTTTGCCCTGGGAAATGGGATTTGAGTCACTGGGACTGGGATTTGCTCACTGGGAATGGGAAAAAAAAACGTCGAAATGGGAATGGGACAGTTGTCTTTGAGCATGTCCAGTCAATGCTTAACTAGTCTTAACTAGTCTAACTAATTCCCTTAGTTTGGCAAACATCAGAAAACTGTTAAAAGTGCCTACGATAGGAATATCAGATTATTTTATTTTTCCCTTGTCTTGCGGTCAACGATATTTGTGTACAGCAGTGCAATCAAGCCAAAAAAGCTGAGCATGCGTATTTACATGTTAAAAACAACATGGCGGGATGTCAGACTACCTGCAGGCAACAGGAATGTGAAGTGGCAGGAGAATACAGTAGAACCCTGCTAACTCGAACTAAGTGCGATTTCTCTTGGATTTGGCCCCATTTTTGAGTCATTTTTACTCGGATAACTCGAATTCCCCGCTAACTCAAACTATTTTTCGTTTCCCTTGGCCCAAATTTACCCCGATAACTCGAACTCTGTTGTTATATGACTTCTCAAAATACAGTATCAAGAAAATAAGCTGCTTGTTATCTGATTCTAACTTCGAACTGATCACGTATTTAACATTCTTTTTACATATTTAGTTGGACTGTAGTAATACACTACAAACTTTGTTTATATTGCAAAAACATGAACCCAAATGTTAAAGTTAGGGGCCGTCGACATATTCCCCTGTTCCGTCCGGTGGACGTTAAGCTCAGACCCCCCCCCCCCCCCCCCCCCCTCCCCCTCCCCCTCCTTAACCCTTTCACTCCCAAGAGTGCCAAAGATCAAAATTCAAGAAAAATCCCAAATTTCATTTTGTAAAATATTGAAAAACAAATGGTACCATGCAAAAGTACTGCCAAAGAGGTTTCATATGAATGGTAATACGATAGGATTTCGTCCACAGACTCAAAAGTTAGAACTACACTACATGTCTCCATATTTGACTCTGGGAGTGAAAGGGTTAACGTCCACTTATGGTATTGTACATGTGCGTTTTTTATATTTTTGTATGCGCTTTTATAATAAAGATATTGAAAAGAACATATATTAAATCAACTGAAGCTTTGTCTTCCAAAGAACAGAAGAAGATGACGAAGAAATACACCTTATTCATAAATGGCGGCTGATTTATTATTCTTTTGTATTTATTTTAATTAGTCTCACTAGCCTTGTTGGCATGTGCAAAATTCAAAAGAACTTATACTCTAAAATGAGGCTAGTGAGGCTAACTAAAATAAATACAAAAGAATAATAAATCGGCTGCCATTTATGAATAAGGTGTATAATTGTTTCGTGGATTTCATGTGACAATTGTGAGGCGTGGTACCACTGTAATTGCGTACCAAATAGACTCCAAATACACACAACTTGCCAAGTGAGGACGAACTCATAGAGGAAATCAGCTGGGTTTGCCATCTATGCATTGATAATGACTAAAACGAGTTTTTTTATCAAGTTCAGTGGAAGCTAAAATATTGTCGTTTAAGTTTTTCTTGTGTTTAAAACTGAATAGCTTAAGTGTCTCAAGATACAGTATTGTCGATTAGGACAATTTGGTGTTGAAATTTGAAAAAAAAATCACGGTTCACAAGCTGCCATACAAGGGGATGTGTCCCGGGATGTGTGCACAGATGTCGAATGTAACAGCCACAAACGTAAAATAGTTTAAAGTTGAGAACCTGTAACGTTCTGTTCCTGTTCTGTTCAAGCTCATGAACGCGATTGAGAGAGGACATCTGGTTTTGCATCAACTTTGTAAGAGACTTTGTGGGGAATTTTTTTTGTTTTCTATTGAACTGTTTTAATATGTTCCCTTTATGTACTGAATTAAAACATAAAGTATTGAAACTATTTTCAGTTTTCTTAAAAAAAGACATCATTGCGTGAGTTTTGGCCCAAATGCCCCACACCAACGTCCAAAACTGGACTTCTTCTTACCCCCCCCCCCCCCCCCCCCCCCAAACGTCCAGCAGGGAGCAAGGGAATATGTCGACGGCCCCTTACACTTACAGTTTGTTGTAGCTCAAAGTCATAATCTTTGGAATTTCTTCCATACGCAATTTTAGCGATGTTTATCACAAAAGTAGATACTAAAACTATGTTCACGCTATTTTTCACCAACCCTGTTAACTCGAACCCCGGCTAACTCGATTCCCTTCAGAGTTCGAGTTAGCGGGGTTCTACTGATATGCGGATGTGAATAGAAAAGAGCTGGTATGAAAAACAATGGGATTTTTCCTGAATTCTGCTAGTGGGAATGGGATTTGGAGGCTGAGAAATGGGATTTTGAAAAAAATTGGGCTGGGAAATGGGATTGGTACCCCCCCTTCAGGACCCTCATGAAAGCAATGGAAAACTGAACTTATTTCAATCTATACTGTGGTTGCAATTCATGGCTGTTAATTTGGATTTCCTTTCTTTCTCAGAGTTTGGACACATCGTGGAAATCTACAACTTTTCTTCCGAGTTAAAGACACAAGACTTGATGCAAGCATTGAGCTCTTTTAGGTGCATATTATGCATCATTTATTCTTATATCATTCTGTCAAATTTTTAATCTCCAAACAACTGCTTTTGTTTTGCTCTACAGAATCTTTTTATCCATCTAAGTTGTATATTCAAGGTGGCATTTGGCAAGGAGATAATATAAGCTAAGCGAAAGTTTGCTATTTCAGTGGGACAGTGGCCAGTTTACTGTAACAACAGATTGCCCATTTGATATATAAAAAAGATAGTGTTTAACCCTTTCACTCCCAGAGTCTCTTATGGAGACACGTAATGTAGTTCTAACTTTTGAATCTGTGGACGAAATCCTATGGTGTGACCATTCAAATGAATTCAAACCTCTTCAGCAGTACTTTTGCATGGTACCATTTGTTCTAACTTTTGAATCTGTGGATGGAATACTATGGTGTGACCATTCAAATAAAACCTCTTCGGCAGTACTTTTGCATGGTACCATTTGTTTTTCAATATTTTACAAAATGAATTTTGGGAATTTTTCTTGAATTTTGATGTTTGGCACTCTTGGGAGTCAAAGGGTTAAGGGTCTTTTCAGAAACTAACTGCTTTATACATTATTTTATTATAAATTATAATTTAGAACTTTTTCCTAGATTCAGAATGAGGTGTTAATAAACTTGTTAAAACTGTTTTGTTCTCTCTCAGTGCTTCGTTTTATCCAGGTTTATTCATGTATTATGTAGATGATAATTGCAATCAATTTATATATCATGTTTTTTCAGGAGCAAAGGATTTGACATCAAATGGGTAGATGATACACATGCTCTGGGAATCTTTTCAAGTCATATCACAGGTGAGATTAATGGTAACAATTTGATAAAATATTTCTTTTTCATACCAGCAAAACTTGTTAAATGTGAAATAATTATGTCTTCTAGTCTGCAAGAGATCCAAGTAGGGGTAGGGTGTTCCCCCAGGGAGTTCTGGAGTTTAAAACTGATGGGAGACCATGCTATAGGAGATTTTGGGTTGAAAATGTTTGCCCAGGATAGTTATATGTACATCTAGATAACCTGGCAGGATTTTTTTTGTCTTAGTTTATAAATAATAATAAACATATACACTATTTATTAATAAAAATAATTCCATTATTATTAAGTGAACGTGATTAGTGCTTGTCACCCCCAACCAAACATACAGAGTAACCCCCCCCCCCCCCCCTCCCCAGGACCAAGGGTATAAAAAAAATGTTTGGCCTCTTGTCTTGGTAGTTCTCACTAAAAACTGATAAACTGATCACAGTTTTTTTTCTTTCAAGAAGTTGTGTGATACATTCCTGTTAGTGTTTTATAAGCATTTTGTGTATGATAAAAAATACTAGAAAAAATTAAGTATTGTTCCACATAAGAATGATTGATAGCAAACTTCATTGCAGCATTGGCTCTTTCCCACATAGAATATCTTTGATTTCAAGAATAAAGGAGGACCTGATGGTTAATAATTATATTTCATTATAAAAATAAAGAAAATCCATTTGCGTCAAATAAATTTTAGGAAATGTTCGTGCTTAACCAATCAGAATAGCAGAAGACAATAGCTAACAATTTTGCTTCTTTGATGAAGTTCCCCAAATAAAATTTCTTTTAAAAATTGTATGTTGTGTGATGGGGTCTCAAATTACTTGAAACCTTAAAAAAATTAGACAAAATGCACCTTGAACCTTAACTTTTTAGCGGTTTTTGAGTCTAGGCCAATGAGATCACTAGTTTTAACAATAAAAATTCTTGACATTCCATCGTGTTTGACATTCCATTGCCGTTGGCGCTATCCTTCTTATGCGGATCATTACTTAAATATGACAAACTTAATGCAGTTTGGATCCAAAAACATAAAAATCCCAATTTATTTAAAGAATCTGACCCACCCAGTTTGCATTGCGCACCTACGTTGGTTCATCTGCCATTTTCAGGGCCCCCGAAAGTCCATACTGTATTGTACATGAGAAATTTATTGGTGCAAGAGGTGATATGCTTGCCCAAATATGGAATAGAGCCATATCATGACAATAAGAGAAGCGCACAATGCAAACTGGGTGGGTCAGACTCTTTAGGTAATGCTGCACATAAGAACTATAGTAAACTTCATTGTTCTGCAACATTGGCTCTTTCCCACATAGAATATCTTTGATTTTAAGAATAGAGGAGGGGCTCATGGTTCATAATTATATTTCAATTATAAAAATACAGAAAATCCATTTGCATCAAATATATTATAGGAAATGTTCGTACTTATAACCAATCAGAATAGCAGAATTAAGACAATAGCTACTAATTTTGCTTCTTTGATGAAGTTCCCCAAATACAATATCTTTTAAAAATTGCATGTTGTGTGATTGGGTCTCAAAATACTTGAAACATTAAAAAAATTAGACTTTATGCACCTTGAACTTTAATTTTTAGTGGTTTTTGAGTCTAGGCCAATGAGATCACTAGTTGTAACAATGAAAATAGTTGACATTCTATCGTGCATTGCCATTCAGCACTATCCTTCTTATGCAGATCATTACTTAATTCCTTTAATTTCTCAATTCTTATATTATATTACTGAATCTATAAAACAGCTCAAGAAGCCATAAGATTGTGCTCAAGTCCGTTAATGAAACTCAGACCTGTAAGTCGAGGAACACCAGAGTCCAGAAGGAAAGCAACCAACTGTTTTGGTATGATCATGTTAAGTATTTGACTTGGTACAATGACTGCATTAATTTGTTGACAGCATAATTGTCACAAATACTGCTTACATTAAAGTTTTGGAACCACTGCAAAACTAAAATTTGTGATAATATGGCACAGGTCATCATCTGTTTGTGTGGTGGGTGTGCTCACAGTGCATCTGTAATGGACATATTGCCTTAATAAAGGCAATTTAGGGCTCTTTTAAAACTGATGAAAATAAAATAAAAAACTTCTGCCATCTTGTTTTACTTTGTTTTTAAGTGAGAGAGTAAGTAACCTTAGTTTATTAAAGGTTAGTTAGATTTTGGTTATTTGAGGCTTGCAAATGCAGTATTTCCCAAATAAAATTTTGACTCAAACTGTGTGTTTAGTCTCATGCCATAATAGATAAATATAATTTTAATCCTTTAGTTGATAACTTTTTAATAAGGGTTATTAAAATAACTCTTCAAGTATAAACGAACACAACTTTGTTCCCTTCTTCGATTCCCCCACCCCCCACCCCACTGGCTGAATCTATCAGCTTGCAAACTATTAACAGAACAATCTACTGCTCTTTCAGAATTCCTAAAGCCCTACAAGGAGAGGCCCGAGACCAGTAAGCTGCTAGCTGATAGGTTGGTGACAGGAGCACTTGGGATGAGATCTAAAATGACCAGGGAAGAGAGGGCCAAGGAGAGAGAAAAACTCAAGGAAGCAAAAGGTACTTGACAATGATCCCAAACTGGCATACCAGGCATTCTTTGGCACGGAGGGGAGGGGAGGGGAGGGGAGGGGAGGGGAGGGGAGGGGAGGGGAGGGGAGGGGGAGGAGGAGGAGAAAGGTACTTCACCACTGAAAATGCCTTTAAATCCTTTCATTCCCAGAGTCAACACTATTATTGTGACAATAGACTTGTAGTGTAGTTCTAACCTTTGAGTATGTGTACGAAATCCTATGGTGTGACCATTCAAATGAAACCTCCTTTTCTGCAGTACTTTTGCATGGTACTATTTGTTTTTCAATATTTTACAAAATGAAATTTGGGATTTTTAATAATTAAATTTTGATATTTGGCACTCTTGGGAGTTAAAGGTTTAAGCACTTATTCCATAGATTAGGCATTGTAATCAGGTAGCGGAGGATGCAGATCATGTTCAAGGGCACCAATTCAGGCAGGGGAACCAGTTTACAAACAATTTTGATGAGTGCTACATTGTATGTCACTTTTGCCACAAATCCCTGGTTAAGTTGTTGTTTAAAATATTTATAGGTACAGTCGAACCTCCCATAAATGGACACCATCGGGATCAGAAAAAGTGTCCGTTCACGGGAGGATAGAAAATGTAGTGTTTGTATGTGGCTAGAACCACCACTTATGGGAGGTGTCTGTTTTAACTGTACTGACAAGGTTCTCAGCACTGAATGTGAACAGACTAGCAACTGCTTCAGTAACTAGACTATGCAAAATCAAACTTTACATAAATTATTATATGTATAATGTTAATACTGCCAATGAAACAACAGATAAAATTTTTGCAGTCTCCACAGCTTGGATAACTTTTGCTTGTTTGTTATTTTTTTTTAATTTGTATATTTTTCTTTCAGACAAAAAACAGCAAGAAAAAATCCAGAAGGCCCAGATATGGGGAGATTAAAGTGTAATATACTGTTTCAGGATTTATTTTTCAATTTTTAAAAGCTTTTAGCTTTTGTATAAACTTTCATCATGTAAAAAAAATTAGTTGTCACAAATTTTTATCAACATTTTATAAACTATTTTCAGTTATATCTTATGCTGTATCAATAAAAGTCTCATGGAGAGAAATTGACTGGATGCGTAGTTGCTTTGAGCAAGGTTTGTTGGCTAACCACATCCAGTAAAATCTCTAGTAACCAGGAAACAGGGTCTCAACCATACAATGTGGCTTAGCTGTGAGAGTGAATTGATCTGGTGAAGAAGGTGCTTCGCAGTGATTTGTCTGAGAAAATGAAATTTGTTATCATGAACATAAGTAAGGACTGGTTCCCACTAGCGACATAATCAGAAGCGTAGTTGGAAGCGTAAGGAACCTTATGTTCTAGTGGAAATTAAAAAACGAAGTCGCAATCAGAAGGATCAGAAGGTTTCCTTTTTCTTCCGATTCCGTCGCTTACTATCCGCTTCTGTCGTTTTGATTTCCACTAGATTGTAAGGTTCTTACGATTCCGATTTCGCTTACGTCGCTAGTGGGAACTAAGCTTTAATGACCTCACCAAGAGTCTCTCAGTAGCTGTGACCAGTTCCTGGAAGATCTGGGTTCAATTCCCATCAGGGACTCAGATTTGTTTGTTTGTCCCATGCTAGTACCATGCAGAACATTACATCTTTCTTATTTCATGACCAAGCTTAAAATTTCCATCTTTTTTCTTTAGCACCACACAGGACACTTTCAACATCGCTGATCCTAGCAGTATACGTCTTATTCCAAAATGGCGGCTGTCCGAGGCGATCTGGGTCAAATAGCATGTAAACGAGGCATCAAGGGCTGCTTCTCCGGTTTTTTTTTTTAGCATGCATGCCCTAGTAAATTAGTCTATCTCGCCAAGAGTCTCTCGGTAGCTCAGTAGTTAGAGATCATGCTTGTGACATGCAGAACATTACATATTTCTTAATAATATTACACTCTGGGAGAATTTCAACAGCTTATTGTAGTTCTTTGAATTGAAACAAAAGATACATTCACAAACACAACTGAGAAATGTTTTCATTTTATATTACCGGTACTTTCAAAAATGAAGGTTTCATGGCACAACGAGAGCAAGAAAAAAACAACACATGTACAATAATATCACTCAATAATGAACAAATAAGTATTTACAAGCAAACGGGGTTTGCTAAGAATGAGTAAGAAAAACTAGGTTGGTATTTATATAAAAACAAAGCTAAAGACAACTAATCCTCTTGTATCCTCATAATATTCTGTCCAATGCTTCCATTATTACAATGCTATTTCCTCTGATAACCTAAAAAAAAAACCAAAGAACTGGAATTAAACATTGTGTATTTCACTTTGATCATCAACTTTATTGTTTACAAGAGGTACCACGGCTGTGCGCTGGCTAGCATATTTTGTAGTGATCGAGCGCTTAGTTCGTTGCGTAATGTCTAGGTGCCATCTTGGAATATGAAATTAGAGGAAGATTGGGGAGAGTACAAAATGCGACCATTGGGGGGGGGGGAAGGGTCAGGCAGAAAGATGCCCCCTTCCTGTTCAACCCCATTCCAATCACCGCTAAAAGTCTGATCATTACGTACCACCATTCCAATGTTATGTTTTTCCTGTGCTGAAACTTCCTCCACAGCTTCGTCTAACACAAGGTTCATGAAGGGATCAAAACCTCTTAAAACTCCTGTCACATGTCGACCGCCATTCAGCTTCACTGAAATATAAACCAACAATGCCCGCATTTTACTACTTGACTTTCACGCACACCAATTGTGTCAGTTGATGAATCTTTTCAATCTTATACCATTTTAAGCATCCTTTTATAGCGTGCTTTCGCGGGCTAAAGGCTCGCTGTGGAGCCCCATACTCATAGAACCTACATGTATGCCCGTCATTTTTTTATGTTTGGGTTTCTTGCGGTTTCGAGTCGCTTCTCATTGGTTGCTGCACAATGGGAAATGTCAAAATCAAATCAAAGTGTTCACGGTTTTTGGATTTGCACAGTAAATGATGCAGATAACAAAGGATTACCAAAGATGCAAGAAGAAGAATATTGTAAACACTTTCCATAAAACTCATCCATTTTGCATGAGAAACCTCGTAGGAATGATGAGCATGCACGATATGACTTTTTGCAAGTCGACCGCTGTTGAAATGTGTGGTTCCAGAAAATATCCATACCTCTCCCACGGATGGTTAATGGAAATTCCAAGGGGGAGGGGGGGGGGGGGGGGGGGGGCCAATAGGCAGAAATTTCCAAGGGGCTGGGGGTGTCCACATGAAAAACTTGTCCGGAGGGTAAGGAAATTCGCCGAAAAATCGTAAGCAAGGCACAAAGTAAACTTATTATACTTACGTGAATTATTTTGATACAAGAAAAATTTCGAATGGATGAACTTGTACGGCTGAACAGCAGAAGAAAAATTTCGAACGGCTCACGGAGAACGGCTTAACGGCAAAATCATAATTCTGAACGCGGCTGGCTGTGAATGGCTGAACGGCTAAAGAATTATTTCAAACAGCTCATGCTGAACGGCTAAACAGCAGAAGAAAAATTTTGAATTGCTGGCTGTAAATGGCTAAAACGGCTATTGAAAAATCTTGAGCGAACAATGAAAGACACAAAGGGATATAAAGTTCCGAATAAATTTGACCAAGAGCGGCCAAAGGTGATCTTTAAATGATAAGATGTCAATATTGGCAAGTTGCAAAATGCCCACGAAAAAAATTACCCACATTTTTAAAGAAGACAAACGGTACTACAAAACAACAGCTAGTGTGCCAAACACCCAAACGAAAACGGTCGAAAATAGGTTGAAGACCAGGAGTTTTCTGACAACAAGCATGCAAAACCAAAATGATTTTTGGGTCACTGTTTGAGTCATTTACGCTCAGTTGCTGACAGCAACAATATTATTAAAATCAAAACCCGAGTCTTTTTCGGTCTTAAAATCAAAACTCTTCAAGTAAATTGCACGCTTAATGTTTATATTTACCGAGCACTTTATTAAGAACGATGAAACCATCAGATTAATACAGTAACTGTTCGAGCACTGTATGTACGAAGCGTAACTCTGCGTTTTGCTAAAATTTGCATACGAAACAGTGTTGGTAACGCAACACACTATTTGAGTCATTTGACTGTCCACTTCAAGAATTCTGTTTTCTTTGTAGTTTTGCCAGACAAAATTAAGACTAAGCTTTTCCAAACTCCCTGCTTTCATTTCCAAGTATCATTTCGGCAATAGAATGACTACGTACTCTGGAGGTGCTTCTACTTTTGACATTTGCAAATTGCGTGGTGAGCGAACGAAAACAAAAATAAATCAACTGTTAAGTCACCAGCCATCCCGATAGCCGTAAAAACAACTAGAAATCATTGTTTTTAATCGTTTGTCAACGGATAAGCGTAGCCGTTAATTTTTTCATCTACAATTAAGTGGCAGTCCCGCTAAAAGTGGTCCGCTCGATTTCGCGACCAAAAATAGTTTCCCTTTATTTTTTGCCGGTGAAAAGGCTTTGGTACACATGTATGAAATACACAATTCTTTTTTTCAAATTCTTTATTTTCGCCCTGCTACAAGCAAAAAACTAATTCAGGCGCCCTCTGCCTTTTCGACGTTGATCGGAAGACGAAAATTGATGGTTTTTGAGAGGCGCTCTACGTAGAAACAAATGCAGTTGAAGAAATTTTGTTTAGGTCATGTTTCTAAGCTAAACTTGAGTAGTTCACAGGCAAAGTGTAAAAAATTTCAATAAAATGTTAAGCAAGCTGAGGCAACTTAAAGACAACCCACTCTGAAGCCTATATTCAGACACTGAAAATGGGGCAAGAATGAGGGAAAATTTCTCAAACGTTGCGGCCTAAATTTGGTTTTAAAACCACGTCACAGTAAAGTTCTTACCTTATTTTATCGAGTTATAAGCTCAAACATGTGGGTATCTCCCGGGTTCGCAAGCGAGAAGAGATTATAATCAGCCATTGACAGTGTGTTTACATAATTATCAGTCGTGCCAAAGGTCATTTGCATTACTCTTCGGATCTTCCAAAATGTTTCTTTTGAGGCTTGAATTCGATTGTAGTTCTCCAAGATAAATGTCGACAGCTTCTTCAATACTTCTGACTCAGAATTAGATCGAGAACAGATGTAAAAGTTGCAATAAGTTGAATAATCTTCATGGCGGCGACACAAGGCTCGATCGACAAAGCAAACAACGAAGCTTTTAGCATGTTTACGGAGAAATCTTCATCAAAATTAGTGCTTGATCCAAATTCTCTGCTCCAGTAACGAGTATTAAAGGTTTTCCACGTCCCTACAATAAAAAGAAAGTCACAGTTTATTCTTATCCACGATTTTATACTGTTGAAATTCACCCGGAATTCACCCGTGGTAGAAACTAAACTTGACCATGACATGCAAATACTGTTTGAAAAAAAAATCAACGACAACCAGAAATTCCACTGCGATACATGAACTACTCACCGATGAGAGGTTGAAATATATGAATAACTTGAGTTTCAGATTCGTTTATAAGGGCTTCTCGCCAAGCGACCGCAGAAAGTTTTCTTAGCTTGAAAATGTGTAGATCCGTTACATCGCGCATTCAAGAGGCCAACTACCTTTGTCACACGACCTTGATAACATTGTGTGACAAGTTATAACACAAGCCAAGTTCTCGAAGACCTTGTAACGGATCTACACATTTTAAAGCGAAAAACCTTTTTGCTGTCGCTTGGCGAGTAGCCCTTATAAACGAATTTTAAACTCAAGTTATTCATATATTTCAACCTCTCACCGGTGAGTATTTCACGTATCGCAGTGAAACTTCTGGTTGTCGTTAATTTTTTTCAAATTATACGATATTTGCATGCCACGGTCAAGTTAAAGTTTCCGCCAGGGGTGAATTTCAACAGTATAAAATCGTGGATCAGAATAAACTTTGACTTTCTTTTTATTGTAGGGACGTGGAAAACCTTTAATACTCGTTACTGGAGCAGAGAATTTGGATCAAGTACTGATTTTAATGAAGATTTCTCCGAAACATGCTGAAATACCTCGTTGTTTGTTTTGTCGAGCCCGGACCGTGTCGCCGCCATGAAGATTATTCATCTTATTGCAACTTTTACATCTGTTCTCAATCTAATTCTGACGCAGAAGTATTAAAGAAGCTGTCGACATTTATCTTGGAGAACTACAATTGAATTCAAGCCTCAATAGAAACAGTTTGGAAGATCCGAAGAGTAATGCAAATGACCTTTGGCACGACTGATAATTATGTTAACACACTGTCAATAGCTGATTATAATCTCTTCTCGCTTGCGATCCCGGGAGATACCCACACGTTTGAGCTTATAACTCGATAAAATAAGGTAAGAAATTTACTGTGACGTGGTTTTAAAACCAAATTTAGGCCGCAACGTTTGAGAAATTTTCCCTCGTTCTTGCCCCATTTTCAGTGTCTGAATATAGGCTTCAGAGTGGGTTGTCTTTAAGTTGCCTCAGCTTGCTTAACATTTTATTGAAATTTTTTACACTTTGCCTGTGAACTACTCAAGTTTAGCTTAGAAACATGACCTAAACAAAATTTCTTCAACTGCATTTGTTTCTACGTAGAGCGCCTCTCAAAAACCATCAATTTTAGTCTTCCGATCACCGTCGAAAAGGCCGAGACGGCCTGAATTCGTTTTTTTGCTTGTAGCAGGGCGAAAATAAAGAATTTGAAAAAAAGAATTGTGTATTTCATACATGTGTACCAAAGCCTTTTCACCGGCAAAAAATAAAGGGAAACTATTTTTGGTCGCGAAATCGAGCGGACCGCTTTTAGCGGGACTGCCACTTAATATAGATGTAGATACTAACATTAGACGTTCGAATGGCTGAATATTTTTCCGAATGGATAGCCCTAGCCGTTCGAATGGCGGAAGATTTTTTTGAAAGGCTAGCAGCAGCCGTTCGAACGGCTAAAGATTTTTTTAGCACGGCTAGTAGCAGCCGTTTGAATGGCTGAATAAATTTTTTGAACGGCTAATCACGAAATCACAGCCGTTCGAACAGCCTCCTGCCGGCCGTGGACGGCTGATGAACGGCAAGTGAACAGCTTCAACGTCTCGAACGGATAGCCATCAGTATCGTTTTCGCTTGAAAGATCACAAATGTTGTGTGTAAACCAAGTGAACGTTTGAAAAGGGTGAATTTGAAAAGGGTAAAAAGATTTTTTTCTAAAGATTTTTTTAGCACGGCTAGTAGCAGCCGTTCGGACGGCTGAATAAATTTTTTGAACGGCTAATGTGTGGTTCTAGAAAATATCCATACCCCCCCACGGATGGTCTTTCAGTTTAGACCCCCCCACCCCACTGGAATTTCCGTTACAGGGGGTTCTTTGACGACCCCCCACCCCCCAGGAATTTCCGACTTTTGTTTTTACCCTTTTCAAACGTTCACTTGGTTTACACACAACATTTGTGATCTTTCAAGCGAAAACGATACTGATGGCTACCCGTTCGAGACGTTGAAGCTGTTCACTTGCCGTTCATCAGCCGTCCACGGCCGGCAGGAGGCTGTTCGAACGGCTGTGATTTTGTGATTAGCCGTTCAAAAAATTTATTCAGCCATTCAAACGGCTGCTACTAGCCGTGCTAAAAAAATCTTTAGCCGTTCGAACAGCTGCTGCTAGCCTTTCAAAAAAATCTTCCGCCGTTCGAACGGCTAGGGCTATCCATTCGGAAAAATATTCAGCCATTCGAACGTCTAATGTTAGTATCTACATCTATATTAATTGTAGATGAAAAAATTAACGGCTACGCTTATCCGTTGACAAACGATTAAAAACATTTCTAGTCGTTTTTACGGCTATCGGGATAGCCGGCGACTTAACAGTTGATTTATTTTTGTTCTCGTTCGCTCACCATGCAATTTGCATATGTCAAAAGTAATTTGAAACCTTTTGGATGTAAACATCTCAGTCGCTATTCAAAAAGAGAAGCACCTCCAGAGTACGTAGTCATTCTACTGCCGAAACGATACTAGGAAATGAAAGCAGGGAGTTTGGAAAAGCTTAGTCTTGGTTTTGTCCGGCAAAACTACAAAGAAAACAGAATTCTTAGAAGCAGACAGTCAAATGACTCAAATAGTGTGTTGCGTTACCAACACTGTTTAGTATGCAAATTTTAGCAAAACGCAGAGTTACGCTTCGTTCATACAGTGCTTGAACAGTTACTGTATTAATCTGATGGCTTCATCATTCTTAATAAAGTGCTTGGTAAATGTCAACATTAAGCGTGCAATTTACTTGAAGAGTTTTGATTTTAAGACCGAAAAAGACTCGGGTTTTGATTTTAATTGTTGCTGTCAGCAACTGAGCGTAAATGACTCAAACAGTGACCCAAAAATCATTTTGGTTTTGCATGCTTGTTGTCAGAAAACTCCTGGTCTTCAACCTATTTTCGACCGCTTTCGTTTGGGTGTTTGGCACACTAGCTGTTGTTTTGTATTACTGTTTGTCTTCTTTAAAAATGCGGGTAATTTTTTTTCGTGGGCATTTTGCAACTTGCCGATATTGACATTTTATCATTTAAAGATCGCCTTTGCCGCTCTCGGTCAAACTTATTCGGAACTTTATATCCCTTTGTGTCTTTGATTGTTCGCTCAAGATTTTTCGATAGTCTTTTTAGCCATTTACAGCCAGCCATTCGAAATTTTTCTTCTGCCGTTTAGCCGTTCAACGTGAGCTGTTCGAAATAATTCTTTAGCCGTTCAGCCGTTCACAGCCAGCCGCGTTCAGAATTATGATTTTGCCGTTAAGCCGTTTACCGCGAGCCGTTCAAAATTTTTCTTCTGCTGTTCAGCCGCACAAGTCCATCCGTTCGAAATTTTTCTTTTATCAAAGTAATTCACGTAAGTATAATAATTTTACTTTGTGCCTTGCTTACGATTTTTCGGCGAATTTCCTTACCCTCCGGACAAATTTTTCATGTGGACACCCCCAGCCCCTCGGAAATTTCTGCCTATTAGCCCCCCCTCCCCCTTGGAATTTCCATTAACCATCCGTGGGGGAGGTATGGACATTTTCTGGAACCACACAATCACATCCGTTCGAACAGCCTCCTGCCGGCCGTGGACGGCTGATGAACGGCAAGTGAACAGCTTCAACGTCTCAAACGGATAGCCATCAGTATCGTTTTCGCTTGAAAGATCACAAATGTTGTGTGTAAACCAAGTGAATATTTTTTAAGCATGACACAGTTGTGAATTTGAAAAGGGTAAAAACAAAAGTCGGAAATTCCTGGGGGGGGGGGGGGGGGGGTCATCAAAGAACCCCCCCTGGAACAGAAATTCCAGTGGGGTGGGGGGATCTAAACTGAAAGACCATCCGCAGGGGGTATGGATATTTTCTGGAACCACACAATGAACCGTTTTGCGAATGTTGCGTATATTGCGTATTTTACAAATTGACATTTGGGGATATTGCGTATTTTACAAATTGTCATGGGCGTATATTGCATACATTGCATTGCGTATATTGCGTTGTGTTGCGTTGCGTATTTTACAACAAGCCACAATCTATTATGTTAATTGATCGATTTCCATCGATTATCGATTGATATCGATAATCGATGCTAATCGATGGTTGATTCCCATAGATTATCGATTAATATTGATTATCGATGACAATCAATAATCACAAAAATTTTTGCGATCGACTGTCCACCAATTATCAACATCACTCAATTAATTGATATCGATTGTCATCGATTGTTCAAGTCCTGTTAAATAGTTAAAGACTTATCGATCAATACTTACATGATAACCTTTTATCCATGTATCTGAAATGAAAAAGTATGCAAAATAAGTTATGATCACCAAGATCTTTTCGGAAGTTCAAGCTTATCGAGGGATTCAAAGGACAGGTCTATTGACAATAAAATTGTTACATAAAGCTATAGCTATTATACAAGCTTGACTAGTTATATAAAGAGAGACAGAACATGCGATGCTAAAAATAAACGCATAACAGGACCACTCTTTTTAGCAAAATGCAACAAACCTCCCTTACATAAACTAGCGTAAAATCCTAGGCTAACTAACAGCTGTTTTAATACTAATGAATGAAAGATTGATTACTTTCTACTTTCAAGCTTTTCTGTCCACATCTTACAAATGACAACTCAGGTAACCTGTTTCATAACATCAAAAACCGATAGAATCCTATGTTTTGGACGAACTAACCCACAAAACATATCAGAATTTTAAAAAGACCTACTTACTTCTTTAACTCTGGCGGATGTGTTTTACTCATGACTGATTTTTAGTGATATAAAACTCTCTTTTTCGAACGCTTGGCCTTGGATCAAGGGAGACGTTTCTTGACGTTCTTGAGCCGCCAGTTTTGTTGTTCTGCGGTATTCTCCGTCACGCTTTGTACGTCATATACGCTAAACCGTTTGATATTTGCGCGCCGAAAGTAGCGATTTTGCTGTTTGTGATATATTTTTACTTTTGCGGTGTTTGAATAACCGAGATTAGCTATTTTCTTCAAACTTTGGAATGAATACAACATTCTGCGCTTATCACAATCTTCCTTTTCGTCGCGAAAACGCAAAAAGGAACAACATCTATTACCAGGTTGTTCGCAGGTCGATCAGTGGTTCCAGTCTTCGGAGAGATTTGAAAACCATTCGATTTCTGGTGCAAAAGAAAGACTCTAGCTTCCGTGAAGTGTGGTGTAAAAATACTAAACATCCTGTTGGATTTGACAGCCAGCACTTGTTTTTCGACAGATTCAGAACTTGCTACACGTGCCATGGCTTCGATGGCAAACCAGAGCTTGTATACCAACTCTCTGCGTGTGAGAATTCCAAAAAGATTGAAACTGCTTTAGTTTTCGAGAGTCCGGTGGATCAAAACTCTTTTGTCAACTGCACTGAATCGAAAGGGTATAAGCCATGTTTGCTTGCCGTCACGAAAGATGGCTGGTTGATTCGCCATGATTTAAACACAGGAGATGTATTGCAGAGAGTCTACTTATCAAAGCAGTACAGATTCAAACATGTGCTTTGGGAATCTGATTTGCAAAGAGTCGTGCTCAAGTCTGTGCATTTCTCCAGTCTCAGCAGGCCTTTAATGTTTCTGTCAATTTTTTGGATGGCTCCTTTAGAGTTCCTAGGTCTGATGCCTATAGAGAAATCCATCTTTGGTCAGGACACTGTTGATGCCACAGCAAGCAATGGGTTTCTGGTGATCCTGCATCAATCAAATAGAATAAGATTTTACAGCTTGTTGGATATCTTAGAAAAATACCGCTTTGCTGCAGAGTTAGGGAAAAACTTTGCAACCTCATCATTTGACAATGATGTCCGAGAAATGTCTTCCTCGCTTGATAGAACCTGTCATCCATTCATTGTTGGAGCAGAACCACACGGGCTACCCATCAATGTCTCATTTACTTCAAAACCTGTAGTTTTGTTTGAGGTCACCAGCAATCAGCATGTAATCTCATTTGGAGGGTATCCATGGCACTACATTGCTTGTCCTCAGTCCCAAAGCAGTGTGTTTCATGTTCGTTCAGTAAAAGATTCAAAACTTGTAAAGAGTGGAGTATTAGAAATGGACTCATTGTCTGTTGAACCAGACCAGGCCTATTTCCATGCCGATAACAGTGGCCGCATCATTCATATTGGTCCCCATGCAATCAAGTAAGGTCAAAAGATATCTTGAACTGATCAATTACAGTGTAGGTTGTTGTACCATTGGCACTTTAAGTGTTTGATGGTGTTTTGGCATCTTGTTTCAACCATCCAATCAGATTCATGAGCTGTCAAATTCCACATTTACATTTTGACAATTGAATGGCTGAGGGCATAACTGCCTTATATTGAATGTTGATGTTTTTCACTCACAAATTGTGTTTTTAGCCCCCCAAAAAAAGCATTCTGTTGCTTAAATATCTGTGCTTTCATGTTAATCGGTGAGGTGTAATACAGATCCAATCAGACCAAAAGATCTCATATCTCAAAAAATATACATGTATGTGTTGGCCTGAAGAGTCGTATAGCTAAAATGCTTATTAGCCAAAAAGTATTTTGTCCTTTTTTTAGAGTAAAAATACAGGATTTTTTGGCCTGATTAGATCTCTTTTACTTTAACTTTCATGAAGCAGTCATCATTTTAGCAAGAAAGTGCTTTCTCAGCTCAAAAACACAATTTGTAAGTGAAAATTGTCAAAATTGAACATAAGGCGGTCCCCTCAGCCATTCAAACTCCATATTTCACAGTTCTTGCATTTTGATATGCCAGTTGGAATGGAAGCCATATGAACATTTTCAATATGTTAAAAACAGAAAAGCTTGTCAGTAGCAAGGGTATGGCATGAAGCACTGTAAATTTGTCTTAGTTCCTGTAACTGCAATGCCTTAGTCAACTTGAACCAGGGTCAGGCTTGGGAGTGTTTATTTTGTCCCCATTGGGAGATTATCCCATGTATTTTAGACTCATATATATTTTGTATCCAGTTAAAGTGCACTTGAAGTAAAATTTCACACCTTTTTTTTTTTTTGAAAAACCTTTTTGGCCGTGCTGAAAATGTCTCAAATTTCAGGCCTTGGCTAGAGTTTTCAAACTGCTAAAAATAGGAGATCCTCTTCAAACAATAGAGAAAAACGATTGAAAATGAAATAAAGGTGATTTAAACAACAACACTTCATGTGCCACTTTAACTGCACATTCTTGTATCCCAAATTTCTCAACAGGGATGTGCTCTTAAGCAGTGCCTAGGGGCCTCAGGCTTCTAACTTTTGTCTTAAAGCGACAGATTTCATAGCTGGGAGTCGTTGGGCTCCCTGTGATTCTTCTCAGAGCACAGCTTAGTAAATATCCAGTTATTCTTCCAAGAAACATCCCATATCCTGTGCTTTCAATAAGACCCAGCACCCGCCGGAGCTCCGGCGGGTGTCCAGTTGTGAATCACCCAGTAAAATTAATGCATCTCTCTATAAAGGGGAGATATTTTCAGTTCTTATTATCGCTCTCTGACGGGTGCCGTACAAGGGCAGCCACCTACTTAAAATCTTATTGAAAGCCCTGGATATCATATCCCTATTATTTTTTGTCCCATATCCCAATAACACTTCATAGATTTTTTTTATGATAGCCAGGAAGAGTTGGACTAGCTGAAAGTCCTCAACACCTTATGATTCCACGAGTATTTTAGACTATGACAATGGAACTTGAAAGCCAGTGTGTAGTGCATGTGGTGGAGTTTGCATTCTCTCCCCTATTGTAGAACATAACACAAAAGGTACATATGTGAGATGTTTATAACAATCACAGTCATCAGATATTTGTATCTGATTATTATTAATTCCTTGCTGCATTTGTGTAATCCTAATCTTGTATTGGGTGTCCTGTGTGGTAGCCGGATTGAATTCAGCTTTCCTCTGTTTCTGTTTCGACGCCACTTTAGCCCCCACTAATGGTTGATTATTACTAGTTTAGTAAACTGTAGTATCTATTTTTTTTCACTTCAGGTGTTTGAAGCTGTGCCCAGTGGAAACAAAAGTGTCAGCTTTTGAACTGAAAAATTGTTTCTCATTAAATCTGCATAAGGAAGAAAGCTGTACTCAAAAAATCAGGTTTACTTCTTCAGGACGAGAAATCAAAACCAGAAACGATCAAGTATTCAACAATCCAGGTTTTGAAACAGTGTTAGATGTAGATTACGAGGATGAACTTGATCTCTTGGTGGTTCTTCAATCAAACGACTCACAGGACACACCCTGTGGCATAATAGGACTGTATGACAATCAAACAGGATCTCTGGTACACGAAACTATCATCAAAAATTGGATTCAGGATGCTGATCATTCTATTATGATGGAAAAAGATACTATTGTTCACATCACGAAAGATTACTCCAGAAAATTTTCCTGCACCATTTACCGACTTACTCAATAATAAGTAGGCAAATAAATACGTCTAGTGAGTCATTTGTAATCTCGTACAGAGATCTCCCACGGTCAGGCGGAGGATACAGTGCAAGCACAAGTGAGATCTGGGTATGAGATTAAGTCGTTAATGTGTACAGATGTAGTTTTATCAAGTTCCATGTTCAAATATGAGACATTGAATTTGCTAAAGATATAAAATGAAGGGCTCCCTGCAACAACGTCCTGAGTGTGTTTTTGGTAACTTTCACTAAAATTGTATGTTTTAGGCCTTTAAAAGCACAGTTTTGTTAAATTAATGATTTATTATTGTTAAGGTACTTAAAACAGCTCCAAAATGGGGAAGAAAATCCACATCTTTGAGAAAATGTTTTGGGCCCCTATGACACCCTATGGCTCCCAGGACACCCTATGTATCTTTTCAAAATAAAAAATTATTCTGTTCGAAGATAAAAGATTTGTTGACCTGGATTAAATCCTTTCAGTCATATGTACATGATCCACTCATAATTTTGGCAAGTGAGTCCCTTTGGAGGCCAAAAATCCAGGATTTCTGTGAAAATTTTCCAAAAACGCACTGAGGATGTTATTGCAGGGAGCCCTTCAAATACTATATATAAATATTTAACAAGGCTAAGAAAAGGCAATTTTTTTAGTACTTACTGTGCGATGTTCCTTACCGTGAGCACCCAACAAACTTTTTTACAGCCAATCAGAAACCCTTTAACTCCCAAGAGTGCCAAACATCAAAATTCAAGAAAAATTCCAAATTTCATTTTGTAAAATATTGAAAAACAAATGGTACCGTGGAAAAGTACTGCTAAAGAGCTTTTATTTGAATGGTTACACTGTAGGATTTTGTCCACAGAATCAAAAGTTAGAACTACACTACATGTCTCCATATCTGACTCTGGGAGTGAAAGGGTTAACGGGCATGTCTCGTTGTAAAGTTGAGCATGATTGAGTCTTGTCGCTTTGTGTTTATTACAGGAGTGTAAAGTTAGTTACAAAATGCAAAGATTTTGTTCACTTTATTGCTTCACACGTATCTGCAGTTCCAAAAAGATATAAGAATTTGCTGGTGATATTGTGGAAACTTGTAAAAACGTTTGTTAGGTGCTAACAGTAAGGTACGTCGCACTGTTGCAAGGCTAACAAAAGCCAATTTTTTTAGTATGTAAAATTATTAATAATGCCATTATTTTATTAAAAAAGAATTATTATTTTGTGACAAATTATATTAATATTGGCGTACGTCTGACTGTAAAGTTAAGCTGTTGTTGAGGGAGCAGTGTTGGCTATGACTAGTTGAATCTCCGATAACCTTCACCCTCCCCCCCCCAACAGAAACCACAGGTCTCTCAATAGTAACCACAGGACTCTCAACATACAGAGAGGTGCAACTGTAAACAGGCCAATAATTGAAGAGCTGGGGGCATAAACACCCTTTTGTTGAAATTTGAAATTTTTTACTTTCATATTGTGTTTTTGAGCACAAAAAGCATTATAGTTATACAGCATGCTTTGTAGCCAAAATTAATTTTGTCTTCTTTTTCTTGTGATCTTTTGGCCTGATTGGTTCTCTTTTACTTGAACTTACGTGAATATGCCATTACTTTAGCAAGAGAGTGCTTTCTTAGCTTAGCCTGGTTATGTCTCCAGCCCAGTCAATTATTAAGAAACAATGGTCTATGATACAGTTGCTGTAGGCGAAGACAGTAGCAGATCCAGCGGAGGGGCATGGAGTCTGGACGTGCCAATGATATTCCTTCTGCTTGGCCCTTCGAGTAGTTTTTCAGGACACTTTGTCAGATGATCCTTTTGTCCACAGCATGACATACGGATTTGCCTCTTGTGACTTGGCTTTTCTCGTTTAAAATGAGCACTGTATGTTGACCAGCATCAACTGTCTTATCTTTGTCTTGTTTTCATAATTATTCAGCTGGCAATCGACTGTGAAATCAACACAATAGTGTGGTCAATTTACCCTAGGTTAGCAGCCGATATATTATATTATAAATATTATAATTATTTTCAACGTAAAACTTGACAAAGCGAACCCAGGGTAAAAGAGAGTATAAATGTGGCCACAGTTGCACTATCATCTTGTCGCATTCAACGCCATTTTACTATATTATTATTACTATTTTGCTGGATTGCTTGAGCTAAAGACAACTTCACAATAATGGGATAATTTAAACAACCAAACGGTTAAAAACATCATCCTCCTTTAATTTTTGCATTTACTTGTCACGCTTGAATATGGGCTATGATACATGTGATGTAATAATATAAACGCCCACTGTCTTCACACCCATTTCGATGGGCTCGGCTCACAATAAATTAAAATGCTGTACCTTTTTTTTTTTGCAAAAACTAATTCCTGAAATTTAGAACTTATGGGTCAGCGACTGAAAAAAAAAACATTAATTTGAAGGCTTTTACTCGTCTCGGATATTTCTGACCGAATCAAATTAGTTTATACTTATCGATTTAACTGTCGCGTTTATTTAATGCTTCCGGTTTACCAGAAAATACCGTGGTGAACGGCATTACCGTATGATATTTCGCAACATATGAGTAGCCCAAGTCGTCACAAGACGGTTTGGTCAGTAGGATTTGGAGTTTTGGACTTGTCTAATATAGCATTCAGCATGGTTTCAGTGGTTTTGACTGAATGACTATAGCAACAAACGTTCGGTTCGAAGAATTTTAAAACAGGGTACATTATGACTGCCAGTTGTGAACTGTATATTTATAAAATCGGGTAGAATTTTACCTGATTTTGTCTCCGGTTTCGAAACGGTGTGTGTAAGATTTTAATACGTGTTAGAGGTGAGTAATTATCTATAATTATCGGAAAGCAATTTATATTCAATTCGAAAGTTTTAATATGCAGTCTCGATTAGTCTGGAACATTGGACGGGAGCTGCAAGCTTACCTCCGGTATGCAAAAAGCGAGCCGGTGCGATAAAATGAAATTTGCAAAGAAATTCATTGGGAAAACTACTTTCTCTGACAACGGCTTTCAAAGTTGTTTGCTGTTGGCTTTGTCAAGCGCTCTGCAAAATAGACTTTACTTCCGTCACGGTTGTTAGAAATTCAACCACCAAAACAATTTGACGCCTAGATTCCACATCACCCACGTCATCACAGCCTCATTTACATTTGATGAAGTCACAGTTTTCGTAATTCAATAGGTTTTGATGCTGGTGGACTGTTATTTCGGTGTTCTGCCTTTATTCGAATTATTAATCGCTATAGAAGTGTTTACTTTCAAAAGCCATTAGACGAATTATGGCGCTGGAGGATTTGCTTCTTCACAGTAAGTTCAAATGTAATCTTCTCGTATTCGCGACGTGCCATTTTATATGTGTATAAGCTTAGCCATACAGTACTAACATCGTTGTTGAGAAATGATGTCACTTCCCTCGGCAGATCGTTGACCTCCGGTACAAGACTATATATCGCTATATTTTGCCTTTAACTTTTCTTATAACAGAAACACTTAAGTAGTTTTCTATAGTTCATAGTCAAGCCCGCTTCGTAAAGAATTTCCTTTGTCGTTTTGAAGTGTAAAATCCTTCACTCATAAAGCTTATTCTCTGGCCTGTGTCGGCTCGTCTACATCCTATACTCGAAGAGCGGCTACTTCTTGCTTCGTAATTAAACGTATTCTTGCTTTAACGATTGTTCTGTAAGTGCCTGAAAAGAATATCAGTTTTTTTGGGTCCGCCACCGAAGATTTTATGAACGGTTTGTCGTTTGTGTAAACTTTGTAGGTGAAATGTACGAAAAAATTTTCTCGACCTTTGATATTTCCGACACGCGCGCTACAGAGAGTTGGAAGTTTTTTAGAGACTTGATTTTATCAGTACTCGTGTAAATGCCAAAAAGAAGCAGCCTTGTTGAAATGCAATCAAAAACCTGATTAAGTTATTTTATAATGCTAAGGTAAAGGCATGTAGGGATTTTAAATGTGATCCTTTATGATGGTTTACTCAAGCAAGCCATTTTGTCGAAGTTCGACGTCAGTTTTGGCATTGTCATCGATCATCAGTACAAAGGGTTTATAAGCTCTGACTCGTGCCTTGCCAATTTTAAAAATACACGTACAGGCGTTATTAATCTCGCTGTGTATACATATCATGATATTCTATTTAGAACTAAATAAATGTTTTCTTCGTCGCTAATTCATAACTACACGTCAGGGTATATGTTAATAGTGTTTGTAGTCATTTTCTCTCACACTAAAATTTTACTTTGTTAATTTTTATCTTCCACGTTACAATATCGTTGGGAATATCACACACACACACAATTGTTACAAGAAAAGGTGAAGTCAGCGTTGAATGAATCTAGTGATCAATAATGGTTATGCAATTATCAGGATTAAAACTCTTTTGATGTGGTATAAAAAAATATTGTGAAATTTAAAATTTGAACCAGGGCGCTGAAAAGAATGGTTTGAACATAGCCTTTAAAAATACTATTTTTAGCCACGTGTTGATATTTTCTTTTCAAGTGTTGTTAAAAATGTCATGTATATCTTGTGTATTAATTTCAACTTTAAAATTAATAATCCTTAGATTTTATTTCTGCCAGGAATTGTTCTTTCAGTTTGTGAGTAATTTCTATCAGCCTTTTGTTTAAAATGGTTTATACATTTTGATCCTTTCATTCAGTGATATTCCTACAGATATTAGTATTAAATATATTTGATATCTGCTTCAGCTGTTTGATCATTAGTCTTGTTGGCATAGTTACTTGTATAAATCACAGATTATGAATTCACTTTCTAGTTATAGTAATGTTACATGCACTTTAGATTTTAGTTACTTAATATAAGTAATAGGTATTTTACTGGTCAGGATACATTTATATTTTATTATCTCCAAACACCAAGTGCAAATTTAACTGCATTAGATGTGTGCTAAAAGAGGTAAAGCAAATTTGAATGCAATTCTTCAAATTATACTCCTGTGGGGCATAAAAAGAACTATATTTTTATCTTTGTTGGACAATATTCTTGAATAATATTACTACACTTCACCCCCTGAGGGAAAATGTTGTAAACTATACAAATATATGTTCTATTTACAGCTAACTTCTTCTGGAATATAATAAATATATTGCTGCTTGGAAGCTCATGCTATCCTAAAATTGATTGTACCACGATATTATTGACTTGTGGTGGCGGCATGTCTTTGCGAGTATATAATGTTCCTCTGCATTCTGGCTGAAAAATATTGAGTGTCAGTTTTGTTGCTTCTTACACCTCAAGTAGCCTTATAGTGTATTGATCTCAAGTTATAAGTCACCGTTATTTTTAAGATTGTTGTAGTCATCAATTTTTAGCATCACTTCAGACAGTTAAAAAACAAAACATTTTTTTTTACCTACGGAAACCTAAAAACAGTTGTCCAGTTGTGTCCATGGTCTCTTTTTTTTCTTTTTCCTCCCTTCAAGGAATCACATCACTTGAGTATGATATTACTCATGGTATTCTGAGACCATTTCTTGCAAAAGTAACATTACACATATAGCAAAATCCCTGTGACAGTTGCACCTTTAATATCCCAACCTGACATGCATGGACCACACATGAGTGTTTCAGTACAAACCCAGTGCAACTAGATAAGATTTATGTATTGTTTACAAGCTTTAACTGTAGCAAAGCAATTATTTTATTGATGAAAATTGCATGTGGGAGTATCAGTGCTATATCCCTGATTCTCTTTTTTTTCTTCTATATAATTTTATTGCCTCTTGAGAGGGCTTCTACAGTAAGAGGGTGGAACAATACTGAAAGGATTTGTAAAGACCAGTTTTACTTGTAGCATACAGCCATGATGTTTAGGAAATCACATGTCTGGCACCACTTGCTGACCATAACATGGGTATCAAATTAATTAGTCGACTGTAGTCTGTACACACGCTTGACTGGCAGACATAGGGTTAAATGTTAAAATAGAAACACACACTACAATGGTTGCAATATTTATAACTGTTCTGTATATAACTTCACATACAGCCATACCAAGATCTAAAAGTTTCAAAATTAGTTAATGACAATACAACTCATAGTTCTTACAGTGTATATGAGACTTTTATGGTTCATGGTAATTCACAAAAAATGTTTACTAAGAAACACATTATTGCTAATTTACATTACATTAGATACCATGGTAATATTATTATGGCATGGCTGGACTTTTAAGCTCACAAACTATTCATGAAATTTTTATATCTAAGTTAGTTACTTAATTCTAATGACCTCATGTGATGTGATCAGTGCTATATAGGCATTGGTTATGTTGTAAATGATATTCTAACCTACAGCAGTGCACAATCATGTAATCTTATTTTGGGTGAACTATAGGTCACCTTTAGCGAGCACAGTCTATCATCAATAAACTTTGTTCTAAAATGTCATGTTTTCATATCTCAGGGTATTCATGCTGTACATACTATAAAATCTTCAGGGAACATTGCCTTATGGTGAAAATACCTATATGTTAATTAATGTTTTGTGTTATATGCAGAGGAAGGCCTCATAAACACTGCCATATAACTTTTTTAAAGGCTGTGAGATTGTTGCATAAAACAGAGTTCAACATATAAGCCCTGCTATAGAGTAAAATGGATCAAGCTATGCTAGAATGCACACCAGACAAGGCTGTGATAGCTACCGAAGAAACCATGGCTTGTAATGGTACAGAACAAGAATCTGATGACAAACATTTATCAGTAGCAAACAATGTTGAAGTTGTTAATAAAAAGAGGCAGAAGGAAAACTTAAGCGATGGCATGAAAATGCACAATTTTACTGAATGTTGCAGGTGAGAAAAATAATTTTGAGTGTAGCCATTAAAATAATCGCATTAGAAATTATTTTCCTTTTAATACCATATTTCATTAATAATTGCCCAGAGCACATATAATTTCCATTTTCATGTTTTCAAACTTCAATACTACTAAGTCGGATGCATCCAAGCTAAATTTCAATAGATTCATTTTATTTTAAATTATTATTTTATTGCACAAACTATCAGTTCTGGAGTAAAATTAATGCTTTTCACGGCCTTTAAATCTCCATTTTTATGTTCTTTTTGGCTGCCTTTTGGTGACTGTTTGAAGGTACATGTAGGTAAAATTGGACTAATAATGTTATAGTTTGAGGGAAGGACTGCAGAATCCTGAAAACATAAGGCACTATAATTATACCGTTTTTTTAATTTAAAGTTTCATGTAGTTTAGCATAACACAATTTTGGAACATCAAAACTGTATGATTTAGGAGATGCTCCTTTTGTTGGAACAATTTTTAACCTTTCTTAGGATTGGTAAACTACCAGTATTTTCATAAGACACCTAAAACACAATACTGAAGTCCAATGCCTCTGGGATTACTTCTTGATTTTTCTCTTTCGTCTAAAGATGAATCGTCCATAAGGGATATAAGTTTGTTGGTTCTTTCTTCCTCTTTAAAAAGTATACCATGCCTTAAGGGCTATTTCAGACCATAAATAGACCCTAACACAGCTAAAACACCTTACACCTTGGGGCCTGGCCTCCCGTATTTATTTTCTTGTTAATTAGTCACAAAGGCTCAGGGGGAAGTAAAGTAAATAAAGCAGAGCCAAGATGAACAAGAAGGCCCCATTCCTCACCCCCAAACCTTACCCCCCTCCCCCACTACCATCCCCACCACCATCATTTTGTTATGCCCCTGGCTGCTCTCTTGAATTCTCTAGACTATTACTTGTCCCAGCTTTCTTCATTCCTTTCAGGCTGCTACATGCAGGCGAATTTCTAACAAAATGATAAATATGTTCCTTGCAGGCTGCAATTTTTAGTTTGCTTGAGCAAGGAATTTCAAAACACCAAAGCAATCACAAAATTACTTTCGATACTCAATTGAAAATCGCTCTATAACACGACCTTGATGTTTTGTTTATTCTCCATTTATTTTACATTCCCTTCTGATTTTCCCCTTAGAATGTGGATGTGCTCTCACTGCAGCAAGAGTTTCGCATCGTCACGTGCGCTCAAGATCCACGAGGTAAAACAACACGAGAATGCCACTCGCCACGTGCTCAAATGTGGCACGTGCCACGAGGAATTCGAACACGCGAATCTTCTTCACATCCACATGCGGGTCCATCACAACGTGAAGGTGCGCTGTCCACGTTGCAAAGACATTTTCGAACACCCGAACGTTTTGAAACTGCACATCAAAGCGCATCATTCGGAGCCAGTTTGCGTTTCTTGCGGTCTAAAGTTTGACCATGACAAGTTGTTGCGCCTACATATGGAGCATTACCACAAGATTGGGAACAAGGGCGCTAAAAAGAGTGGGAACACACCCAGCGGTAGAAAAGCCAAGGCGGTTGCAGAAGAGAAGACGCCTGGAGATGCGGAGGTAGAGTTAAAAAGTGTTGTTATGGAACAGGAAAATGCTGACAGCGAAAATCAACAGGTGGAGCTTGAGGAGAGTCGCGAGGACACGAATGGGATGGTACCCAACGAGTGGGAGTTTGGTTATCAGCGTCGCGATTACGACGAGGATACGATGTCCCGTGATAGCAGCGATTCCAGAGATGAAGGCAGCAGTGAAGGTGAAGCAGGAGACGTGGAAGCCTACAAAGGAACTGACCTAGAACCTAGAGAAACAGAGAGCTTCATTATACAGAAAGAAACGGAAATCCCCGTGGGCCTGCAAGCTCACCGGCAGAGTCCTATTTCACCGCTACGATTGAAGTGTGAGACAGAAGTCTCCATGGTAATGACAGAAAGCGAAAGCGGCCAAGTAGCTTTTGAAGGGATGGACAGTGGCATCTCCCCAGTAGCTGTTGAAAGGCATGTTCCAGTTCAACTGCAGCGATCGTCTGTCATTGTTACTACTGGCAGCATTTCACCGCCGATTGCACAGCCAAACCCGCGCGAAAATTTAAAGCGCAAAGCGGAAGAGCATGAAATAGCTTTACAAGAAACGCCTATTGTTATTGTTACTGACTATGATGCCAGTCCTAAAGAAAGCCCGCGATCGCCCGCGGGATCTTACGAGGGATCGCCCGCTTCCACGCTGTCAGGAGACGAGAGCGGCGACTCGGACTCCGCCAGTACTAAGGCGCACACGACAAAGCGCGTCACGCTGCGCTGCAATCGCTGTCAGGAGGAGTTTATGTCCAAAATGGAGTACCTTCATCACTTGATCTCGCACCAGAAAGGAGATGACCTGACCAAGACGCAAAACGATTTGATTCCGGACAATCGTGCGCTTGAAGTGCTCAAATCGAGCTTGCGAATTAAATTGGAGGCAAGACGAAGAGATAGCTTTGCTGATGATGTGGATGATGATATCCAGAAAAGAGAAAGTCCTGGTCGGGCAAATCCAACGTTCTGCGAAACAAATCGTAGGAGTCCACCCGCTGATAAAGAAGATCTGTTGCGTGGTTTGACTGTTCCGTGCACGCTGTGTAGCAAACGATTTCAAGACTGGCGAGAACACAAGGCTCATGTGGAAAGTCGCCATAAAAAGCCGCACTGTTCCGAGTGCGGGCTCCAGTTCGATCACAAGAACCTGCTAAAGATCCACATGAACTCATACCATAGCTCTTTAGACGTCTTGCAGTGCTATCAGTGTGGAAAATCTTTCGGTAACCGTTCCGAGTTCGTAAGTCACGTCACATCTCACGAAACTACACTAAAGAATTCGAAGGAGACACGGAAAGAACATAAACCTCTCCGACGAATGGCGAGCGCCCCGGTACCGGGTGAAAACCTGAGTCGATTTCGCTCGCAAAACCAAATGTTTCTGTTAAGAGGTCGCGATAGAAACGGCGATGATTTGGATGGTAAAGATAATGCGTACAGGCAAGATGATGATATTCCAGATCCGAAGAAAAGCCGAATTGACGATTTACGAACTTACGTTGACCGGCGGTTCCCTATGTTTGCGTTCCGCCACCATAAACAAGAGACCGTTTCGTCTCAAGAACAAGACGAATGGTACAGCAAAGTGAGGGCGAACTTTTTAATAGGTCCAGAGTCAAAAACGAGAATTTTTCTACCGAAACGTCACGAGGGAATGGAGCGTGACCGCGAACATTTTGGCGCCGAAAGACGAGTGCCGGACGAGCTAAAGGCATTCTCACCAGTTAGGAGTACTCCAAACAACGATTCTGACGCCGAGATGCCGTTGGAAACTGCAAGGCCTCGATTTTCGGCTTTCACGGCATACGAAAGAACTGAGCGATCCAACGACGTTGCGAAGCATCCTTTACTAACCAGAGCGAAGAGGGATCGGGACAGTTTACCCCTTGGTGGACCCCCTCCGCTAATTCCTGTTGTACATCCCAGGGCATCTCATACCTTTACACAGCAGCCAGAAAATGGTTTATTGAGAGTACATCGGCCCGTCGCCCGCACAGCCTCAGCAAATTCAGCGCTCAGATACCCAGCCGGGGTAGTACCATTTCCCATCCTCCCCCCCCCAAATGGCCGCCAGAGTTAGAACGAGCAGTCCCTCCAAGCCCAGTACGGGATAACCCGCGGGATAGCCCTCGTGATAGCCCTCGGGATACTCTAGAATTGCCTACCCGCGAGAGTATCAACAACATCACCAAAGAGGCACTGCTGCATTCATTGTCCCTCAGGAGAAGAGCAAGCGCGCCTGAGCTTGGGACTCTCGCGAGGCCGCTTGCTGAACCCCAGCGCTTGGCGGTAGCTAATTCGCCACCAATCACAAATCGTGTTGGTGATAGTTCTAAAAGATCTGAGTACACTGAGAGCCCTCTTGCTGCATCCCCAGGGCGATCCCGCCAGCTCAACGAGGGGTACCAGCCGAGGCGAAAACACCCACGAGATTTTACCTGCCATCACTGTGGGATTTATTTCGGTCACAAGAAACTTCTTAAGATTCATTTGGACTGCTATCACGGCTCTGCGCAAGATCTTCAGTGTCTTCGCTGTGAAAAGAACTTTTCTAGTCGCTCGGAATTTCTGGATCACTTGATGTCTCACGAAGGTGGAGATGAACTGTTGGCTATTCAGAGAAAGCGTTTAAGGTTAGACCGTCGCTCGTCGCTTCCACACGAAGGGGAGACCGTAATTCGGCGCGAACTCAACACCAGGATCGCGCAAGAAACTACATTGACAAGGGAAACAAGCCGACGCGGTAAAGTTGAACTTGCGGATATCCGAGGGGAGTTTCGACATCCCCTACCGGAAGAATTAAAACAGCGGGTTGAAGTAGAAACCCCCGAGCATGCCAAACCAAACAACGCTGACTTGAAACGAGAAAGTCGCGTCACCAGCGTTAAACCCAGCTCTGAGAAAAACGAAGAAGACGATGGTGCGAATTTCTGCTTCGTTTGCGGCCAGTCGTTCAGCAACGGCAAAAAACTCGAGCACCACATCTCATCGCACGCGGTGGTCGATAAGAATGGTCGGTACTGTTGCTCGCTGTGTCACAAGACGTTTGATCATCACCGCAAGCTGGAAATCCACACACGCAGCCACACCGGATTTAAACCGCACAAGTGCGAGTTGTGCGGCCGGTGCTTCCCGTATTACAGCTCTTACTATTACCACAAGATGACTCACACAGAGGACCGGCCTCACAAGTGCGGTGTGTGTGGTAAGGGCTTCATACAGACAAGGTATCTACGGTCACATATGAAGACGCACAAGGAGCAGAATGGGTGGGCGAGCGACGAGGAACTTAATGATGAAAGCGTCCCCGAGCAAGTGAAGACAAGCGAGGGCGTGAGTACAACAACGAAGCCTTCGAGTAGTGAGACTGAAACAAAGATTAAGACAGAGCCGATCGATCAAGTGGATCCTTCTACCCAGAGAGAATTAGAGGAGCATGATACCGCGAGGATATTGTGTAGTTTTAAGCAAAGTAGCAGTGTAGGAGTACCTCGGGATACTCATACCAAAGGCGAATTGCACAATGACATGGCATCGGGAGAAGCATCTTGCTCTGAAAACTCTCCGAGTGTGAATCGGACGGGAGAGCCGACCAGTCCGCTTAAGGCTTGTAAGGATGGTGAAGCTATAGCCAATGAATATAATAAAGTGCCTGGATCTGTAACAAACATCAAGAAAGAAGCTACTCAGGACGCAAACGACGAATGTCTTCCAAAGACAAAGAAAAAGAAATACAAATGTAAACACTGCGAGAAAAACTTCAGTTCATACAGCAGCCTGCATGTTCACGTACGCATCCATACCGGTCAGCGACCGTATTCGTGTAACCACTGCTTCAAGAAGTTCACGCATTCCAGTGGATTAAAACGTCACGTGAGGTGTCACACTGGAGAAAAGCCATATCCTTGCCCGGCATGCCCTTCGGCTTTTGCAGACCGAGGTGCTCTCAAATCACACATACGAACTCACACAGGAGAAAGGCCATTCGTTTGTGACTTTTGCAATAAGACTTTCACTCAACCAAGTTCTCTTCGTGTACACAAGAAGACGGTGCACGCTCATGAGTTTTTCGACGAAAAATGACAGCAAAGTTCCATTTCTTAGACTTTATAGATTTCCCTTTTTGCAGAATTCTAGATTTTCTTGCGGAATAATCTTGCGTTCACTCCACTGACGTTTTGAAAAATAGCAATACAAAAAACAAAAAGCGACGAGATTGCTCGCAAATTATGTTTCTAAATAATATAGGGACTTTTTTTCTATTTTCATATTTTTGGTAAATTGTAATGTAATTATAAAATAATTTGCTTAAGGTTAACCATTAGTTGGTAATTTGTAGCGTACAATCTCAACCAGCCTTCGTTGAGGAACAAGAGGCTACGCGTAGCCTATACTCGTGCCGGTAATGTACCGAAATTTGTTTCGCTTCTGTTTGCATCACACCAAATCCCAAGTATCGTGGGCTCAAAATTTTCTCGCAGTGCATGCGTGTGTATTCTCGTACCCAGATCTAACGCGATGCACAAAAATAGATACGAAAACACGGAGAAAAAGAAAAACGAGGGCAAACATTGACTCGTTCCCGTACCGGCACGAGTAATAGCACAAGCTTTGAGGGAATCTTAAAGATGACTTCCAAGATACCAACTTTAATAAACCATTGTAACATACCCTCGTTATTTAGTGTACTTTGCATAAAATGCAAATTTGCATAAATATAAATTCTTAACATCAACATCAAAAAATAATTCGTCATATTAGATTATGACCTTCGATGTATAATATTTAAATAGTTTGTAATAAATTATTTAAAACTGAGATACTTGTCAGAGCTAAATGGTAATTCATGCCCCAGAAAGATCGTTGAAATCCCAGTGATAGAATGAGACAAGCTTTAAAGGCCCAGTATCACCCAAAATGCATTGCGCGCCCAATGCCAAGACGATTAAATTTAACGCATTCAAAAATTCCCGAAAGAGCCAATCACGAGCGAGCTCGTCATTTGAAAACAAAAACAAACGACCGCAAAGCCGAATGGGTGATACTGGGCCTTTAATAGAAACTCTATCTTCGGCCCACTGATCAGTTTCCCGATAAATTCTCTGATTTCTATACCCTAACCCAGACTAAACTGTTTAAAAAACATATTCTTCACAGCGGAACATACCCACATCGGGCTAAATAGCCAAATATAAGCCTGGTTTCCATATAATTGTTCGGGTGGTACAAGGTTCCAGTCGTTTATTGAGACGACTGGGACGATCCGGACGCCAGGATTTCCAGAGCGAGCGCATGGTCGTCAGCAAAATTCCTGCGTCCGACAGCAGAATTTTCGTCACCGAAATGGCGGTTTTTAACCGAAGAGCGCACCTCGTTGCTTGCTATCTGCTCATTCTTGCTATTTTGCGTCGTGGAAGAAGGGCTAGAGTTCAACTAAGGAATTCTGGGATAATCTGAAGCTTTATGGGATAGATTTGGATCGCCTCGGTCATTTCAGATCTTTCACGGTCATCCGGATTGAAGTCAGTTCTAATCAAGCGACCGAGGTGAGGTCGTCCCGGTCGTCCCACGCGTCGTTTGCGATCGTTCGGGTAGTGTTTCCATATCATCGTCCCAGTCGTTTCAATAATTTTTTAAACGACTGGGACGACCGAGACTACCTGGACGATTATATGGAAACCAGGCTGAGAGTATCAGCCTGTTCAGCCGCGATTTGGGTCATCACGCAACGCTAGCTCCTCTCCAGTGGGGAGGAAGGTTGTGCCTAAATCATACCGTCCAGAAGGACGTCGGACACCTTTTTGAGACTTACATAACGTAATGTCGACACTTAGAATTTTATTTTCAATAAATTTTTAAGTGTAAAAAAAGAAAATCTAAAATCCCCACTCAGGATTGAACCTGTGACCTCAGCTAGGCTTAGGCTTACATAGCCTACCGTACCACTGTACCACCTGGCTTCTCGGGTTGCTTAGTCCTAAATGTAACAATATAAACTGCTACCCCTAACCTGGGTGTTTCTTGGTGTTGCGGAAGCCATTGTTGGTTAGCTTTTGTGTTGTGGCCTGGGTATTGTTCAGTGTCTTTTGAATCTTTTGTTTTACGTCATTTGGTGATCACACCATCCGCAACACCAAGAAGCTACCCCCAACCTCAACTGAAAGCTAACCAGTTACTCCGTTATATAAGTCTCAATAAGGTGTCCGACGTCCTTCTGGACGGTATGATTTGGGCTTGGCCGGGCAGGAGCGTTGCATGACGATCTAACCAACAGTTGGCCAGTAGGAGCCAGCATGGGAGTGTGGAATCTCAGTTATCAGTTACATTTTTGGACATTTCTCGGCTATCAATTAAAATTTTAGCCATTTCTTGGGTACCGTAAAATGCCGGTTCTAGGCACATTATTCCGGTTGCACCCCTCCTATATATATATACAGTGGAACCCCGTTAATACGGTCACCAACGGGCCATGAAAATTTGGCCGTATTAACGGGGTGGCCGCATTAACGGGGTTTCATTATGAGAAAATGTATGGGCGCGCGTTTCAACGGGACAAAAAAAGTGACCGTAATAACAAGGTGACCGTATTAATGAGGTGACCGCGTAAGGCGGGGTTCCACTGTATATGCACGCCACAGTTCCTTAACAGCAATGCTTTACAAAACTTTGCACCAAATTAACTAAAACAACGCGTATTTGTCACAATATATTTTGCCTACCAGCCAAAAAAACCCTACGAAGATGTATACACTATAACTGCACGGAAACACACTACATCATCCCGCATTTTACGGAAACAAATTGACGTAAAATTGTTGGAAATAATGTTTAAATTTCAATTATGTTAATAACAAGTGGAGATATAATTTTAGTGTACACAAAAATTGGATATGAATATCGCCTATATTTGCTTTTAAAATTCCCGCGCGCCGCCATTTTGAATTTTTCTGACGTGTTATGGTTGCCGCTATTGTTACGGAATCGACTTTCTTTCGCTTTGGGCAACCAAATGATCGACGTCATAAATATTCAAGAAGGTGGCGCACACTATAACTGCACGGAAACTGCACTACTGCGCAGAAACACACTACATCATCCCGCATTTTACGGAAACAAATTGACGTAAAATTGTTGGAAATAATGTTTAAATTTCAATTATGTTAATAACAAGTGGAGATATAATTTTAGTGTACACAATATCGCCTATTTGGCTTTTAAATTTCCCGTGCGCCGCCATTTTGAATATTTATTTATGACGTCGATCATTTGGTTGCCCAAAGCGAAAGAAAGTCGATTCCGTAACAATAGCGGCAACCATAACACGTCAGAAAAATTCAAAATGGCGGCGCGCGGGAATTTTAAAAGCAAATATAGGTGATATTCATATCCATTTTTTTGTACACTAAAATCAGTTCCTTCCTGTTTGTTATTAAGAAAACGAAATTTAGACTTTATTTCCAACAATTTAACGTCAACGTGTTATTACAATGGAGGTTCCCTTTACAGCTAACAGTTAATAAGCATCAGTCTATTCCAGGAGTGCCCTTCCCTCTCGGGCATTAGTCGGGCATTTGCTCACGTTCGCATCCCGGGTGTCGGGCATTGGCCTACCCTCTTTGTACCCCGGGGTATTTGGTATCCTCGCGGTGTTCGACCTTATGTCATATTTCAATAGGTTTATATGTAACGATCCCTTGATATCTGTATTCATTTTTGCTTTTTAGCCCCCGTAGAAGGCTTGTTTTGCAAACCGAAATATCGGACAAATATATTCAACTGTTTATTTTTTTTTTTTTTTCACTTCTGTCTCAATCTCTTCTCCTTGCTGTAAGGATCAGTTTTCCGTTTTTACCTATACTATTTCAAGATTTTGTAGATCGATCTCGCACTCTTCATCGGTTTGTCGCTCTGGTTTTGACGTTATTGTAGTTTTTTACCTCAAAGAATGTCGGTCACTTGAGAAAAACCGAGTGAAAACACTTCTCTATTGGTTTCTTTTGCATGCTTATAACTTTTAGATGAGTCTAGATCGAAGAATTCTCCTTTCTCTTTCTACTATATCCCAGGGCATTTGCACAGCTTTTCTGTCCTCGCCATGGGGCATTTGCCTACATAAACGGCTCAACTGTCTGACATCGTACGGCTTTTATTCGAACATGAAAGCATAAAAGAAACAAAGAACAATCAAGGTATATTAAATGGTATCCCTGGGTATTCACCAGTTGCCGGTGGCTAAAACCACGTGCAAAGGCCATGTGCTCAGCTTGTCGTTCTTCTGTCACGAAATTAATTCTTTAAAGTGCGTAACAGGTCACCTTTTGTTAATGATTCCAAAAGGTCAAGCTGCATTTCCCGACGTCGTAGACTTGTTTGTGGATCAGTATTGCGGCCATGTTATTTGCCATAACGCGTCGCAAATACAGGTCTAAAATGGTATAAACTACAAGGATCTCCCTAAAGTTGACCGGAGAAACTAACTGAGCAAGATTTAAGGTAGGTTGACGCGCCTTATACGACTTAAAAAATGTATGTATAGTGACAACTGTTTGTGGCATTTCGTGTCCGGCACTGTCTTTTACAGCTTTGTTCTGTGCATACTACTCAGGCAATCGTGTGTTTCGTCGCTGACCCGAGATATCTATTCTGCAAATTTTTGGGTGGGGTTTGCCGCTGGGACTCTGAGACCCTTAACCTATACTAGACCATTTTAGCTGCATTTTCAACCCTATTCTAGACTAAAAATATTATAAGCGCGACGTTTCGGTGTCGTACTGACACCATTATCAAGCGAAAGCGAAAGATAGAAAAAGGACGCATTTACAAGCGAAAGGAAATCTACATACTCTATACAAAAAGCTTAGCCCTAAGGGAATCTGACTGTTTGTTTAGGGATGGCTTGTGCTCTCTAATCAGGAGCATTTCATACAATAGGCAGTCAATTCTAGACTAAACACCGAAAAACCTTACCCTATTCTAGACCTATTCCAGACTCGCTATTTTCCAGAAACTCGTTCACTGTCATAGTTATTAGTTAACAGGGCTCAGTAAAAAATCTCTGATAACTATACCCTATCCCAGACTAAACTGCCTGAAAACCATACCCTTCACAGCGGCACATACCTATATAGCTCATATATGGGAGTACCCTGCCCCCGGGCATATAGGTACTATTATAGCTAAGACCTATAATTTCAGTCTCTTGAGTATGTTCTTACCCCAACAAATGAGTTTTGCCGATACTCAAAGGAATGGTGTAAACAAGGCTTTCCCTCCCTATTTGATTTCCAAAGGAACGCAACTGTTTATAAGTACCTTGTAAGTTTTAACGTTTGTTTAAAACCTTATTATTATTATTATTATTATTATTATTATTGACTTTATTCATCCTCGTTCCCAGGGGACGGGGAAAAGAGAGACCCTGGGGACGAGGTTGGACTTTCTTCTATTTAAATAGGTCAAACGCATACAAACCGCAACCCGGAGAAGCTGAACACAATGCTTAGAAAGTGGCATTACGTGTCGCTAGCACTTACAGTGGTGATCCTGATCATCTGCGTCAGAAACCTGTGGTATCTCACAGACGGACCAACAACCTTTTCGTTTGTAGCCATACTACATGGTCAGAGTGAATCGTCTAGCATGTTTGACACTTCCCAATATTCCTCTGTTAAAATGATCGGTTCCGATTACGAGCCAGAAGAACCAATGGAGATCAGTTTAAGTAAGGAAGATGTGAGGTATGTCCTGATTGTTCCTCACAGACTCGATCCGAAGCTTAAGCATGAGGGTGATAGCGGCTTATCTACAGCCAGCGATCGTGACGCTTTGTTGAAGCTCACAGCCTTTCTTGACACGCACTCAGAGTTTGACGGAGCGACTGGAATAAGCAGCGAAACGAAAGCGAGGGGGTTCGCTGAAACCAAACAGCTGCTGGAGCATAGCGCCTGCAGATTTCTGGTGAAAAACTGGACGCTAGTTATTCGTAATTCGGGAAAGATCAACAAACTCCAGAACGGCATGGGAACAAAAGGGAACAAGGACGTGGAGTATCAGGAATGTAACATCACTGAAAGTGCTTTTCTTATTCGTAAAAAGCACTTTTTGGAATTGAGATGGCGCACTGACTATGGATTGCTGAATCATGTCGATTTCTTCCTGAGATCCAAAGGAGCATTGAAAATAGCTAAATTATCAAACTGTTATTTAAGCCAATCCCTGAATTACGTAGACAGGGGAAGCTTAGAAGGTAATAAGGAGTTCACAGATTATTCTAAACTCGGGAAATTCCACTCCATTTTGCGCATTGTGCGTCCGCAAAAAATAGAATGGACGAAATGTTCCGACGACGCGGACTCTTGCCCCGAAAAGCCTTCGGCATCCCGATCGTTAGATTCGTTACCTTCCGATGGCTTTCCGATCTGTTGTGATGCACCTATGGACGATCTTTTAGTTGCGACCGTGAAAGCGATGAATGAAATAGGGATGGATTATCGCGTGACGTACGGAACACTCCTTGGTGCAGTGAGGAGCAGTGCGATTATCCCATATTCAGATGATATAGACTTAGCTGCGCACAAAACGGACAATGACAACTTCTCGAGATTTATTGCTCTTCAAAACCACTTAGGATCCAAGTATCGAGTCGTTTGGAAAGCGAAACCTCCGATAAGCCGCGTCTATCTCCATTTTACGCCCGCTGTTGAGGTTAATACCGACCGATTTTTTGAAGAAGATAACTTAGAAAGCAAACTTTTGTTCAAGAGAGAAATTTTACTTCAAATGAAAAAGCTTTTACCCATAGTGGACAGTTCCACAGAGCGTCGGTTTTTAGATTTCTACCCCTCCCCTGAAGAATGGTTCAACGGATTCTCGAATGTGACAATCAACAATCGAACATATCAAGGGAATCCAGGAAATATCACAGAGCTTCTGACAGACTGGTATGGAAATGATTACTTGGAGAAACGACCTGAAAAGTCTTCGAAAACTAGTTTTGCAAAATAGTAGATGTAATAGACGTCCTCTTAAGGTAGTCGTAACAGTTTCCATATTTTTTTAAACCATTTATACTTTGATGGGTCAATACTGCCATCAGTTTATCAGTTGATGCTACAATAACGGTATCAAACAAATGCCCAGTCATTGTGAACAATAGTTTTAAGGGAAAGGAGTTCAGAGCCACCTTAAATGTTTGCAAATTTCACGAACCCCCTTTTCACAATTTTTTTTAAACTTTGCAAAACGTTAAATCTTAATATCTTGGCGCTAATTACAATTCGATAATTAAAAAATGGGGGTCACCGAGCTCGTTTTTTAGTTATAAGCACTTAAAGCTAAAATTAAGGGTGTCTTTAACATTATACTGTACTTAATGTTGGTTGTATATGTTGTAGTTAATTTTTTATTTCAGGTAATTTTTCTTTTTCCATTGTTTTTGGGTATGGTAATATATGCTAATGAATTTGAAACAAAGAAAAAACAAAAATTACCTGAAATAAAAAATTAACTGCAACATATACATGCGTGCACTGCGACTCATTTCTAAAAGAAGTGCAAAATCATTCATTTGTTCAAGTTCAGCCGAAAGATCACATCTGTCGATCTGAGTAAGTTTGGCGATACGGAGTTACTAAATGAGTTCATTGTTAGTTTGTTTATTAAAGTCGAGGAGTGGGATTAGTCATGTGGCCGGAAAATGACTTTAATTTTCTGAGCTTTTTTTAAAAATAAAACTATGCTTGTCATTTAGCAATCGCTTGTTTTGAAGTCTTTATCTCACGCGAGAAATCTCCTTGTAGTGTTAACAAAATTCTATAGTCCTGCAAAAAACTATAATATATCATTAACTTCCCCTCAATCATAATCAATACATTTTTCAGATTCTCGACCAGACCAATTAGGGGTTCATATTTTGGTGTACTCCCAAGTTCTCACAAATGACATTGTGAGAAACGTATGACATTCACTCAGGAGAATTAACATCTTGATCTCGGGACTAAATGACTAAAAGCGTTGGGGCTTTTCCGGTGAAAACGGCAGCAATGCAACTGCATTAACGCGTTAAAAGAAACATGATTATTTTCCTCGCCTGATGTTTTGCTGCAAATTACCGCGACGTAATCATTCATAATCGCAAGTACGAAAAAAAAAAACATTTCTTTTTTTGCGTGTTTGTCGGTGCGTCCATTTTCTGATCTTGCACATGCGTGCGCTGTATGTAAATTTGTAAATTTGACGTTTTTTAACAGCATCCTGTTCAAGATTCCATTTTAATACTTTTTCATTTTCCAAAGTTACCAAATAGCGACTGCTACAGTCTTTCTTAGACTACTGAAGAGAATGATTGAAACAAGCTAGAACCAGTTCGAGACGGGGTCAAAATCGCAATGTGCGAACATTCACCATGTTCAGCTTTCTTATATTGCAGAATCAAGTGTTTTGTTTGTTTGTTTGTTTGTTTTTTCATTCTTATCGACTTTGTTTTTTTTCTCCTGATAAGACCCACTTGAAGAGTTCTTAACCGGAAACCCCCATACGAATACAAATGCCAAAACACGATTGGCCAATTGCCACATGTCACCGGAACTGTCAGACACGTGAAAACCTGTACTCAGTGATTTGAAATAAGCCCGTATCGATACGTGACTCATCGAGTGTGTATGTGTTGACGGCAAATTGCATCTGGTTTTCCAATCCAGCCTAGCCTCAGTTGAGTCCAAAGAATCTCTGATATAATCAGTGAGTAAAAACGTTTTCTTATTTCATTTCCATTGTATTGAGGACAAGTGATCAGTTTTGTACCATGACTTTGTATGCAAACGGTGTTTGAACCCAAGAAAAAAACGTGTCTTTATTTTTGTGCTTTTTGGGGCGTAGGGGGCTTACCAATGTAACATATTTTAAACCACTGAAGTATGACCATTCATGATCAAATGAATTCAAAGCTATTGAGCAGTACTTTCCTATGGTACTGTTTATTATGCCGTACAAGGTGGTTTTAACGTTTGATCCGTGGATGAAATCCTAAAGTGTGACTATTCAAGTGAAAGCTATTTTAAAATGTGCAGCACTTTCATGTGATACTGTTTATTGTGCTGTACAAGATGGTTCTAACTTTTGATCTGTGGATCTGAAAATCCAGAAGTGTGACCATTGAAATCAGTTAAATCAGCGTAGAGAAGAACTTGTTTTACGATATGTTTACAATGTAATTTCTCAAAGTGTAGCCTTTAATCAAACAGTACTTTTCTGTGGTGGCCCTCAGACGATATAACCAGCAAAAGAGTTTGACAAGTTCGGACGGTGAATATTTCTGAACTTTGATGGGCCTGAAATACTCATAGAAACACTACGCCCCTTTCAAAATGTCTGGAAAAACTGGGCACTAACCAGACTTGTGACGAAAAAATAGAATAATCAATCAATAATTTTTATTTTGGTGTATCCCCAAATCAGGTACAAAAAGCACCAAAAGAAATGTATGGCATTCAGTAAGGAGAATTGATATCTTGATCTTGGGCCTGTACGAAACGAACGTCAACCATTCTTTTACCCGAGTTCTTACTAGAAATAATCCCGTCGTCACCATTTATATTTAGTCCATCGTGATGGGGGAGGGGGAGGTTTATTTATTTGCAAGACTGAAGCGGAGGTGGGGAGGGGAGGGGAGGGGGCTCCCCTTGATCCGCCACTGATTAATAAACGTATAACTGAGCACGATATAATGTAGCCTGCGAATACAGCCGCGTCTCTCATCGGGAGCGATGAGAGGCGGCTGTATTCGCAGGCTAGATATAATGTAATATGGTTCACCGGCGAGGATTTCACATCGGATCTTTACACAGATCTATGTGAAAATATGGCTGGTTCAGTTAGTAAGAATATTTCTTGCAGTCAATTTCATGTGTTACGTACTGATCTATAAATGCATTTACAAAGACTGACAAAGACATTTTTTGTATCCTGATGTGCTTATATGCTTGAATTGCGCCCGTCATACGGTGATGAAATACGGGCTTTTGTTCTTTCCGTACCGCCTGCGTCGCTTATGAAAACCAAAGTTCGTAAAATGTTTGTAAATTTTATGTTCTTTTTTTTTAATACCATATCCTATTTAATTTTCCATTAATTATTTTCTTCAGTTACCGATAAGTTGTTGAATTCTACAGCTTTTTTATGCTGCTGAAAAAAAAAACTCATTGTCAAAATTAAACAAGAGATGGTCTTTTCACTTCTAGGGTCAAAATCGCTACGTGCGAGCAGTCACAGTTTTGTGTGTTTCTGATTGTTTTCTTTGAACGATCGATTTTAAAAAAAAGTAGTAGTATATAGAATGGGGGTTCTCGGCAACCGGTGGATCATGTGGATCATGTGGATCAAGCGGGTCCGCATATATTAAGCAATTTAAGCGGGAAAATGACATCATCGTGGTAAACAATAGGGTTAGAAGGCTTGTTTAAGCTTGCCCAGTCAGTAAAGTATGACGTGATGGTTATAAATACGGTAGTTTTGTATGGGTGTTTGCTTTCTTCTAATGTTTTTTTTTTTTTTTTTTTTTTTTTTTTTTTGTGTTTTGTATTGTCAGCAAAATAATGGTATTATAGAATTGTATTGTGAAAGCGGGTCTGTACAGATTAAAAAGTTATAGGTTCATTGTCTCTTCTATCAACAACTTTGACATCCTAATAAATCGTTTCTAATTTTTTCTCTAGTAAGTGATTGGTTTAATTTGTTTTATCGTTTGAATAATGTCTTTATTTAACTGATCAATTATTTTCTCCGCAGTAATAAACTTTAGAACTCGGACGGGGATTGCAAAGATTTCGGGAACTGATATATTTCTATAACGCCGCGTTTAATATCCAAGAAATTTATTATTCGAGGCTGTTTTTGCAAATCCACCACCACAATTCTCCGCCACCACCACCACCACAATTCTCCACCACCACCACCACAATTTTCCACCACCACCACCACCACAATTCTCCACCACCACCACCACCACCACCACCACCACCACCACCACCACCACAATTTTCCACCACCACCACCACAATTCTCCGCCACCACCACCACCACAATTCTCCACCACCACCACCACCACCACCACCACCACCACAATTCTCCGCCACCACCACCACCACCACCACCACAATTTTCCACCACCACCACCACAATTCACCACCACGACCACCACCACAATTGTCCACTGGTGGTGGTGGAAAATTGTGGTGGTGGTGGTGGAAAATTGTGGTGGTGGTGGTGGTGGTGGTGGTGGCGGAGAATTGTGGTGGTGGATTTGCAAAAACAGCCTCGAATAATAAATTTCTTGGATATTAAACGCGGCGTTATAGAAATATATCAGTTCCCGAAATCTTTGCAATCCCCGTCCGAGTTCTAAAGTTTATTACTGCGTAGAAAATAATTGATCAGTTAAATAAAGACATTATTCAAACGATAAAACAAATTAAACCAATCACTTACTAGAGAAAAAATTAGAAACGATTTATTAGGATGTCAAAGTTGTTGAACCTATAACTTTTTAATCTGTACAGACCCGCTTTCATAATACAATTCTATAATACCATTATTTTGCTGACAATACAAAACACAAAAAAAAAAAACATTAGAAGAAAGCAAACACCCATACAAAACTACCGTATTTATAACCATCACGTCATACTTTACTGACTGGGCAAGCTTAAACAAGCCTTCTAACCCTATTGTTTACCACGATGATGTCATTTTCCCGCTTAAATTGCTTAATATATGCGGACCCGCTTGATCCACATGATCCACATGATCCACCGGTTGCAGAACCCCCATTCTATATACTACTTTTGTTTGACTCTTTTTTTAAGGTAATGTTACACGGGACGATTTGCAACGACGATTTTTAGCGCAACAAACCGGTTAACAGCAGGTATATCAAACGAAACAACTTGAGTAAAATTCTCGTTCTTGCGTTGCAAGTTTTTGAAGCTGATTAAAATACTTCGCAACGCAAAAATTACGAAGAAAATCGTCTGCACACCCTTGTTGCGCTAAAAATCGTCGTTGCGAATCGTCCCGTGTAACATCACTTTTAGCCTCCTGATGATAATAAGACCGATGCACGTGCAAACTAACTGGTAGGTCTCGTGACTTCCCATGATTCGCAAAGCCAGCAAATCACATCAGAACTGTATAAAGCTAATACTTAGGAACTAACGGGATAAACAAACATATTTCCGATTTTGTCATTATCTTCCACTATTTTATTTTCGAATTCTGTATTTTATCAAAATGCTTTGTCGTCGTCCGTTAATTTATGTTTTGCCATTCGGTTGTTCGAAAGCCGATTAACGCTAATCCCGGATTAAAAATTAACCGAGGATTTTATTTCTCTGTTTAAAAATGTTTTCTAAAGGTCATTTATAGCTAGTAGTGAAGTAGACTACGAGTAGTCCCTCCTTTTTCTTCAGGGATAGTAGAGCGAGCGAAACGCGAGCGCGCGTAAATTTTCACGCGCGCTCGCGTTTCGCTCGCTCTACTATCCCTGAGGAAAAAGGAGGGACTACTCGTAGTCTAGTAGTGAAGACAAGTTTAAAAAGTTTAAAAGTTTAAAAAACTTTGGAAAATTCTCAATTAATTGTTGAGTTATTTAACTAGATTCAAAATTGACGCTAATCCTGGATTAGCGTAATCGTCAATCGTGCTTTGAACAACTCGGCCCCCAGGAAAGTAACTCGTTGTAAAAAGAGGATTGAACTGAACCCCTTGGCTAAGAATTAGGCGATATCACGCGCGCTTTCGCGCTATAATAGTTAATTGGCTGCCACGAAATACAATAATTTTCTTTCTCTTTTCTTTTACGTATTTCTGTCGTTCTCGGATTTCTTTTTTCGTGACACCGTGACACCTGGTGAATTGCATCTTTGGTTAATCCGCGTTACCCTTGTCCAGCGGAACGGGCGGGCGGTGGCTGAAAACCTCTAGTGCAGGAGCTAGTGAAATTACTCGTGACAATAGCGACACTGGCGTTTATGATTCACGAAGTTGGGCGCGAAGAGAATCTTGGCAGCTATATATATGGCATCATTCTGGACCGTATATCTAGGTAAGTGAGACTGAATCAATATGATATACTGTATTTACTCTATTTCATCATATCTCGTTTTGAAAAAAGCGAAAGACGAGGGTTTCAAAGGCGGCCATGATTGCTTTGTTGTTTGTGCACATAAGTTTAAAATAAGCTTAAGTCTGTTGAAGTTCTAAATCTATGCCAATTAACCTCTTCAGTTCCAAAAACAGGCCATTATTGTGCTGTTGCTTAATATGATGTTACTATAAAGAGTTAGTGGTCGTGTTTATCGACCAGGGCAAAGTAAAAGATTTCAACTGTGTCATTTAATTAACGATTTATAACAAACGACTGCCATCCCTTTCGAAGCCTCGTCATGGATGAGCTACTCCCGCGAGCTGTTTTTTAATATATATAAGCTTAAAGCTTCATAAGCTTATATATATATTTGTCCGTAATAGCTGTTTTCGATGAAACAAGTTGAGAGTCTTATCTTTTATTGAAATAGCAAAGATATAGCGGCAAATGTAGCAGTAATTTTCGGTGGCCAAACTGTACATATATGTAGAATACCCGGCCACTTATTTGCATCTCGTTGAATAAGAATGGATCCTTTTGTTTTCATATGCTTCGTTCTATAATATAGATTACTTCATGGGCAGTGCGGGCGTACGGCATTTACGCACGAGTTGGTGATGTATCAGAAATCGAACGAGTGAGCGCAGCGAACGAGTGAGATTTCTGATGTAGACAAATTCGGCTAACGTGTTGTTGTACCCAATTCAAACCTTCTGGGAATAGGATCCTTTGTTCACAGTATTTCCATATAATTTCCATGTCAATGCTTCATTGATATGGAAATATGACGAAAAAAGAGTTCTAATCCCAAAAGGTTTGAATTGGGTACAACAATGCGTTAGCCGAATTTGTCTATTCTAAAATCGCTTCGGGCATTCTCTATTTTCGAATTGCCCATAATACACTTTGTTTGCCCCCCAAATTTTGCATAAACTATTATTTGTAAATGCTCTTGGGAGGACTGCATATTCCCAAGAGCATTTCAAAACAATAGTTTATGCAAAATTTGGGGGGCAAACAAAGTGTATTATGGGCAATTTGAAAATATAGAATTGAATTTGAAACAAACAGTGCTTTTGTGGCAAATTTGAATAACAAAAAAAAAAAAAGAACAACAGGAAAAATCGCTCAACAGTAACTGTACAATACAATCCATAATTGAATTCCACTTTGACTTGATATTAATTTGGTGTATTTCGACTTATTTTGACTTACTTTGTCTCCAAGTACACACTTTAGATTAAAATGAATTTAAAACAGCCAAAAATAACTGAAGACGTCGGAGCATAACCATTCTATGTCAAAATTTTGGTCCGTTTTTTTCTTTTCGTCCAAATGAGCTTAATTTTTTTCATGTGGTCTCTAGTTCAATACAAAACCACAGCCCTGTCTTTTTGTCTGTTTTGTGCTTCGTTTTCGAGTAAAAACATATGCAAAAAGCTCAGTGGCACTGTTGGAGATATTTTGTTGAACGAGAAACAATAGAAATCTTTTGTTTTCCTGAACAATGAAATCAGCGAAGCGTTGCATAGCCGCTAGTTGTTTGTTCCGATTGCATACGTTTTTACTTGAAAATGGAGCGCAAACCAGCGGAAAAAAATGTGTGGTTCCAGAAAATATCCATACCTCCCCCACGGATGGTTAATGGAAATTCCAAGGGGGAGGGGGGGCTAATAGGCAGAAATTTCCGAGGGGCTGGGGGGTGTCCACATGAAAAATTTGTCCGGAGGGTAAGGAAATTCACCGAAAAATCGTAAGCAAGGCACAAAGTAAACTTATTATACTTACGTGAATTATTTTGATAAAAGAAAAATTTTGAACGGATGAAGTTGAATGGCTGAACAGCAGAAGAAAAATTTCGAATGGCTCGCGGTGAACGGCTTAACGGCAAAATCATTATTCTGAACGGCTGGCTCAGTGAATGGCTGAACGGCTAAAGAATTATTTCGAACAGCTCACACTGAACGGCTAAACGGCAGAAGAAAAATTTCGAATGGCTGGCTGTTAACGGCTATCGAAAAATCTTGAGCGAACAATCAAAGACACAAAGGGATATAAAGTTCCGAATAAATTTGAACGAGAGCGGCAAAGGCGATCTTTAAGTGATTATATGTCAATATTGGCAAGTTGTAATATGCCCACGAAAAAAATTATCTGAATTTTTAAAGAAGACAAACGGTAAGACAAAACAATAGCTAGTGTGCCAAACACCCAAACGAAAGCGGTCGAAAATAGGTTGAAGACAAGGAGTTTTCTGACAACAAGCGTGCAAAACCAAAATGATTTTTGGGTCACTGTTTGGGTCATTTACGCTCAGTTGCTGACAGCAACAATTAAAATCAAAACCCGAGTCTTTTTCGGTCTTAAAATCAAAACTCTTCAAGTAAATTGCACGCTTAATGTTTACATTTACCGAGCACTTTATTAAGGACGATGAAACCATCAGATTAATACAGTAACTGTTCGAGCACTGTATGTACTAACCGAAGCGTACTCTGCGTTTTGCTAAAATTTGCATACGAAACAGTGTTGATAACGCAACACACTATTTGACTGTCCGCTTCTAAGAATTGTTTTCTTTGTAGTTTTGCTGGACAAAATTAAGATTAAGCTTTTCCAAACTCCCTGCTTTCATTTCCAAGTATCGTTTCAGCAATAGAATGACTACGTACTCTGGAGGTGCTTCTCTTTTTGAATAGCGACTGAGATGTTTATATCCAAAAGGTTTCAAATTATTTTTGACATATGCAAATTGCGTGGTGAGCGAACAAAAACAAAAAATAAATCAACTGTTAAGTCGCCGGCCATCCCGATAGCCGTAAAAACGACTAGAAATGTTTTTAATCGTTTGTCAACGGATAAGCGTAGCAGTTAGTTTTTTTATCTACAATTAATATAGATGTAGATGTAGATACTAACATTAGCCGTTCGAATGGCTGAATATTTTTCTGAACAGATAGCCCTAGCCGTTCGAACTGCGGAAGATTTTTTTGAACGGCTAGCAGCAGCCGTTCGAACGGCTGAAGATTCTTTTTGCACGGCTAGTAGCAGCCGTTTGAACGGCTGAATAAATTTTTTGAACGGCTAATCACGAAATCACAGCCATTCGAACGGCAAGTGAACGGCTTGAACGTCTCAAACGGATAGCCATCAGTATCGTTTTCGCTTGTAAGGTCACAAATGTTGTGTGTAAACCAAGTGAACGTTTTTTAAGCATGACACAGTTGTGAATTTGAAAAGGTAAAAACAAAAGTCGGAAATTCCTGGGGGGTGGGGGTTGTCAAAGAACCCCCTGGAACGGAAATTCCAGTGGGGTGGGGGGGTCTAAACTGAAAGACCATCCGTGGGGGGGTATGGATATTTTCTGGAACCACACAATACAGGGCTGTGGTTTCCTATTAAATTGGAGACCACATGCAAAAATTCAGCTCATTTGGACAAAAAAAAAAACCGACCAAAATCCGACATAGAATGGTTATGAACCAATGCTTCAACTGGACATTTGTTGTGCCAAGATTAAGAGTTTCTGTAGATATTTTTGGAAATTGAATTGAACTTGAGATCTATAATGTTTTATTTTTTATTAAAAACTTTATTGACACGCAAACAGACTACAACAAAAAATTAAGCGATTAGTTACAAACTGAATGTTTACAGCTAGCTTCTCAAACTCATTCTTTTTTCAAAAGGTTATTAGCCAATCGGAGTATTCCATTTCAGTCAGGTGCATGTATCTTGATACCCAATGAAAATACAGATCAAGAAATCACGGATTAGTTCAAAAACTGATCAAGACACTTGAAATTTAATCAGCAACCTGAAAAATTACAATAATGCAGACAGTTATTAATTAGCGTCTTCATCTCTGAATCTAAAGCATGTCGAAAGATCCCAAACCTAATTAATCAAACAAGAACAAACAAAAGCATGTTACTTTAATAATATTTTTAAATATTCCCGAATGAAATAATACCAAACAAGCAAACAAAACTTTGTTTAATTTCCCATACCTTTTATCCTGAGCATGAAGTGGATTCAATGCCTCAACGGCATTTTTGTCTTCCAAATGACGCTTGAGACCACATACTATCCCGTACACAGTTCTAGGTGGATACATTTCACCCAACTCTTTAGCTACTTCCATGACAAACTTCACGAGCCAGTCGTTAAGAAATACCTCCGTGTTTGGATCCTCACACTCGTTAATATATTACATACAACTACTTACTGCTACAGTGTACACAGTTACTCATTGAAAACAAAAATAAATACAATATTTATGTCAAAATCCTTGTGAGAATTTCAAATGCCTTGGCATTTGAAATTTCACTCGGATTTTGAAACCCCCATAGAACACTCTGACTTGTATTTGAAACATTACATCATATATGGGACAGATATGCAAATTTTCACTCCCTCATTCCATTGGCTGTAAACATTTTTGTAATTCCCCAGTGTATTACGTCAACCAGTTGTTTCCACAGTCTTGTTTCACACAATGCATATTTATGTCATGCTAAGATGTTTTAGTCGTTTTAAATCTGTTTACACTTCAATTCTTTGACTTCAAACTCAGTGTGGAAAGTTACCTTTTTGTGGACTTTGAATGGATTTTGTAGTATTTAGGGGAAAATGTTGCTCGATCACTGTCATCGCTCGCTCACTTGGCTGTAAAACCTTTGTTTGTAATTCCCCAGTGTATTACCAGAAGCCATAATTGTCATCCGGTTGTCTCGTTTCACACAATGCATATTTATATCACAGTTAGATGTTTTCATCGTTTGAAGTTATTTACTGCAGTGACACTGCTGAAAGTCAAGTTAAGGATTATCCGCTTGAAACTTAATAACAAAACATCAAGAACAGCTAAAATTAACCTTAATTCTTACAGGACACGGCAAAAAAGTGTCAAAATGGACAACGATTGTGTGGAAAGCTATATCTCAAATGAAAGGGTAGTAAATAACTTTTCCAAAAAAATTTTTTTTTAACAAATATTACCATAATGTTGCATTTAATTAGTATAAATTAGCATAAGTATTCCACAATTGCCTGTAAATTTGGACAAAAAAGCATATTGGTTCAAACTGATGTGAAGTACAAGTAAAAAGTTGAAAGCAAAAAGTTTCCTTGTTATATAGAGCACCAGGATCTTCCCAGAGTGAATCCATGCACACGATTCCACTTACGTGCAAATAAAATTTTCGTGCATGTAATTTGACCTAATTAATTATCGGCAAACACGATACGTGATAAGAAAAGATCCCTCATCGCCTCTCGATTTTGGTTTCCTCTTGGCACAAAAAACATTTTATCTGCCAGATATCTTTCCAAAAGTAAGCCAATACATTTATTCGAAGCGAAAATCAGATTTCAAAGGTAAATATCACCTCTAAATATCATAATTGCCTTTTGAGTTACCTTGCAGTCGGACTGCATGTTAACACAACAACAACAACAATTTTTAGTTTCAAATGAAGTATACGTTGACAAAGCTTGTGCCCGCAATTAGCAAGGGCTATTCGAGGCAGGCACAGGAGAAAAAGAAAATTTTATAATAAATATATAATATATGTAAACATAAAAAAATACATATAAAATACATACAAACACCGCTCCAGTTTTAAAGTCAATAACATTGATTCTTCGCTAGAACTGATCAATTTCAGATTCTTTACCGCTTGAAATTCGTCCATTGTCACTGTTTTCCATTTTTCAAGCGCCTTGGGTCGACACAGGAGGATCTTAATTTCTTCGCCACTACAGCTCGCTTCCCATAAATTTGACTGTTTTTTTTTAAGCAACTTCATACAGTCAAATGGCAGCTGTCCAGCTCATACTCGCTCAGTGATTGGCTTAGCCTACTGTCACACTACCCTCCAAATTTGGGGGAGATTGAAAATAATGCAAATTTTTCCGAAATTTTTTTCGTCATCGTTCCTGAAGGAATTATATTTATAGGGCGTTCCTGAGGGAGTTGAGTTGTTTCATATTCGTGAGGTGGCTCTTAGAGCCCTTTGATTAATCTCACAAATAATGGGCACACATGAGGCAGATTGACTGTAACTTTGTATTATCCCTGACAGCTCAAATGTCAGGAATTAAATAATTGTATTTCATTCTTGGAATGTAACACTGTTTCATAAATTTTGTAAACTCAAATGTGTCAGCGAATGCTAATTTTGTCAATATAAGGTAACATTTCCGGTGTAATAATAGACTTGTCAATGTAAGAGAACATTTCCAGTGTAACAATAGGTTCGACTGTATGCTCATAACTCGAATAATATTCCATCCATTCACTTCAATTAAAGACTGAATTTCAGCTTAACAGTAGGCTATCGAGATTTCAGAATTTATCTGCCACTACAAATCATTTCAGAATTTGAGAATTCATAACTCGAATAATATTCCGTCAATTCGCTTGAATTAAAGACTGAATTATGGCTAAAGAATAAGCGATCAAGATTTCAGAATTTATCTGCGACTAGAATTTAATTTTAGCCCACCAAGCCTATCAAGAAAGCATTGAAGCTAGCCAGCTGACGAGTTGATGGTATTCTTCCCGCATAACACTTGACTAAGTTTGATGGATAGTTTTCACCAGCGTTCCTGACAATACATCTACTCACCAGAAAATGCACTCAAATTGTTTGTCAAATAATATTTGCTGGTATGCTACACATTTTATGCTATATCAGCAGAACACACAGACCCAGTGGGGCCCTAATTTTTTCTTTGCAGGAAGGTGTAATAAATAAGATTTTAAAAACAGTTGAACCCCTCTTTGTATAGAAACCCACTTCCTACAGGCAAACCATTATCCTGGTCAGTTTTCTCTGTCCCTCTGGGATTAAAGCCCTTCCCATTTCTCTAAAATAGACATGGTGGTCTAATGTTTAGCACGTCAGACTCTCAATCTGGAAGTTGGTGGTTGAAGTCCTGATCTCTGCCATCAAGTTGTTGCTGGAAACATTGTTCCACTTGTTTCTCTTCACCCAAGTGCATAATTACCTTCTTCTTACTAATTTTCGCGAAAATTCAAGAGCTGTATTTTTTGCCAGTATAATGTCCGCGATTCCATTAAAAAAGTGAACAAAAGCATATTTAATTTCGCGATTTTGTCATTTCTTTAATCTCCCATGCCCTAAAGGAATGTTCACAAAATAGCTATATAGACCAAGAAGAAATTAAATTTTGAAGGGTACTAGCTTCTGGACTAAAATTACTAAAATTAGTTTAAAACGCCTCAAAAAACCGGCCAAGATTTTGGACTTAAAGTACCCTTGAATTACAAGAAGTTAAATCAACTTTGCGTCCTTGGTAACATAAACAAAATGAACATAACAGTTTGCTATCTATGAAATCAAGACCAGAAAGGAATGATTTTTAAGAATTTAAAGGACAGAAGTGACAGCTTTAATTCAGGACATTATATAACTAACAATTCTGTGACTCACAACCTTTATAATTTATGTATTGTTTTCTTATATAATATGGTATTAAATTTCGCGATTTTAATTATTTTCGCTTGCTCTCTTTTTATCACATTAATTTTTGCGAATTTTTCCAAAATGCGAAAATTGCGAAATTTAGTAAGAATAAGGTATACAGACTCTGAAACCCTTACCATGTTCAGCTGATTTTGCAACCCTATACTAGACTAGACGCTGAAAATCCCTAAACCATTTGTCAACAATGTTGCCGCGATTATTTTATTCCTGTTTAGGGAAGGCTCTTTCTCTTCTGAGTTTCAATTCCTATTCTTGACTCAATTCTTCATACCACTGACCAGTTTCCTGGCAAATGATACCCTATTCTAGACCAAAACTCTCTGATTTCTATACCCTATCCCAGACTTAAAGGGACACTGTCACGGGTTGACATGCGCCGGTTCTCGTCCGATCACCGAAGTTAAGCCCTGTCGGGCGAGGTTAGTACTTGGATGGGTGACCGCCTGGGAATACTTCGTGTCGTAGGCTCATCATTTTTCTTTCCTTTACTCCCTTTCATTTTTCAATTTTTTGGTTCCGTCAAGGAGCCACTCGTCCTGAGGGGGGCAAACTGAAGCCAAAGTCATGAAAACATAGCATACCTTCGACGATATTCCAACGACAACAAATCGGCGACGAAGTCGCTGTCACTGGAAGCTTCATACTGTACCCGGCATCGAATTTAACCTGAAGCCACGACCTAAATATCCGATTTTCCAAATATATTCGTTTGTGGTTTCTAGACCACGCTATCTTATATTCTGCTTGATCCTCGAACTTCCTCTTCCGTCCTGAATTGGTTCTTTTCCCTCCACCGCCGCCACTAGTCGACGCCATTTTGAAATTGACGGTTCAACTTGAAAAATTCAGGCTGAACTTTTCAAGTTTCGATTCGAAAAACTCGCGCATGTGCCCTCGTGACAGTGTCCCTTTAACTGCTTGAAACTGACTATATCCTTCACAGTGGCACATACCCATATAGCTTACATATGAGAGTTTCCCCCGGGCTAGCATCCCATCCAGGGGGGGAGTAGAGATACTCTCAGTTGCTTGACATGCTACAGAAACCAGTTAAGCTCCGGTAGTTGTGTGCCCACTTAAAGACTTTACTTTTCCCCTTGATATACATGTAGACTCCCCATTAATACAGAAATTTCTCTGGCTCGGGTGGTGTCTGTGGTAAGGGGGTTCAACTGTATTTTGTGATTTGTATTTAATAGTACATGCCTTTATTTCAGATCTATGCAAAAAGAGCAAGCGTGACTCTGCCAGCAGGGCAAGAGTGGCAGTGGAGTAATGGAGTAGTAGCGCGATTTTAATACCTTGTGTTTGGATTTAGAGGGTTTCAAATAATACGGAGCAAAGAAGGCAGGAGATTATATTTATTCTGCCATAAGCAGAGGGACCATGCGTTCCATGAATATGGAAAGGAAACACATAAACTGCAAAACAAAATGTGCAAGGATAAACAAGATTTTTTTTTATTTAAAAAATTATTTTAAAAAAGTTATTTACTTAAATATTATTTTATTTAAAAAATTATAATATTACAAAAGAAAAAAACACAACAGAAACAGAAACAAAAAAAATGAATACATGATCCTATTTAATATTTTTATATTATATTAAGGTGTCTTCGTATTTTTTGACCAATGTTGGGTTTTTTGCAACTTTTGAAACCAAAAAGCAATACAGTGTTTTGGATTTAATCTTCTCCAGATTGTAGATCAGAGATCGGTGGTTACGTAGATGATGAAAGATTGTTGAGTTCAACTGTTGCGTATAAATTCGATATAAAATTCCTGTTTGAGTTAAAAATATTGCGCCTTGCAAGTGAAAGTGTGTTAAATACACTAAATAATAGGAAAATATTAATAGGGGAGATACTCAGGCATCGCTTAGGGTTTGTACAACTTCATTAGGGGATTTTGGTGGTGTTGGGGGGGGGGGGGGAGGGGGGGCTCATAAGCGGTATAAAAAAACAATGATTAGAATCAAGTTTAAGCTAACTTAAAGGGGCTATGTCACCTATTTTATGTATCGTTTTTAAAAAAACTGCTCTACTGGTGCACTGAAATGATAAATGAGTGTGTGTGGCTGTGGATGACCACGATGACAATGAATTTGTTCAAGCGTTTTGGCTCGTGTCTTATCTTACTCTTGGTGTTTTTAAAGCATTTCGTGACAATAGTACTTAGTTTCAATTTGAGGCAGTTTTGACACCAAAACGTCAAAATTCCCCTGACATAGCTCCTTAATTAATTAATTTTGACGAAACTCTGAGTAAACTTTTTGATCTGCACTCTTGCATTATAAATTATTTCCCAATTTTTTATTTGAAGTTGTACATTGTAAGGAATGAGAAAAAGTGTTTGGGGGGCTGGGAGTGGCTTGTGGCTTATAGGCTCAATTTGTTTAGTGTTCAAGTGGGCTTATAAGCCAAGGTGCCGATTACCTATTCTTGGGGACACTAAATTGATACCATTTACAATATTTGATGACATGTGCCATGCTACTAAAATTTTCTTAACTGATAACAAATAATAGTAAAAAAAAATTACGACTAAACAAGACTGTAGTGTCCCCAATTAGTAGGCACCTACTAGTGTGACCAGCTAGAAGCTTTTAAGACAATTGAATAAAGTTATTGATTGATCGATACATCATTCAGTCAATAACTTAAAACAATTATGCACTTTTTTGGACTACTCTCGGAACATCGTCGGATCGTCCTCGGAAATATTCGGCAATCGTCGGAAAACTTTGGGAAATGATCAGAAACGTTTGTACAACCTTCGGACAGTATTCGGGAATTTTCAAAAAAATATTCTGAAATCTTCGTAAAATTTATAAAAAATTAATAATACATGGATGCTTGGAAATATAAAACTACTCTTCGTGTGTTTAACTCGAAGAGAAATTTCATATCTCTGTGGACCCATGTATTATCTTTTATATGTAAACCATCAAATAATATATTAACTTTATATTCAAGAAAACTATATGTATAAATTATTATGGGTATCATAATTGTGTTCCCCAAGTGCCTTTGTGTTACATTAGTGGCATTCAACATAACCTGTGATCAGACGCTCTTTTCCGGAGCGCGAGAGCAACACACACACACACACACACACACACACACACATCTGTTAGCAACCATCTTACTTATCTAAGTGAGATGGTTTCCCAAATGCTATCCTTGAAACTACGAAACTTAAGGTCTTCTTGAGCACTGATGGGCCATAGCACATAATAAGTAACGTTCTGCTTTTTGCATGTTGCTTACAATGCATTTTTCTTTTTCCTTTTGCATACAAATAGAGGTTTGTATTAAAATTATTAAAACTTCACCAGTTTAATAAGTTTTTTGTTTTATGGGGTCTGTTCAGTGGACTATTATCTCAGAAAAGGAATAAAAATTAGGGTATAATTCCGAATAAGAACTTCAGAATTGGGTGATTTGCATTGTTTCTCAGTCGTCTTTTTCATTGACAATTTAAAATAATCGATGGATGTCTACACAGAGACCAGTGTTTATTCCACTTTCTGAAATGTGCATTCCAGGGCGTTTCCAATTCTGTCCTCCTAGCGCTGCACACTTAACTGTCCACAGAGGAATTTGGAATCTGAATGGGACAACATTTATTGAGCCCATTGGACATGCTATGAATTGAGAGGATTCCATTTTAGTGCTTATTGCTACACAAACTTATGTCTGTCATATCTTCAATGGAACTGATTCAGAAAAAAATGTTAACAAAACTACTTTTATTTGGATCTCTTTACTAGGGTGCATATAATTTTTACTGTCGTCCAAGGTGAAAAGATGAAGAAATACATACCAAAGTTTCTTTTTTTGCTTCTCCTGGTTTGTTGTCTGGGATTTGCCGTGCTACAATTGAGGTGTTCAATGAAACTTTCCGGTGAACAATTGAACGAAAGGGCGAGACGAACCCATGTCATTCAGGGGGAAAAAAGAACCCAAGTCTCATCAGTTCAGGTTATTGGATGGGATTATGAACCCAATGAAAAAGTCGAATCGACACTAACGAAGGAAACTGTGAAATACGTCTTCATGATTCCCCATCGCCAAACTAAGGGGGCGTCCAGGCTTGCTGTGGCAGACCAACAAGCGTTATTCAAGCTAACTAGATTCCTTGACACGCATGCAGAGTTCGATGGAGCAACGGGAACTGCCATTCGGAGGCGAACAGAAAAATTCGAAAATGCCAAAGCATCTCTCGAGGAAAGTTCTTGCAGATTTCTGGTCAAAAACTGGACAATGATCATTCGAAATTTTGGACAGATTCACCATGATGCCAGAGAAGACAGCCGGGCAGGATGGTATCAAGAATGCAATATCGCAGAAGGAGCCTTTCTTCTCCGCAAAGAGGTTTTTCTGTCGTCAAGGTGGCGCCCTGAGTGCGGAAGTATGAGCCATCTTGATTTTTTTGTAAGATCAAACGCATCTCTGAAAATAGCCAAATTATTAAACGGCGTCTTCTCCCCTGAAATTGTGTACACTGATCGCGGCATCATCGAAGGCACCCGTGATTTTACCGATTACTCAACGCTCGGCCAGCTTCACAGCATTCTGCGGATTGTGCGTCCAGATAAAGTTGAATGGACCAAGTGTGCAGATGACAAACAGTTCTGCCCTGAAGCACCGTTAAGCTCTCGCTTTAACACCTTGGCAGCAGCCAATGGCTTTCCAATCTGTTGCGATGTTGTCATGGATGACATCCTGGCCGCAACTGTGGATGCCATGAATAAACTTGGAATTGATTACCGTGTTGTCTATGGCACGCTCCTCGGGGCAGTAAGAAGTCGGGCCTTTATCCCGTACTCGGACGATGTTGATGTGGCAATTCTCAAAGCTGACAACGACAGATACAGCAGCTTCCGGCTCATGCAGCACATTCTGGGACCCAGGTACTTTGTGGCATGGAAAATGAACCCTCCAACGTCCAGGGTATACCCGCACTTTGCTCCAACGGTGTTAACGGATACTGGTAGACTGTTCAAAGAAGAGGAAAGCCTGGAAAGTGAAGCTCTTTTCGACAGCAAAATGCTCAAAGAAATGGAGAAACTACTGCCTGTAAAGAACAACCTTCTGGAACAACGCTACGTTGATCTTTACCCATCCCCTGAAAGCTGGTTCAGAACATCCACCCAAGTCACTATAAACGATCGAAAATACCTTGGGGTTTCCGACGATGTAGACAGCATCCTGAGAAGTTGGTATGGAGACGACTATATGGAGAAGAGACCTGAGATACATTCCAAGACAACACTGCAGACCAACTAACTTCGCGATCAAGGGAACATGTTCGGTTTTTGTTAAATTCTCTTTGATGTCTGCGAAACACATCTAATGTCATTCGAGCACACTTGATCTCTTAGAACAAAATGAGGTCCTCCCATTGTTTTGGTCGACATTACTGGAGAATTGTTTCTAGTAATTTTTGTCATAATGAAGTGATGAGGTTTCTTACTGTTAATAATGTTAATGGTTTATTCCAGAAAAAAATCCACTCCACCGGGTATTTCTTGTTGTTGCGGAAACTATTGCTGGTTAGCTATTGCGCTGTGTTGTGGGTATTGTTCATTGTCTTTTGAATCTTTTGTGTTACGTCATTTGGTGATCACACCATCCGCAATACCAAGAAACTGCCACGCTCCCCCGATGGATGGCGTGATGGAAATTCTCGCGGGAGGGGGGTTGAGAGCTCTGGAAGTCCGGGCAGAAAGGGGTGGGGGGTTGGTCTGGACTTAAAAGTCCTTCCTCGGGGGTCGAGTTTTTGGTTCCGTCATATTTGTGGAGAATAAACCCGATGAAAGGGGAAAACACAACTCAAGAATGGAACAGAAGTTAACATACCGAAGCACGCTTTGAAGTGCAAAAAAAAAAAAAAAAGATTTTAAAGAAGAAAATAGATGCACCGTTTTGCAAATGCATAGTTTCTTTGTGCAAAATTGTTTTACCTCGCTTTAACATAAAAACAGGTTGCTGAATTATTTGTGATTATAATGTTTTCAGACTCTTCGCAAAGGAGTCAAATTTGAGTAACCAACAATAAATCCCCAAGACTTTCGCAAGTAGAAAATCCACTGAATTCTGAGAAGTAATTGACTCTTTCTTCAAGGGAAAGACGTTTTCATAAAAGCAAATACGCGTTTCATTCAAAATTGTTCTGCTAAAAATGTATTCGATTCATTATCGTGAAAAAAGAACGTGCTATCCAATTACATTTCACACGAACTTTGCATGAAACAAAATTGTGTATTTGCGACAAAACTTTAGAAACTGCGAAATCGTATTAAAGATGGCTAGATAAAAGCAAGTGTTTTCTAGGAACTAGTTTTATGGAAACATTTCATTTCGGCCCAGTTTGGTCACGTCACATTTAATAAAAAAGAATGTTTCACCGATTTATAGCAATAATTTATCACCAAAGTTTTTAAAAATACACGAAGGATCCCCTGAATGCGATTTTATTTAATAGGGGGTTTCCAAACGATAATGGAAAATTCGGGCAGGAGGGGGGTCTCCGGGCTTGGAAATCCTGGCGGGAGGAGGGGGTTTGTCTTGGGGGCCAGGAAATCCGGGCCGAGGGATGGGTCCAAAAATCTTGCCATCCATCGGGTTGAGGGGTAGGGGTGGTATATAATACATTGTCTGGCAATACAAACTGTTGCCATGGTAACAACAGCCCTTGAAAAAAGAGCCTCGTATTTTGGGAAAGTTTTTCTTTAAAGCTTACTTGGTGATCGATCATATTTTTTCTCATTTTGGTGAAAAGGGGAAAGCTGATTGGCATGAGATAAAAGAAGATTCTAACACATGTTACCTATATTTCATTCAAAGCAAAATTTACATAGTTGATCAATTTTACAGTAAACACATACACACTGTGGACAATTCAAGAGAATTTGATTGTGGAAAACCTGAACCTTGTGACTTTCTGATTGCATAAATGGAAACTGCGCACAGGTCAGAAGCTCCTGGTTAATCGCAAAGATGTCAGATAGCTAGATTTCGTCTCTGGTTCTGAAGTCGCTCCTCGATTGACTCAAGCAACGTAGTTCAAAGTTTTGAGTTAAGCAGTAAACAGTTTCAGAAGATGAAAGAAATAATGCCTGTACATTAACTATAACGACATTGGACTCAAGACCAAAGACACTGGATTCTTGTTTGAGTATAGAAAGACGTTAAGAACTTGAAAATCATCTTAATGGTTAGTATAGCCTGTGAACTGGCTCCTTTTTGGGGGTATTAGGTAAAGAAGGGGCGGCAGGGCCTCCGCCGCCCCTTCCCTCTACCCAGTCACCGCTCGCCGATTTCTTTTACCTAAACACACCCAAAAAGGAGCCTGTTCACAGACTAGCTATTCATATACGTAAGTATGGTATGACCATAATCCCAATCAAATTAAGTGCTTTAACTAAACAGGGTCTCATGACCCTTGCCCAGAAGCTTTAGTGAATGTTTAGGTATTAGTAGTTTGGTGACCAGTAGATAAGTCTAAAGCCCCATTCACACCAACGGTTAAACATGTTTAAATGTTGTTTAGGTTAACTACGTCTTTATCCTCTATCTTGAACATTTTTAAATCAATATAACTTAAACTACCTGAAATGGTAATAAAACTTAAAAGTCATTAAGGTATCTTTTATTCCAAATATTACGGGACATAAGGAGGTATTTTTCTAAACCTGTTTTAAACTAAACAACATTTAAACATGTTTTATATAATTCATTAATAATTCATAACAGTTATGACAAATCAATAGGTGGATGATTTGAGTCACATGTACACCTCTCTAAACCCCAATACAAATCAACTGAGTTGATGAATTATTAAACGCCGGGTAGAAATAAGTTTTGATACAGACACCTACTCGGCTAATTAGTATTCATTAACTTTTCATACAGATCTCTACTCATTGTTTCATTTCATAAGTACAATATATTTTATCTACTACTTATAAATCAGTGTACTGTGTGATAAATGTGCTAGTTAAGTACATTTTAGGCCATTCTCAAGTTGTCTTAAAGGGGCATGCCCAGTTCCGCTGAAATGTCATATTGTCAAATGCTACCAATAGAGCGTTTTCATATGACGTCACCGCGGCCATATTGGTGTTCCAAAACAAAGAAACGGCGGCCTTATTGGTGTACCAAACCAATCCTCCGGGAATTGAACTCTATTTTTATGCAAACATTTTCTTTTGTTTCATTAAACCAATAGTGCCGCTGGTCACGTGAGTGAAAACGCTCTATATACTACAAAACTCGATAGTCAGATTCTATCGAGCAAAAAAATAGTTTTGGGATGAAGTTCAGGATTAGAAGGATGGACAAATGATGAAAGTGGATTACAGTTCATCAATTTTGTGACGGGAAAATGTCAAGAAATCAAAATTGCCATTTTGATGGCGGATTTTAAGTGTTTTTAGCAGTTGTTTTGTCTCTCTACTTCTTTGCTTTCATCACTTTTGGCGATTTTTTCTTCCTACTTTGTAACAGTAATTGGACTGAGTGGAGTACAATTCAGGGAGTAATCGGGCGAGTAATTTCAAATCGGCCAAGCGCGTAGCGCGAGGACGATTTGAAATTCCGAGCACGATTACAGCTATCCAATTACAAAAAGTTGTAATTGCCCACTCCAGAAACTATTAAAAATACCATAATACTCTTTAAAGTGCAGGTTTGGGTGGTGCTTGATGTAAGCCTCATTTTTCCGATTTCTTTTGTTTTCAGCACGAACTGCACGTGCTATGCTTCAACTTCGTGGCAATTTGCATATGGTGCACATTTGTATGCGAACACAATGCTACGTCCTAGCGTTCCTTCATGTACTCTGAATTCCATTGTGCCATTCTAACAAAGGAGACTTGAATAATTACACCCCGGTGAGGGTGAGCCTGCGCATAATAGATTATTATGATATTTTCGGAGGGGCCTATTGGATAGCTGTAATTGGACACCCACGTGATCGCGCTCAAATTACGTAAGAAATAGGCGCGCGGACGACCAATCCGGCACAATCGAGAATTTTGTTATCGATACGATTATATACCAGCCGGGAGACTGTCCCTTTAAGCCTCTTTATCAAAGCAGGGCCTTGATCAAATTTGTTGGATGAAAATAAGTTTTTTTTTGTATGGGAATGAAACTGATTTAATTCTTTGTATAAAAATCGGCACACCAGGTGAGCGGGATCGTAGCTATCCAAACGATGTCTGTGATTGGCGACGATACTTGAACAATGCCCCTATCCCTAATCCCTATCCCAGCGGGACAAATCTATTGTTTTCTTAGCGAATCACAGACATCGTTTGGACAAGTGCAGGACTACCCCACCAGGTCTTTCTTTTAAAACGAAGCTTAAGGCAATTCAGAAATGCAATTTAAAAATTCTACAGAGAGATCTAAAATTTTTAATCTCAAAAGTGGGTTGGCAAAAAAGATATGTTGATCGCAAGGGGAAAAGTTCCATGCTTACTGGCAACCATGTATTAATTTATTATTTCTGACCATGTCATAATTTTCTTAGATTATACAAAGGGTCTTGAAAGCATGTCTGAACTTGTCCTGGAGAACTGTGTGTGAAGATGTTTAGACTATCATTGAATCAATCCCTCACATGTAGGCTCATTCAATATATAGAAGAGTCAAGATAGTAAGCAAATGTGACACTGTAGATGTGTACACGAAAACATATTTTTAGTGTTAAGATACCAATTATTATAAACTTATATAGTATTTTGTTTCAATACTTGTCTCATATATCATTGTAGATGGATAATAAACCTGAAAAGAAAAACACGTCCATCCTCCTAAGAATAAATTTAGAAACCAATGGAATTCCCCTGTGGGGAACAACCATGTAAAAGTAATGGTGCTTCTATTTGTGGCCGTGACCCCAATTTTTCTTACCCCAAGGGGCAGTAGTTTCCACAGGTTGCAACAAGACACCCTAGAAGGTGTTGCTAAAAGCTATGACCCCTCCCCACCGCCGCCCGTCCACGATAATTTCCTGATGCTCAAATGTCTCGTTTGCCGTTCAGCCGAGAGTGAGTGTTTTTTTTTCTCAGACAATAAGGTAATAAACTATATTTAAAGACATTTTGTAAAACCATATATAGTTAGAAAACAGGCCCTGACGGGACCAATGTAGGAAGTAAACCACTTTTACAGATTTTTTCCTTTTTTATTTGACGGATATTAATAATAAAAAAATATGGGATAGAAACCGCGTGGTGCTAATATGTAGGTGCAGCATCCGTGCTGGAGGACAACTGTTGATTTAGTTTTGGCGTTAAATTAGCTTTGATTGAATGTGAGTACATAAATTCGTTCTAGCCGTCCTTGGCCGTTATTACATGTTCGCTTTCAGTAAATCAAGCCTGAAGTTAAAACACATCCAACGTTTGTGTTTTTACTGCTGTTAATAACTGAAGCGCGGTCGTATCTAAAAATACCGAGATTTTTAGTTCAAGTTTCACCTTCTCTTGGCAGGTGACATTGTCGATCTCTTGGCTCTGTTGCCAAAATACTCGACTTCGCCTTGAATAAATGGAGTTGGCCGAGTGTTATTGGTAACGGATATAAAGACCGTGAGTGGTTTGATTTTTAAAACGAGGTCTCGATCACTCCTAGCCAACTTTTAATTTATTTTCGAACAAAGAAAAACCAATGACCTAAATTTAGACCGCGTGTTTTTAAGCGCCAAATTATGACTAACTAAACACTCGCCAACTCTTCGTATTATGACACATCCTGCAAGAATTTCGTTTTATTCGGAGGCTTTTGAAACAGGACTAATGTAAGAAATTGGCTTAAAATAATAAATAAAGTTGGTAGTGAAGTAGAAAATGACATTTTTTTTATTACTAAATGCAAAACCCTTATAACGTAAATAATAGATAGCGTAGTTAAGACTGCCAAGGACAGACGTATCTGTTCGAAGACCCCTGGATTACCTTTTTAAATATAAATTCTGTTAACGTTTTCACAGCTGTCTCGATTTTGCAGGGGTGACTGATCAATCCATATATCGGGTACAAGTTTTTACCACCTGAAAGTAACGACCCTCCGAAAGTAACGACTCCCCGAAAGTAACGACAGCAAAAGGCTACTAAACACGAAAGTAACGACTCCCCGAAAAGTAGCGACAGCAAAAGGCTGCTAAACCCGAAAGTAACGACTCCCCAAAAGTAGCGATAGCAAAAGGCTGCTAAACCCGAAGGTAACGACTCCCCGCCGAAGTAGCGACAGCAAAAGGCTGCTAAACCCGAAAAATAACGACTCCCCAAAAGTAGCGACAGCAAAAGGCTGCTAAACCCCGAAAGTAACGACTCCCCGCCGAAGTAGCGACAGCAAAAGGCTGCTAAACCCGAAAGTAACGACTCCCCGCCGAAGTAGCGACAGCAAAAGGCTGCTAAACCCGAAAGTAACGACTCCCCGCCGAAGTAGCGACAGCAAAAGGCTGCTAAACCCGAGAGTAACGACTCCCCGAAAGTAACGAGTAACGATAGCCGGCAAAAGGCTGCTAAACCCGAAAGTAACGACTCCCCGCCGAAGTAGCGATAGCAAAAGGCTGCTAAACCCGAAAGTAACGACTCCCCGAAAGTAGCGACAGCAAAAGGCTGCTAAACCTGAAAGTACCGACTCCCCGCCGAAGTAGCGATAGCAAAAGGTTGGAAAGTAACGACTCCCCGAATGTAGCGACAGCAAAAGGCTGCTAAATTTACTTTCAGAACTATACGGTATTAAAGTTAACCGCCTTGACTCAGTATGTTCATGACAGCGTGTCGAATGTGACTCAGTTTCCAACAGTAAATCAGTAGATTAAGAGATGGATTCATAAACTCCTGTGTCAAAGTATAGCGTTGCATATCCTTTATAGTGGCACTTTCTCCAGATATTGCAAAGACAAGTAAAGTACTAATGTTTGGCAAATAACAAACCATAAACGCCAGATATACCATGAATGTTCCTACTGCAAATGTTTTTAGACTTGCGGTAGTTTCTAGTTCGCCATTCTGTGCTTCTTGTACATGCACGGCTTGAATCTGGTTTGCGTGGTGTCGCACGGCTATATATATCTTGTAGTAAAGCAATGTTGTTGCGAAGAGACATAAGACCTTGATAGCAGCGAAAATCGCGTAGCTAACATAATTTGGGATCCACAACCTTATAATCGAAAGAATTGCGCTAAAACCCCATATTGAAAACACCACAGAAACAACACGCTTGTGAGTTACAAGTTCCTGGTGTCTGAGATAAACGTGAATAGCCAAAAAATCTGTCTGCACTTAGAGCCATCACACCAAAGAATAAAGCAAAAATAAACAAATATTCGCCGTGGTGAGATACACGATGTACGCGGCACGATAATACTGACTATTTTCAGTGTTCTGTTCGAACCGCATGACAGTAACTGCAATGTGCAAAGGCTGATCAATTAAACCAACACCAAGATCAGAAACAGCCAGACTCAGAAGCAGTGCTTTTAACGGTTTTGGTAGCGACGAAGGTTTTCTTGAGGCGTGGGTTGTAACAATGTTCAGCATGACAGCGGTATAAGATGAGAAACTCGCGTTAAAGACGCAACTGGCAATGTAGGATGAGTGGAAATCTTCACCTTCTTTCATTGTAAAACGCGGCTGAATGTAAAACGTTTTCAATAGACGCTTTTGAGGATCTGTCTGCAAAGAGCAAGTTTGATTTTGCAAGATCCAGCTTTGGATATTTGACATTTGTTTCTGAAACCGATGGTAAGAAGGCTCACTGCTTAGGCTAGTGAGTTCATTAAAATTTCATTTTTAAGTCAATGTAACCCGGTAACCTGAACTCAACACAAACTTACTACCCTTGAACACAAAGTTGCTTTTTAATGCTGAATCTGAATACAGGTGTTTTAGGCTTTTGCTTCAGCAAACAATATTCCTAAATATATTAGAATTATTTAGTGGTAATGCATTAACTATCAAAGGGCTCTAAGAGCCATCTCGTGAATACGACACAACGTAAGGTTAAGTCCACCGATCAGTTACAAATCTGTTTTAATTTTCCATACTGAGTTTGAAGTCAAAGAATTGAAGAGTAAAACAGATTTAAAACGACCAAAACGTCTTAGCGTGACACAAAATATGCATTGTGTGAAACGAGACCAGACTGTCTTGACAACTAAATGACGTTATACACTGGGGAATTAAAATACAGCAATTATCTTTTAACCATTTAACTCCCAAGAGTGTCAAAAATCAAAATTAAAGAAAAATCTCAAATTTCATCTTGTAAAATGTTGAAAAATAAATGGTACCATGAAAAAGTACTGCCAAAGAGGTTTCATTTCAATGGTCACATCATAGGATTTCATTGACAGATACAAAAGTTAGAACTATATTACATGTTTCCATAATTGACTCTGGGAGTGAAAGGGTTATCTCGTGAATACGCAAAGTTCAGTTGGACGGTTGTCTCATTCATGTTGTGACTTCGCAATATATTCCGCACTATGTTTATGACAGCGTTTCGAATGTGTCTCAGCTTCCAGAAGTAAATCAATGGATTGAGAGATGAATTCAGATACCAGAGAGTCATAGAGTAAAGTTGTAAAACCGTTGTTGTTGTACTCGTTCCAGAAATTATAAAGACAACGAGAAAACAATCGTTTGGCAAATAACAAAGCAAAAACGCGAGATATAAAAAGAGGAAGACCTTAGATAACAACGGCATGGACCATCCCGGACGCCTTAATAGCGACCTTCAGATTGGACTACGAGTACGAAATCGAGTACGAATACGAGTTTTCAAACCAAATTCGTGTGCCTCATATACTTAATTATTACACCAATCTTATCCATAACGTTTATTTACGTGTTAGTCAGCAACAAGAAGGAGTTACAGTTCGGTGGATACAATTATCTCGAAATTCCAAAGTCGTACTCGTACTCGATTTCGTACTCGTAGTCAAATCTGAAGGTCGCTATTGAGACTTATATAACGGAGTAACTGGTTAGCTTTCAGTTGAGGTTGGGGTTAGCAGTTTATATAGTTAAATTTAGGCCTAAACAACCCGAGAAGCTAGGTGGTACAGTGGTACGGTAGGCTATGTAAGCCTATAAGCCTAGCTGAGGTCACAGGTTCAATCCTGAGTGGGGATTTTAGATTTTCTTTTTTACACTAAAAAATTTATTGAAAATAAAATTCTAAGTGTCGACATTACGTTATATAATTCTCGGTATAAGATAAGAAAGCATTGAAGACGCAGTTGGCAATGTATGATGAATGGAGACTTTCATCCGCTTTCCTGTTAAAACGCGGTTGAATGTAAAACGTTTTCAATAGACGCTTTTGAGGATCTATCTACACAGGGAGAGTTTGATCTTGCAAGATCCAGCTTTGGTTGTTTCACCGTTGTTTCTAGAACCGATGGTAAGAAAGCTCACTGCTTACCACAGTTCAGTAAATTCCGTTTGAGTCAATGTATTCTGGTAACCTGAACTCAACAGATGTACTGGCTTTGAACACAATGTTGCTTTTTAAAGATGAAATTGCGCCTAAACAGGTGTTTTAGGCTTTTTCTTCAGTAAAACATAAGACGTCATACGATGTGTTAAAGGCTATCTCCTTAAGGAACGAACAATTATTTTGTAGGATGATTAAGTGTTTGTAACATCATAAATATGACATGTGCGTTGTATAAGTCATTCATTCATTCATTCATTTATATTAAACGAATTGCATTTTTATGACTGTTAAAAAGCTTTTAAACTGAACAGCATATTAGAGATATTTTATTATCTATCGAACCAAAATTATTCGTCCTTTCTTACAAAGAAACCCTCTTGAAAATACGTTTTAAAAGCTTTTAGGATGTTTATTTATTTCCTAAAAGCTTTTAAGTGTATAAAAACTCAAGTTTCAACTGAGTTAAAAAACCATGATTGCGAATAATTTAGAGTTTAAATAAGGTCATATGTTGTGTCAGGAATTAAAAATGTTTCCTCAGGAATGATTGGAACTCAGTCTTTGTACTCGCTAGGATAAACCCATGGTTAGTCGCAAGGGTGAAAAATATTAAATGATATAGCCTACACGACGTCGTTTTTAACTCGCGAATACGCGAAGCTTTGAACTAGTTGAAGCATTTGGGTCGAAATTTCATTCGATCTTTCGGCTGTAAAAATTGAGCCTGCGATATGTAATGGTCACCTGCCTTAGCCATGGGGACGGCGATGAAGGGAGGGAGTTGGACGCAGGGGTGGGGCTCCATAGAGCAGAAAGGTGTGCTGACTCTTTTATTTTGAGCGTTTCGTATTCACGAGTTGGCTCATAGGAGCTTTTTATTTGTGTAAAAAAATAAATTCAGTTTCTACTGTCGTCAAAAACCGTGGACCAAGACTTTCGACCTCTTTCAGTGCGACGCGCCATACCCAGAGCGCGAATTCAGTAACGTTGACGAGCATGCCTCCTTGCAAAGTTGAGCACGATGGAATGTAATCTTGTCGCTTCGTGTTTATCACGGGAGTGTAAAGTTAGTTACAAAATACAAATATTTTATTCACTTTACGATTGCTTCACACGTATCCACAGTTACGATAATGCCAGATTATAGCGGAGCTCTCGCGGACCGAAGGCCCGCTGCGGAGCCCCATACTCATAGAACCTATGCCCGTCATTTTTCATGGTCATGGCTAGCGGAATGTTTCGCGGGCGCACGTCCGTAACATGTGTGTCCGAGCGAGCGTCCGTCGCGAGCGAGCGTTGGGCAGGACTAGTTCGCGGGCGCGTATGACGTCGCAAAACATGCGCGTATGACGTCACGCAACATCCGGGATCTTAGTAATTTTGTAACCAAAGCGTGGCTTTGTTTTTCGCGCGGCTACATGGCCGATGTCACGTCACTGCTGTAGTAAACACTCTTGTTGTGTTTAGCCGAGAAAAGGGGTTGCAAATTCGTTTTTCCCTGTTTTTTTTCTCCGTTTGCTACTCAAGACAGGGATACTAATTAAGGGATACTCAGAATCCGCTATATATAGTGAAAAAAGAAGAGCTTTCAGGGATAAAATCTTGCTTCGAGGAACTTCATACGTTTTTATCAATGCGGGAGCAATGCAGGGAGATGTTTGTTTTCGGGATTTCAAAACCGAAGAAGCGGAGATTTAAAAAATTCCAAGCAGTCGAGGGACTTAAAGGTAAAACAAATTATATTTTTCGATGGGAATTTATGTTGATATCAATCTGTGACTGACTTTTTCTTTGTGTTCTCGTTAGTTTTGGAGAATTGTTTGTAAATCGTGCGTAAATTCAGTCGTATCAATTTCTTGAATTTCATCGAAGACAGCTTGGCCTCGATGCGCTATAAATGGTACGCGTTTTGCTTTAAAACATAAACTTAATGAGTAGTTTTTTAGTAAAAGATTTTACTATAAAAATTAGCGATAAAAAATCACGACGTTTCGACCTCTCCGAGGTCATTTTCAAGTGGATGTAAGAATACAGAATTAGCATAAATATATTACAGTATAAAAGCATAAGAATGTAGAGAGCGCAAAAATGTGGTAAAAGAAGAACACAAGGGGTAAAAGAAGAACACAAGGGGTCGGCAGTCGGAAACCACCTCAGAGAGCAGCATGATATCGACTTGAATGACATTGCGCGAAGTTTTAAGATTTTAAAGAAGTGTCAGAACAAATTTGATTGTCTTATTTTTGAAATGTTTTTTATCAAAGAACTCAAGCCAACACTGAACAAACAGTGCGACTCAATCCGCGCTAAGTTATTTGTTTAGAAAGTCCTTTTAACTCTTGTTTTATTTACTTAATTAGTTTAATATTTTTTTATCACCTATATTTACATATTTTACCACATTTTTGCGCTCTCTACATTCTCATGCTTTTATACTGTAATATATTTATGCTAATTCTGTATTCTTACATCCACTTGAAAATGACCTCGGAGAGGTCGAAACGTCGTGATTTTTTATCGCTAATTTTTATAGTAAAAAACATAAACTTATGGAGATTTGAATACAATTTTTCGAAAGAAGATTGTGTTGTCTATTTTTATGTGTTTGTTCATTCATTACATAGGTTGAAAAGCGATTTATGTAAACAAAACAAGACTTGGATTTTATAGTTCTATCTTCACTTGCGTCGCCTTAAAAGTTGTTAATTGTGAACTTTTGTACGGTCTAAATGTACTGTGCAGACAGTCGCGTAATACTGTTTTTAAGAATTGCTACAATTGAAAAATAGCCAGGTCGTCAATCTTAATTCTTGTGCTTCCGACCTTTCACCTTAAGCTAAGCTTATCATCGGTTTTCTGTTCAGAGAGCGACGCTGTTAGGCTCAGCCTATCTATATATATTAAGAATTAGCTGGTGATACCGTGCAAACTTGTAAACAAGTTTGTTGGGTGTTCACGGTAAGATAAATTCTCTTTCTATTTTATTTTCTATGTATGGGGACAAGAAAGGAGAATTTGTGTTTTGATATCGGGGATTAAAGTGTTAATGATCGTTTACCCTTTATAAAGCTGATTCCGAGTCTAAAACAAATGTTTTACCCTTTATAAAGCTGATCCCGAGTCTAAAACAAATGTTTTACCTTTTATAAAGCTGATTCCGAGTCTAAAACAAATGTTTTACCCTTTATATAGCTGATCCTGAGTCTAAAACAAATGTTTTACCCTTTATATAGCTGATCCCGAGTCTAAAACAAATGTTTTACCCTTTATATAGCTGATCCCGAGTCTAAAACAAATGTTTTACCCTTTATATAGCTGATCCTGAGTCTAAAACAAATGTTTTACCCTTTATAAAGCTGATTTCGAGTCTAAAACAAATGTTTTACCCTTTATAAAGCTGATTTCGAGTCTAAAACAAATGTTTTACCCTTTATAAAGCTGATTCCGAGTCTAAAACAAATGTTATACCCCTTATAAAGCTGATTCTGAGTCTAAAACAAATATTTCAGCCATTTTTTTATTATAATAAAGAAGTCAGGCCATGGTTGAACTGAACGACAAATGCTCGACCAGTTGGGAAGCGGAAACTTTTGTTAAGAACACATTTAAATAATAAAGCTTATAGTTTAATTAAGTGTTAAAAAAACTAACGTTTACGCCGAATTTAATTAAGGCCACTTTTACCGATAATTATGCAAAAAAGCGGTTTATGTTAATGCTATAGAAGATGCCGGCTTTCTTACGATAAAATGAAGCACTAATTAAATTTCCTACCTTCGCGAAAGGACTTTGGAAAAATATTCGCACGCGCGCCGTTTTCAAGGAAACGTAGATAAAGTACATATCAATAGAAAGCTTGATAAATGTAGATTTCGACAAAATTATAGGAAGCGCCCGAAGCCTCTAAGCCTCGAAACGACCGAGGGTCATTCGATTTAATTAGTTGAGTATCGAATACAGCCGTTAAAGAAAACAAAGCCACACTGTTTTTATCTCAAGATATCAACCAACAAAACGGCGTCAGGATTTTCGCTATTTTGATTATTTTGGGATTAACTGACTGCTTTTTTTGAACGGATGGGAAATTCAAAAGCTCGGATGTTTACCGAACGGATCTTGAACCATTCCTTAACTCTACTGCACACATTTGACTATAAAACATATCCTGGAAATCTGTCAATACAAGCCTTTCTTTAACAGGGAATTGCCCGTTTACTGGGGATCTACTGGGTTACTGTAGAATAAATATTCAAACTAGCAAAATTTCCCCCATACCGCTTTTCTGTCAAATCCATATATGCTGGTCATTCGTTCAAGTCAATATACTCTCCAAAAAATCGTGAAAACAAAGTTTCAATTTTTTCCCCATAAAGGTAGGTTTCGAAAGAGCTATATAACATCATGTGTTTTTCTTTGTAAAATAAAGTATTCACTGTCGTCAAGGAAAATAGTGCTTGTCACAATTTCTAATAACTGACATATCGTAAATTATTATAAAGTCATGTTTTGTAATACCAATTGTTTGCTACCACGTGACGAAAATTTAAAACTTTTAGAAACAAATACGCAAATATCCTGGCGAATATTAGTTTTATAGATAAATAAATCTGCGTTCCCGATGGAATTTGAACATATCTAACCTTTTCGATTGGAATAAGTGTCCTCGAGTTTAAAAGAAGGATTCATGAATAATGAAATAAATAAACCGGCTTTGCAGAAAAGATTGACCTTTGTCTTTATAAAATTATTTTACAAAACAAATTTAAATGATAGCGGAAATTCTCAACAGGAGGATTGTAAAGAAAAAATGAGAATCGTACACACCACGCAAGATCGCGCGCAACGAGAAGTAGATCGTGTTCTTCTCCAGCAAAATTGCGCGCAACAATTCAATTGTGCGTCCACCATCGGCGACATTGCTCAACATCCATCCTCACAAGACACAATCTATCTGATGAACCTATTTTATTGGCCTGAAAATCTGAGACAAGGCTTAAATATTTTGTGAGCATGAAGCTTGCATTCTTTGTAAAACGGCACAGAGATGTTTGAATTTGTTTCTCAGTTTTAATCCTGACAGAGTGGGGCTATACAATTTTAAGACACCATCTTTTAAAATGGGAGAAGAGGGTACACAAAGAGACCACCATCTTTTGATGGAACGGTGGGTCTTGTCCGAGTACAAAAGTGTTGACCATTCCCCTTTAGTGTTTGATTCACTGAAATATGCTGTACTGCACGAACTGAACTAAATTATTGACCTGAAAATATTTTTTCATATCAAAACAGCCGTTCTTTTTCTGTTGTGAAATTTCCCGTCAATTGGAATTGATTACACATCCCTCCCCCATCAATACCTCCTATCAATAATCACTTGTAAGAACGCCCGTGATATATTTTTTTTAACTATTATTGTGGCGTTATATTTTGAAAGATGGTACTTTATGGGTGTTAAAAGGGTTCGGTATGGATCACACTTTAATGATTTAATGCACAGAAGCGAAGGTTAAAATCATATTTATTTACATACAATAATCATGCAAAACAACAGAAAAGTAGAGCTCGATAGCTTCTTTTTAAATACTGTAATCAAATTTTACGCTTTTCACCAAACGTATTCTTATATGGCTCACGGTTTAACTGTACAAGTGAAAGGGCCGGTTCAGACCATTTAAAACTTATATATTATTTACCGGTATTACATTTCGTAAAACTACTATACTATTCCATTGAAGATAACCCACGGAATGATATTCTACCAAGCTTAGAGTGTTTTCTAACAGTACTTGAGGATTGTACAGAAACCCTTGTAAACTCATTTCATTAGAATGCTTACGCGCGACCTGATTACGTCACTTACAATTCGTTTCTGGTTTTATTCAAAAATGTCTTCGTATAAAAAAGTGGTACATGGCTTTTAAAACAACTGTTCGCATACTTGCATAAATATCTCCATTCCTGTCCATTGCTTGGATAAAGTCGTTAAAGATTCTAAAATGACAAGTTGTATAAATATGTAAGGCACAATACTACAGTAAACCCTAGGAATACGGTACAGATGGCTTCATTTCGTAGACGATTAAAACGGTTAGCAGTGTACGATAGCAGGATACGAGTGCTAAAGCAGATTTCTCGTCGGCCTGTAGGATAAATTATCAACTTGCGTAACATGGCATTGACTACTTGAAAGTGTTTCTTTGTTTGACTAAGTTGTTTTGATAAACATTTGTTGGCTAAGTTGAACCAGTCTTTGGAGGCCGCAGTTTTGTATGAAACAACCGAGATACTGCCCCCATTATACTACATAATACTTGGTTTTGTGTATTTATTGTTTTGTTTTGCATTCTGTCCTTCTATCAGGCATCTTAAGTAATGGTCCTAGTAAGAAGTAGGCAACCTAACGGCAAGAAATGCAGAAAGGCGTTAATTGTGATATTGTTGAAACCGTCCACCTCATTGGCTAAAACGTGAAAATCTACCATAATTAACCAGGTAGTGCATTTATTTCTCTCTAGTTTACTAATCGATTCCCTTTTAGTGGAAACTATTCTGAGTTTTAATGCAACCAAAATTCTATGTGGGAAACATGTAAAATTAGAAGCCTTTTTTTGGCCATTGTTTTGGAGTTTCACGATTGGATGAAATCTTGTAGCACAAAAGAAACATCACTTTAAAATAAAGTTCCAGTACATTTTATTTAAAAAACATGTGGTACATAGGTTGATGCATTCTCAGTAAAAAGACCTAAACGATCTTATGTGGGGAAAGCGAAATGCCGCGGAACAATAGAGCATTGCCTACTTCTTACACGCATTGTTACTTAAACATTTTCTAAAACTGAGAGCACCTTCTATTCATTGGAAAAGAAATATCTGAAATTCATTTAGTGGGTTCCATCTATGTTAAGGTTGTGGCTGCATAATATGTTCCTCAGTATGCCCATGACAACGTGTGGAATGTGCCTCATTTTCTAGCTGTAAATGAGTGGATCGAAAGATGAATTTAGAAACTGCAGAGTCGAAGTGTAAAGGTCCAACACCTCTGCAGTGGTACTGGCTGGACCAGAGATTATATAGACAACTAAAAAAACAAATGTTTGCCAAATAACAAACCAAAAACGCGAGATATACGACGAATGCTCCGATTGCAAATTTTCTCAGACTCGCAGAATTTCCTGCATTTTCCCATTCCGTACTTCTTGTTGAACTTGCAGGGCTTGCATGTGGTTGAAAGTTGAAAGTTTTTTTAAACCTGACAACGCTTTTGGCACCAATTTGTAAAAAAAAGGTCCAAAATAACAACATATGACAAAATATCTTAAGTCCAAAACAACATGTCAAGAAATGTCTTAGGCCCAGTTCAAACGTCGAACTTCACATGTGCCGAATCATAATGCAAATGCGCAAGAACAATAGTTTTTGCTCATTTGCATTAGATTCGGCACATGTGAAGTTCGACGTTTGAACCGGGCCTTAACCTCAGTTAGACGGTTGTCTCATTTATGTTGTGACTTCGCAATATATTCCACAGTATATTCATGACAGCACGCCGAATATGACTCAGTTTCCAACAGTAAATTAGTGGATTGAGAGATGAATTCAGAAACACAAGTGTTGTAGTATAGCGTTGCATCTCCTTTATAGTGACACTTGTGCCAGAAATTGCAAAAGCAACAAAAGTACAGCAGTGTGGCAAATAACAAACCAAGAACGCGAGATATATGAAGAATATTCCGCCTGCAAATTTTCTTACCCTCGTATGATTTTCCATTTCGCCATCCTGTGTTTCTTCTTGTACTTGCAGGGCTTGAACCTGGTTTGCGTGGTGTCGCACGGCTACATATATCTTGTAGTTAAGCGGTATAGTAGTTAAGAGAAAGGAGACAACAATAATGGCAAAAATCACGTAACTAATATTTGGCTCGATCAATAACCTCAGAAACGAAAAAAAATGCACTAAAAACCCATATTGAAATTACCGCAGTAACAACACGCTTGTGAGTCACAAGTTCCTGGTATCTGAGATGAAGATGAACAGCCAAGAATCTGTCTGCACTTAAAGCCGTCACACCAAAAAATGAAGCAGAAGCAAATAAATACGTCGTGGTGAGGAACACGGTATACGCGGCACGATAATACTGACTGTTTTTAATGTTTTGTTCCAACTCCATGACATTAACTGCAATAGTCAAAGGTTGGACGATTAAACCAACACCAAGATCAGAAGCAGCCAGACTCAGGAGCAGTGTTTTTAAAGGTTTTGGTAGCGACGAAGTTTTTCTCAATGCGTGGATTGTGACACTGTTCAACATGATGGCGGTATAAGATAACAAAGCGTTCAGAACGCAAATGGCAATGTATGATGAATGGAGACTTTCACCTTCTTTCATTGTAAAGCTTTCTGTAAGAACGCGGCTGAAGGTAAAACGTTTTCAGTAGGCGCTTTTTACACGCTATCTGCGCAGAGTTACTTTCATCTTGAAACATGAAAGTTTAGATAAACTGACGATAGTTTTCGAAAGGATGGGAAGGCTTCTCAGATGTTTCTAAAGTGTCATTAAAACATTGGAAACTGAAACATCGCTGACCTCTACTGGTGGTAATCTGTCAATATAAGCGTATCTGAACACAGAATTGCGGGTTTATTGATCCTTCCGGCTTTATAAAGCTGATTCTCTGAACCTAAAACAGATGTTTCAGTCTTTTTTATTAAAATAAAGAAGTCAGACCAGCGTTAAAAAGACAAATACTCGACCAGTTAGAAATCGGAAAGTCTTGTTAAAAACACATTAACATATTAAGGCTTAAAGGAAGTTTAATTAAAATTTACAGTAAAGTGCCAACGTTTATACTGAGCTTAAGGCCCCCTTAAGGCTAAAAACGTCACATGCTCAACAATAAAAATGCTTTCTTAGGACTAATTGGAGCTGTACTTTTCTACGTGCTAGGATATGCCCATGATTAGCAACATGAGTGTTATGAAGGTTGCTTCTTGAGGAAAATCCGAATCCAGATACTTGAATCCAAAAACGGATTTTGCGTTGTTTTCTTCATTAAAATTAAAGAAAGGAATAAGACTCGGTTTTGCCGGTTTCACCCTTTAATTCAGCCCCAATGGTGATCAGCATCAAATTTCTCCTTTTAATATCAATGCTGAATCAATCAGAGAGGTTATGAGAATTTAGGATATGATCACCCAATGTTCTCTTGATACTTTAACAACTTCTCCCCACGGTTGCTATAATATATGTATGGAGACAAGAAAGGAGAATTTGTATTTTTATATCGGGGATTAAAGTGTTAATGATCGTTTACCCTTTATGAGGCTGATTCCAAGTCCAAAACAAATGTTTCAGTCAGTCTTTATAAAGCTGATTTCGAGCCTAAAACAAATGTTTCAGCCTTTATAAAGCTGATTTCGAGCCTAAAACAAATGTTTCAGCCTTTATAAAGCTGATTTCGAGCCTAAAACATATGTTTCAGCCTTTATAAAGCTGATCCCGAGCCTAAAACAATTGTTTCAGTCTTTTACGTCGAGTTTAGGCAACCTTTACCGATAATAAGGCAAAAAAGCGCTATATGTTAATTAATGAAAGATGCATTCTTAGGACAAAATGGAGCTCTAATTTTCTACCTTCGCAAAAGTCCTTTGGAAAAAAATTCGCACGCGCGCAGTTTTCAAGGAAACTAACTACACATCAATAGAAAGTTTGAATGATAAATGTAGATTATGACAAAATTATAGGAGACGCCCGCCAAGCCCCGAAACGACCGAATGTCATTCGATTTAATTAGTTGAGTATCGAATGCAGCCGTCAAAGAAAACAAAGCCACACTGTATTTATTTCAAGATATCAACCAACAAAGCGGCGTCAGGATTTTCGCTATTTTGATTATTTTTGGATTAAATGACTGTTGTTTTTTTTTTTGAACGGATGGGAAATTCAAAAGCTTGAACTGTACTGCTCACATTTGAATATAAAACATATCCTGGAAATCTGTCAATACAAGCCTTTCTTGAACAGGGAATTGTCCGTTTACTGATCCTATTGAGCCTCTATAAAGCTGATTCCGAATATAAAACTGATGTTTAAGTCTTTTCATTATAAAGAATCGATTAGTTAGGAAGTGGAAAGTCTCGTTCACAGACATTTGTGTAATAAGGCTTAGAGTTAAAATACTAAAGTTAACGCCGAATTTAAGGCCACATTTACCGATATGATAAGGCTAAAAATGTCATATGTCCAACAATAAAAAAGCTTTCTTTGGACTGATTGGAGCTCTAATTTTCTACTTCCTAGGATATAACTACGATTAACCAAGGTATTAAAATTACCCCCTACCTTCCAGGCCCCGGTTGTTCAAAAGATGGATAGCGCTACCCACTGGATAAATCACTATCCAGTTTATAGGTATCAGCAAAACCAATTGTGTTATCCACTGCATAGTGATTTATCCGATGGATAGCGCTATCCACCTTTTGAACAACCGGGGCCTGGGCGTCATTCGGGAAAAAATTAGCACGCGCGCGCCGTTATGAAGGAAACTATGACAAACTGATGACAAACTACATATTAACAGGTATGTAGGATAGATTTTTTTTAATATTAAGTGCCGGGGACCCCTAAGCCCGGGAACGAGAGAGGGTCATTCGAGTGAATTAGTCGGGTATCAAATGCAGCCGCTGAAAAAAAAAAGTAGCGACGCTTCGTTTTTCTCAAGACATCAATCAATCTTTTTCGATTATTTGGATTGGCTATTTTAAATAGATAGTCCACCTGCAAAGTTTCAGTAGCTAGTTAATTGCGAGACATGTTGCGTTAAAGGCCACTGTAGAATAAATATTCAAACAAGCAAAATTTCCCCCATACCGCTTTTCTGTCAAATCTATATCAATGCTATTAATTCGTTCAAGTCAATATACTCGATCTCCAAAAAATAATGAAAACAAAGTTTCAATTTTTTTCCCTCAAAGGTAGGTTTCAAAGGAGCTATATAACGTCATATGTTTCTCTTTGTAAAATAAAGTATTCACTGTCGTCAAGAGAAATAATGTTTGTCACAATTTCTAATAACCAACATATCGTAAATTATTCTAAAGTCATGTTTTGTAATAACTATTGTTTGCTGCCGCGTGACGAACATTTTGAAACTTTCGGAAACAAATACGCAAATATCCTAGTGAATATCAGTTTTATAGATAAATAAATCTGCGTTCCCGATGGAATTTGTACATATATAACCGTTTTGGTTGGAATGAGTGTCCTCGATTTAAAAAAATAGATTCATGAATAATGAAATAAATAAACTTTGCAGAAAAGATTGACCTTTGTCTTTATAAAACTATTTCACAAAACAAAGTCAAAATAGCAGAAATTCTCAACAGAACAATCGTACATTCCACGCAGAATCGTGCACAACGAGAAGTAGATCGTGTTCTACTCCTGCAAAATTGCGCGCAACAATTTAATCGTGAGTCCACAATCAGCGACATTGTTCAACATCCATCATCACAAGACACCATCTATCTGATGAACCTAAAATATTTTGTGAGCATAAGACTTGTATTCTTTGTAAAACGGCACAGGGAAGTTTGAATTTGTTTCTCAGTTTTACTCCCAATAGAGTGGGAGATATACAATTTTAAGACACCATCTTTTAAAATGGAAGAGGAGGGTACACAAAGAGATCACCATCTTTTGGCGGAACGGTGGGTCTTGTCCGAGTACAATAGTGTTGACCATTCCCCTTTAGTGTTTGATTCACTGAAAAATGCTGTACTGCACGAACTGAACTAAATTATTGACTTGGAAATATTTCCGCATATCAAAACAGCCACTCTTTTTCTGTTGTGAAATTTGCCGTCAATTGGAATTGATTACACCTCCCTCCCCCTATCAATACCTCCTATCAATAATCACTTGTAAGAACGCCCGTGATATTTTTTTAAACTATTTATTGTAGCGTTATATTTTGAAAGATGGTACTTTATGGGGGTTAAAAGGGTTTGGTATTGATCACACTAATAATAATTTAACGCACAGATGTGAAGGTTAAAATCATATTTGTTTACATACAATAATCATGTAAAACAGAAAAATACAGTTCGATACCTCCTTTTTAAATAATCAAACTTTAGGGTTTTCACTAAACTTATATGGCTCACGGTTTAACTGTACAAGTGAAAGGGTTAAGATCTTTTCAAATTTATGGATTATTGACATGTATTACATTTTGTAAAACTACTATTCAATTGAAGATAACCCACAGAATGATATTTTACCAAGCTTAGCGTGTTTTCTAACAGTACTCGAGAATTGTACAGAAACCTTTTTAGAATGCTTACGCGCGACATTACATCACTTACAATGCAGTTCTAGGGACTGCGTGTATCACGCTATGCGCTGGCTTGCACAAATCTTTCCATTGTTTGGCAAAAGTCATTTAGTAATGATTCGCATAAGAAGGAAAGTTCTGAAACGCAATGCACGATGGAATGTCAACTTTTTTCATCGTTACAACTAGTGATCTGATTGGCCTAGACTCGAAAACCGCTAAAAAGTTAAGTTGTTCTCTAATCACTCTGCAGTGAAACGAGAACAAATCATTTTCACACTAAATAGAGCAGTTTTCAATTGAGTGTCGTAAAACCAAAACCAAAGTAATTACTCTGACCAATCACAGCAGTCGTAAACAATCCAGTGAACCAATCAGAGCTCGGAGCAATTACATGTCGGCGGCGCCAAGCGCGGGAAAACGGGTGCGAGCAAGTCACGATTGGTTTTGGTTTTACTTCTGATTGGTCGAGAAAGTGGCGCGAGATGTTTTAGCCAATCACAAAGCGTAGCAATGCAAAACCAAAGCAATTGTGTAATCACTTTCGACACTCAATTGAAAACTGCTCTATCACACACTAAGCAGACAAGAATCAGGAATAGGCATCTCGTTTATTGATAGCTGGACTATATTAAAGTTCACGGGCAATGTACAAGAATAATCGATCAACAGATAATGAGGACAATTGCCAATTAACCAAAGCTATCCGATGAGCTAATATAATTTACATTTCACACGAATAGAAAATTTACAACAAACGTAAAACTGTCTCAGTATATCCAAAATAACTTAAACAAATTAACTGGTTATTTTCGCTTAAAGACAGCCTAAGCCCGAGTTCATGTCCAAGTATAATGGATCTGATTACAAACAATAACAAAATTAGCCTGTGAACAGGCTTCTTTTTGGGGAATTGGGTTTGGTAAAAAGACTGGGGAAGAGGGAAGGGGCGGCGAAGCCTGTGGACTCGCCTTTGATGCCGCCATTCCGCCCCCAAGTAATTATCCTGTTATTATAGAGCAGTTTTCAATTGACTGTCGAAAGTAATTGCACAATTGCTTTGGTTTTGCATTGCTACGTTTTGTGATTGGCTAAAAAATCTCGCGCCATTTTCTCGACTAATCAGAAGTAAAACCAAAACCAATCGTGACTTGCTCGCACCCGTTTTCCCGCGCTTGGCGCCGCCGACATGTAATTGCTTCGAGCTCTGATTGGTTCATTGGATTGTTTACGACTGCTGTGATTGGTCTGAGTAATTACTTTGGTTTTGGTTTTACGACACTCAATTGAAAACTGCTCTAATTGTGAACAAGTTAATTAATATGTCAACAAGTTGTCATGTTTTTATTCGGTTGAATGCATCGGTAGTAGTATAAAAATAGACAGGCTAAACACGACTCCCACTCTTCGCTAAAAAGTATTTAAAAAGCCTAAAGTATAAAGCTTTCCCAGTAAGAATTCAGAGAGAATCGCGCCTTTAGATCGCAGTTATGAATTTGTTCTCTTCGATGATATTGACCTTTTGATCTCGGCGGATTATACAGTGTAGTGTTTCCGGCCACACAGTGTTCTCAAAAAGCCGGTGTCTATAATTCCACTGCAATGAAATCATGAATTATAAATTTAGCTCCTTAGTAAGTTCTGTAGTTGAGTAGTGTGTCTCAGTGGAGCTAGGATAAACCTCTGTTGTTTTGTAATGGCGTTTGATTTGGCATCCAACAGATAATCTGCACATGGTAACTGTTGATAAATCCAGTCGGCAAAATTCCAAAAACATCTTGCTTTTTTGCCACAGACTTTAGACACAGCTTTTGCTCTTCTTTAAGTCTCGGTATATGCGAAAAATTTCGCAACGAATCGTTCAAAGCTTTCTCCAAATCGAGATCTGAAAATTGCATGCAACGAGTCGCCGTGTTTGTTTATCATTTGAGCCAGCAAATGGAATAATTATGCAAATGTAGGGCGCCAGGCATCTGAGATGTCAACATGTGTCGTCGATCACCACATGCCTGTCAACACCAAGTGATCTGACCAATCAGCTCATGATACCAGACTCTGATATCATGGAACGGCGGCATCAAAGGCGAGTCCACAGGCTTCGCCGCCCCTTCCCTCTTCCCTAGTCCGCGCTCGACTCGCTTCGCTCGCCGATTTTAACCTAACCCAATTCCCCAAAAAGAAGCCTGTTCTCAGGCTATAACAAAATTAAAGAAAATTTACAGAAACGTAGCGAGAGATGCCGTCGAGTGATCTTGAAAACTGCGAAAATACCTTATATACCGAATAACAAATAGTCGCGCACGCTGTAATACCGACACATTCGTACAAGCACTAAAACAAACGTGCATTCCTTAACGTGAGAAAATACATGTTCAAGGTGCATTTTGTCTAATTATTTTAAGGTTTCAAGTAATTTGAGACCCAATCGCACAACATGCAATTTTTAAAAGATATTGTATTTGGGGAACTTCATCAAAGAAGCAAAATTAGTAGCTATTGTCTTCTGCTATTCTGATTGGTTAAGCACAAACATTTCCCAAAATTTATTTGACGCAAATGGATTTTCTTTATTTTTATACTGAAATATAATTATGAACCATCAGCCCCTCCTCTATTCTTAAAATCAAAGATATTCTATGTGGGAAAGAGCCAATGCGGCAGAACAATGAAGTTTACGGTAGTTCGTATGTGGAGCATCACTTAAATATTCTAAAATAACAATTTTTATCATATGACCCGTACGGACCTGCGAACCTCTTCTTTGCAAAACCATTGATGAATGTCCCGTATGAGGGCCGTAGGCATTTGCGCGAGCGGGGCCGGAAAAAGCCGAACGGCCCTACTAAAAAAGCGGACGGCGTCGCGCCTTAAAATTTCAAGTAATTTTGTCTCCAAATTGGTCATATGATGACATACTTATTGGCTAAGTTAGGTCGGGCAGGATGGAAAAATATTTGGCGCTAGGTCCGTACGCCAAGACCTCTAGCCAAACATTTTCCCATCCGGCCCTCCCACCTAGTCAATAAGTACATAGTACAAGTAAGTAAGTCACAATTCTTGGCAGTAAACGCTACAAATACGGTACGGATGGCTTCATTTCGAAAACGATTTAAACGGATTGCTATTACGAATGCTAAAGTGAATTTATCGTCTGCCTGTAGGATTATATAGACGACTGAAGCGGAAAAATATTTGCCAAATAACGAACCAAAAACGCGAGATACGTCTGATGACGAATGCTCCGATTGCGAGTTTTCAGTCTCAGACTCTCAGAATTCGCCATTTCGCCATTGTGCGTTTCTTGTTGAATTTGCAGGGCTTGAATCTGGTTGAAAGTTTAAAGCTCAGCCTCAGCTTAAATATTAGACATTCTTTATATATATAAAAGGAGTGTAATTACAAAGACATCTTCGCATTACATTCGGAAACAGGTTTTCGCTTGCTGTCCGGTGGAGCGTTCAGGTTAGATTAAATTTAGAGATGTTTGTTGCTTTGTTTTGTTTTGTTTCCTGTTAACAAAGATAAAGTTTCTTAATGCTGACAACGCTCACGCACCAATTTGTAAAAAAAAAGTCCAAAACAACAACAACATATGAAGAAAATATCTTAAACTCAGTTGGCCGGCTGTATCTCATTCATGCTGTGGCTTCGCCATATATTCCTCAGTATGTTAATGACAGCGTGTCGAATGTGACTCAGTTTCCAACAATAAATCAGTGGATTGAGAGATGAATTCAGAAATATCAGTGTCAAAGTATAGCGTTGCATCTGCTTTATAATGACACTTGAGCCAGAAATTACAAAGACAAGTAAAGTACAAATGTTTGGCACATAACAAACCAAAAACGCCAGATATAGGAAGAAGGTACCCACCGCAAATTTTCTCAGACTTGCAGTATTTTCTATTTCGCCATTCTGTGCTTCTTGCTGTACTTGCAGGGCTTCAACCTGGTTTGTGTGGTGTCGCACGGCTACATATATCTTGTAGTTAAGCGGTATAGTAGTTAAGGGAAAAGAGGCACAAATAATGGCAAAAATCACGTAACTAATATTTCGCTCGATCCATAACGCCACAAACGAAAGAACTGCACAAAAAACCCATACTGAAATTACCCCAGCAACAACACGCTTGCGGGTCACAAGTCCCTGGTATCTGAGATGAAGATGAATTGCCAAGAATCTGTCTGCACTCAACGCAATCACGCCAAAGAACGAAGTAGCAGAAAATAAATTCACCGTGGTGCGATACGCGCTGTGCGTAGCACCATAGTACCGATTCTTTTCACTGTTTTGTTCCATTTCCATGACATTAACTGCAATGTACACAGGTTGAACGATTAAACCAACACCAAGATCAGAAACAGCCAGATTCAAGAGCAATGTTTTTAAAGGTTTTGGTAGCGACGAAGTTTTTCTCAAGGCGTGGATTGTAACACTGTTCAACATGATGGCGGTATAAGATAAGAAAGCGTTCAGAACGCAAATGACAATGTATGATGAATGGAGAGTTTCACCTTCTTTCATTGTAAAGTTTTCTGTAAGAACGCGGCTGAAAGTAAAACGTTTTCAGTAGGCGCTTTATAAATACTATCTGCGCAGAGTTACTTTGATCTTGGAAGATGAAAGTTTGGTTATTGAAATTGACGATAGTTTTCGAAAGAATGGTAAAGCCTCTCAGATGTTGCAAAAGTATCGTTAAAAAATTGGAACTTGAAACATTCTTGACCTCTACTGCTCACCTATCTATCTGGGTAACCTGTCAATATAAGCGTATCTTGAACACAGAATTGCCGGTTTACAGATCCTTCAGCCTTTATAAAGCTGATTCTCTGAATCTAAAACAGATGTTTCAGCCTTTTTCATTAAAATATAGAAGTCAGGCCAGAGTTGAAGCGATTAATGCTCGACCAGTTAGGAAGCAGCGAAAAAGTCTTGTTAAAAAACATAGTCGCGAAATTAAGCTTTTAGGAAGTCAATTTAGAAGAATATACTAATAATCATGCTGAGTTTAACGCACCTCTGCGCTAATAAAGCTAAACAACCTCATGCGTTTAACAATAAAAAGGCTTTCTCAGGACTGATTGAAGCTGATTTTCTACTCGGAAGGAAGTTTACGATCCCCCTCCACCAACACTCGCAATATTTTTCCCTCGCGTGTTTCTTATGTTACGCTCCCTGTTATCTGAACGACTGGAACAGGCCAGTGTCCTTCGGAAAAAAATTCACACGCGCGCCGTTTTCAAGGAAACTATGCCAAACTATATATACAGCTATTTCAATTAACGTTGTCGGATGAAAAAGGCGAAAAGCCAAGACCGCAAGGTAGTATGGGATTTTTATGCAATGGCTACTAACCCTAACCCATACTACCTTGCGGTCTTGGCTTTAAGCTTTCATCCGACAACGTTAATTGAAATAGCTGTCAATAGAAAGCTTGATGAATGCAGCCGTTGAAGAAAAAAAAGTCACACTGTGTTCAATTATCTCAAAACATCGCTCAACGAGAAAGTGTGAGGCGTTTTCGATATAAAGATTGGTTATTTAGATGTCCTGATGACTCTACGCACGCTAATCATAAACCCATTCTTTAAAAACCTATGTGCAAAGTTTGAGTAGCAACATGTAGTTAATAGGCCTATTCATTACTTGGCTCCAAGGCGTAGGGGAAACATTGAGGTTCTTTGGCCTAGCCGCTTTTTGTGAGCGCCGGCCTCAGCGCCCACCTGGTTATTGGCGAGAAAACGGATGGCACTACTACTTTAGGACAAATGATTAAAATACTCACAATTTCTCGACTGAAACCGTTTAGTTTTGTTTTGGCCGAATTTTATAGTAAAAACTCCATTAATTCTTAGAAGACAATATATTGTCCAAAAAGCCGATTATTTTGAATCTCAATTTAGATTAAGCATTTGATGTGTTTTACACTGGAGAAACCCTGTTTAAATATTATTTATTGACGTCAACACTTCTAGTCTGTGTTCACTGCAAGTAAAGTCGGCCCTATGCGTTTTTCTTTGTAAAATGGGAAGTATGTACATTGCACTTTCTTGAGTAATCCAAATTTTGTAATAATACATCTAAAGTACATTGTATTAACGCCACGGTTTGAAATACAAGTTATAACGCTTGTCGCGTTTGTAATAAAACATGGCTATCAATAATTTGTACAATAACGCGCTTTAGCAATTTCTATTACGGTTAATTGAAATAACGTGGCAGTTTGTAATATCAGTGTTGAATTGCAATAACGCTGGTCGGTAATTGTATTTACTGATGCGTTGTCGTAATTTCTACTACAGTAAATTTCAATAATGCCGCGGTTTGTCCTACCTGTTGTTAATTGTAAGAATTTTTTTTTCTTTGGAACGCATCTATCGTACAGGGTGATAAGAGTCCCGTTTTATGACTTCACCAGATCGCATTTTTAAAACGCTGTGGAAAAGTTGCGACAGTAGAGTCTCGCTATCTCCAACACCGGCTATCTCGAACTAAACTTTGTTCCCCTTGGTCGTGCTTATTGTTTTTCAGTCATTTACTACTGCCAATCTTGAACAAAGTGTGACTTCCCGTAGCCTAAATTAACACCCGTTATCTCGAACTGTAGTAATTATGACGTTAAATAAATGACAACAGGACACAATTATAATGAATTTTGTCTTGTAATTGAGGAGTATCCCCGAGATGCATGGTGTCCAAAACTGATTGAATGTGAGTACATTTATTTTTGTGCGACACATCAACTCGTTCCTGCCGTCCTTGGCCTTTATTACATGTTCGCTTTGAGTAAATCAAGCCTGAAGTTAAAACACACCCAACGTTGGTGTTTTTACTGCTGTTCATAATTGTTGCGGTCGTATCTAACAAAAAAAAAATCAGATTTTAGTTCAAGTTTCACCTTCTCTTGGCAGGTAACACTGTCGATCTCTTGGCTTTGTTGCCAAAATACTCGACTTTTTCCGCCTTGAATAAAGTGGAGTAGGTCGCGTGTCATTGGTAACGGCTACAAGACAGTGGTTTGATTTTTAAAACGAGGTCTCACCCCTAACCAACTTTTTACTATTTTCGAACAAAGAAACGCCAACGACCTAAATTTAGACCTCGTCTAAAAAAGCGGCAACTAAAAACTCGCCAACTCTTCGTATTTGACATACCCTGCAAGAATTTCGTTTTATTCAGAAGCTTTTCTCACAGGACTAATGTATGAAATTGGCTTAAAATAATAAATAGTTGGTAGTGAAGTAGAAAATGACATTTTTTGATTACCAAATGCAAACTCTTAGCATGCAATGTCCAAATGTAAGGCATCAGTGTTGAGAAAAAGAATGTGATTTTCATAGAAACTTTATTCTGATTTATGTAAGTAAAAAGCTGTACCTTTTTAGCGAGTTAAAACTATAAAACATAAGATATATTCGCATGTAAGAATATTTCAATATTCTAGAAACTTCTAGATATTTATTCTAAAACTAATTATAGGTAACTAATGATATGGGTTAAGATTTTAAAGGGGACAGCTCGTCTCCAAAATTGACACTAGTTTTACTAATTCATTAGCTTTTAGAAAGTAAGATTTCGCCTTCATAACATTTGTTCACGAGACTGGTTGAGTTTGTTATTTGTGGGAACCCGGAAGTTAAGATTATGATGACCATTGCTTATTTATATGCCCTGAGAAATGGAAAAATCCGCCATTCCTGGATCAGCAGCCATTCTGAGGCACTAGGGAAGAAAAAGAATAGACAAGAATGCGTTACGAGTGTCACCGTGAAATACAACAACCGTAAATTTTATCGCTATTTATGGCTGGTCGCTACTTTCGGGGGGTCGTTTTTTCGGAGCTTTACGCTATGAATAAACTGACGGAAGAGTAAAGGCGTGGTCAAACAACAAAATAACGGTCTGCCATGACAGAATAGCACTAGGCTGCAACACAGTAATTTTTCGTGAGTTGTTTCGTCGGACAAAAGAGCGCGGTGTCACTCGAAGGGTCTGCATTGAGACTGAGCGCGCAAGACTCACTCGCGAGTATCCGTGCTTCCCTGGATCTCCCAGGTTTAATCAACAAGCGTGTATTATTTCACCAGGATGATGATGATAACTTTATTTCAGTCTCAAATCTTATAGCTGGGCACAGGGTACCCAGCTAACCAAGGAGACTAAACTCGGGATCGAACGGGAACATGACCACACGAGGTTGGAATTGGTTCTCGTTTGAACGCCAATTATCATGCACTCCAATAAAAAATAGCACCTTCTGAAATATTCATGAGGGGAGAACCTTGCAAAACTCTTGGACGTTGTTTGCTATGGTGACCGGAGATACCCCACTTGGCTTGGCCCTTTACCTTGCACTGAATACAAACATGAGACAGGCTTTACCTTCTCGTTTGCCAGATGTAAGATGCAGACAAAAGCGATAGATACTGACAGGTTTTTGGACATGTTTTTGGAGAGTTTTCCAGGCAGTTTATCGTACAGTTCTTTGAACGAGTGTATTTGCGACACAGTGCTGTCCTCCTTTTCGTTTCTTTGCTGGTCTATAGGTACATTTTCCTACAAGTAAAATCAACAAGTAGCTCAGCAAAAATAGAACCTTGTATATGCTGGTACCTAATCTGTGAAAGGACTTCAGTGGTGGACAATTTTAACCCTTTAACTCCCAAGTGAAGAGTGACAAAAATCAAAATTCAAGAAAAATCCCAAATTTCATTTTGTAAAATATAAAAAAAAAACATGGTGCCATGCAGAAGTACTGCCGAAGAGGTTTTATTTGAATGGTCACACCATAGGATTTCATCCACAGACTCAAAAGTTCGAACAAATGGTACCATGCAAAAGTACTGCCGAAGAGGTTTCATTTGAATGGTCACACCATAGGATTTCGTCAACAGACTGAAAAGTTAGAACTACACTACATGTCTCCATAATCGACTCTGGGAGTGAAAGGGTTAAATCTGCTGGGTGAGGGAATATTCCCTGGGGATAGATGCACCCAGGTCAAAGCTGTTATCTATGAAAAATTCTAACGAGCCTAAAAGTGTTCTCCATGGGAGAGGCAACAGTCTGATCAGGTTCTCAAAATCCTTGCCCTTTTTGGCAAAACCAATCGTGTTATCCACTGGATAGAGATTTATCCAGTGGAAAGCGCTATCTACCTTTTTAACAACCGGAGCAAGGGCACACGGACTGGTAAAGTTTCAGTAAAGCACACGATTTAAGGTTGTTTCAAGTTGGAGTTAAGATACTTAATCCTCAACAGACCTTGTTTCCCTGGCCATTATCAGTAAGAAGTCCCCACATGGCGCTCTTTAGTCTTTTTACGTCCATCTTTTTCGCGGTTTTAGCATAGCCAATATCGATTTTCTGAACCTGAAAGAACAAACCAATGAGAGAAGTGGCTAAACGCAACACAAACTCTTGTGTCAAGCTTGTGACACACGGTTTAACGTAAAGCGATGATCCGCATAAGAAGGATAGTGCTGAATGGCAATGCGCATAAGAAGGATAGTGCTGAACGGCAATGCACGATGGAATGTCAACTTTTTTCATTGTTACAACTAGTGATCTCATTGGCCAAGACTCAACAACTGCTAAAAGTTAAGGTTCAAGGTGCATTTTGTCTAATTTTTTTTTTAAGTTTTCAAGTATTTGGAGACCCAATCGCACAACATGCAAGTTTTAAAAGATATTGTATTTAGGGAACTTCATCAAAGAAGCAAAATTATTAGCTATTGTCTTTTGCTATTCTGATTGGTTAAGCACAAACATTTCCTAAAATTTATTTGGCGCAAATAGATTTTTGTTATTTTGATAATAAAATATAATTATGAACCATCAGCTCTTCCCCTATTCTTGAAATCAAATATATTCTATGTGGGAAAGAGCCAATGCCGCAGAACAATGAAGTTTACTATAGTTATTATGTGGAGCATTACTTAAAGTAGATCAACAGATGTTGCGACTACTGTTAACAAATGTTGAGCAGGGCATTATACCATTCAACTTGTTGAACGAAAACAGAGACAGGCTCTATTTGTTCAACAAAATGCACGACGACAGCAAATGTTGAACCGTGTATCATTTGCTTCCGACGTATCCAGCACCCAACACCTCTGGGGCTAGACGTACCTTGTTAGGCTGGGCAACCAGGCCATCCCCAGCAAACAGCGTCTGATCTACAACGCTCTCGTTCGTGAAACTGAGGGCCTGGGACGAGGAGTCTCCAAACGTGGTATCCTGAGACAAAGGAAATTCCGCTTGAGTGAAATCCCCGCCAGGTACGTCACCTCCACCGTCACCAATAAACACATCATCATCGTCGTCATCACCGTCCTGTCAAAAAAAGAATTGGATTGGCTTTTCTGCAGCTAAAAGGGGGACAGGACAGAATTGCACAATAGTCGTATTGTAGCAATGTGTTGTTCTAGAAAATATCCATACCCCCCTCCCCGCCTTGGATATTCCAGTTTGGCTTCATACTTTCTTTAAGAAACTTTAGCCTATGATAACCTCCCCCACCCCCTCGGAATTTCCAATGATCTTCCATGAGGTAGTACAGATATTTCCTGCAAGCCACACAATTAATCGTTATCTCTGCGGGCAGAAAGACACCATGCTTCATCCAAGGATGTTTGCGTCAAATAGTGTTATGCGTATCCTTGCTTCACGCTTGACTGCAAAGCGTGAAAATCCACGCTTGAGACTTGCGTGTTTATGCTTTGGGCGATTCGCGCCTCCCTACGCGAATTTTAAGAGAAAACGACTGTTTTGCAGTCTTGTAATGTCACACCAAGTCACGCAAGGAGTGCGTTACTAGGCAACCTCGTTACCAGGCGACGGTCCATCACTGAGAACTTACTTGGAGATCTGGACAGTAATTAGCACAGTCGTTAGCATTGTCGTAGTTGTACCATGCTGTGCCTGTGAATAAAACAAACAATTCACCTGCATCAGGCAGTGTTGGAAATAACAGTCACTCGTCTTACTTTGTTCAAGCAAAATCCTAAAATGTCCGACTAATTTTAATTAGTATATACTAAAACAGTTGATAGCGTTGTTGGTGCGCTCTGATTGGCCACTGAAACTCGAGAGAGCAAGTGCTATTCACCTTCAAGAAATTTGCGTGCGAAAATTGTAATCATTGACAGGAATAAATGAGTTAAAAATTATCATTTTCGTGCTATATTATCTCACTGTTTAAGCATATACTAAAACATCTATTCACCTCGGTGTCCGTGGCCAGTAATATATATCAACCACTAGCCACCTCCACTAGTCACCCCCAGCAACAATCGGTTTGCTCCTGATGATTGGTTGAAAGCAGGCATGTTGTTGCGCAATGTTTACATTAAAGATTAAAACTTTGTTGGTTCTCAAAGCTAAGCCATAAAATTCTAAGTTGACGAAACAAGACGGGCTTGTTTGCGGGTTAACTGAAAATGCATCACAATTCTATAGATTCTGAGTTTCAAATACAGCTTCGGGTCCAAAAAGTCATCGGGACTTTCGAGAAACAGGCCCTTGGATTAAGCTACACGTTTGAGAACTTACCGTCATCTCTTAGCTCTGTTTGCGCTTGAACTTGTCGCTTGACCTAAAAAAAATAAGAATAAATAAAAAAAACGTGTAGTGAGCGTAACGTGGGACAGCAATGGGAACAGAAAATTATATTAGATCATGTAATCTGGGTGCCAGAGTTTATTATTTTTTAGTGATGTCCACCTCGCGCGCGAAGCGGCGAAGCCACGACAGCGAGGCGTCGACGCGGTTTACTTCACTGTAGATATTTAGAGAACGTACTTCTGGAACCTTGGTACAAATTATATGGACACAAGGGAATAAACGAATGTCTAACGACAGCAAAAATTTAAATGGATTACAAGATGAGGGTTTTATGACAAAGCTCGGCTATTTTTGCGACTTGTTGCTGCTGTATCACCGTTAAATGCACCACCAACTGTGAATGTAGTACATTTAAATATCAGATGTAATTTAACGATAAATGTAATAAATATGCGAAGTTATAATTTCGCGCGGTTGTATTTTCATTCCTTGGTATTTCAAAAACGGAATAAAATGGCTGTTTCGATGTGTATGTATTTTCTGATAAAGATGAACGAACCCTCGCCGGCCGCGACGTACAATGATCTTTATAAAATCTGGCGTTTTGGTCCTTAAATATAAACCATGCAACACAACAGGAAAGTACTCCATACTTAAGGTTATCTTACGCATTTATTACATGATTGATTGAAGATTACTCTTTAGAAGTAACTTATATTTTTATTACATTGCTAAACGTTTTTTCTATTGGTACTTGAGGATTGTACAGTAACTGATATCTACATTCATTTCATTACAGTACTAACGCAAGATTCACGATAAATGTTCCGACTGCAAATTTTCTCAGATTCGCAGCATTTGCCAACAAGCACTTCGTGATACTGATCGCCTTTCTAACTATAATTCTGTGTACCTGAAACAGATGTTTTGATCGCAATTTTTAAAATACATATGGCAGCCCTACCCTGGGTACCAGAGGTATTCTCGCGGCGAGCTTCGTGACTTGCCGGCCGAAGGCCGATCAACGAGTGGCAGGTCACAATAGAGACATAACCGACACCGGAAACCGCGCAAGAAAAACCTCTGGCACCCAGGGTATGGCAGCCCAGGATTGCAACAATTAATGCTCGACCAGTTAGGGAGCGAGTAAGTATTGTTAAAAAGCTTTTCTGAAAAGGCTTTTAGGAAATTTCATTAAGCGCAAAATTTTTTAAAGCTCAAACAGAACTAAGTAGCACTCCGCTAAGTGGCGCTCCTGCTAAGAGGTATAGCAAGAACAATAGACCTGCCGTTCTGAGGAGCCGTTAAAGACTTGAGCGTTAAAAAGCCTTTTCGCCAATAATGTCATTAAGTTCAAGAAGAAAAATGTTTTCTTACCATTAAATGGCGCTCTACCTTTCTACTCGCTAGAATATGCCTATGATTAGCATTAAGAAAAAAGAAATGATATATAGCTATGCTACACCACTGTTTTTTTTTTAGGAAGACTTGTATAGGTAATCATACGGTTTCGAGTTCAATTTGGGATTAATTTGCACGAGTGAGTTTTTCAAAAACCTCAAAATTTGCACTTCACGTGCAAATTAATCCCAAATTGAACGAGAAAACCGTATGATTACTAATTAATAATTATACATGAAAAAATTTGCATCCATTTTTGTTTGGAAATTTTTTTTTTTTTTGCAAAAATTTTTTTTGGAATTTTTTTTTTCGATTTGTAATTTGTACTGGTGTTACACTTTTTGCACCGGTGTTACACGTTTTGCACTGGTGTTACACTTGAACTGCACTGCTCTTAGCCAATCAGAATCGAGTAATTTTTCATGTATATTATTAGACGAGTTACACTTCGGACTTCCGGCACTCAGTCTATTGTATCTACCCGTAAAGTTCCGAAAAACAACACGACCCTGTAAAAAACAAAAACGGACACCTGCGGAAAGATCGCAGAAGCGCTCTCAACAATTCACTTAGGAGTCGTACGGCTCATATTACAATCTAAGAACGCTCGCCAAGGAACCCTTTACATATGTCTATTATAACTAACAAATAATAGATAGAGTGGTTAAGACTGCAAAGGACAGAAGTATCTGTTCGAAGATCTCTAATAATTACCCTTCTAAATATAAATTCTGTTAATGTTTTCGCATGTCTCGATTTTGCAAAGGTGAATCAATCCATAAATGGTACAGTTTTTTGCCACCTGAAAGTAACGACCCTCCGAAAGCAGCGATAGTAAAAGGCTGCTAAACCCGAAAGTAATGAGGGTCTTTACTTTGGGAACTACACGGTATTAAAGTTAACCGCCTTGACTCAGTTGCGGCTTCGCCATATATTCCTCAGTATGTTCATGACAGCGTGACGAATGTGACTCAGTTTCCAGCAGTAGATCAGTGGATTGAGAGATGAATTCAGAAACACCAGTGTCACAGTGTAAAGTTGCGAAACCTTTAGAATGGTGCTTGTTCCGGAGATTGCAAAGACAAGTATGCTACAGGTGTTTGGCAAAACACAAACCAAAAACGCGAGATATACGAAGAATGTTCCGACTGCATATTTTGTTAGCCTCGCCTGATTTCCCATTTCGCCATTCTGTGCTTGTTGTACTTCCAAGGCTTGAATCTGGTTTGTGTGGTGTCGCACGGCTACATATATCTTGTAGTTAAGCGGTATAGTAGTTAAGAGAAAAGAGGCGATAATAATGGCAAAAATCACGTAACTAATATTTAGTTCGACCAATAACGCCACAAACGAAAGAACTGCACTAAAAACCCATATTGAAATTACTCCAGCAACAACTCGCTTGCGGGTCACAAGTTCCTGGTATCTGAGATGAAGATGAATCGCCAAGAATCTGTCTGCACTCAACGCGATCACGCCAAAGAACGAAGCGAAAGCAAATAAATTTCCCGTGGTGAGATACGCGCTTCGCGTAGCACTATAGTACCGATTGTTTTCACTGTTTTGTTCCATTTCCATGATTTTAAGTGTAATGTAAATAGGTTGCACCAGTAAACCAACACCAAGATCAGAAACAGCCAGACTCAGGAGCAGTGTTTTTAAAGGTTTTGGTAGCGACGACGTTTTTCTCAAGGCGTGGATTGTGACACTGTTCAACATGATGGCGGTATAAGATAACAAAGCGCTCAGAACGCAAATGACAATGTACGATGAATGGAGACTTTCACCTTCTTTCATTTTAAAGCTTTCTGTAAGAACGCGACTGAAGGTAAAACGTTTTCAGTAGGCGCTTTTTACACGCTATCTGCACAGAGTTACTTTGATCTTGAAACGATGAAAGTTTGGATGTTGAAACTAACGATAGTTTTCGAAAGGATGGGAAAGCCTCTCAGATATGATTTTGCAAAAGTATCGTAAAAAAATTGGAACCTGAAACATTCCTGACCTCTACTGTTCAGTGATCTATCCGGGTATAAAACCTGTCAATATAAGCGTATCTTGAACACATAATTGCCGGTTTACTGATCCTTCAGCCTTTATAAAGCTGATTCCAAACCTAAAACAGATGTTTCAGTCTTTTTCATTAAAATAAACAAGTCAGGCCAGAGTTAAAGCGATTAATGCTCGACCAGTTAGGAAAGTCTTGTTAAAAAACATAGTCACGGAATTGAGCTTTTAGGGAGTTAATTTAGAAGAATATACTAATAAAGATGCTGCGTTTAAAGCACCTATACCGCTAATTAAGCTAAAAACAACCTTGTACGTTTAACAATAAAAAAAAGGCTTTCTTAGGACTGATTGAAGCTAATTTTCTACTCTGTGGGAAGTTTACGATCCCCATCCATCAACACTCGCAATATTTTTCCTTCGCGTGTTTCTTATGTTTATGCTCCCTATTATTTGAACGAGTGGTACAGACCAGTGTCCTTCGGGAAAAAAATTCACACGCGCGTCGTTTTCTAGGAAACTAAGACAAACTATACATAAATTACGGTGGCCCATAGGTGCCATGCTCAATTTTTTTTTTATCTCGAGATAATTTTTTATCTCGAGATAATTTTTTATCTTGAGATAATTTTTTATCTCGAGATAATTTTTTATCTCGAGATAATTTTTTATCTCGAGATAATTTTTTATCTTGAGATAATTTTTTATCTCGAGATAATTTTTTTTAAAATTTTTATCTCGAGATAATTTTTTTTATCCCGAGTTAATTTTTTATCTCAAGATAATTTTTTACCTCGAGATAATTTTTTATCTCGAGATAATTTTTTATCTCGAGATAATTTTTTATCTTGAGATAATTTTTTATCTCGAGATAATTTTTTATCTTGAGATAAATTTTTATCTCGAGATAAAAAATTATCTCGAGATAAAAAATTATCTAAAATTATATAAAAATTTTTATCTCGAGATAAAAAATTATCTCGAGATAAAAAATTATCTCGAGATAAAAAATTATCTCAAGATAAAAAATTATCTCGAGATAAAAAATTATCTCAAGATAAAAAATTATCCCGAGATAACTAAACTGAACACGGCCTAAATTATCTCGAGATAAAAAAAATTGAGCATGGCACCTATGGGCCACCGTAATAAATAGAAGGCTCGATGAATGTTAAGTGCAGCCGTTTAAGAAAAAAAGCCACACCTAGCCGCTTTTTATGGGCGCTGGCGGTAGAAACTTCGTTGCCAGCGCCCACATGGTTATTGGCAAGAAAGCGGATGGCACTACTACTTTAGGACAAATGATTAAAATACTCGAAATTTCCCGACTGAAACCGTTTTGTTCGCCATGGTCCGTTCATTCAAGGCGATGTATTGTCCAAAAGGCCGATTATTTTGAATCTCAACTTAGACCAGGTATTTGATAAGTGTTTTACACTGGAGTCACCCTGTATAAATATTATATATTATTTATTGATTGATGGAGCTCTGAATCGTTTTATAAGCGGACTATTAATACTTCTAGTCTGTGTTCACTGCATGTAAAGTCGGCCCTGTGCGTTTATATTTAATTGTAAAATGGAAAGTATGTACTGTCGCAAGTATGTACGTGCTTGAGTTTTCCCAATTTTGTAATAACACGCCAACAGTAAACTGTAATAACGCCGCGGTTTGTCATACAAGTGGTAAATTGTAATAACGCTTGTCGCGGTTTGTAAGAAAACATCAATCATTAATTAGTACAATAAGGCGCTTTCGCAATTTCTATTACCAACAGTAAATTGAAATATCGTGGCAGTTTGTAATATCAGTGGTAAACTGCAATAACGCTTGTCGTAATCAGTAATAAACACATTCCGTTGAATATAATAACGCGCTTTCGTAATTTCTGACGGTAAATTGAAAAAACGCGGCAGTTTGAATTATCAGTGGTAAATTGCAATATGGTAATAAACACATTTTGTTAATTTTGTTAACGCGTTGTCGCAATTTTTACTACGGTAAATTTCAATAACGCCGCGGTTTGTCATACCTGTTGTAAATAGACAATATTCGTATTCTCGGTATTGAACTGGAACGAGCTTACAGTCGAGGCTAATGCGGGGGAATATCATTAAAAATATTTGCGTGTGAAAAGATTCCCCCGCATGAGCCTCGACTGCACGCTATTGTAAGAACTTTTTTTAAAGAACACATCTATCGTATAGAGCGTTTTCATATGACGTCACGGCGGCCATATTGGTGTTCCAAAACAAAGAAACGGCGGCCATATTGGTGTACCAAACCAGTCCTCCAGGAATTGAACTCTATTTTTATGCAAACATTTTCTTTTGTTTCATTGAAACAAATATGGCCGCTGGTCACGTGAGTGAAAACGCTCTATATGGTGATAGCGTCCCGTTTTGTGAAAGCTTGACGCTATGGTGCACATTTATCGTAAATAGAAATAAAGTGACTTCACTAGGTCGCATTTTTAAAAAAGCTGTAAAAAATTGTAATCAAGCATTGTCGTAATTTGTAATAACAAAACTTTCGTCAAATAACTTCGCGGTTTTTCGTATCAGTGGTAAATAGTAATTTTTAAAAACATCTATTGTAAAAAGGTATTTCTGAGTTTCTTTAGGCCTCGTTTGGTGCACAATCTTTCATATGAAAATTGAATTTTCATTCACATGCAAATATTCGTAGGTTGTGCACCACTTTGATAGCAAGGCAAAAAGCAACTCGTCAATGGTCTATTTTGAAAGCATCACATAACTATCATAAACCGAGCAAAACGTCCTAAAATAAAGCCAATGCTATTAATAGTTATTGACCCACAATCTGTGAGTCACAACTCCGAAGAGTAGGACATTGATAAGTGACATACGATATGGTTTGTGAAGGCAGCAAAAAATGAAACTCGAAATATTTTTTATTTAACTGCAATCAATGTCAGCCGTAAATAATTATTGATTATGAGAAAACAGCGTTCAGTTTGTCATGAGAATCGTGCTGCAAAGAGTAAAGGGGTAGACGAAAGTGGTAAAGAGGACAAAAATACGACTGACTAGGGTGGGGGGCGGGAATTTGTCCTTTTGTCCCAGACCACGGAATTGCCTGCGAAAGAAGCTACCTTGACTGGAGTCAACCGACATTTTCTCAAAGCATAGTTTTTCTATGATTTTGTTTTGTACTAATTCCCACAATGACATTTGTGACAAACTGAAAAGAGTTGCATGACTGTGTTTTACATAAGTTATCACAGCACTTACCATGATTTTTGGTTTGATAAAGAGTCTAAAGAGCTTGTCAGCATCGTAATGAAGGTCTTCAGGTAATGTTGTCTTGTCTGCTGTGTACTTTGCAAGAGTAGCTTTAGATAAGGTTGTGGCAGCCTGACATACAAAACACAACGCACAAATATTGTTAACACTGTAGACTGATTCGGAACATCGCCAGAGGGAATCTCAGTTGTTTCTGAGCCAAAACGTGTGTGAGAGACACGTTATTCCGAGCCATAGAAATCCCTGCATGCCAGTAGTTGAAAGTGGGTTTGCTTACCATTTGCAGGAAAAAGAAAAAAAGGTTGGGATGACCGTTGAATAATTGTTAGGATTTCTTCAAAATCCACACTTAAAAAGGAAAAGAGGTGGCTTGCCATTTACATTAAACTGGAGCAGAGAGAAATATTTAAATGGTAAGCGTTTTTCCCACGACGGAGACAAGAGGAGAATTTCAAAACATAGTCAACGACTTCCAATCAAAATTGCTGGAAGATGAATTGTTCTAATTGCTGTCAAAGTGACATTACCAGGACTTTTTTTTTGGTTGAAGGGGCAATGTCACCTATTTTTAGTATCACATAGAAAAGCTAAAAAATATATTTTTGGCAATAGCAACCTATATATAGTTTTAAAATGGTTAAATGTGGTAAAATCGCAGAAAAAACTGATTATGGTTTGTTCTTCCCTGAAGAAATCACTTGATATTTTTTTCTTGGTGTTCTAAGAGCAATTTTATGTTTGAGCAATGGTACTTTGTCAACTATTTGGTGTATTTTGAACAAAAACACGGAAAAATCTGCGTGGCAATGCCCCAGTTAATGGGGAGCACCCCTTGGTTGTCAATGTCTGTCCATCTTTCCTTTAACATTTTTCAGTGGAGAAAGGTCCATCCATAATGCTAACTTCACCCTCAGCAGGAGACGATTACCGAACGGTAATCGTCTCCTGCCCTCAGCTATCCTGCGGAACAGGCGCTTTTCAGTTTTGCGGTTCGCAAGCTCAGTGCATCAGCACGGAGCGTGAATCGCGCTCGTTGCTCACGCTTCGCGTTCGCTCCACGTGCTTTGCGTTCATCGGCCGCTTATGCAGGCTACCCTCAACCTCGTCCCCAGGGTCTCTCTTCTTCCCGTCTCTGCTCCAGGTGGCAAGAAGAAGAGAACAACACTTATCAAGAATGATCTTATCAAAAGCACTCAAACTACATGTACTTGATGCGCTTTATAACCCTTTCCAGTGAAACACACCTTTCCTTTTGAGAAGCTGCTTTTAAAATCCACTTCACTGTCAAACTTGATGGTAAAAGGCTGCTTTTTGGCTCGCTTTTTCTTGTTTTGCTGTTCGACTGTTGATAATGTGTTTGTTAAACCTAAATTGTGCAACAAGAATGCGATAAGTTCAACTTTATTTGATTCCTTTTTCAATACATACAGTTGCACCTCCCGTAAGCGACTGTCACCCAAAATGCAAATCCAAGGTGGTCGCCTTAAGAGGTCAGATCACAGCTGGTCTTAACTTTTTATCATGATATGAATCTGTGGTAATTTCATTGTACAAAGTACTTATCAACGCAAAATGTTGTATCATGCAGAAGTTCTGATGCAAAGGGACAAAATTTTCGTTCTATTTGAGTTGGAAATGTAACACATTATTCAATTTGCGTCAGTCTGTAGTGGCATCAAAATATGGTGGAGTGGTCGCAGTTGTAACCAGAGGTTAAAAACAATAGAAAAATTCAAATCACTAGCTATAGCACTGCAAGTGGTCGCCCCCACTTACGACGTTCTGATGCAAGGGACAAAATTTTCGTTCTATTTCAGTTGAAATGTAACACATTATTCAATTTGCGTCTGTAGTGGCATCGAAATATGGTGGAGTGGTCGCAGTTGTAACCAGAGGTTAAAAACAATTAGAATAGAAAAATTCAAATCACTAGCTATAGCACTGCAAGTGGTCGCGGTCACTTACGAGAGGTGGTCGCAGAGGTTTGAACTATAGTGATTTGACTAAAAAAAATGTGGTACAGTGTATCTTGGAAAAGTGGTCGTTTAGAAGAGGGTCGCACATGGAGGTTCGACTGCATCAAAGTGTTGTTAACTTGGAAACAGGGACAAAATTGAGGTAAAACACAAGTCGCTTCTTGGAACCCTTCTCCCATGACAGTCAGTCTCACAATAGATTAGCCTGTGAACAATACCCCTAAAAGGAGCCTGTTGACAGTCCGTTGACCCCTTCCTTTTCCCTTTAACTCCCAAGAGTGCCAAAAATCAAAATTCAAGAAAAATGCCAAATTTCATTTTGTAAAATATTGAAAAACAAATGGCACCATGCAAAAGTACTGCCAAAGAGGTTTCATTTAAATGGTCACACCATAGGATTTCGTCAACAGACTCAAACGTTAGAACTACACCACATGTCTTAAATCATAATTGACTCTGGGAGTGAAAGGGTTCACCTAATACCCCTAAAAAGAGCCTGTTCACAACAGATTTGCCCAGCTGGACCCAGATGCCCAATATGCCACTGTTACACGATATAATTACCTTTGGAGAACTTGGATCGTAGTTTCCAATATTGTGGTCCAGCCCAAGTTGACATGAGATCAGATTTAAAGTATGAGTAATCACTTGGTTGGGAAGACAGCTCTAGACACAGGGTGCCTGCTGTTGTAGCTGCAGGGCCTAAAGTTGTTCTGTGTGCAAAATCAATCAACCAATCAACTAATCTATCAATCAATGAGTAGTGTATTTGCGTTTGCACAATCCTAATCTTGTGTTGAGCTTCCTGTGTAGTAGCCGGATTGAATTCAGCTTTTCTCTGTTTCGTTGCCACTTTAGCTCCCCCCCCCCCCCCCAGAACATTTTCACATACCTTTTTTGTGCAAACGCATTTTCCTAATGGTTGATTACTACTAGTTTATTGATTATAGGCCAATATATGCTGGGTCAACAAGGTTAAGTTTTAACTAAACACCTATGGCATTTATTCAAGGTACCAGCATTTCTTTGAGGTCTGGCATGGAATTCAGTGTGACAACTGATTGTTACCATAAAATAATGTAGTTTTGGGTGAAATAAACCACAGCGGCCATCCCACTTTAAGATACATCAGACAGTATGCTTGTTTTAATACAAATGCTTGGGTTGAAATCCTTTATTGTAAATTAAGCCATTCAATGATGGTTATGTTTTTGAGGTGCTGTTTGTTGGCAATTTTTGTTTCAAAAAGAAATTTTACCTCTTCCATGTAGACTTGCCACAAGTCGACTGTGAAGCACGCGAGAACGTGACGAAGTCGCGAAAAGCGAGCGACGAAGTCACGACCCAAAACGAGAAACGGACTTTGAGAAAGTCTACGCCTCCATGCAACTTGCATTTTTCCTCAGTAACAATTTGGGTGATCACTTACAAAAGGTCTGTATGTAACTGGCACTTTCATGACATTGTTACAAAAAGACAAACCTTGCATCCTGGGAAGTAACCATCCTGGCTTCTTGACCATCAGCAAAAGCAAGGGATGCATTGCAGATAGGATTATGAAAAACATTTTCACAGCCATCCCTTCCAAATTCCATGTCCTGTAGATAAAAAATACCCATACCTGTAAATATAGAAAAATCAAATATGGTATCCCAGCGGCTTAAAACCTCCCTTAAAGCGGCAGGTACAATCATGACAATTAACAGAGTGACGAGACAGGTAGTGGTTTAAGTCCCTTGGGGAAGCCCAATAGACAAATTCGGTTAACGCATTTTTGTACCCAATTCAAAACTTCTGGGAATAAGATTCTTTGTTCACAATATTTCCATATAATTTCCATGTCAATGCTTCATCGATATGGAAATATGACGTACAAAGAGTTCTAATCCCAAAATGTTGGAATTGGGTACAACAATGCGTTAGCCAAATTTGTCTATGTGTCTGTCCATGTGAATCCCATGCCGAAGATATGCCAAAGGCTTTCAAAATCTATGCCAAGCAGCTTAATGAAACCTAAAATTTGAATCAATCAATGATCACATGCCGGAATACGCCAAAGGCTGCAATAGAACGCCAGTTGCCGTCCAGCTTTTTAAACCTACATGTACGCCAAAGATCTTCAGCGCAACCCATACGGAATGCAGACTCAAATATATTCCTTTGAGACCTGTATTTTCACTTTGAACCACCAAAGAGCCAGTCGAGAAAGCCAAGTGTTGAACTCTCGTGCACTCTCAAACAGATTGTGCCCTTGTCAACTCTAAGTGATTTTCATTCTCATTTATCCAGGGCTAATGCTTACTTCAGGCATGTCATCATCACCATAGTCGTCTCCCACTGTTTCTGGATAGTCGCATTCTGGCTCAGTAGCTGTTGATAACAGAACAGAGTAGTTTGTTTTAGAGCTTAGGCTAATTGCAGCCACATACAGGCCACATACAGCTTGTAAATCAAAGAGATATTCTAAGTTGCAATGCATGAAAGGCTAAGTCTAGTCTCCTATGCAGCTGTTGTGTGATGACCCTAAAAACGGCTGTGTAGGAGTCAGACTTGGTGTGGTGTTTCTCACAGGCTTCTTACCTGGTGCATTGACATCAAATGCATGTTCATTAGTTTCCATTTCTGCCACCATTTTGCTATAATCGGTATTGGCCTGTAACATTTTAAAACAATAGTATTGTTAATCAAATCCCTAATTGGAATAGCATGCTGCTAAGAGGAATTTGCATTTGACAATTTGCAACAATATTAGTATAGAGTAAAAATATAGATTACTAGATACTAACAGTACTGTACCTCAACATTTCTTGTCCAGTTGGTGAATTCAAAATCAGCAAAATGAGGACAGATCTGCAATCCTTCGAAATTGACTCGACTGTAAACATCTGCAATTGCAAAAGAGAGCACCTGTTAGTTAATTTTTACTTGCAAAATTCCCATGCAAAACTGGCATTTTCCAATATTGTACAATTGCCATGCATATCTAATTTAGGTTTAAATGGGCGGTGCCGGCCACCAAACTAATCACAATACACCAATATCACGCTAGCATGGCATGAAAATATATTTAATTTAATGGGGAAAAGAGTCCAGAATCAAAATCAGCACATCAATATTAGTAAAACTGTAAAGTTTCGTAAAGATTGCTCATATACTGACGGAGATATGAGCTTTTGAAACTAGTACTCTGGCCTAATTTTTACAAAGAAATGTATGGGAAAAACACGAAAACGAGGCTGGACGGGCAATCTATGCCCGTCCACCATACATTTCTTTGTAAAAATGCTCAGTTTCAAAATTTCATATCTTCGTCAGTTTTCTAGCAATCTTTACAAAACTTTGTAGTTTTACTAATATCGATATGCTGAATTTGACGCTGGGCTCTTTTTCCCAATAAACCAAATATATTTTTGTGCCATGCTAGCGTGATATTGGTCTATTATTTCGCTTTCCTAATTTCCATGTTATATTGCAAATGCATTTGTGAATAAAGAGATTCAATCTACAGAATGCAGGATTACAAGGAATGGAAGTGAATTTAATACAGTTCGTCAAATTTGATTTTGTGATTTAAGAAATTGCCATTCTGGTGAGACTGAGTTTTTTACATGTAGCTGTTATTTTGTCTCTGTATTTTTTTTTTACATTTCTTTGCTTTCCACACTTTTGGTCATTTTTTCTTCCTGTTTCAAGATTAAGCAAACTCCTTGCCATAGTCATGTAAACAATCATGGCATCTCACCGCGGAGTTCAGACAGGTCCACCATACTGTTATCCTGTGTTGTTTCTCCTTCTGATGACACATCTCTTGTTGTCATGGTCACTAATGTGGAGTCGAGAAGAAGCTCGCAACTATCGTCACGGACAAACAAGTGGTTTAGGAGCAGGCCTCCTGTGCCTCCTTCATCAAAGGCTGCTGATGTCTTGTGGAACAACGGATCAACCTTTATACAACATGGACAAACAGAACAAATCAACATTCAGCAGTTTAAAATATTGCATATGTCGCATTAATACTCTGATTATTATGGTTTTTAATCATTATGGCTGTGAAAACAAAAAGCATTACCATGATTTAAGAAGGTCAATTTAGTTTATTTCCTCTCTTTTGCCTCCTGTATATTGCTGATCTAAACAATCTGTACTAAGTTAAGTTAATATGAGATGCTGCAGACAGCAGAAGGCTGGCTCTTACTCAAGGAAGTTTGTGGTAACATGGCTGCAAGAGGGCTCATTGACTTAGATCTGGAGAAATTACTCTTTCTGTTGCCAGCCATCCCCCCCCCCCCCCCCCCACCCTGGTCAGAAGGCTCCTCATTTGGTACTACTGGGGCTGCTCCTGCTGTGAAACATACATTGTAAGTACATGCATCAGCTGCAGATGATGAGAGAATGCCAAGCAGCGTGATCAGGCATTGTGTGCTTAAACTTGAAGTCTTTAACAATCACAATTAAATTAAGCTAACAACTTACCTCAAAGGCCAAGTCAAACTGGCTGACATTAAGGTTCTTGAGATTTGTCTCTATGGTGTTTCCAGGTCTATGATGGGCAGCCTTTAAAAAAATGCAGCTTTTTTTCAATCCAACATCACCTCAAAATGCTTTTAACATGATAATTTTAATAAAAATGCAGTATTGAGGAATCTTCCAAAGTTTTGATGAGTGTTAAAGAAAATGGCATGGGCTTTAAACTACATTTCAAAGAAAAACAATAGTGACAGCCTTAGATTATGCCACAAAAACAGAACCAGGTTTTTTGTTAAGGTTTTCAATAATGGGGACCAAAAAATTAATTGTGAATAACAGGGACCATTTATAGTCCCAATTCGTGGTAGATGTGAGAAGGGGACACCCTCTCCCACTGGGGGTATGGCAGAAAATGTTTGAAATTTTGAGGCCCAGTGTGCATTTTAGATAATTTCTGACCAATTTGGTCTTTGTTTTTAATTAACTGCTATGAAAGAAGAATTTATTTTTTTTAGTAACAAAGCATACATTGTAGTTTTATTTCACTTGTAATAAAGATCAAATAGCCCATCAACTTTAATAGCAGTTCTTTATTCAAATATCTTTAGTTAGCACATTTTCTTGACAGAGAAATAGGTGGGACAAGTTATTGAAACAGCCGAGTAAAGGTCCCGGTACCCCTGCTCTAACAAAAACCCTGCATAAGGCCGGGTGTAGTGACCTGTAAAGAGGAAGGTCATAACAAATGAAAATGCATCATCAAAAGCCTGGCAACTGGCAATAAATTATAGCTGTCAAATACAGTTACATGTAAGATGACCGGCTACTTTAAAATTTGGAAATGACCAAAAGACAAGTGTTTCCTTGAAATAAAACTTTGTTTGTCTGTTACCTTCTTTGTTTTCTGAGTTCCTTGCTGCTCTTCTCCAGTTCCTTCAGCATTCTCGTCTCCATCTGGAAAAAAATATTGAGGTGTTCAAGTTTTGTGATGCAAAATTTTTAAACATTTCTGGAATAGCATAACCAGGAATTTAATTTGCACCTTAATTATCACACAACATTGTTATTTGTATTGTGTGCTACTGAGTAATGATACTGTAGAAGAAGACATTTTTTTATCTCTCAAAGCACTACACACTTAATTTTTCATTTTCAACATTTGATACTAACCTTGATTCTCAGCTCTTCCTAAACCTCCTAACATTTTATAGGCTTGTGCATGAATTGAATCAACACGACCAGCATAGATTTTAGCACTCGCATCAAGTGTGCAACTTGCAACCTGTGGCAAATTTGGACAGTAACTGAATGAGTAACATATTTTCAAAGGAAGAAGTGTTTATTAATAAGCTTCTAGCCATCTAGATACATTATCTATGGGCTGGCACAGTAAATGACTAAAAAAATACTCTCTAACAATAGTAAGGAAATCTGGAGGGTTTCAGTATTGTTCGAGATAATGTTCGAGATAGGAGGTTATATTCAAGATATTAGTTGAGGTTTCACAAAGGGTTATATATTACTTTTCTTGGGGAGCATTGCATTTACACTGTAAATATTAAATAAAATGTTTTCAGTTTAATTTATATTTTTCCAACCTGGAAGTTAGTCATGTCCCCTTCTCTGACTGTCTTGATCAAGTCTTGCATGTAATCAATCAGGTGCAGACCAAAGGCATTCTTTGCATTAATTTTCTACAAAAAAAAAAAGAAAAGAGCATTTCATTAAAAGCAACAATTGTTTTGTAGAATCCTAGCTGCACATGTACAGCTACCCACATAGATAGCCTTGCCCAAGAGAGTGACCAACACAGAAAAAAGACATTTTAAAATCTACATTCAAGACTCGAAACTCTGTCTCATCCAATCTATCAACCTCTGTGTCTTGTGGTGCAACAATAAAAAACATACATTTGTATTAATTGGATTGTTAGGGACAACCCAACAGGTTCAAACCTGGGTTGGACATCAGCGCTCACCCACAAGTGCAAATTGCACATCACTACATGTAGCCTGGTTTTGGTGAGACAGATTTTCACTATACTAGCTCAAAGAAATGATAAGTTACAGAGTGACATATTAAAAACACAACATATCTTCTTTTCTTTAGTTGCTATCTTAGCTTATAATGTAGATTAATGTTTCATTTGATTACATGTATTTTATCTCCTTCATTTATTTAAATTGTAAAATATTTGTTGTGGTTTCATTTTTATTTTGGTTTGAAAATTTCAAACCAGTTTAATTTTTATTTTTCTTTGTCTCGGATTGTGGAAATGAACTTGAGACATTTTACATGTAGGGGAACAAAAATTATTAAACTGGTTTGAAATTTTTCAAACCAAAGAAAAATTTGAACCAAAACATATTCATAAAAAAAAAAATTCACTTAGGAGTTACATAATTGAAGGGCTCTGGGAAAGAACGTCCTGGGTGAGAACATAATCCAATCCACTCACCCGACTGGTGGTTTTCAACCAGAACCTTAGCTTGTCAATGGATTGATTGGATGGTAAATTGCACCTAAATTTGCACAGAGAGGAGTTCACTTACATTTTCTGTTGATAATTTGATACAGTTGGAATACAAGTCTTTCAACTGAATGTTAGTTAAACCATTGGTCCCTGCAGTCTGGCTTCTGGGAGCAAAATAAGAAATTAAAAAAATCAGAATATAAATAGAGAGCAGGCATTTATAAATAGATCCTTTAGCGGAAGCCCATCGTTGAACTAAATGCATTTACTATTTACAAGGTACACTTCTGAGCCTTGGCTACTTTCGTGGACAAACACGGCAATGCTACATTTGTGTACTAATTTTTTCCATTTCCCTGGCTCAGTGGCTACTTAAAAATTAGTGACAGCCCTGTGCACTGCAGGGGATACCTAAGGCATGTTTCAAGTTGTGCCAAACGGCAAAAAAAAACACGAGAGAAGTGCTTAAAAAAGCATGAGCTGCAGAAAAGTGCTTCTAACACTTTTAAATTCCCAAGTGTTTATACAATGCAGAAGGAACATGTTTACTATTTCCTTCATAAAAGGTCCTATGATTGGTGCACTCATACTGGTGAGTGATGTGTGTTGCATGCATTACAACTAAATAAAACATGCGCAAGACATCCTGAATCTTTGCAAAACCATTGATGAAACAAAAGCGGACAGCCTCGGGCGTTAAAATTTCAAGTAATTTTGTCTCCAAATTGGTCATATGATAAAATACTCATTGACTAAGTTAGGTCGGGCCGGATGGGAAAATATTTGGCTCTCGGTCATAGCGCAAGGACCTCGCTGAGCTTGGTCCGTACGCCATGACTTCAACTGACCCATACATGTAACTCAACAATGTTTGAGGAACAAGTTTTTTATTTCTTTTTTATAATAAAAAACGGCTATAAGGAACCTTACGTCACACACCTGCTTTATCCAGTTATAATGAACTCGGTTCAACCAATCATAGCGCATACATTTCCTTGAGCATTTTATAATGAGAAACATGTGTATAACAAACCTCATTGTACCAATCATAGCGGGCATATTTTTTAAACATTTTATAAGACAATATATTTTGTGTATGTGCTTCCATCGCTGACCCTAAGGACATAGGTGAACATCTCACAAAATTTGGACACTTAAATTTTATATTCAATTCTCTTTTAGACAGACAATGTCGGGACCAGAACCAGTTGCCTGTCTTTTGAGAGATGTTACAGTTACAGGAAAATGAGTAACTGAAGTGCAGTAGAGGCCAACTTAAGGTGTCTGTCTTATACCGCGTTCACACCAACGCTTAAACATATTTAAATGTTGTTTAGTTTAAAACAGGTTTAGAAAAATACCCCCAATCGACCATAATATTTGGAGTGAAATCTCTATTAAAAGCAACTTTATTGACTTTTATTACCATTCCAGGTAGTATGAGTCATATACATTTAAAAATATTCAAGATACATGCTAAAAACGTAGTTAAACTAAACAACATTTAAACATGTTTAACCATTGGTGTGAATGGGGTATTAGACAGATGTCTGTCCTAGAAGGTGTCCATCTTAGAGAAGTGTCCGTCTTAGAAATAGTTGACTGTAAGTGGTTCCCTGGGATCACCTGCCATGGGTGGCCAATATATAAGCTTAATGATAAGCATGAGAAACCCAGTAATATTTATAACATCATGGATTCTGGTTTTCTGTAGATAACATAAGGATCTGTCTACACAGCTACCACATCAAAAACACTCATGAAGTTAGGTCCTTCTAAATATTTCTAAAAAACATAAAATCCTGAACGTTTATCTAAAAAAAAAAGGTTAGCTATAGCTAAGCTTACCGCTCGCTGTCAAGACGACTTGCACTTCTCGGTGTGGCAGGACTTTGAAGGGTCGCGGATGTCGCTTTGGAAAGACGTCTTTGCCTTCTTTCAGCGGCGTCATCATTCTCTGCTAAATGAGTTGTCGGTGTATTGTTGCTTGTTAGAACAATTCCACGCCTTCGTCTCGCATTTGGAGAAATAAAGTCCGGTGTTCGAAATGGCGATGCAACGTCCGCCATTGTCATTTCACTTTTTAGATGTATACAAAATTGAATTCGAAGATAATTCGAAGAAATATCGCGTCAGTAATAATAATGGTCTTAAATTTATCTTTCTTGGTTATATTTAAAACATTAAATGAACAAATTACTGAGAAAGATTCGTTGTGTACGTTTTCCAAAATTATAAATCTTCGCGCCCAAACAACCGTCTCTTCAAATAATCACGTGACCTTGGGTCGAAACTTGCTCTCATCCCCCTCCCCCTGAAAATTCAGAGTGTTGGTGAAAATGGCTGGTTTTGTGACAGCAAATCGTTGGGCAACGGGGATAGAAACTCATAAAACTTCAGAAGGAAGGATATTGTGTACGGGGCGTCGGATGTGTTGGATGTTTTCCTGACATTTTTTCATCGGAAGCTAGCGAGCTTGGAGTTTGCGATGTAAATTTGACGGGTGGTATTTTGGGTCTTCGACCTTTCTTGGACGAAGAAAATTCCCCGGGAGAACTTGAACTCAAAGAACGTTTCAAGAAAAAAAAAGAGGGTGAAACGGAGGGCAAAGAGACAAAAACGAATAATCGATACGGATAGAGTGTCTTTTGAACGAGATGTAAAAGAATTAGAACCTGACAAAGAGAAATCTATTTCGGAGAAACCCCCCAGAATATCTTCAGTTGCGACTCAGCCGGAATCGTCCGAAATCGGAATTAGTACACAGCCTGTAGTGTTAGAAGTGTTGAACAACGGATCCAAACAAGATTTACTGAATTTTGAAGAAGACAGCAAGACAGACAAAGAAAGAATCCACGGCGCTAATCAAAGACAAAGTAGTGCTAATTCCAGCATTGTTGAGGTTGACGACAACGTAAACAAAACACACAGGAATGCACAAAGGTTGTTTGATCAGCCATCATCTGGCTCGAGATTTGAAAAAATCCACGATAAAATGTATATTGTAAGTAAGAAAGACATTGCGCTAAGCTCGTGTGATAATTCCATTTGCGAAGAAGATTTTCACGTGCACGAACACGCGTCGAAGGACAGAGCAAGCGTTAATTCAACAAAGCAACATGGCTCTTCGCGTGGCGAAGACGCTGTTTGCTTCTTCTTTGCTTTAGAATACTACAATAGCCAGCGAATTCTACCGCACTTTAGGGTCATGGAGATCGTCGAGGCACTTAGTACGGTTGTGGATCTCAAAGACATCAAGTGTGTTCAAAGAATTTCTCGACGATGGCAGATAGTTTTGAAAAGCCGCAAGTACAACAGGCTTTTGAGAAACTGTGGTGTAAAGTTGAGGGGACGTGTGTATCAACTTGTAGATGGTGTTGATGGTTATTTTGATGTTGTTCAGTGATGTCATTTGTTTAGTATTGATCTCAATGAACTGTTAATCTTTCTAAACCACTTATTACTTGCAGCACTAATGTTCTTCCTAAATTCTGATCTTACTCAACACTGATCAGAAACGAATTTCTCCCTAAAATATCTGATGATAATAAATAAAATTTAAAAGTTATAAAGAATATTGTCTGGCTTTGATGTGCCACTGACAAAATATTTTGCAAATTTTCATATTTATAATATTGATATTGTGAGTGGTGAGGCAGATGAACTTAAAGAAATTGTCTTGGGTCTTTCTGTATGTACCGGTATCCATGAAACACTCATTGTCTTCTATTGTTTGTGAGGTATTGTCTTTTTGGTCTTGTTTTGCATTTGTATTATTGTCGTTCTTTGTTCCTTTTGTTTTACGTAATGTGTGCTCCGGTACATTCAGAATCTACCATTTTCTTGATCTACTACCAAATTTTCTAATATAAAATAATCAAGAAAATACAGTGGAACTCCTGGTCAGGGTCGCCTAAAAAAGTGATCTTCGTAATTTTCACCTATTATAAGGGACACCTCTTACTTTTCCTCGGGTTAATGCCCTCGATCCACATGCTTTGTACAGTAGCTTCGACGCTCACGTGCAAGTTCTCGCTTGACTAACTAAAAGAAAAATAAGAGAAGGCTTGCAGTATACACTTTCCTTGATTCCGATGGCATCCTTTTAATGGCGGTTCCACTGTATGCTAACCAATAAGCAAAGAGAATGCTTTTTTCCCTGAATGTGTTGTTCCAGAAAATATCCATAACTAGTCCATGGGAGGTTTTTTTGTTTCCCTTCTCCCCCCCCCCCCCCCCCCCCCCAAACACCCTTCCGTAAATTCCCCTCCCTCCATGGGGGGAAGTGTGGGTATTTCCTGCAAGCCACACGATAATAGCAAAGGTGATTCACTTGTATAACAGCACCACTAGCCAGCATTTTTTGCATTGGAGGATTTGTTTTGGGCATTGCCATTGGTTCAGCCTGCGAGCAAGCTATCGAGGGCTTGCTGGCAGGCTACTATTGGTTTCCCCTGCACACAGACATCTTCTATTTACTTCGCTTCATGCATGAAGCAAAGTAAATAGGAAACATCTATGCGCAGGCTACCTAGACACAAGGAAATAGTCTGCTAGCCTGCACACAGACATCCAGTAGGAGCTCTTTTCAAACAACATTAAACACATGTAGAATACTCTGTTATTTTTAATAATCCATTCATATTGGAAATACAAACTATGCCAAACAAATTATGTACATGGTTGCATAAGCATCACAAATCAGCATTTACAAACAACAAATTTATTTTAATTATGGTTTGCAATGAAACTACAAAGCCTGGTTTGAAGGACAAACAAAAACAGGCTTATATCAAACCACCCCACCCCTCCCTTCAAAAAATAACAATGATTTTACAGTGCAGGCAAAAGTGATCAATATTAATTTCAACTACAAGAGTAAAGTTTCTTATTGTATTTCTTATGTGTTAGATCATCTAGCCAAGACACCTCCTTTAATCGAATTAATAAATTATTGTTACATCTAACGAACTTAGTTAGGATGGGCAGATACCAATATCAAGTAATCAATACCACAATATTGACTGTGTTAGTTGTTTTGACACCTCAATACTGCATGTGATTACTTGTCATGCATGCACGGTCATTCTTTCCAAGAGTGTGATCACATTTTGGTTAGCACCATTCTTAAGAGGTGGCATGTACGTCCTGTGCCGTGTTGGAGGAAATATTATAGTTTGAAGAGTAACCTAGACTCCACGGTCCTTAATTGACCCTCAAAGTTTCAAGCATAATTTTATTGGGTGCCCTGGTGACTAAAAATTTAGCACTGGCCACTTGATTCAAAAAAGACTTGCCAACCTAACAGTCAGTCGCCAATTGGCCAAAATGTATAAATACTTGGTGGGTTGTTAAATTAGTCTCAGCATGAGCAACATTGTTACAGTATTGGGTATCGATATTGAAAAAATTACTAAACATATTTACATGTTGCACTTGCATTGTTTTCATTTGGAAAACTGATATCAGCTCATCCTTAACAAGCAATTCCCTACTTACAAAGACCCTCATGTGGACACTTCCTGTGGTCTTTATGGTGTCCATAACAAAAAGGGGTTTTACTACAATTTAAAGTACATTATTTTTTTAAGCATACCCATAAATTTATCTTGAAAGAAAGTAGAAGTGGGACAGCGCGGAGCTGCCAATGAGGAAAAATAGTTAATTTAATAAATTTTCAACATATCAAAGCACAAGACATAATGCAAAGATGAGAATGTCATCTTCTATAATTTATAAACAAATTACCTTGGTTTCTGAAGCACAGTTAAACTAATCCAGAATAAACGATTGTTTTACAAGTTACCGAGAACTTTTATTCATTAAATTGTACAACGTTTGCCTTGTGTGAGTTCTAAACACTTGGTTATCAAACCAGGATTGGAACTAATCACAATCACGATCAGCTTTTACGTTCAGATAGCAAATAAGAGAAAGACGACAAAGAATGCCAGTCATGAGTTAATACACTATTATGCTGATGTGTTATACAGCAGCGGAATGAAAGTTGCTTGCACACACAATAATATTATTATAATGTATGAAGTTGCCTCACTTATTTCATGGCCTGTAGATTTTAAACCAGATTTAAGTGAAAGCTGAATCACATGAACAGGGATCTGTTCCCAGTCTACCTAATTCTATTACGAAGCACTGACCATCCCTAAGCAAACCTCAAGTCAAAAACGATCCTACGTTCAAACAAACCACCAAAACTCTCTTCTTGGGAAGAAACTCTCTTTTTGGAATAGGTGAGGCAATTCAAATATAAGCTATACAGCAGTTACTGTTTGATTTTCATAAATTATTATTACTAAATGAAGTGAAACGTTCAATTTTGGGAGTGAAAGGGCTGAAATCTAGTTAGCAGTGGGGAGAATAACAAGAGAGTGTATGTCTGCTCAGTACGATTTCACAGCTCGGGTGACAAATTGCCTTGACGCCTTTTGCTGTCATTAAATGTGAATTTCTGACAATACAAATAATATTCTGTTCGAACTTTACTCCCCTGAATTATATCTATAGTGAACTAAATTTTTTTGACTTTCTAATAAGTTTAGCACCAGCCTCCCCTAATACTGCAAAAAAGAGCTTTATACCTAAGTATCTACAACCTGTTCAAATACCACATAATTACACCAAATATTTACAACTATCTTCACTTTGAGAGATTTTTTTATACAAAGATGCAATAAACAGAGGATTTTGAGAATGCTATATAAACAGGTCATTTTAACAGGGCAACTGTGAAGTCCGTTCAGGAGTGAAATTGAGGAAGTCCCACATTAGAATTGTATCATCGTGAGAACTGCTAACTATCTGAAAATCATCAAACTGCAGTCTGAAAACTCTGCCTTGATGTTCCTGCAAAGTGGTCAAACAACTAAAAATTATTCTTATTTTAAACAAAAAAAACTAACAATAATTATTATTGTGTGTGATTGTGTAATGCTCTAGCTAGTATAGGACAGAATGACAGGACAATTTGTACTGCCCTGTTTTATGCAAATGTCTGCAAAGTTTATTATACTTCATGTTATGTAATTATTTACACCAATGATGAAAATTTTATATTCTACAACTGGCCTAGCTAGAGCAATAATTTGGTGTACACCAAATAGAAAGTAAGTAAGAACTGGTATTAATAATGTTATGTTTAACGGGAGTTGTTAATATTATTAAAAGTGTTTTACATGAGCCTGCTTACTGTAGGCCTGGTTCAGATGCGCTACATTTACATCACATGAGCCAAACCTAATTCAAATTAATTAATCCCAGCCGAATTGATTCAAATGCTGAACTTAATTCAACCAAAATTAATTCAATATGGACAAAATTGCAAAATTCAGTAGCAGAAAATACATTTATGCATTTGATTAGATTCATGTGAAGTTCAGCATCTGTGTCAAAGTATGTCCATAGCCATTATTGCCAGCTAAGCCAGGCGGGAAAAATGACTGAGCCAATTCAAATTACAGATGCCATACTCCAAACGAAATTAATTTATTCAATTAGGTTTGACTCATGTGAAGTACATTGTCTGACAGGGCCTTAGTTTTTTTTTCTACTGCTACATGTACATCCTTTATTTTATCCCCCCCCCCCCCCCCCAAAAAAAAAAAGACTCTAAGTGCATGCATCACTTCAAGATTTATACAATAAATTATAATACTTTGCTCTTTGCTGTAAACCTAGATATTATGCTCAAGAAACATACAAAATAATTCTTTTTGGTCCAACCATATAAGAAAGAATACATACCACAAGCGTTCTAAGACACAATGTTCCTGCTGGGGCTCTTGGATCTAGTGCAGCTTGTAGATCCCATACTTTGATTTTCCTGTTGCAATACAAAAAATAGGTTACATTCTTACAACAAATCACTATACAGTATACATCAGTTTGATTTATACACTGCAAAATATGGTTCTCACATTATTTTCAATGTTCTCGCAGATAAAATGTTCTTACCCATCATAAGCTCCACTAACTATCCTTTTGTTGTCAAAGCGAATACACCTGGAAAGAAAACCAGTTCAGTTATAAATTCAATAACTTTCAAGTCAACTGACTGCAGCAACTTACTTTCTTTACTGCCTATTATGCTGAGTAGCACATAGGCCAGAAAAGAATAATATTATCTTCTAAAATCCAAGTACATACAGCAAGTGAACATAACATACAAAAATTGTTACCTGACTAATTCTTCATGACCTTCTAAGACCCTAAGACAGGCTCCACATTCAATGTCCCATAATCTGTTATAAAACACAAACTTGATATTAATTGACTACATTGATATTGAAAAATGTGGGGTTGTGTTATAATGATTCAGAATGGCAGGGGGGATTGGTAGGGTGGCTGGGCCCCCTGCCTGGCCCCTCCCTTATTTCTACCACTGCTTACTTATCTACATATTTCATTGCCACAAACAGAGAACTGCAGAATTATAAACGACAGTGCTTCCCCTATTTAAATACAATTATATTATTTTGGGCTTTTAAATCGTACCTTATAGTATTATCTGAAGAACCACTAACAACCAATCGATCCCGATACTGTAAACATGCTATTCCACGCTTGTGTCCATTCAGGGTTCTGACAAACTCACAAGTGGATGTGCTCCATACCTAATGATATTAGGGTAATGATTAATACCACTTTGTAACAGTACAGAAACACACAATGTGTTCACTGTTGTCTGGAGCCCTACATCTGGCCTACTATAGATACACCAGGGTACAGTCACGTTGTATGTATTTCTTTTGGTTGTCTTGACTTCGGCACCCCACATACATATGGAACACACAAACTATAAGTCCTTCAAGTTGAAAGTGGTTACTTCCTTTTGTCTTGAATGCCTCAGTGACTAAGAAATACATGTAGTAATAAATATTTTAAATTTTTAATTTAGTACCTTAATTGTTCTATCTCCTGAGGCTGACACAATGTACTTGTCATCAAAGTCCACTACATTAACAGCAGCTCTGTGCCCGACCAGCACTCTTCTGAGGTTGATGTCTGTTGGGGATTGCATATCCCACACAGCTATGGAGCGATCCTAAAGAAATACAATATTAATTAACTAAATGAAAATTGCAGTTAAATGTATTTAAAATCCACAGAGGGTCTCTACAGTTTCAGTTTAGTTGTAAGAACTTAGAAATGCTAGTTTTTGTGGTGGGGGGAGGGGGGGGGGGGGGGGAACCTGAGTACATGAAGAAAAACATACCCTCGGAACAAGGATGAGAATCAATGACAAACTCAAGCAACTACAACACTTAATCTGTGATATAAAAGCATCATGTAAAGGTGACATTAGTACTCTCTCCACTGCACCATCCTAGCTTCTCAGTCCTTCACTATTATTAGTCATTCTTTCTTCTCAGTCATTTCACTTAGTTTATGTTTTCAGCCATTTTTTTTTACAATAAACTCGACACAGCAACAACATAGTGGGATAACTAATGATAAGAGGAAAATAAATCTGTAATGTCTACCTTTGAACAGGTCACCATCATGCCTTCTTGAAACCTCAGATGAAGAACAGCCTCGCAGTGATGGATTAAAGTGTTTAACATTTCACCAGTGTGAACATTCCATACTCTGCAAACAGAAATATTGTCACACTCTTGAAAATAACGAACTGAATTAAGATCAATGTTGCTAAAGGAAATGTGGAATAACACAAGTAAAATAACAGTGAGAATTAAAGCCCTGCCTTAATAATTCTTCCTTGTAGCCTTAGTTCCCTCTAGAAGCTGCATGCACAGGTCACTTTTTTATCTCCCGGTAATTAAAAATAGTTGAAACCTAGCCTGCGGACAGGCTTCCAGTCGGACGGAGGGGTCATACGAAGAAGGGAAGCCTGCACGCATCCTTCAAAATTGCGGCTGTTGCCTAGTAACAAGAACCCACGGATTCCTTAGCTTGCCAACTGTCAAATTTTAACCCTTCGTGAACACCGCCAGCAAGACAGGCGAAGAAGTAAGAAACACAAGTTTGGTCCTCAGATGTTTTGAGTTATCTACACAAGCCATGTTAGCCGAGTACATTATTTTTCTAGAGAACAATGCACTTGGCTAAGTGTTGTTAAATCACGTAAAAATGTTGCAATTTGCATAAGTCAAAAGTAACTTGAAACCTTTCCAGTTAGGCATAAGGCATAACGCAGCTATTTGATAAAACATCTCGCGATCAGACACCACGAAAATATATCCATTTTTTCCCCTCCATATCCAAAACATACATATAGAAAAGAAAATTAAATGAAATAGTGATTGCTTAAAGGTTATTTTAGCCCGAGAAACATTCACTAGTGCTTTGAGTTCAAAATTTGGACGCAGACATTCGATATTCTGAAACTCTCGTGCAGGCTCCCCCTTGCCGGCACCCCTCCGAGCCAGGAGCCTGTTCGCAGGCTAGTTGAAACCCCCATCAGTGGACACCCTTAGGACCATATGAATCAAGTGCATGCTTAGGAAAGGTGTGTGCTATTATAAAGAGAGGTTTTAGTGGTAGCCCTAGGGGAAGGCCCCAGGGACCCCAGTTTACCCCCCACCCCCTTCTCACTTCAATAAATAAAATATTCACCAGGGCCCAGTTGTTCATAAGCCGGTTAACGCTAACCCAGGGTAAATGGCAATTCATGTCTCTGTTTCTCTTGTTTGAAAGTGTTTTCACTGTTAAATGTAAACATTGATTTGAGAGCAGTGAAAGTCAAATGGTAGGCTAAAAAAGAATTTACAAGAATCTGCTTTGTGAATGTGTATATATTAGGATTTAAAATAGCACAAATCCTGGGTTAACCATGCTTTGAACAACTGAGTCCAGGCTGTAAAATGAATATCCAATGTCACAGGAAGACGCACCTAACTGTGGAATCACTAGAGCCAGTGACAGTAACATTCTCGTCATATTGAAGACACAGAACAGAGCCAGTGTGGCCAGTTAGAACTTTGACACATTCTAATGTGTTCTTGTCCCATATCTAAAGAGTCATGAAGACAATAAATTAAATAAAATTCAATACAAAACAAAATTCTGTCAAAATGTTATTGATCAGCTGGTTAAGCTAAAATACAGTGTATGGGTATAGATGCTTACAGATTAGACTCACCATCTGGGTGAGTGCCCCCTTAAAATGCACTCACCCAGACTAGACAGAGTGTTCACTTGCACATAAATAAATTTCTTGCCATTTCAAAAGGCATCTGGGATCAATAGTATTGCCATGCGCCACTAAACTAACAGCATGTGTACATACCTTAATTGTGTTATCTCTAAGTCCGCTAACTATTTTTTGGTCATCATACTGCAAGCAGTAAACACCTTTGCTATTCTCGCTACGGCAGTAGATACGATGAAGAGCATGACGACCACAACGCCAATTTGTGTCGATTGTCTGTATAACAAAAGTGAAAAAAAAACTTAGCAATTTTGCAACAATGATGAATGATAAACTTGCACAAAAGGAAGTGTTACATTGAATTAATCTGTTATTAATTAATATTTAACAGCTTACCTCAAGGTCCTCATTTATTCTTGGATAAAGTCTCCTAAAGAAAGCATTGGCAGGGGGGTCTGGCACTTGTGCTTTGAATAAATACTGACCCCTAGTACAGAAAGGCAAATGGTTAGGAATGTGTCATAAGTCAAGTAGTACATTTTCAGTATTTTGGCAGATAATGCACACAGATATTTTCCATAAGCCTCACAGGGGAGAGGGAAATTTTGAGCAATGAGTACATGTAGAATGTCCAAGCGTATTATCTGCCAAAACATCAAATAAGGATCTATTATTCCACTAAATTTTCCTGTTGTACCAGCATCTACAAATATATTTCTTCAGCTAGAGTACAAATAAAATAACTATATACCTGCCAACTTTTCCTAATTTAAATGTGTGAGATTTTTGTATCCATATTACCCAAATTTCCAAAAAAATTTCCAATGACTTCCGAACATTACTGAAGTTGTTCCAACGGCTTCCGAACATTGCCGAAGATTCCCAAAGATGTTCCAATGATTTTGGAAGGTAGCCGAATGTCGTGGTGCAAAGCTCAACATCTCAGCGCGATCTTTCCGAGATCATGCTTACAACCTTTTAGCTTGTTATTTAGGACTCAAATGCAACATTTAGTGTCGTTCACTGGACTATTTTGGGTGGAAATTGAATTAATTTTTTTACGTTACGGTTAATGAACAAGTAGTCTGGATATGTGAGTCAGGCGTGAGAAATTGTCCTGTATGCGTGTGATCAATGTTTTCGATCCACCGGCATGTGATTCATACATAATGCATGTGAGTTGGCAGGTATAGACAACTTTCATAGTCTGCATTTTACAGTGTACAATACACTCGTATTAGGCATGTTCTCTTGCCCTTGTACGGTTAAATGATGCAGCAGTGATTATTCATGTTTATGATCAATATAATTTGTTGTTGGGGAGGAGAGGGGGTAGGAACAAAGAATAAAGGAAGGAACTGAAAGAGAAGAGAGCAGGAGTCAGGAAAATGTAGTACTGTCTTGTGATATGGCATGCCAAGAAATGGCAGAAATAGAAAAATGATTCACAAAATTTTTATAATTTTTGAAACAGGAAAATTACAAAGAGGTGGATACATGTACCTACTGTACAATGAAAGGATGGGATTTGAGTGAGTGCCCAAATGCACAAACTCTGCCAGCAACTAAGAGAATTCAGAGGTACCAGACTGCTTGGCAGGCTAATTTATTTTGAGATTTTTTGGTCTGTCTTCGCATCCTACAACTTTGATGCTAACCACTAGAGAAAGGAAATCAGGATTTTTTTCTTTTGAGACAACTTCCCTACAAACAAACCCCTCTTCCCCAAGTGGTTTTGTTTATTGGCACATGCTAGAGGGAAAAGGCTTATTTCACTCGAATGTGTCTCATTATTTTTTAAGATAAATAACTCCTTACCATCCTCTTCTTTCTGATAATCCTCTCCACAAAGGATCTGTTCTGACTTTCCTTTCAATAAGCTTTTTCCACAGCATTCCATCTGAAATTACTCTGTACCACTCCTTGCAAACCCTCTCTGCCGCACACAAAGACTCGGCATCCAAAAAGGATAAGATATTTTCAGCTATATGGTCCAAACCTTTAGCTGTGGAGTAGTAACAAGTCAATCTGTTTTTTAAGGCAGCAAAAACTGGTGCAAAGGCTGTCATTAAGAGCTGGGCCGAAGATTTCCCATGGCTACCACACCTCTGAACCCTGATTCTTTTCATAGACAAACAAGGAACCATTTTTTTCCCAGCTTTTTTTTTTCTATTTCACTGGTTACTTAAAAAAAATTGCGACAGTCCAGTGTATTACCATGTTATAAACTTTGGCCTGTTCCAAACTCCACTTTAATCCTTTCCGTCCCTGAGTCAGTTATGGAGACATGTAGTGTATAATTCTAACATTTGAGTCTGTTGGTAAAATCCTGTTGTGTGACCATTCAAATGAAACCTCTCCAGCAGTACTTTTTCATGGCACCATTTGGTTTTCAATATTTTACAAAATGAAATTTGGAATTTTTCTTGAATTTTGATGTTTGGCACTCTTGGGTGTTTAAGGGTAAATTATGTGCCAAACCTAACTGGTCAGCAAAAGAGTGGCTCCTAAATCAGGAAGGAAAACCTCAAGGCCCAATTCACAACTCTTTTGTAGCTAACCCTGCCTTCCTTAGTTAGTTAAAAGCGTTTAACATCTTTAAAACCAGTTTAATTTCTATTTTCTTTTGTCTCAGATCCATTAACCACAATCTCAAACAAAGGAAAATACAATTAAAATGGTTTGGAATTTTCAAAACAGCAACACGCATACTGTATATAATACAATATAATGTAGATTGTCTCTTCAAGATTATTGTGAATCTCAATGATCTTCTGCTGCTTCAAAAGTAGATCACTCAGACATAACAAGATCTCTAGACACCACAACCTCATAAGATAGTAACACGGCTTGAAATTTTAACCAAGGCATACAGATTGCCACAAAATTCTGTAATATTATAGGACAGATGCTTTACTTACAATTTACATAGCACTTACAGCGCACTCATCAGAAAAAAATTAATAATACATCCGGAATACATCAGATAAAAGGTCGCTTTTAACTGACACAAGTTACAACGACAAAGCGAGAGCCAAATGCAAAGTTAGAACTATTACATGTTGTTGTTGATTTGCAGGACCAAAACAATAAGAAATGTGGCCAGTTGTTATATTATTGAAATGTATAGATGAGGGCAATAAAAATGTTTCCTTAAATTGGGTAAATGATAAAATAATAATATTACCAAGATTTTTATACAGAGTACACCACTCAAGCTATAGAGATTCTACCCAAGTCTAGCCTTAAACCTTTAACTCCCAAGAGTTAATATGTAATCAAATATCAAAATTCAAGGAAAACCCCAAATTTAATTTTGTAAAATATTGAAAAACAATATGGTACCACGCAAAAGTACTGATGAAAAGGTTTCATTGGAATGGTCACACCATAGGATTTCGTCAACAGACTCAAAAGTTAGAAGTACACTACAAGTCTCCATAAGCGAATCTGTGACTAAAAGGAATAAGCAAACACTATACAGTGCAACTAGTTAGAAAAAAGGTTGGACAGTTACAATGATACTTTCAATAAAAAGACCAAAACAATTTGACTTCATTCATGGTTATATTAGACCAAGGCAGCATTTGTCAGAACATATTCTGGTCATTCTGAAATCAGAACACATAAACAAAACTATTTGTTTACGTTCTCACACACCAAAAATTGTCCCTGCAGGTACACAATGTCTAAGTGGCGACTTCTTTCCATATTTAATGAGAGAAATAGGAATAGAGTATTCTGTTTTTGGAATGGCCAGAATACTGTATGTTCAAATAAAAATGCCCCAAGGTTTCTCAAGTGGTCTGTACTTTCAGGTTGCTTCAAATTAAAGTTTGGAGTGCAGTCTGGACATAGGATTCATCATGACTACCCATTCATGAAAAAGGTGATCAAACTTTGTTTTAATTTACATGAAGGTAACACTGGTTGCAAATCATTTACAAAAAATTCCCGGAAATTCCAGTTAGAAATTTCCAGTCAGGAAGAATGCTTTCCATTTTTAATAACCCTGTTTGCAGGACACACTTGTAACATTTGACATTGTATGTGGGAAACATGCAGTCAAAGAAAGTTCCGGGTGAAATTAACAAATAAAGCATGATTATACAACTTCTCTTGAGTGACCAAGGTTTCTTATGCTGAAAGCATATGATAAAAAAAAAATGGCTGTGAAAAATGACGTGAAAGGCCTGCATCAAAGATGAAAAATGTTTAAATGGAACACAAATTTCCATTCACAACATCCCAACCAAGAAAACGGGAAGTACATTTTCAGAAGTTCCATTCATTTTGGAAATGTTTAAGTGGAGGGGACCAAAACAGTGTATTCCATTCACCTCACACCAAGAATTTCTGGAAATTTTTGATAAACGGTAAACAACTAGTATGATTGCATTGCTCTGTTTGATACTTGCACTGTGAGGAACATTTTTTTTCACAAGAATACAAACAATATTTTTTGTATGGAAAATAAACAGAAAACCATTGGTCCAATTTTTATAACTAAAGTTCCATTATTGGCAAGTTAAAATGTTGGTCTGTTTAGTTGCCAAGTGGATTAGTTATTTGAAACCCAGCTTAACTTTGTGGTAAGTTAATCAACACAAACAGACAAAAATCCACGGGCATGCTAAGACATGAGAAGAGAAATCTGATATCTCCAATCAGACATTGAATTTACATCACTGTATGTATTCTGTAATTATGAACAGAATTAAGAAATTGCTGAAATTTTTTTTCAAAACATCCCCAGCCATTGTTTGAAGATTCCTGAAGATTGTCAAAGGTCAAGCAAGCCTTTCTAGTTCTGGTTATGCTCTTAAATTTTTTCAAGTTGCCAAAACAAGGAATTCTAAAGGTGTTCCAAGACTTCCAAGGATGATCCAAATACATGTTATGTGTTTAAAAGACACCTATTAATTTTAGCTCCTTTAGCATTAGAAGATGCAGCCATCTTAGTAAATGTGATGTCACTGAAGTGAAGATATGTACATGTACTGAACATTGTAGTATCTTTACATGTTCAGTACAAGTTTTTTTTTTTCAGTAGGAAGAATACATAGTTGCTGCTTGCTATACTTGTCGCGTTCGAAGAACACAATCCTAATTTCATGTCGGTTGTCCTGTGGTTTATGTGCAGTAAAATTTGAGATTTTTTGGTAGACGGTCTTCCAAATGGCCGCCCCTATTGGTTTTTTTCAGGGGCTCATTTCCGCCGGAAATTCCTTCGAACACGTCTCCATAATCTGTAATTACTGCTAGTATCAGTCCTATTTAACTCAGATACCGGTTTGATTCTCCACCTGTGTTAGTCAAACATTTTGCATCGCTTTCGTGTGGTTCAACAGCAGAGCTAACCATTGCAACACTGGCTCAAACACATGCTTTCCGATCCCTTTGCGAGCTCTTCTATAGGCCTGACGTGTTTGTGTAGGACATGTTTTTAACTTTCTGTATTTGGTGAGTATAATTTGTACTGCTTTGCTACCGTGTCACTTACATTGTAAGGAGTTGTTCGGTCTTTTTTTTCAAAGCATCGTTGATTGCAAATCATGCAAATGGAGCAACATAAAACGACCTACAAACCGAATCACGAGTTGAGCCGATTTGCTCTGATCTGTGACAAACAAAATAAACTGAGCAAATGTGCTCGGTGGCCAGTGCGTCAAACAACCCACTGTGGTTGCAGAAAAATGAACTGAGCGAATGCGCTTGTTGGCCAATGTGCAAATGAACCATTGTGGTCGCAAACAAACTGAACTGAGCGAATACGCTCAGTGGCCAATGTACCAAACAACTAATGATGTTGTGGTTGCAAACATATACAACAGCTTTGTTGTCATTGTTCTTCTTCTTGTACGCCTTAGTTTATTTGGCCTACATACATGTATTTCAACTCAAAAACCGAAATCAAAAGACACCGAAGACTGAGTGTATCTGCTAAGGGACGGACCATTTAATTTTTGTAAGGGGCTATTGGGCAATTTCTTCTGAGTATGAATGTTTTTTCAGCATCACTATTTGCAAGAATTTTTTTTACCAAAATGCTTGAATTTTTTTCACATGCTTTCTTGTGCGCAATTTTTTTCTCTCTTAAATTTCTTATGCAGGAACTTTTTTTGGTAATTGCCCCCCACCCCCCTTCCCACAAAAATTAAATGGTCCGTCCCTAATGAACACATTCCTTCCTCTTTACTACAATCAATTTTGGAGTCATTACTACCTAATAATACCTCCCAATATTTTTTCGAGCAATTAAGAAAAATGATGCTTTATAACTAGACCATTTGCTCGCATCAATTTACCTCCCATTAGGAACCACTAGTACTACATGTACATGTATAACTACGATTCTTTGTAGTTATAGTACTAGTATAAACCAGAATCTAACAAGATGTATGCAATAACCTAAAGTTGAAAAACAGAATAGATAATTTAAATGGTATTTTTCAAGACCAAAAACTCACAAATAACTATTAGCAGTGTATTCAAAGATGGTAATCTTAGTATACCATGCTTTAATTTCTAAGCTCAAACTATACATATAAATCACTTCCAGGCGAAGATAAGACATTGATAACATAATGAGCAACATTGTAAAGTCTTCAGGCTATTGAAAATACTGAAATTTTGTCCCTTAATGTAAGCTTATATTGAACAGGGCAAATGACAACTGGTTGACAAAGTGAATTATTTGAGCTTGATTTTTCTGTTTTCTCAGATGAATTAATTTATAAATACGTATGTAAACAGAATAACTCACGAAAATGAATTGCCATAAACGTTGCGAGGCGCACAAACTATAAACAGCATTTGGGTTTGTGGCATGGAGTACATCGATATTGGCTCTATACATCGATGTAGGGCATCTTTTGTAAGCAACGAGAAGAGGTGATTTTCGTCAAAGGTAACGGATGTTTAACATCAAAAAGTATGCCCTTCAAATCAACACATCAAGGTATAAAGCAACTATGGAACGAACAATGCGTCGACACAACAACATCGCAACGACATTATCAACTTTATACTCTTCGCGATTGGGCTTAGAATTCGCTTTGACTCCATCGTCTCCCGCACTTTACTAGAGATCGCCGTTTTAAGCCTCTCTAAAAGACAAAAGCAAACATGTCTCGACCTAACAAGGGCATAATCAAACTTACCAGGTAGAGCAGTTATAAAATCTCGTTGCAACATGGGCTTGAGGTAGGTATTAATGTGTCCATGTTGGTAATGGCACATTTTTGAGAGTAGATATTCCACAAATTCGACTTGCTGGGTTTCTGACCATTTCTCGAAATGCTTAACACAAGCTTGTCTTTGCTCCATGTAAAGTTCTCGACATCTCTCGCTTTCCTTGTCTCTTTCTTTCTCATCGACGTCGCCATCGATAACCATAACCTAAACGCAAAGAGAAATAATTTTTTGCGTCAAAAGTCCGGGCACTTCTTAGGGATTTCAAAGTGATCTGGACCAAGCGTGATTTAATTCCGTCCTTACACTATCCTCTTCGAAGCCGTAATCGATCATTTCGTCCTCCATAGTACTAAAATACCGAAGTTTTTTAGAAGTCAGAAAAATTCTCGCTTCCTTCTGTTTGATAGCTCCGAACCTTTCCTAATAATCGTGACATCACGGAAAATCGCATTACGCATGAGCAGTAAGGTAGGAAACCTTTCACCAGGTCCCAAGTGCAATGCTCGGCCGGAAATAAAATTTACGCCTAACGGAAATCGGGAAAATTTGCGCCTTTTTGCATCCTCAATATAAAAGGGAATAAACCTTTAAATTGGACGGAAATGACTTAGGGAAAATGCTGAGTTTGACAAGCATGACGTGGAAAGAAGTTTTACAAAAGCCAAGATAGGCTCCTGCAAAAATTGACAAAATTGAGTGAGGGTATACGACCCCATATACCACGATGCCTGCTTGGCAAATTGACTGAAGACTGCTTTAAAAAAAAAAACTTTAACATGCAAGGCTGATCAGACAGCAAATTCGAACGATTTCTTTTAATAATATTTGCCCGATATTTCGGTTAGACAAAACTAACCTTCATCAGGGGCTAAGAAAGCTAAGGGGCTAAGCTTTCTTAGCCCCTGATGAAGGTTAGTTTTGTCTAACCGAAATATCGGGCAAATATTATTAAAAGAAATCGAACGAATTTGCTGTCTGATCAGCCTTGCATGTTAAAGTTTTTTATTTAGTTCATTGCTGATCCTGATCTGCACAAAGATCCAGCTACATTTTGCTACTGTTTGTTCAAGTGGTCCTTGCATTTTTACGGAAGTCATTTGAAGACTGCTTTATTCTTTCTGTTCATCTACATCTGCGCTCCTACGCTTAACCTCAAATGTGCCCGCGGGGGGGGGGGGGGGGGGGGGGGGGGGGGGGGGTTGCGCAAAGTGTCCCTAGGCCTGTCCCGATCGTGCTCGGCAACTTTTGAGCAACTTATGGCATTTGGAGTAACCTTTTGCAGTTCTAGCCACGTCGAGCAAATTTCGCCTTTCTGAGCAACTTTTAAGCACAGCACATATCAAGCACGAACATAATCCGGTCGTTTTGAACAAATAACCTGTCAAAAAACTTAAACATGCAAGGCTGATCAGACAGCTGAATTTGTTGGGTTTCTTTTAATAATATTTGCCCAATACGTTCGGTTCCCGGGGGGGGGGGGGGGGGGGGGTACTCCTATAATGGGCTATACGGGGATGCTCCGCCCGAAAGGGGTACCTTTTTTAGGAGGTATATGAAAGGGTAGGGATTTCACGAGTTGAAGTATATGAAAGGGTAGGGATTTCACGAAGAATAGGAAAGGGTAGCGAAAACACGAGTTGAAGTATAAAAAACGTAGGGAAAACTGTGATTTAAGTATTATAAAAAGCGCCTTTCAAAATATATCGAACAGACGCACGTAAAGGCTATATGAAAGGGGTACCATTTTCAATGAAAGGTATATGGAAGGGGTACCTTTTCTGTCAAAAACGGTATATGAAAGGGTAAGGGTTTGCACCTCGGGGCGGAGCATCCCCGTACAAAATTTTGTTGAGTACCCCCCCCCCCCTCGGGGTTCGGTTAGTCAAAGCTAACCTTTATCAGGGGCTATTAGAAAGCTGATTGAAGGGAAATGGTCCTTACATTGTTACAGAAGTCATTGAAATAATCTGTCACTTGATAAGACGTCAAATAAACCATAAGTATTGTTCCGTATTTTCCTTGGTGGGACTCAACCCAAATTTGAATGAAATTAAAAAAAATCGGATTTTTGGAAACCCAACAGGAAGTTGAGACCCACGCAAGAGCACCCCACGTTGCTAAAGGACAATTTTGGTGTCCATCTATTAATTATTAACTACAAATTCTAGTGTGGACCTCTGCATTCAAGGGTTTTTCTAATTTTAAAACTCTATAAAATCATCAATATTTCTTATTTCTCTAAATTTTACAAATCCTTTGAGAAAAACTATTTCCTCCCAAACATAGCATAGAGTTTTTGGAATAAGGTTTCGGGTATAATCAATTGATATCACACCAAGGTCTTGGAGAGTGAGGATATCTATGTTCATGATTTGATGTCGAATTTCTTTGTACCAGTCTTCGTAATTTTAAAACACTTAATTGACTTTAATCTGCATTTTATTACCCCTTCTCCTTAATTTATTTATTTGTTGTTGTAACTAATCATAAATTATCCATTCCTTATCTATCAATTGTTATCAGTCATTTATTTTATAGCGAGCTTCAGTAACTATTTAGTGCGTAGCAACCCGCCACGATTAACTCTAGTTATTTGCGGGGTTGCTACTATATTTTGTTTTATTATTTGAAAAATAAATCGTTGTTGTTGTTGTTGTTGTCAACTGCAAGACTCAGTATTGAAATCTACAGTTCAAATATAAACCTATTAAACTATTAATTGTCTCACGATGTAGTCACTGCTTACTGCTAGTCTCCATCAGGCCATGAGTTCCACTGATTACACTTCACTATTAGCATCACATTGGTTGGCAGTGATTGGTGGATGTCGGTCCTCATTATTCCGGTGAGAAGCTCCATCTGTGGTCCCCTCGGTCCGCTCGCGCTGTGATAAACCTCGTCCCAGGGTCTCTCTTCTTCCCGCTCCCTGGAGCGCTCCTTCACCGCGGTCAAACGTCCGAAGCGTTTTTCGTTTTAAACTAAATAATATTTAGTGGGATGTTAAGTGGAAACATGGGCAAGGATGAACAAGTTTATGTAACTATCTTTTCATCTTTCTCAAAACAATGAACTTTTTTTCGTTGAAAACTGACCAAAACGTTTCGTGCCTAAGCAAAATTGTGTTGGCAAATAGCGCCGACTATTCTGAAGTTCACAGTTTTTAAACGCTTAGAACTTTTTTAGTAAACTTTCAAAACGTTTGGTAAATCGACAGTGTATTGGTAATATATTAAACTTTAAACAGTGAAAATGACAACCTTAACTTTGAAGTACTTTGCTGACTTTGCAAATTTCTCTCGTTTGATCGCGGTGGAGATCCGGCTCCAAGGGGCGGAACAAGAGAGATCCTGGGAACAAGGTTGCTGTGTTCCTCAGAAAAAAAGTCACAGAGTAGATTCAAGCAAACTCGATCAGCTCTTCTCGGAAGACCATTTAGGGCCTTACAAGGAGAGCGCCCGCTCTTTTAAAGTTCAGTTGAAGTTGTACTCGACTTTCTGCGAATCGAGTTCCCACGTCATATCGAATCTAAAAAAAATTCCCCTTCAAAACTGAATTCAATCACTCCTAATTGCAAAAATAAAATCCTGTACAGTGATGTAAAAATCGCCAATTCGTAAAAAAGCTAAATCTCGCTCTAGCAAAACTTTCTTCCCTGACTTCGCTGAGGCTGTCTCATCCTCGGAGATCTAGGGGCAATTAGTCGGGTCGAGGCCGAGTAGAAAATGCCGATTTTTTTCGCCCTTTTCTACTCTCCCTCGCCCCGACTAACTGCCCCAGCCAGATGTCAAATAGACTGCTAGCCCCCCCCCCCCCCACCCCGGGGGAGGCTACTCTGCGAATTTTTGAGATTCTGAGACCCTTAACCTTTACTAGACCATTTTAGCTCCTTTTTGCAACCCTATTCTAGACTAAACACCGAAAAATCCTACCCTATCCTAGACCTTTTCTAGACTCGCTACTTTCTAGAAACTCGTTCACTATCACAGTCTAAGATACCAGGGGTCAGTAAAAATGCCGTACTGCCCGCCGTACCGGTTTTTAAATGCCATTTGCCAGTAACCTCGTCTAGACTAAATTCTTCACGCAACTGATCAGTTTCGCGGAAAATGATACCCTATTCTAGACCAAAAATCTCTGATTACTATACCCTATGCCAGACTAAACTGCGTGAAAACCATACCCTTCACAGCGGCACATACCTATATAGCTCATATATGGGAGTACCCCCCCCCCCCCCCCCCCCCCCCCCCCCCCCCCCCCCCCCCCCGGGCCGCTAGCAGTCCCTCTTTGGATAGTCGAGCGGGTGAGCAATAAGCAAAATCGACCGAGCGGCGAATCAGTTCACCTCGGCTCGTACGCTTGCCCCAGTCTCACCGAGCTTGTTTTCGTGATTTATACAGCTAGCAGTCTAGATCACAGGGAGCAGAGGAGCCAAATTTGACCTAATACGCGTTCGATCTTTGAGCTTTATACGCGCCCTGTGACTTGCGTTATTCGATCTGTTGTTTGCGAGTTTTTCCTCCAGCGGGACACCAAGCGTAATCGGCGCTTTCCGGAAAGCGTAAGCTTTCCGAGCGAGGCACGAAGTGCCGAGAAGAAAAAGAGACAAGGGAAGAAACATAGTACCACGTGATTCGTTGGATGTGGACCGCAACATACTGGTGACGGAAGTAAAAACTCCGAAAGTGACATGCTGTCAATAAAACGGAAGTTACGCTAACCATTCAAAGTTCAAAACAACACGGCGGCTGATATGATCGGAGCGGAGGGAGATTTAAAATGAAACGCGTTGCGAATGAGGAAAATCTTATAATGTCGTCTAGTGAAGCTCATTACATGCGCAGAAACTCAGAACGTATACAGTGCTAGTCACAGATAATATTTTTCTTAAGTGTCAACGCAAAGAAGCGGCCCTGAATTCATCTATAGCTTAGCCTAAACAATCGTATGGGTTTTAACAGAAGATTCAATCAGCTTGACATTAAAAGCTTAGACGGACCACAAGAGGCGTGAAAACTTCTCACCTTGCATCAGGCATGCCTTGATTCCACAAGGATTCGAATTCCACCACGTCCTTTAATACATTTTATCGAGCTTGCCTGTTTCCTTCGCGGACCTTTACAATATTCACATTATTCACAATATTCACCTAGCGGACATAAACAATCACCGAATGGCACTGTTCGAAGATATTCCGGAAAAGATGGCATATTTTCGTAGAAAAGACGCTAACATGTTCAGATGAATGAACTCATGCCAAGAGCTTCCGGTCATGCGCACACCTCTCGTATGACGTATTTCCGTCACCAGTATGTTGCTGTCCACATCATACGAAAGTCAACTTTGAACGCCATAAAGAGCGATCACCGAAAGGAGTGTTTAATGGATCTCTTCATCGAAATTGTTGAAAAGCTGTCCAGAGACTGTCCATATAAAGCTACATGCCGAAAATCAGAACTTATTATTAAATCAAAAGCGAGTAATCCGGGATCAAAAATTAGGCTCAATTGTCTCTCTTATTGCTGCGTAACGATTTTGTGGCGCCCACAGTTAGCAATCTGCGGTTACCCAACGGAAAGCTCCGATTACGCTTGGGGTCCCGCTGGGGCGAAAAACAGACTCGTAAACAACAGATCGAAGATCGAACGCGTAAAGGTCAAATTTGGCTCCTCTGCTCCCTGTGTCTAGATCTCAAAACACGAACGGTTTTCATCTTTGTCAAGAGGTGGAGGGATAAACTTTTGCATGCGTGCCAACATTATTGTCTGAGGTTGTCTAGTCTGTCTAGTGGGTCTCCGACAACCAAGTCAGTGTAAGGTGATACCGGATATAGTAACCTACTGATAAGCGCAAGTCGAATGTTTGTATATATTGAATAGCGCTATTGAATGACTTGAATGGGCTTGATCCTTGAAGCAAACAATTTTGATCAGATCTGACAGTAGTAGGCAGTGAGCAGTCGCTCTTTTGTCTTCTCGTGGACTTCTCGCGCCACATAACCCGCCACATCATAACCCGCACACTAGGCACAGCTGTAGGCAGACCTCTAACCGAGTTGCTTTGGTCATCTTATTTGAATAGACTGTACTCCACAAAACTCAGCTGGCGATTTGTCCTAAGCACATATGATTATGGCAAGTTTTGGTCTTACAAAGGAACAAAAGTTAAAGGTATGTCATTTTCTGATTATACTCCGCCATTTTGTGATTCCGTCATGTTTCTCCTAGAAGCGGACAGCGCTCCTAAGCAGACACTCACAAGTCAGTCATGATTCCAGTGTAATATATCAACTGACAAGTAAAACGAGGGTTGCGATCCAAACACCGAGAAGAGGGTTCTGTCCGAGATAATGGTTGAAAAACCGATGCGAAGCCGAGTTGTTTTCAGAACCGACTTTAAGTTGTTTGGATGGCTGATGAAACACTCTTTCGAGCCTTTAATATAGCTTCTCAAAATGATTATTGAGAAAATGGTTTCCAAACCACCGTCACGCTTATGATTTTCTTTGTTCAAACTTGATAATTAGAGAATTATTAATGGACTTAATGCATTTGAGAAGGTCACACACAAACATTCATTCATTTACGTACGTTATCGGCCATGAAAGATCTTCAGATATTGACCTCGTATTTACTACGTCGTCATGCATAACCGGCAACATAACAAATAACATAGCCGGTCCATTCCCAGGCAAAATTGAGGCTCTGAGGCACAGGGGCAAACGACAACATAAAATGATGGTTTTTATTAAAAGAATGTATATTTTTTTTCAGTAGTCCGTCGTAATTAGTCGCTCAGTGAGTTAATTTGACTGTAGTTCTACCCCCAGTGTAAGCAACCATGCACTTGATAAGGGAATAGTTAATGCGACCGAGTGCACTGTCGAGTCATCTAAGCACGCGAAAATTCAAGGCTGAAAAAAAAAGTCGTACGGGGAAATGCTTAGAGAAGTACGAGCCATAGGCCTTTTCTAGACTGCTAGCTGCATGTCCCTTCTCAGTCAATCGACTGCTAGCAGTCTAGGCCTTCGTCGTTGGGCGTCCCTTTCTTATAAAAAAAGGAGTGTATACCGTGCTGACGAGACCCAACCAGGTAGAAACAGCTGTCCACGGTTGCATTTTGGTTTTCAGTTTGGGCTCTACTGTCAGGTCCTGTCAGACCTGTCATTGTCGCGTTAAGTGTTCTACGGGGGGGGGGGGGGGGAATCTGTTCTAAGAGTCTACGGGGGGGACTCCCATATAAAAATCAGGACGGGGGTGCTCGTCGGAAATTTTTAAAAAACGCCCTAAAAGGTAGCAGAATCTTGTTTGATTGGCGTGGCTCAAATAAATTTTTACCCCTAAGGGGTACCAATTCTAAAACAACACATGTCATATTCTGTCATATTTTTTCTGCTTTACAATACCCTAAAAGGTACTGCAATAATTTTAACTGTGGTCATTTAAGATTTAAGTACCCTAAGCGGTACCAATCTGCAAATTTTGACCCCTAAAAGGTACGACGAGCACCCCCGTTATTTTTATATGGGAGTCCCCCCTCGGGGACTCTTACTTTATTTGAACGATCCATCGATTTGAACGATCCATATTCGGTGGAGGATCGTACAGCTTTGTATCTAAATCATGTTTCATTTGGCGAGCTCAGGTTTCAGATAAATGCCACTTACAGCAGACGTTAAAAATCAGCACTCAAACAGACAGATATTCTCGGGTATATTTTGGGTGGGTATGTGCCGCCCTGGTCTCGAAATTTGGACCCCGTTTTAGAAAGAATTTGCACTTAAAATGATACCCCGTTCTAGAAATAGTTCAATTTTAATACCCCCGTTCTAGAAAAAATGGCTGCTGATAATCTGAAGCTTTCGTGCGTTCGAAATATTATACCCCGTTCTAGGAAACGTCTCTAAAATGGATAACCCGTTCTAGATCAGGAGTCCCAAAATCACGACCCCGTTGGGCGGCACATACCCGTATAGCCATTTTGGGGAGTACCCCCCCGGTTCTCATGTCACCTTTAGCTACCCTTTGTTCAGCAAATTTTCTCTGCCCTGCTACCATAGGCACCAGAGGTTTTTCTCGCGTCTTTCGACTCTCGTCTCTCGTATTAGACGCCTCTTATCGGGCCCGCCACGACTTCTTGCGAAAGCGTGTCGCGAGCTGAAGAGAACCTCTGTTAGTCAGGGTACTGCCCTGTTGGCGTGTTAAGAATGAACTCTCTTATGAAGCCACTATATCCGCTCTATTATTTGTTACTCACGGGTATTTTTTGTTTACTATTTAGTATGAAAAAGACGGTTATCTGGTCATTCAGAACGTTTTTGATGCTATTGAAATGAAGCAGATTTCTGAAGCTGTGGATGACTTAGTTCAAAGGTAGTGTTATAAACTCGGGGGGGGGGGGGGGGGGGGGGGGGCGCACATATAAAAATAACAGGGGTGCTCGTCGGAAATTTTTGAAAAACACCCTGAAAGGTACCAGAATCTCGTTTGATGGGCGTGGCTCAAATGAATTTTTACCCTTAAGGGGTACCAATTCCGAAACAACACACGTCATATTCTGTCATATTTTTTCGGCTCTATACCCTAAAAGGTACCTCAATGATTCTAACTGTGGTCATTTTAGGCTATGTTCACACTTGGTGCCCGAGCACGGTTCCCTAGTACGATTATAGCTGGGCACTAATGTGAACACACCATTTTTTCAAGTACCCACGCCAGAATTCGGGCACGGTGCCCGTGCCCGAGTACAAGGTCGAGACCTTGTACTCGGGCACTAAAGTGGGTACCGGTTCCCAGTGTGCACGCGTTTTGCTTAGTTCCGAGGCACTACTCCCACAAACTACTGCTTTTCGTACCCACAATTCCTTATTACACTCAGAATGTGAACATGTTGATATCTTGAGTACCCAGTGTCTGAACGCAGCACCATTTTGTGCCAGTACCCAGGCACTAGTCCTCGGGCACCAAGTGTGAACATAGCCAGTACCCTAAGCGGCACCAATCTGCAAATTTTGACCCCTAAAAGGTACGACGAGCACCCAGTCATTTTTATATGGGAGTCCCCCCCCCCCCCCTTAGGGTTATAAATGGAGCCTGGACCCCGTTGAATAAAGCAACTAAATATAAAGTGAGGTTTCATGCAACCGTTCCCTGCGTTCCAAATGATTTTTTCACGCTTTCTTTGTGTTTCCTACACCAGTCAGTAAACCGCCTTCGACCGAAACATCCATGATAGCGCACGAGAAAATCCTCCGGAACAAAGAGTGGTTGCAGAAAGTCCCCTTTCATTTGTCAGAAGTGGCCGGCCACGGACCGGTCAAATCGTAAATCTATCCTATTATAATATGACCGTACGGCCCCGCTAACGCAATCCTACAGAAAATAGGATCGCAAGGTGACGTGAGCGGGGACGGACGGGTTGACGTGAGCCGGTCCGGAAAAAGCCGACTGAGTTAGGTCGGGCCGGACGGAAAAATATTTGGCTCTCGGTCATGGCGCACGGACCTCGCTGCGTTCGGTCCGTACGCCATGACCTCGAGCCAAATATTTTCCCGTCCGGCCCTCCTACTCAGTCAATAAGTGCATATTATTTTTTCGAACTGGCGAGGTCAGCCAGTTCTGACAAATGGTATACAAGCTTCCTTAATTGCTTTATACAGCCGGGCACAGGACTTTAGCTTCGTAAACACTGTCAGTTTTCAAGGCAGTGCAGGGAAATACATACTTCACTCGTTTCAGTACTGATCTCATACCCAGAGTGTACGAGCTGAGTTCCTTGGTCAGCAGTTGGAATACCGAGCTCACAATTGATTGATGCAATGCACAAGAAGCTTTGCTTTAGATTGTTCTTCTTCCTTACCCAGGGGCATGCATGGGACCATGGGTATCAGGGAACTGTTGACGAAACCACTGGAGCTTTCGGGCTACTCTTGGGATAAAGAAACGGTGGTGCTGCATCAGTGGGGGGTGGGTGAAACAAGAAAATTTGGTTTTCACAACTGAGTTGATAAGATTAATTAGCCATCCGCGTAAAGAGATTCAAAAACTGACGTTTCGAGCGCTCGACGAAACGCCGTCAAGTTTTAATCTGAACGTTTTCAAAACAGTTTGATTTTTGCTTTCCTTTAATTTGTCTTAGTTTATGGTAATGAATCTGAGACAAAGAAGAAAAATATGAAACTGGTTTAAAAATTTTCAAACCCCCAAAAAATTTGAAGCACAACTATCATTGGGATGGACTTTCATTAATACCATACAGAAAGGGGAAGTACAGTGTTTCTAGTACGCATAGTTATGGACTTTCAAGTCCTATTGCTTTTCCTCAGTTTTTCACTTACATTCTACAATACTTACAGTACTTAATGTTCTTTTCTTTTCGTTTTACCATAGTAGCGCAACAATGACGGCCTCCGATGAACATTTCAAGCTTGAGTGGAGTGACAAGTCTTCCAAGCAACTTTTAAAGCGCGTTACGTTGCCTTCCAAGATTCACCCTGTATTTCGTGAAATACATCACCATGACAAGTTGCTTAACATGGTTTCTGACCTGGTAACATGACGCTTGTGTTTATTATGTTTTGAAGGCCTCTGCGACATGTTTATAACCGGCATTTTACGGTATATCCCGACTGGACTTATAGTCTATCATGTTAAGACGTGCACTCATGCGCAAGGATAGCCAGTTTCGAGGAACAAATGAAAGGTGTGCGCAAAGAAAAGATATTGCGACAGCGAGTATCGACAATCTCATCCCCAGAGCCCGCGCGTTTCAGGTCAGAGGAGAACGAAGGCTCACAGATCGCATCCATGGTGCTGACCAAAAGGAACGCGGATACTCCCTGAAAGACCTGAAGTATACCCTCACGAACAATAGTACGATTTTTGCTGTCTTGCGTTTTCTCAGCTTCACAGGCCGTCACTCTCATTTTTCTCTTCTAACCTCAGAGAGATTCGTTTGTTTCTGTTTTATTTCAGATCGGCTCTTCCATTCGTTACATTCAACACGACGCCTTGTACATGAACACGCCGGAAGTCAGGAACTGTCCAATCAAATGGCACCAGGACTGGGTGTTCTGGCCTCACACCAATCAAAGTCTTGTCACTGGTTTCCTCTCCATTGACGATTCCTGCCGAGAGAATGGTGAGAAATCGAAGTTGATCGCTGTAGACTACCTCGTAGGTTTTCTTTTTTCATTTTTATTTCAGGTTGTACAGACAAACATCAAAACTGCTGGAAAGAACACGTTTAAATTAGCAAACCTGGTTAATCTGAGCGTTATACCTTTCTCAGAAACGAAGAAGAGGCCATCGACCATGATCCAGTGGCAACCGCAAAAATCGAATCGAACAGCATAGCCGACTTTAAACTCATGAACAAAATAGGCATTCAGCCAGACAGTCATCAGTCCGTCAATCAGTCAGTCAGTCTGCAGTCAGTCCGTTATCAGTCAGCTGATCAGTCCGTCCGTCAGTCAGTCAGTCAGTCAGTCAGTCAGTCAGTCAGTTATCAGTCCATCAGTCTGTCTGCAGTCAGTCAGTTATCAGTCCGTTCGTCAGTCAGTCAGTCTGCAGTCAGTCAGTCAGTCAGGTGGCGCTGAACACTAAAATGGATTGTACAGTTCAGGCTGTGTACATCCTACCTCAGCGTTCCCAGGGTCTTCGGGCTGGTTAAATCCAAAATGCGCACAAAAAATGCGCTGCCATTTTGAATGGGAAGATCTTGGGGTGGGTTTTTGTACAACCTCTTTCTAAGGCCATCTTCTTATTTACAATCCCTGTTAGTCAGTGATCGTTATCTTGAATTGTTAACATTTCCATAGGCCTACCAAGCAACGAGGTTGCCTGCCAAGGTTGTTGGACTGTGTAAATCGCAGCCACTATAATCAAATAATCATTTAGGCCAATGATTTTCTATTTTTGATTTTCTATTTTCAAAGGTTGCTTACAAGTTATACCTGGAAGTCACAAAGGTCCATTTTATAACCATTTTATCGAAGATAAGTTTGCTTCAGAGATCAACGACGTGACCTTTGACCCCAGTCTTGCCGTTCACGTAGAAGTTCCTGCTGGTAGCGTCTCTCTTCATCATCCTTTCACTGTGCACGGTTCAGCAGCGAACCAATCAAATCGCCCGAGACGTTATCTCGCGTTCTCCTTTGGTGCGACAGACGCCTGGCCTCTTCTTGGTGTTGTGGGAAAAGAGGGGGAACTTTGGGGTCCGGTAGACTGGGATCGATATTGTTCTACAGTAGTGCGAGGCAAAGCCAGCAAATTTCCCCGGATGGAAGCTCTTCCAGTGTCACTTCCTGTTCCGTTTACATCGGAAAGTATCAACGTCTTTTTTTCGGATCAGAGCAAGTCGATTCATGGAAATCCAAATCACTAAAGAATAACGTACCTACGACTGAACAAAAAATTTTGTTCGCTCGGTTCTGACTCAGAGGTTAATGTTGAACTTTAATATAGACGAAAGAAACAACTCAAAAGTTTAATTTACAGTTGGGGCCACGCAGGGGTCAGAGTCTATAAGCTTGATCGATTGAGCAACTAGGCATGAAAGTCATACAACGGGTCTGGAAGGGGGGGGTGGGGGGGGGGGGGGAGGGGGGGGGGGGGGGGGGTCTGGATCCCGAATCACGGGCTATTTTTTCGTAAATTCCCAAATCACGTAGCTTGTTTTTGTCATTTCCCGAATCACGCAGTCTGTGAAAATTTTTGCTGCATATATCCTATTTCTGTCCTGTAGCGCCTTTATTTATTCGAAAGAAATCCACTACAGGATTTTCTTTAAGGCCTTTGCCTCAGGCGACTTCATAAATAGCTGTAAATTTGTAAAATGGGTCTTAAAGATGTGGAAATCCTTGTGATTTTCTGCGCTGATAATTGGAACATCGATTTTTTTTTGTGAATGGGCTAGATACTCACTGTACCAGATTTTGGAGTAAAAAAAAATGAGACCAGGATCTTTAAGGTCCGTTTACGCATGTGATTTTTGATACGATTTTTGTCGCGCTTTCCAATGCAACTTTTTTCGCAATGCAAATGTAAACTGGCGGCGATTTCCTATGCGATTCGGGTGCGATACCCGGGGGACTCCCATATAAAAATGACATGGGTGCTCGTCATACCTTTTAGGGGCAAAATTTGTAGATTGGTACCGCTTTGGGTACTAAAATCTAAAATAACCACCGTTAGAATTATCGCGGTACCTTTTAGGGTATTGTGCCGAAACTGATTGACAGAATAATTATGAGCCACGCCAATCAAACGGGATTCTAGTGGTACCTTTTAGGGCATTTTTCAAAAATTTCCGACGAACACCCCCATCATCAGCACCTCTGCGACATCGCGCAACAAATCACGCCCAAATCGCGCTGAAATCGCCGCCCGTTTTAATACACATGCGATTTGAAGATGCAACTTGCGCGCGACAAAAATTGCATCGATAAGTGCGACAAAAATTGCACAAGAAATCGCCTGTGTAAACGGGCCTTAACTGTGGAATTGATCTCATTACTCGCCATAGCATAGAGATAAACAATAAACAAACAGCAAGTCGAAAACAGGACGATCAGGTCCAAGTACAGTAGCTTCCCACTCGTGGCCTGTAAATGGTTTTGTAACCACCTATAAAATGACACATGATCACATGTGATAGGCTTAAACCGCCCGTTGTGACATGGTCTGAGAGTTAAGAAGTTTTTAACAGGTCGCTATAAAACACGACAAAACTGTGAGTGTGAATTGATACGGGCTAAAATATTTGAATTTCACAGAATTTTGTCGGTGGAAATCACGAATCACGGACCGCAGATAAAGCAAATCCCGCGTCACAGCTGATACAGTATTCCCGAATCACGGCTGGATTTATTTTGTATTCCCGAATCACGCACTCAATTTCGGCTAAATCCAGGCCACGCAGAACCCCTTCCAGACCCTGTACAACTAATGCATAGCCAATTAAATTCTGTTACGTCAGTTAAAGTTATTTCACTAAGTATTGCTTCATACATAGTATTTTACCGAGATCCTAGATATGTAGACCACTTTTTATCTACCAGCGATCAGAGCAGTTGCACTTGCAATATCGCACATTACTATCTTACTAGTCATCGGTTTTTGCTTGCCAACCCACCCACTCCATGGCAGTTCTGATTTTCTTGTCGTTTTTATTAATTTTCCAGTAATGTTTGTCTCGTTGATGGCCATTAATTATTTATAGCCTTTATCTTTAGTTAGAGCTATTTTTAATTGAGTATCAAAAGTAATTTCTCGATTGCTATGGTTTTGCATTGCTACGCTTTGTGATTGGCTAAAAAATCTCGCGCCACTTTCTCAACCAATCAGAAGTAAAACCAAAACCAATCGTCTCTTGCTCGCACGCGTTTTCCCGCGCTTGGCGCCGGCGACATGTCTTTGCTATACGAGTTCTGATTGGTTCATCGGATTGTCTGCGTCTGTTGTGATACGACACTCAATTGAAAACCGCTCTATTAAATTATTGCGAATTAGTGGTTATTTATTTATTACCAGTGTTGTACGTAATTGTAGGATTTAATAAACTGACTGATCCCAAAACATAGCTCTTGAGTCTGTTTCTGTGTTCACAAGTAAGTTGTGTTTTCTGATGACGAATGTTTCAAATATATAATAATAATAATAATATTTATTGATTTGTATTGCGCAAATATCAATCCAGGGAAAGAAATTTTCATCTGCGCATTACATCGACTCAACAAAATCCTAAAATCCTAGTACATATTCCAATTAATTCTTATTCTAAAATTCTAAAATTAATCTTTAAATTAATCTTTAAAATCCTATTTACAAATCCTTCTTCATGAAAAGAATAAAACAATAAATTAGCTGGGAAACGCCTTCTGAAATAAATGAGTTTTAAGAGCCTTCTTGAAAGCATTAACTGAAGATATATTTCTAATAAAAAGGGGAAGATCGTTCCATAATTTAGGGGCAGCCATATAAAAAGATCGATCACCAAGCGTGGTAAGAGACTTGCATGGTGGAATGTTGAGAAGTTTGCCGTTATTTCATCTAAGATAGTACCTACCCCCTGTGTCTTTCAGAGATACAAGTTCGGAAATATAGGTCGGAGCAAGTTTATGAATGGCCTTAAAAGTTAACAATAAAATTTTAAAAACAATTCGATATGCTACGGGTAACCAGTGTAAGGCTCTCAGCAATGGTGTGACATGACAAAATTTACTTTCTTCAAATACAAGACGTGCAGCAGAGTTCTGTGAACTCTCTCTAAGCTGGACGCACTCGGGGCCAGCTTCCCCGCCTTATATAAAAGAGCTAGTTACAGACAATAAAGAAAAATTCCGCCGGAACGAACCGGCCACTGATGTTCGCCTTAGAGAGGTTCCGCACTACAAGGGCGTCCACTTTGAAAGAGTTTATTTGAAATATAAATATAGATGGAAAAACTGCACGCTCGCATGTTAAAGAAGCTCGATATTAGAAACGAAACATTTGACGAAGATTGTAGCGATTACAAAGTTCAAATGAAGGGTCTGACTTTTGAAACATCAGCAGCTCTTCAATGAACTCTTTATTGTGCTTTTTTTTTCTTTCTTTCTTTCTTTCTTTCTTTCTTTCTTTCTTTCTTTCTTTCTTTCTTTCTTTCTTTCTTTCTTTCTTTCTTTCTTTCTTTCTTTCTTTCTTTCTTTCTTTCTTTCTTTCTTTCTTTCTTTCTTTCTTTCTTTCTTTCTTTCTTTCTTTCTTTCTTTCTTTCTTTCTTTCTTTCTTTCTTTCTTTCTTTCTTTCTTTCTTTCTTTACTCCATACTCAAAGAACCTATTCCCGTCATTTTTTATGGTCATGGCTAGCGGAATGTTTCGCTGGCGCGTCCGTCCGTCCGTCGCGTAGGGCTCGCGGGCGCATATGACGTCGCAAAACATGCGCGTATGACGTCGCGTAACATCCGGGATCTTAGCAATTTTCAAACCAAAGCGAGGCTTTGTTTTTCGCGTGGCTACACGGCCGAGTTCACGCCAGCTACAGTAAACACTTGTTGTGTTTAGCGGACAAAACCATTTGCCAAATCGTTTTTCCCAGCATTTTTTCGCGGTTTGCTACTCAAGACAGGTTTCACATTTCTCAAACAGTGGCCAAGACCGCATTTGAGGCTGCGTAACTATGCAAGTCAAGCGTTTTTGGAGGAATAAAGGGCTAAGTGCTTTTTTTTTAAAACCTGATTTCCGTCTTAAATTGAAACTAGTAGATCGTTGAAGCATTTGTTTACAGCTAAACTCCTTTAACCCATTGACGGCCGTGCCGGCCAAATCGGCCGTGATTTTGCAATAACACATATTTAAAATATTCAAAATACAAAGAGAAAGCTTCAAAGAATACTCAGAAAAAGAAAAGCTTTAAGTGATGAAATCTTGCTTCGAGGAACTTTATACCCGCGAAGAAGCGGAGTTTTAAAGAATTTTCAAGCAGCCGAGGGATGGGAATTTACAGCTGTATGTTGATATCAATTTGTGATTGACTTTTTCTTTGTGTTCTCGTTAGTTTTGGAGAAATGTTTATAAAACATGCTCAAATTCAGTCTGATTGACATATTGAATTTCGCAATGTGCTCAGCCAAACAGCTCCTCGATGCGCTAATGGTACGCTTTTTTAAAAACATATACTAACGGATATTTGAACAAAATTTTTCAAAAGAAGATTTTGTTGTCCATTTTTATTTGTTTTTATGTGTTTGTTCAGTCATTAGATAGGTTGAAAAGCTATGCAAGACTTGGATTTTCATAGTTCTAACTTTACTCGCGTCGCTTTGCGCAAAGATGTCCGTGTATTTTTTGCAAATTTGATTTCCAAATCTTTTTTTCGGGCAATTTTCGATACTCAAAAGGTGTATTTTATTCGGAAATTAGTCACACTAGTAGTTATTCTAGACCGAGAAAAAGTTGTTTTTGTGAACTTTTGTGCAGTCGGTCGCGTAATACTGTTTTTAAGAATTGATAAAATTGAAAAGTAGCCTGGTCGGCGTTGTGCTTACGACCTTTCACCTAAGTTAAGTTTAATTATCATCATCGTTTCTGTCCAGAGAGCTCCGCTGTTAGGCTAAGCCTATCCGTATATATTAGTTAAAAGCCAATGTATCAAACGTTTAAATGCAGAGGACCACTTAACACTTCGATAAATAGTGGTAACTTTTTTTCCGGATCTCCTTTATAAAGGGATGCGAGTACTAGACGTCACTCAAAGGGTAGATAAACCATGCTAGGCTAGTACAACGGAAATTTAAGGCAGGTTTAATGGCCAATAAAGTTTCGACTAGTAGAACTTGTCTTCTACAGGGCCAGCGTTGGAGTGAAAATAATATATAACAAGTACATGATTGGTTAATATAAGATTACATGAAAAATATCTAACTAAGTTGTAACAAGATATAATGACTTTAATCTTTAATTAATTAGAATAATTGCCAATAGCCTGAGCTAGGCTAATCCGGTAATGGAGCGGCCAGCGGTCGCGCAGTAAATTAATACAAATAAATTAAGTTAAGTTAAATTAAATTAGATTATAGCGTCATTGTTACACACGTGTTAATTAGTTTTCAAAAACGTAAAAGAGTAGGAGATCCTTCACGGATGACTAGAATTCTGAATATGATGCAGCTTTAACAATGTCAGATGGTAATGTATTCCACACAGGAACTGATCTTACATAAAATGAATATTTGAAAGTGTTAACTGAGGTGGACGGTTGATGGATCTTAAAGGGGCATTGTCACGCAGATTTTGCTGTGTTTTGGTCAAAATACACTAAATATATGACAAAGTACCTTTGCTCAAACATAAAATTGCTTTTAGAACACCAAGAAGATAATATCAAGTGATTTTTTCAAGGAAGAACAAACCATAATAAGTTTTTCTGCGATTTTTCCACGACTCTTGGGAAGAACTTGAAAAAATTGGCCAATTTTTTCAAGTTGCAATCCATTTCCATCCTGGCCATCCCGGCCCATCCGCAGTCAAAGAGTAAGAATACTTGTTTCTGTGCACTGGTAGAGTATTTGTTAACAAAACTGGATCATTATTTTAAGGTTTCCATTGAAACAAATATGTTTTTTTGGCTTTTCAAAGTGATACTAAAAATATGTGACAGTGTCCCTTTAAAGGCATGACTTGCCCTTGTGCAGCTCCACGGGGACACTGTGGTAAACTCGTAAGGGAGGGAAATGTTGACTTGACTTCTGTGTATTTTGTAGACGTATGACGTATGACGTAAATATAATGTAGTAAATCTGATCACTTCTAAAATAAAGCATATCATAGTTATCGTAAATATTATCTACTTCAATGTTCATCGCGTCTGTTTAGGCCATTAGGTGTTAGTGTTTTGCCTTTTTGAATGAGATAGGCTTCTCTTGCTTTGCGGCGGAAGGTGTTTTTTGTCGGCAATAGTTCCAGAGGAAAAAAGCGGTAGTTTCTTGGTGTTGCGGATGGTGTATTCACCAAATGACGTAAAACAAAAGATTCAAAAGACACCGAACAATACCCACAACACAGCACAAAAGCAAACCAACAATGGCTTCATAAACACCCGAAATAAAACATAGGCACGCATTGCGTGCATGAGCTATTTTGAAAATTACCTAAATGATATGAAATGGTGAAAGTAACAAAACAGCGGAAGTTAACTCGCACAAATAACCGCTTGCAGATATACGTTTTTCAAATCCTCCGGCCCGCCCACTACCAAAAAAAATACCGAGATAACCAACTGGGTCCCGTTTCTCGTTTCTCGGCTAGCTTTTTTCACGGGATTTCCGGAGTTATTTTTTGACGAAACTACGGCCCCAGTGAAATGAGCAAATTGTTTCAGTAATGAGTGTATTAAATTAAATGTCAACCAGAAAAGTCCTGCACATAAATTTGATGCATCCAAATTGAAGGCTTATTATTTCCTGGAAATTTGTATCTAGTCTTTTTATAAAGGTTTTTTTTTATTATTCACAAAAGACACGTGGAAAAGGTTCCTTTGGCCTGGAAGACGCAAACTAATTAAATTAAATTGTTTTCAACTCCAAACCACAAGCTAATTAAATTAGTGACACGAAAATTCTTTTAACCACCTGTTTCTGTAATGTCAACCAGAAAAGTCTTTCACAGAAACTAAACGCATGAAAAATGAATATAAGTAGTCTCCTAGTAAATTGGAACTAATATTATTTAAACAACTGTTTTTATTCTCCACAAAAAAGTCATGCAAATAGAAACAGAACTAATTAGATTAAATTGTTTTCGACTCAAAACCACAAGCTAATTGAATTACTTACACGAACATTGATGAGGTTAACATTTGGAACCAAACACCTTTTCCTGTAATGTCGACCAGCAGAAACTTAGCGCATCCAAAATGAATTTTGCTTGTTTCCTAGTAAATTGCAACTAATATTTTTTAAACAGGCGTTTTTTAACGCACCATATAAATTAATTACATTACGTTTTCTCGAAAACATGTTGAATTTCATCACGTACCAGTTTCTATAAGACAAAGTTCAATATTTGCACGTGCACACAACGTGACTGCTCATACAAAATACAGTCGCTTCTCGCTTATAGTAATCGCTTGAGGCATACAATTAATAACCTACACATCAGCTCACATTAATTCAAAGAAAGATAAACGTTTTACATACTGTAAATTGTAGATTAATTGCATTACATTTTCTCTGTTGAACTCCATGCATCACGGACAAGTTTCTATAAGGACAAAGTTCAACATTTTCACGTGCAGACAGCGTGTCTGACAAAAAAAATCCAATTTTAAATAGTAATCTCTTGAAACCCACGCTTGAAACATACAATTCATGTTCCGCATCATATTATTTGAAATCGGCTTGCCGTTTTTGCAATAAAACTATACTCATACTTCAGTATAAGCTCACCTATGAACGTAACCGCAGTCCACATTTTTTGGACGTCTCATCCCCCGCAGACCATTCTACCATTCATGCATAGGGCACATTATAGGCGGTATTTCCGAATAAATGTCCTTGATATTGCCAGGTTAGCAAGCCAGTCGGGATTAGAGAACAGTTCCCAAGCAACAAATTTTCAAAACTTTACACTTTTAGTGTTTGCGGCAACAATCGCGGAGATTCAAGATGGCTGATTTTCAATTCATGTCAAGTGCCCTTCTTTGACCTTCAGTAATACCATTTTAGAAGCGAAAATTTGATTGGCTGACATAGTACACGGTGTACATACTAGAGGCAATCTGATTGGTGTGACATAACCCAAGACATACATACAAACAAACAAACAAACTAACAAACATACTAACATCACAAACCACCTTTGCGACTGCTAATGAGCTATTTTTTTCAAAATAGCTCAAAAAGTGTCACTTTCTGCAAAAGAACCTGGGGACAAATCACGGAAACGAGGTAATTGTAAACAAACAATCGTAACCATAGTAACCAACTAACGCCAGACTCAAAAGTGAGAACGAACATGGCGGTCGGCGATGGAGTTGATGGGGCCGTAGAACAGCTGATAAATACAGCTTCTGCTTTGGGGAGTACGACTATCGACCTAAGTAAGAAAAGATTAACACAAGTTCCACCTGAAGTGCTAAACTTACAACAATTAGAGGTAATTTCACTGCCATTTTGGTTTGTCACGATCGCGCACTGGCCGATCGCTTGTTTAAATTTGTAGTAACCGTTCTGTATCAGCTTTCTTTGATATCAAACGCCCGCCAATTAATCAACAGCAGTGCTTTCCCTTAATTTTAGCAAATTTCTTGTTTTACTGTTTCCAGTTTTTGTATTTGGAGGGTAATTCTATTTCGACTTTACCTGAAGAGTTGTTCGATTGCCTACTAAACTTACGATGGCTTGATCTCCGGAACAACCGCATAACAGAGATTCCTCCAATCATTGGAAAACACAGGTTTGATAATTAACTAGCCTAGTTAGTTGGGAATTGTATTTTCTAACTCTTTCAAAATTAATAATCAACAGCTGTAAAAGACTTACTGCCTTATCGAAATATCGGATTTTAACAATACAATGTACATGTAAATGTACCAATTCGATATTCACCCCAATCTGTCATTGACACAACTTTATTACTCATTTGTGGCTGTGGTTTATTCCCGAATCCAACCAAATGATTGTTAACATGGCATGGATTTGGACATATATACTTAACAAAAAGATGAGCACGTATAGACCTGACGCCGGTTGTTCAAAAGGTGGATAGCGCTATCCACTGGATAAATCACTATCCAGTGGATAAGTATTAACAAAATCCATTGTGTTATCCGCTGTGAAGTGAAGAATTGTAAATTTTTAACTTATCTTAGTATAATTCATATTTATTTTTACTTTTTTTTAGTGTCCACAATTAGCTAGTAAGCTAAATACTTTGACACTTAAATAAAGTTTATAATAATAATAATAATAATGGATAGTGATTTATCCGGTGGATAGCACTATCCACCTTTTGAACAACCGGGCCCAGGGGTAAATACTTTCAGATTCTACTCGAGGAATTTGAGGGGTGGTAGCTGTGTTAGAAAGCGTGCAATTATTTTTGTTATGTTTTCCATACATTTGTCTGTAAATTTTAACTTGGACTTAGACTGGGTTTTATCAACAAATCTATGGAAAATAAAAAAATTAATTCACGCTTTCTAACACAGCTAGTTTTATTCCTAATATCGTAAAGGCCAGGGCTGAGTTGTTCGAAGGACCATTAGCGCTAATCCAGGGTTAACTACCATGACAACTCATATGTTCTGTTGACAGTTAATCCAGGATTAGTGCCAATCAGGCTTTGAACAACTCGGCCCTGGAGACACGGTGCAACTTTTCTTGAAACATTGTGCATAACAAGATTTTTTGGGGGTGTCACATGATGCAATTTGTTGTGCGCATCATCGCAAAAGTAGAACTTGATTCTACTTCTTGCAACTGTTGCATGCAATGATTCAAGAATAGTTGCACCGTGTGTCCAGGCCTTAAGTTGTCAATTAAAAAAAATATAAGAAAATTAAAATTTAACTGAAATTATTCAACACTGGATTCCCATATAGCATCAAGAATTCCGTGCTACTGCTCTAGGCGCATGCTCACAGGATGAAAAAGTGAGACCATGGGTTGTAAAAATTGCTATATTGTGATTGTATTTTTCTTATCAAGCACAATTTTCATTAAATATTCAAGATCACGAACTGCTAAACAAATTTCAATTAAATATACCGAAATATAGCATATTTTATAATACCTGTGCCCACTTTTTCATCATGTGAGCATGCATAGTTTAGAACTCTTGATGCATGTATACAAACACTGTATTTGGTAGAATGTTTGCCCCAATTACCTATGATTCCCACTAAGCATGAAGTCCTCTATATGTCACCTACATGTACTAACTATAAAGACTGTAGATACAGGAGTGACTTTTTGTAAAAGCATTGTAAAATCATATGTGACTAACCACTCTTGCTCAGGCCATGTGACAGGCCTTTACTTTGTCTTGAAAAATAACTTGTTGAACTTCTTGCACCTTGTTTTCTGCGATTTTTGGATGTCATGTTTGGTCTTTTTTTGGCTCAGTTTCATAAGCATTGTCAGCAACTCTTTAGAAGCTGAAACAAACAATGTATGATAGCATCTTATCTTTATATATACTTTATGTTGGTGGAAAAAATAGTGTATTCTTGAGTTACCTCCTTTATAGATGTACTTGGTATATATGAGTATCTAGGTGAGATTATTTTCTTGCCACTAGAAAAAAAAAACCTTCCAGTAACCTGGAACCTAAGTCAAATTTCTTTTTGTTCAACAGAAATTTGAAAAATTTATTGCTAGAGGGTAACACCATAGAAACACTTCCTTTGGAATTAGGTGAGTATACAAATTTTACATGGATCCACAATAGAGTCCTAAAGTAATGACGTCACAGAAACCAAATTTGTGAAATTATGGGATTTGTTTAGATATCTGGAAAGCGCATAACGAATAATACCCACTTACCAAAAATCAGCATCTCATTGCAATTTGGGGGTCAGATAATGGTACTTTTATGCTCCGATGACTCCAAACATTATGTTAACCCTTCTGGTTTTGGAGTGGGGTCTTAGCTGTCCAAATGATGTCTGTGATTGGCGAACGATACAATTGATATATCACTTAAACAATGTCCCTATCCCTAATCCCTATCCCAGCAGGACAAATCTATTGTTTTCTTAGCGAATCACAGATATTGTTTGGACAAGTGCAGGACTACCCTAGTTTTGCCTCAGTTCCTAACATTAGGAACTGAGGCAAGCGGGTATTTTTCATCATGCTCTTTCCGAATATCTAATAAAATACCATAATTTCACAAATTGTGATGTCACAATAAATTATCAGGCTTTACATGTACTGTTTAACACGCATCAAACAAAAGGATCTGCAGGTTGGTATATCATTGAGCCTTGGTTTTAATGCCCTTCTACTTGTCACTTGTCTTCCCACTCCCTGTCTACCCCTGCACCCCCCCCCCCTCCCCTCCCCCTCCCCTTCCCCCTCCCCCTCCCTGCCCCATATCTCTCTTGTCAAGGGAAAAGCCAAACAGTGTTGTTAAGTTTGGCTCACATCCCCAACAAAGTCCTTGAAATGCCTTAATAATAATATAATAATATTTACATTTATATAGCGTGAACCTCTATATGAATATAATCAGTTGCGCTTTACATTTTTTATGAGAATGAGATCGGACGTCAGCTCATGAAGGCGCCTCATGCAGCCGCTATCAGTCCATTATTGATCTCATCTCCCCACCCCACCCATGAAGGAAGATATGAACACTGAGGATGGTCACAGCCAGGGTTTTGTTATGTCCTCAGTAGTTCTTTAACGTCCCCTACTATTAGTATGATAAGATGCAGGAGACAAGGCCAACGGCTTAACGTCACCGCCCAATGACGCGATCATTGTGGCCAAATCATAGGCTTCTTGAGAATTTTAGATTTTAGCTGTCAGCTAAGGAAGTAACTTAGTTAGTATACAAGTCATGTAAATAGTATAATAACAGATGACTTTTTGACATTGTCTTATGATCATCATAACTTTTTAATCTTCCCCAGGCCTGCTCAAGAGTTTATCAGGACTCAATCTATCTAACAATCCACTAGAGTTTCCTCCTTCATATATAGTGGAAAGAGGCACACAGGTAACAATTGTACTTTACATAATTTTGAAAAAGACTACATTTTATTTCATTTTAGATAATTTGCTTAAAATATGTCTAACTTTCGTTAGTAGTAGACAGGGGTGTAGCTAAGAGAAAACTTAGCAGGCTCATTTACAAGCCTAGCTGGTTTTTCTGGCTTGTGCACCTTCAAAATCACCTCAAAACTTTGTTTTCTAGTGAAATTTTAGCCGGTGATTAGTTCTCTTTCTGTTGGTGAAATTAGCCGGTAGCAGGCTCTTAGCTACATCCCTGAGTAGTTAGTATTTTTGTATAAATTTTCCATGTTAGTGATCAACCCTATTTGCTATATATAGTAACTCTACAGGGCTTGAAATTGCACCTGTATCGGGCACATTTGTGACTAAAGATTTCGCTTTTGTGACTAAAATTTGTCTATTAGTCACGATTTTGCGACTGTTTTACGGCCTAGCTAATAAAGGAATTATATTCAACAGTCTTGTGCCTTACTTGTAACTGGTAGTTGTAATTTTATCCAAAAAATCCTGCAAAATTCACGTTGAATGTTGCGTGACTTAATTGTTGATTTCATGCTCCATTAAAGCGGTTTCCAAGAAGTGTATCACAGGCACACTTTTTCAGACTTTCTCAGAAATTTGTCGTTTCTCATTTCTGGTTCGGGTAGTAGTAGTTAGTGTTTTTTTTGCAACTAAAATTTTCGAAATTGTGACTAAATTTTAGGAATTACTCGCAAATTGCAATTGAGAATATTTTTAATTTTGAGCCCTTCTCTTATTTTTTTTTACCTCAAAGAAGTTGAAATACTTTGTTTGTTTGTTTTCCTCCTCCTTTGTGGACATATTCCACAAATTAAAAAAGAATAAATTAACAGCTGCCTCGTTAAGTGGAGGTTGGGTATGCGTGACATCCAGGAGCTTCCAGTTTTGACAGCATATGCTGGAATATGTGCACATGCCAGATACCGCTGACCTTAATAGGGCAATTACTGTTGCTACTTGTTGTTAACTTTGTTAAATCACAGTTAGGTTAAAGGGACAGTTTCACGGTTTGGCGCATGTGCACAGATTAAAATGCTTTATTCACTTTCTTACCAATTTTATCGGTTAAAAAAACACTCACATTTACTTCAATAATCACATACTATAATTAGTCCAAACAAAGCGAAGGATGACCAAAATTCAGAGAAAATTTCAACGGATTACACTGATAAAGTCAACAGAAGGATTTAGTTGTCAAGAACAATGCTGCTCAAATTTTGTTAAGAAATATATAAATATTTACATTTACTTTATCACCTTCCTTTTACAGGAGATACTCAAGTTCCTTAGAGAGCAATATTTATTGCAGATTCAAGAGAGAGGAGGAGTATTAGTTGAAGGTATACAATCATACATGTATATGTTTGTTGGTGTACACCCAGATATTGTGTCAGACTTATGAGGGTTGCATGGTGCCGTGGTTCACGTACTGCAGATCTCTGCCATCGTGTTGTTTTCTTAGCCACGAAAGCTCCTCATTGCCTATGTTTGGATTTACACACTGCACAGAGTATGGCAATCACCCCACACATGCATGCAGTACATACTTTATTGGGACTCCCTTCAACAGGGCTTTTTGGTCACATGATATTGATATTAAAATGAACACATGTATGCTTTTTTATGATTATTTTCACAATGAAAAGTTTCCTAATATACCTGTTTCACTAGTATCTGAGCTGCATAACTTCAATACCTGCAGTGCATCATCTAATCAAGTAGTCATACCCTCATTTCGAACTAATCTCAGGAGATTCTGCCCGAGCGTTATTGGAAGATTTTTTTGGAGTAGTATTCCGCAATTAATCAGAGACAAACCATCTAGAAAGATGCTTATAAAAGCACTTTTACGCTGGTACCTTGCTCAATACTAAGTCTAATGAAACATCATCTCTTTTGACATTTACCGAGCTATTTTATAAGTTTTCCATTACTTTTTTACTAACAAATTACAAGTTTTTTGTTTATACTTAATAACTTTAGGGAGCACAATATCAGTTTATCTAGACGTGCCCCTCTCCTCTCCTTCCTTATATAATGTGACTTAATTTAATTATTATCCCCTGTAAAGGTTTGGAGAAAACAAATAAATGAAGTAAAAAAAAAAAGGAAATGTGAGCCCCTCCCCTCCCCTCCTCCAACAGCATCATCAATTGAAGCTTTATCACAGTGCCTTATACTTACCGTATTATTATACATCTCATGTTTAACAGATAATACACTGTTATTTTCCTCTCAGATCATGCAGAATCTTCCTCAAGCGAGGAGCTGCTAATGGGTCCACCACCAGACAGTGAACTGACAAGTAAGTACATGTACCACGAAGGATGTCATCAATCATGCAATAATGCATAATCATTTACTGTGCCTATTAATAACACTGTTTTTCATTGCCGCAGTTATCTTTAGCAGATGTCTCAGGAAATAAGGATGTTTAACTCACTAAGGTCAAAAGGTCATGTTTGTGGGTTATTATGATTGGTGGATTTTGATCCATTTTGCCAGTTTCTGTTTTTAAGGGTCCAATTCTTGTTGCCATAATTATGATTGATGGCAATGTATTAATGTAAACATTAGCTCCAGGGCTTGATCTTCAGAGTGGTATTGAAAGGCCCAGTAAGTTTGTAATAAGTTTATGATATTTTATAGGTGTAAATGTCAAACAATATTTAAAGAGGGTGTCACCAAGCAACATGAAGGTTTAACAATTTAAACCATTTTCACATATAAAAATGACGGGGGTGCTCGTTGGAAATTTTCGAAAGACACCCTAAAAGGTACCAGAATCTCGTTTGATGGGTGTGGCTCAAAAGAATTTTTATCCCTAAGAGCTACCAATTCTAAAACAACACATGTCATATTCTGTCACATTTTTTCGGCTTTATACCCTAAAAGGTACCGCGATAATTCTAACGGTGGTCATTTTAGATTTTAGTACCCTAAGCGGTACCAATCTACAAATTTTGATCCCTATGTTTTGCAGTGATGGGTATCCCCCTTTGCAGGACCCCACTAATGCAGATGCAGATGTAGATTTTTGCGATTTTTTCTTCTTGTTGCAAGGTAATATTTAAACAAGTTCCTGGCCAAAATCATAAAAACACGATGTATCAGCCGCCGGAACAGCGTCCCTTTAGCTCAAATCCACTTGATGAAAACTTTTCAATAGCGATCACCTACATGTATCCACAAAAACTAAACTGTCCAAACTGGCCGTTGTGAAGGGGGTCCGTTTGAACAACTGTAAAATATTCATGCCGATAAATTTCAGTCAGTATTCTTATCCTTTGGGTAGTGTATAAATAATAACTTTCTTTTCGTCTACTTTATATTAAATAATTTACTATTAAAAAATAATATTACTAACTTACTAAAAAGTAAGCATAACTCATGAGTGTCACAAGCACGTATCACAGCACATCCGTTCTGCCCTTTTTTTGTACTTAGCTAAGTAAGACAAGAGGGCAGTAAGAATAAGATACGCATTTTTAAAAGTGGATATCGCTCCAATATATCTTAACGCTTAACTTGTCCAAAAAAGAAGGAAAATACTTATGTACCAATCACAAGGAATTCAATTTCCAGCTATTTCGGCAGAAAAATAAACAGACAGCTAAAGAAGAAAAGAGAAGTTATTTCGAGAATAAAAACTGAGATAACTTTTCCGATAAAAAGTTTTGTTAACACCCGATAAACTATTCCATGCGTCGCCCTGATTTTTTAAGAATGGCTGAAGTCTAAGCAAAATGTAAAACAAAACTCCGAAGAGTTACTGATATCCACTTTTAAATCTGCGTTTCAGGAGCACAAGAAGAAGAGGACAAAGTTGAAAATGATAAAAGTAATAGAGCAGAAAGATTCAAACTGCCGCCAATTTTCCAAGCAGCCGCAAGGCATAAAAATCGTCCAGTTGACGAATCAGAGGGACTTTTAAGAGGGCAAAAAGCTCGGACATTTGAGCAGGAAAAACCTTCGAGAAGTTTTGTTCATCTCGACATGGAACGTGGGCAGAAATCCCCCGTGAGAGCTGTGAAACACGACGCAAAATCGCCGAGAAAGGACGTGCTATTTCACGGTTCTGGGGCGAAGGAGGGTAAAATTCAACTAGAACCTTTGGAAAGAGGTCGGCGAAAAAGCGAACGGTCAGTGAAAAGTTTGGATGCTGTGGACAAAAGTTTATATTTGGATAAAGATTTATACATTGTGGATAGTAACATTGATGAGAAAAAACCAAAGAGTGAGAAAACAAAAAGAAGACGACGAACAAAGACTGAAAGTCCTCAGAGGACTTCCACTGACAAAACAGTTGTGACTTCCAAGGAAGAAAAAACTGAAAACGCAAAAGAAAACAGAACTTTACTTCCTCAAGAAACCACGCCGCCTGTTATTGAAAATGCGTTAAAGGATACTAAAATTAAGAAACCTCAACATCATGGAGCTAGCAGCAAAAGTTTGGGGGCGTCTTCCCTAAGCGAGGGCGACATGGTAGCCATAAAAGTGCCCGAGAAGTTGTACATCAAAGGACAGCCGTGTCTCGGTAAAATAACAACGCTAGGAGACCACCAGGGTCTGCTAACTGTTCACTACTACACAGGCAGTTATCAGGGGCGGTGGAGACCTATGATGAGTCGTACGAGTCCCTACCTCAGGAAAGTGGCTGCCGCTGATGTGTTGTGCAAGTTTAAGCTGAGTTCTGATGGGAGAATGTCGCCTATTACTCAGAGAAAGTTGAGAACGGTTGTTGACGATGAACGAAGTAAAAGCGATGACACCAAGTGAGGAGGAGACAATCGAGAATTGGAGCATTTCTTTATGGATATGCTCTTTATAGATAGGGGACAATTTCGCTTGAAAATGAAACTCATCAGCAGATAAAGAATTCTGTATGAATATCAAGACTATAGCAAGGCTAAGGGAGTTTTAACCTTCCGATTCGTGAGTCTATATATTAGTTTAACTCTTTGTGGTTCCAACTGACTTTTCCGTCCATGATGAATTTCTGCCCTGTAATCATTCCAACGAAAAATCTCATCATCAGTACTTGTACTTTTTTTCAATCAATTATATTTTTTTAGAATTGTAGACAATGAATTCTCTTGGATTTTGATTTGGAGCGTTCTTGGTATTAAACGGATTAAGATAGGGAGAAAATTTCGTTTGCAGAGTCTAATTCGGAAAAGGAACTTATCAGCAGATATTCGAAACAATAGAGCATGAACGGAATTTTAATATGCTTCACGATTTTTCTCTGATTAGAACAGAGAAATAGAACAGAGAAATAGGTAATTGTTATTGAACTTGGGGAAATCCCTTTTCAGAAACGAAATGATTAAATAAAAACATACTAGATTTTTTATATAGCAAAATTGTGAATGACATGATTTTTTTAATAGATAGAATACACACGTTATTATACATTTTATTCGAGGCCTTTTGTATCATGAAATTTTGCTTTACTAAACCATTCAAGGTCCCATCGAATAAGAATAAGCTCCTTATATTAACATGTACAGGTAGAAGGACAAAATATTTAGATCTAAGCTGAAAAATATATTTTGTAGGATTAGATGCTACGTAGTTTTATAACATGAAAAATGAAAATATCTGGATTTAATAGAATGAAAAACTAGGTATTGCGTAAAACATACATTGTGAAAAAAATGATAACTAGTTTTACGTCCATGTAAATAGACTCAATATGGAAATTATATCATTATTTTATTAATGTACAGTATATTTACAACTAAAATAAACAATAATCGAAGAGTTTATTACAGAGTGTGTTAGCTTCTTTTTCTATACTAAAAAGTACCCAAAATCTGTTTACAGTATACAGTGATTGATGTTATATCGCAAAATATCACCAAATATACAACTTAGTCGAATAACAAGATAGAGCAAAACAGAAGTAGTAGTTTGGAGAAAAAGTGCAGGATTACATGGATGGAAGTGGATTTACATTTAAATTTTTAAAAATTATTGTACGTTTTGGTGTTTATTACCTCTTTAATCTTAGTTAAAATTAAAAAGAGTACTATATTTTTATTGTTTTATTGTAGTCTAGTACACGACCCCTCAAGCATGTTAATTGCTTTAATTACTGATCGTGTTTAAATAAAGGATCTACTACTACTACTACTACTACTACTACTACCACTTGCACTTGCACTTGCACTACCACTACCACTACCACCACCACTACCACTACCACCACCACCACCACCACTACCACTACCACTTGCACTTGCACTTGCACTTGCACTTGCACTACCACTACCACCACCACTACCACCACCACTACCACCACCACTACCACTACCACTACCACCACCACTACCACTACCACTACCACTACCACCACCACTACCACTACCACTACCACCACCACTACCACCACTACCACCACCACTACCACCACCACTACCACTACCACCACCACTACCACTACCACTAGCACTACCACTACCACTACCACTACCACCACCACTACCACTACCACCACCACCACTACCACTACCACTACCACTACCACCACCACTACCACTACCACTACCACCACCACTACCACTACCACTACCACTACCACCACCACTACCACTACCACTACCACCACCACTACCACCACTACCACCACCACTACCACCACCACTACCACTACCACCACCACTACCACTACCACTAGCACTTGCACTACCACTACCACTTGCACTACCACCACCACTACCACTACCACTACCACTTGCACTACCACTACCACTACCACTTGCACTACCACTACAACTACTTCGTGTCAGGCGTCAAGAAATCAACTTGTCATTTTTGTGGAATTTTGACTTTTTTAGCCGATATTTTGTCTATTAAGTTTACATTTCTTTGCGTTCATCACTTTTGCGGTCTTTTATTCCTATTTCAAGATAACAATGCAAGTTCCTGGCCATAATCATGAAAACATGATATATTAAACGATACATTGTCCCTTTAAACTTGACCTAAAACTCACCAGATATTTATTGAGGTAAGACTTGATTTTAATTACAGATAAAAAGAACTCTACATCTACCCGACGTAGAAAAAGTAAAGCTGATGGAAAACAACTTCCGGGCCCAATCAACACGCCAGTGACATTCCACCCCCCTCCCTCACGGTCAGATGTGTTGCGGCGAGAATATGACAGACAGAGGATGGAACTGCAGTCCAGCAGTGGGCTGTCAGCGGATGCACGAACCAGGGAATTTACTGGATCTGGCAGTTCGCCGCCCAGGCAGAAGAAAACCAGTCCGAAATCAGAAATAAGGTAGGGATGAAAAAGTTCTTTTGTGGTTTTGTTTTCAGCAAAAAATTATATTTTACCGATTGCATAAGCCTTCCTAGATCTGGTCCCGGTTGATCGAAAGCTGATTAAAACGCTATTCTTTGCTTAACCGAAGCTCTATTCTCTCAGTTGTCTGCCTAATAAATATAGCCTGTTCCAGGCGTTCAGATAGTGGGGAAAGCGCGAATAGTTGGGGAAGGCGCGAAGAAAAGTGAGCGAAAAAAAATGCGGGGAGACGAGGGCCCAGTCTTCCCCCAATTTTTTCGCTCGCTTTTCTTCGCGCCTTCCCCAACTACTCGCGCTTTCCCCACTATCTGAACGCCTGGAACAGGCTAAATAAATGGGGTTCTGTTCTCGTGTATGTCAGGAATATAACGATAAAGAATACTACATTGTGTAAACCTCATAAGGTGTCCAACGTCAGTTCGAGAGATGACATGATTATGGTTATTTCTATTTAAGTTCCAGGGCTGCTCGGTTCCAGTACGACGCTAATGCGACGCCAAGATTCCCTGATTACGAGGCTCGGTTGGCCGATCAGCAGCAACTGGCGGTATTAGCTGTGATGAACGAGAAGGAAGCCATGATATTGCAAAAAAGAAAGTGAGTTGACAATATTAGACTGCATAAAATGAATTAAAGATCAAAATTGTAACCAACTTGATTACGTTACATGAAAACCAGTGGTTTCTCAACGTTAGAGATAGACGCTCCCATGTGGTACCCGGGGGGAACACAATCAACTACTCAATCGGTGCTAAATGCGGGAAAACTCGTGAAAGCCATCCATTCATAGTCTTTCTCATTTTTCTACGTTAACTCTCATTCAATAAACAATAAAAAGTGAAGCAGAATACTTCAAAGCCGATCTGCTAGTTCGGCTCTCTACTCCCAGTCTTTAACTTAATAAACGTTTTGCAGTGTAGAACAATTTGTAAGCCCGTACGGTCTATTGACCTATAGGTGGGTACGTCCCTGAATGGTCCCTAAAGGAAGTGTTTACCTTACGTGGACGCGGTTTTACGGACCTTATCGTATCGCTTTTTTCGATGCGGTTCCGCCTTTTGTTTAGGTGGCGACTATTACTAAAACCGTGCCTTTAGAAAACGTCGTTAAAATCAAAGCGTTTAAAAACGATGCGGTTTCATTGGTTCAGTGTCAGCTGCCGTGAAAACAGGTAGCCGTGTAAAAACACTTTGGCGCCGTCAATTGGAAACCTGAGGCCACAGCTTAACAGTTTTCGTCAAGAGAGCACATTTTGATCTAAAACTGCGTTCGTGTAAACGAGTCGTCAGCTGGTCAATTTTGTGGCGATATGAAAAGTTTACAAAATTATTTTGTTATTGGACTTATTATTGTTCTAAACTGACATTTCATTATCCTAATAGAGATAAACAGGCCCTCGATGACTGGAGAGAACAGACCAAACTACTGCGTCATCAAAAACAACGACTTGCCGCCATGAAGGGCTCAACACCCGGTGAGTAATTTGACGTTTTTCAATTTTAATTAGCAGACATTACTTTAAACAACAACGCGCAACTAACGTAGCAGATCGCGTAGTTGTTTATATTGAATTGTTGTTGTTTGTATGTTTTGCAGTGGATATAAAAGCGCCTTATGGAACCGATAAGTCGGCCAAGGAAGAGGAGAAGGTAAGCTGTTACTTGCGGTTTTCTAATAACAAAGAACTGCCACTCACTGGCTGCGAATTGAATGGTTTTTCAAAGCCCTGGCCCAGCTGGAAGTAATATATCAAACAATAGATCACAGAAAGATGTCAAAATGTGATAACAATATCAGTGACCAACTCGCCTGCGGCTCCTTGGCCACTTTTTTGTTCCTACCACATTTTGACGTCTTCTGTGATCTTTAACTGAACAGACGCACGGCAAAATGAAACCTATTTGTTAATGAGAAAGAGTGCTTCATCATGATATCCAAACGCCGAGAAGTGGGTTTAAAAAAACGAGGCGCAGCCGAGGTTTTTAAACCCACTTCTCGGTGTTTGGATACCTGATGAAACACTCTTTCGAATACTTAATATAGCTTCTCAACCTGACCATTAAATAAACGTCACGCTTTGGGTAGTCCAGCACTTGTCCAAACGATGTCTGTGATTCGCTAAGAAAACAGTAGATTTGTCCCGCTGGGATAGGGATTAGGGATATAGGGGCATTACTGTTTGGCCACTAAACGCAAGTAGTCGCAAATCAACGCAAGTAATTTGCAGTTACAAGCATGACAAGGTCAACTTCCGACTTCGTTTGGCCACTGGCACCTACATGTAGTGCAAGTCAGTTGTCATTTCCCAACTCGCGTTGGCTTGCGTTCCCGTTTGACCAGGGCTAAACATCTTTAGCCTCAACTGACAAATAAACCAATCAGAACTAGAGTTTAAGCCCGGGCAAGCATGTAACCGTCGCCAAGCGCACGGAAACGATTCATGGTTGGCATTTGTTTTTCGCTTGATTGGCGAAAAGAAAATCTGCGTTTGTGTTCTGATTGGTTGGAATACGTGTTAACTAGGGTTTTGTTTCAGTAATCAATTACAAGCTTACTCCCAGCTTTTTAAGGCCCACCTTCACCCAAAAGACATTGCGGTCGTTTGTTTTTGTTTTGAAATGCTCCATTGTTTATACGCGTGATCTGATTGGTTGCACGCATTCAAGCGTGAATTTCGTGTTGCACGAAATTCAGCACAGAAAGTGATCACGGTGCGCACAGCATTTTGGGTGAAGGTGGGCCTTTAATGGTTTGAGCTTCAAAATCAACTTTGGTATACAGAAGCAATCGAAATGAGAACACTAGTCTTGTGCAGTTTCAACAAAAGTATAGCACTCTTTTAAAAACCTTAAACGACTTTTTGTGTTTCAGACTCCTCAAGGTTATGCCAAGCGACTGAAGGAACTTTTGGAAGAAAAAGACGGAAAAGGAGCTGCGAGAAGGTAAAGTACTCTGACATTTAAAATGTTGTAGGTTTGAGCTGAACTTTGAACATGGCATAATAATATCAGTAATATCTGAGTCGACAAGAGGGCAAGGCGAGAGCATTTTGAGGGTTTGTGTTGAAAGAGGCAGAGTTGAAATGTTCGCCGAACATTCACGCTAATTCAAACTCAATGTTTCTGATTGAAGAGATTGAATAATAAGAATTAGGATGCGGGTGGCGTTTTTGCGCGTTCTGATTGGCTACTGAAACTCGGGATAGCAAGTGCTGTTCACCTCCAAGCAATTTGCGCGCGAAATTTGTAATCGTTGACAGGAATAAAAGAGTTAAAAATCATTATTTTCGTGCTATATTATCTCACTGTTTTAGTATATCCTAAAACAACTATTCACCTCGGTGTCGATATTAGCGACTAACACTTAAGTGAATAGTTGTTAATTAAAAATAAACAAACAATGCCGATGAACACCTTCATCCGTTGAAACCCATGCCTCTATTCGGACGGAGTCTATTCCAGGACAGGTCCCGAACAACTCTTTTGTCTTTTTATTGTGGATGGTTTAGGTTCATTCAAGTAATATCGGGCCATCTTTTTTGTCGGTTATTTAAAGGCAACAATTTGAGTGATGTTCACTTTTATTTTATTTTCGTAGAGCGCTAGCAGATCGCGAGTTGGAAACTAGAATCAAAGAGCACATGGATAAGTTACAAGACCACCGCAGTAAAACGTACGGATCAATACAAGAAGAGCTGGAGTCTGCGAGAAATAATCTAGAAATGGTGGGTACTTGTTTGGAATCACTATATTCGATAAGCCAAACCAATCAATTTCTTAGAGCAGTTTTCACTTGTGTCTTTAAAACCAAAACCAAAGTAATCACTCGGGCCAATCACAACAGACGCAGACAATCCAATGAACCAATCAGAACGCGAAGCAAATACATGTCGCCGATGCCAAGCGCGGGAAAACGCGTGGGAGCAACTCATGATTGGTTGAGAAAATCGCGCGAGATTTTTTAGCCAAGCACAGAGCGTAGTAGTAGTAGTAGTAGTAGTAGTAGTAGTAGCAGTAGCAGTAGCAGTAGCAGTAGCACAATTTTTTGACGATGCAATCCATTTCAATTCTGTCCATCTGCAGCCCAAGACACTTAATTTTACTCTTAGAGCACTAGTAGAATAATTTTAAGCAAACCTGGATCCTTATTTTTGGATTTTCACTAATATAAAGATGTATTATAGCTTTTTAAAGTAACATAGTTGACAGCACTCAATGTAAATCGAAAACAATTGTTGATCTCTGTGAGTCTGAAAATATACCCAGGGGATATTAGGGTCATTTGATGGCCTCGCTTTTCCCTGCATCTGCCCAACGAGCGGCAGAATTCCATACTGATTGGTTCTTTCTGTTACAGGCTCGTAAGATCCAGCGCGAAGTGCATGATAGGAAGGAATTGGAGTACCGACTGAGGGCCTTCACTGGTGATGATGTGACGTCATCTTACTTGAGATCAAAGTCCAAGACAAAGAATGCTCCTAAATAAACACTGCCATCTGCTTTAATATTATTATGTACATACGACTTTTGAATCTTTTTTTTTTGTACAGGGTGAAGATTAGAGAGTGTAAAGATTAATATATAAGGTGTTAATAGTACTTGTCGACATAGCAACATTGGTATCGAACAAAAAATTATTTGGCAAAATTGCCTGTTTTAATGAAAATTTTGATTTTTACATTTCTTAATGCCAAAAGTTAGTAAGTTTTTTTTTATACAGGTTCACAGTGCTCCACGTTTTTTATTATGGATTTTTCTTTTTAGCGGCGGGGGGGGGGGGGGGGGGGGGGGGGGATATTCACAAGGATTCAAGGCAATGTCACTGAAAATATGTTGGGTTTTTTTTTCACTGATACTTGTATTGATTTAATGCTCGAAGAGAAGAGTAAAAACGGATTTATTTAAATAAATAATTCACAACTGCTATATTTACATTTTATATAACGAGTTTGTAAACTAAATTCCTAAAGTTACCATCTGTTACAGGAAGGTTTTACTGAGAATCAGCACGTTTTCATTGAATAAAATATACAGAACACTCCTGTGATAATACGCAAAATTACTCAGACAAACTTGTCCGTTCTGCCTTTCAAGCGTGGTATTTCGTCACAGGCAGTCTACAGAATCAAAGAGCTCTAAGACCCATCTCTTGAAACAACCATCTCTTGAAACAACGTAAGGTTAAGTCCACAGAACGGTTTTAATTTTCCATACTGAGTTTGAAGCCAAAGAATTGAAGAGTAAAACAGATTTAAAACAACCAAAACATCTTAGCGTGACATAAATATGCATTACGTGAAAGAGACAATCTAGACAACTGGATTTAATACGTAATTACACGGGGGAATTCAAAGTGATCGAGTTAAAATTTGCATATTTGCCATCGTATACTATACATGTGTATCTCGTTTAACGCTTCGCGTGTTCACGAGATAAAAATATACAGTACCACAGAAAAACATTACTCGGTAGCTTTCACTTCAATAGTAACACTTTGGGATTTCATTCACACTCAAAAGTTACAACCACCTTGTTCAGCATAATAAACAGCCGAGTACGGGAAAGTCGTACTTAATAGCTTTCACTTAAATGGTCGCAGATAAGGATTTGTTCTTCGCACTCAAAAGGTCGAACTATTTAAACACCAAAAGCATGGCAAGTGTTATTAAAAAGCAGGAGCTCGGTGGCTCAAGCCAAAACATTTGATCTATTGATCGGATCATTGGCTTAAAAAGAAGACCGCACTTTCGTTATTAATTATGACAGGTGCCAAAATTTTAACTTGAGCAAGTACAAAGTTCAAGCCTAACTAGAAAGCAGTTTTATTTCTGTTCGCCCTCCCCAGCCTCCTGCTCGACTACATTAATAACCGGAAACACGTGCTGTTCTTGTGACGTCAGAAGACCTCTCTGTTCCAGCTCCTCCTCGATCTGTATTAATCTTCGGTATTTGCTAACGTGCTCCACGCGGACTGGACCGCCGAGTTTTACGAAACGCGCCCCAAAAGCCACAGCCTGTAAAATAAAACAAGATAACACAACCAATTAAAAAGTGTAGATATACAGGGTTGGGTTAAGCCATTTGAAATGCTCTTCAAACATGCGCGAAAGAGGAGGGATCTGGAACAGAACTGTGCACGTGCAGTTCTAGCACGCGCACGTACCGTTTGTGACGTCAAAAAAAACGCGTGGCCAGTTAGACGGATAAAACAAAATGTTTGAAGCGTTGAACAACTGATCCACTTTTCGAACAGTGAATATTTACTACTTTGAGCGCGCAGCTAAGGAATATCGACGCATCCTTTGAATGCTGAATTGAGAGATGGGTTTGGCATAAAACGATTTTCAAGACCAGGGCCCGGTTGTTCAAAAGCCGATTAACGCTAACCAAGGATTAAAAGTTAATCGAGGATTTCATTTCTCTACTTAAAAAATGTTCTTAAAAGCTAATTTTTAGCTAAAGATAAAGAAAAGTAAAGTCAAAACTGACGGGCAAAAAAACGTTGGAACATTTTTCACCGATTAGTTATTTAACTGGATTCAAAATTGACGCTAATCCAGGGTTAGCTTTGAACAACCCGGCCCTGAGTGATAGAATTATGCAAATTTCGGTAGATGAGTGATGAGAGTCACACCGGGCTTCAAGAATGTGGTATGCGAATGTCAGAATAGCGTTTTCTTGTCGTTATTGTTTTTTGTTTTGTTTTGCTTTATCTTTGGCTCAATAGCAAGAAAGCTTTAGTCAGCGAATCCGAAAGGTGAGAAACCAGAACAGAAGAAATGGCCATAGTTTTGTTTGCGTATTCTGATTTCAGAATGACCAGAATATCCCGGGGGTGTACTCCCATATAAAAATGACGGGGGTGCTCGTCGTACCTTTTAGGAGACAAAAGTTGTAGATTGGTACCGCTTAGGGTGCTAAAATTTAAAATGACCACTGTTGGAATTATCGTGGTACCTTTTAGGATATTGAGCCGAAAAAATATGGCAGAATATGACACGGTTTTGTTTTAGAATTGGTACCTCTCAGGGGAAAAAATTCATTTCAGCCACGCCAATCACTGACATTCTGGTACCTTTTAGGGTGTTTTTCGAAAATTTCCGACGAGCATCCCCGTCGTTTTCATATGGAAGTTCTCCCCCCCTCCCCCCTCGGGCAGAATATGTCCCGAAAAAACGCGCGTACATGATACTGGTTTGCCGTATCGCATAAAATTTACGCGGTATCGAGTTTGCAAATTTTAAGAATCAGAGGGATTCGGATATCCTGGTAGCCTGAGAACTGGAGGACGACAACTGCTCACGAAAGCGTGTCGCAAGAAAACCTCTGCCACATAGGAGGGATGGACTACCCTGGCATGAGAATACAGAGCGACGTTCGCGCGAGAAGCGTTTCTCGCGCGAACGTCCCAAGCGGCCGTGTCTGATGAGAGGCGGCTGTATTCGTTGGCTAGGATTACGCCAGTTTTCACTAAAAAATAAAACATCTGGCACCCAAGATAGGATTAGATTGATACCAGTATGAATGTCATACTATAATGTAAACACCCTTTTGGCGCGCAGCAAACAAACATATCGGAAAGGTCAGGCCCTCGACTTTATGACAGCAACGGATAAAAATAACTGTTTCATAAGAGTACACCAGCAATATGGCAAAAATATAAAAATACAAGGATACTCGAACTGTGAAAAAAACGGAGCAGGTTTTAAAGAACTCTGAGCGAAAATGATCAGGCAAAGGTTTCTTCCGTACTGCGTACTGGTGATGTTTTGTACATGTCATTTAGTTTGTGTGTGTTTCGGAACAGCAGGTGAGAGGGAATATTTTATACACGGGTTTAGTTTATTTTGAACTTGACTTAATTTGTATGCTCGATAAACGGCTTACTGTACAACCGAAATATCAGCAAGCTTTAATACTTTCGATCCCAAGATTGCTGAAAATCAAAATTCAAGAAAATCCTCAATTTAATTTTGTAAAATTGTGAAATGCAAACAGTACCATGGGGAAGTACCGTGGAAGAGCTTTCATTTGAATGGTCATCAGTACAGTAGGATTTTTCCGCAGACTGAAAAGTTACCTCTCTACGTTACAGGTATTTGACACTCGGAATGAAATTGTTAAGCCTGAAGTGAATGCTTTTTAAACGAGAATGAAAATTAATAACGTCGATTAAAACACATGGGACTTGGCGTTTTAAACGAGAGTATGAACCTTCGTCGTTTCTCATAAAAATTGAGCAGAGTAACTTCATGTACGCACATGAGAGACGACGACAGCACATGGGAGCTGGCTGTCAAACGTGAACAAAAGTTTCAATGACCATTTGTTAATCAACCAAGGCCTTTCAATTGCTCGGGAAGCAGTATGACAGTTTCTTTACAACCTGCTTTTCAGTATGAATATTTCATGAATTCAATTTACTTCTGGTGCCCTCGCAAGGAAACAACATTTTGCCTAAATTTTATATCACTTCATATGAAAATATTCCACGTTTCATTAGCGCCGTATAAACCCAAATTAATTCGGGAATTAGACGGTATTTGTCGTAGACTGTCCAGAGTCCCTTATTTCCTCGCGTGTTTTCCAAGTTCGAGCGTTGAGTTCGTTTAGACGCCATGTTGGAAGTCACGGCGCGCTAAAACTGTGGACATGCGCAGTACAAAACGGCTCCAAAACGTCTGCTGGTGTTAACAGCAGAAAAGAGCAAGATTTTTCATTGGTTTCTCGGCATTAAATTCTTGACTTTACTGTTATATTTTACAACCCAGCGTATAAGATATAAAGTCGATCTAATCTCGTGGCCAGATCTTCTCACGCATCAGGCCGAGTGAAAAGATCTCAGTAGGCACGAGATTAAAAGTCGGGCTTCATACATTTCTTGCGATAAATTCTGCTTTGGCAAAAACCAAACTTATAAATGGACAAGAAGTTGGCCAACTTCACATCATGTAGCATGCGCGTAAACGTCTATACTATTTTCTTTATTAGTTATCATAAGTTGTGACTTAACCCTTTCACTTCCAGCGGAAATCCTGTGGTGAGACCATTTAAATGAAACCTCTTCGGCAGTAGTTTAGTCTCCTACGCAGCCGTTATTAGGGCTCGAGCGTTGCATGACGAGCCGTATTAACGGCTGCGTAGGAGACTAGCAGTAGTTTTGTATTATATCATTAGTTTTTCAATATTTTGCTAACTGAAATTTTGTTTTCTTTAATTTTGATTTTTGGCACTCTTGGGAGTGAAGGGGTTAAACGTAGCTTATATATGTGAAATCCAGGCTCACAGCTAACTGCCTTCCCTACTTAGCTTCTTGTGGTAAGAGACCAAAGTGGACCGAACAAGAGAACAACAAGAGGATCACTGGAGGACACGAAGCTAAACCCGGCAGCTGGCCTTGGATGACCAACATCTTCATTACGGGCCTGGGACAGGAGTACTTTAAATGTGGGGCCGCTCTTATATCGGACCTCTGGGTTCTCACAGCCGCCCACTGTACCATTGCCAATGTTGGGCCAATGATTGCACCTGCCAGTAAATACCCAGAGATGCTGAAGGTAACATGCACCCTATAGGTTATTTTTAACCCGTGGATATGCGAAGCGTAATGAACGGGTTATCATGGATGGCAAATTCATTCACTCACTCTCTCACTCGCTCGTTCACTCGTCACTCCATCACTCAGATGTAAACTTCTTTGGTGCTTCCGCTGACCAGTGCGTAAGGCTTTCGTGGCAAAGGAATAGTCGATCGCCGAAAAAGGGGACATTTTGAAAGCGCTGCTCTGATGTTTTGTATTTGGAGTTTTTTAATCGACCATTAAAACCGATCTGCAGACTTGAAATGGATTTCTCAACAGAGACACGCATATTTACGTTGAAATAATAAAATCCCCCCCCCCCCCCCTTCCTAATTACCAAATGTCTTCATGGCCTCATGGCGTAGTACATGTTATAGCAATCAGACGACAGGAGTTGGAATCTTGCACCCGGGACCTTTTTTTTTTCTTTTTCCGAACTGGACATCTTTTTTTTTTCGTTCGTCAAAAGTCGTTACGTTTAATTTAAAAAAAAAAAAATAAAATAAATATATATATATATATATATATATATATATATATATATATATATATATATTGAACCCAACCTCGTTCCCAGGGTTTTTCCCTTTTTTAAGTTGTATTGAACCGTCTCAGTATAAAAGCATAAGCTTATCACAATATTGCGTTACACATTAGCATTTCTTATTAACGGGTTGGCTCACAGGAGTCTTTGATTCTCAGTGGGAGCAATCTTTGAAATTCACCGAAATTTATGTAATAATATTTCTATAAAGATACGCGTTGGTGAACATAACTTGGACCAGAAGGAAGGCGGAGAGCAAGACATAACAGTGAAAAAGGTGTTTTTACACCCCAAGTGGGATATAAGACAGGAAAAGACGCCTAATGGAGAAATGATTTTCACCACACATGACATGGCCTTGGTAAAGCTCAGCAAACCTGTCCAGTTCACTTCTAAAGTGAAAAGCATGTGTCTTGACAATGGACAAGCATTTAAAGCCGGTAAGTTTAAATTAGTATGAACATTTTGGTTAACATTAGATCCCATCCGCCTAAACCACCTCGGACACTTATTGAGAATTATATAACGTAATGTCGACACTTTTATTTTCAATAAATTTTTAAGCGTAAAAAAGAAAATCTAAAATCCCCACTCAGGATTGAACCTGTGACCTCAGCTAGGCTTACGCTTACATAGCCTACCGTACCAGTGTACACCTAGTTTCTCGGGTTGTTTAGGCCTGAATTTAACTATATAAACTGCTAACCCAAACCTCAACTGAAAGCTAACCAGTTACTCCGTTATATAAGTTTCAATAAGGTGTCCAAGGTGGATCTAATGCTAACCGAAAATTTTAAAGCAATTTATCAAACACGAGGAAGAGTGTTTCATCAGGATTTCCAAACACCGAGAAGTGGAGGGCGACCCCGTAGCTGTCCAAACGATGTCTGTGATTGGCGAACGATACAATTGATATATCACTTGAACAATGCCCCTATATCCCTAATCCCTATCCCAGCGGGACAAATCTATTGTTTTCTTGGCGAATCACAGATGTCGTTTGGACAAGTGCTGGACTACCCGGGCAAGTGGACCGAGGCGCAGCGGAGTTTTTTTAACCGACTTCTACGTGTTTGGATACCTGATGAAACACTCTTTCGAGTTTTTTATATACAGTCAACTCTCTCTAAGACGAACACCATCGGGACCGGCCCCAACTGTCCGTCTTAGAGGGGTGTCCGGCTTATAGAGAGTCGAGGTAACGTGACACCAATAATTCTGAGACAATAAAGCTGAACATATGCACAATGAATACACGTCTGTTTTAAGTCTGTTTAAAGTCGTTTACTTAAACAAAACCTACAAACTGGAACCAAAATAACAATGAAAAAGTGGACTCGTTTGTTCATATTCAGCACTTACATTTCCGTTTTGAAGTATTTTTCACAAAGAAAAGCACTTCTCAAGTGTCCGTTGACGGTTTCAAAGTGTCCGTTGTCCGTCTTAGAGAGGTGTCTGTCTTATAGAGGTGTCCGTTAAGAGAGAGTTGACTTAACTACTTCTCAAACTGATTATTAAAGAAAACGAAGGAAAAAAACAATATAGGAAAACATGACAACATTGAAATACCTTCTTTGGACCGTTTTTTGTCTCGTTTTTCGCGAAAAACTACTTTGGCACGAAAAAGGATGCCGCGAACACTAGTGTGTGCGAAGATTTTAAAAACGTTTTGTTTAACTTACTGTACAAATGTCAAGGTCAGGGATATCAAACAAAATGTTTTCAAAAACATTCAAGTTTTCAATTTCTTCTTTTTCCCAGACAGCTTGAATCAAGTTAGTTGTATAAATAATATGCCACTCCATTGCTTAAGAGTGTTTAAAAACAGATTTTGTGTTTTGTTTTCTTTCTCACTTTTTTTTTTCACCAGGAAATTTCATCTTAATATGCAAATTGAAGTGACTTGACACTCATGTACATTTTCGCGATTTCGAATCACATTCCTGATTTTTTTGGAATTTCAAGTGTTAATTTGTTCACAAATGGACTGACAAAGTTGAGAATAGTCTACGAGCAAGCTCTTGACAAATTTTGCTTGTTTCTTTTTCTTTCATTTAACGTGACATTTTTCTTTTGGGACCTACATCGAAATTAAATTTTCTGTGTATACTATTTTTCGCGACATCTTTTTGGCGTCATCAAATAGTTACTTCAAATAACAAAAGCACGACAATTTGATGTCGAGAGAATTTTATGTAAAAGATACTTTGAAGAGTGAATTTTAACCCGGCAACTTTTTAGTTCATTTTAGCAAAAAATACATTGAGTAAAAACTCATTGACGTTAACTAATTTCGCAAGGCTGCTCGCGTTCTACAGTTTTGTAAATAAACGGGATAAAAATTGAAAATTGAGCATGAATGCACAGTGAACCGGATCATAGAGTAAACTGTACTAAGAGTTAAAGAGTTCTGTCTTCTTGACCTTGTAGGTCAATTATGCTACATCGCCGGCTGGGGTACTCAGAAGATCAAAGGACCCCCCACGCGAATACTGCATGAAGCTGCTTTACCACTGGTATCACACGAGCAATGTAACGCCCCCTTATCCTACAGTGGAATTATTCCTGAGGACATGATCTGTGCAGGGTACAAACAGGGGGGTGTGGACACTTGTGAAGGAGACAGTGGGGGTAAGAGCGAATGAAAACTGGTAGGGAGTGGTTAGGAAGAAAGGGCGGCTAACAATAGCGATGATGGAAACGATTACAAAGTGGAAATGATGAATGGATAAATGAAACTACTGTTTTTGGTTTTCACATGATGTCATAAAAGTTAAAAATCTAAAGTATACGTCCTACAAAGTTGTTTTTAACATGGTATGTGGATACCAGTGTTATAATCTTTCATAAAAAGTTTTAGGTTTTAATGATGTTTTGCTTTCGATTTACAAAGGTGTTAAATGTGTCACGCAATTCGTCACGCTATTTCAGATAAGCCGTGAAAATAAACTCAATCAGCTGAAAGTTATTGTTTGCATTATAAGTGCTTATAAGCCGAGTTAATGGAGCTTATAGCAAATACAATATTTTTTTTTATTTGATTTTTGGTGTAATTAAGACTTTGAATTTTTGGCCTATAACTCTTGAACGAAATGCTTTTGCGCTTCAAAATTTGGCCAAGATGTGTAGTTTTAAACTCTCTACAATTCCATAAACATTTTAGATTTGAAATCTATTGTTAAATGCTTCTGAATTTTGATATGACGTAAGTGAAAACCAAGAATAAGAGTTAGCGCTGTAAGTCAGGGTTATTACGCAACATATTTTTGCAAAAGCGATTCAAATCGAAAATTACCCAAAAATTGCAAAGAGCGTTGTTAGGAAAAAAGGTAGTTCTCAATATCGCAAAAGAAAAAGTAAATACAAATTTTATGATGTACAAAATATAACCTCCAGCTACTTTTTCACACTATTTTGAAGTAATTTCACAAAACCAGTGTTAATCTCTCGATCAATTTATTACCAGTATAGAAATAGTAAGGTTTAAAATGTTATTGCGATTTATTTGAAATCAAAAACACAGAAATTTTTTTTTTATTATTGCAAACTATATATGCCATATACCGTATTTTAAGATGTCATGTGGGATTTTCGATGCGAAATGTTAAACGCGCAAAATTCACTGAAGTTTCTTGTTTATCGTCGTCATGGTAATAGCGATTTTACCAGAAAATACATCTGGTCAAATTCAATTCAAAACAAGTTAGTGGTGAACATTTAATGTTGATCTGACTTAGAGAAGACCGCTTAAGGCTGGTTTTCACTAACGACGGAGTCGGAGTCGGAGTCGTAATCAGAAGCGCAGAGCGTTACGATCTAGTGAAAATCAAACCGACGGAATCGGAAGAAGATTACGGAGTACAATACGATACAATACAGTTTATTGTGTCATACGCTTAGCTATAAAAGAGTATGTTATCGTAGACGCCTTTGAAAAGCGGAATCGGAAGAAAATAAAACCGTTCTGATTCTTCCGAATCCGATTCCGTCGAGCTTATGACTCCGCTTACGACTCCGATTTTCGATTTTCACTAGGTCGGAAGCGCTCTTACGACTCTGACTACGACTCCGACTCCGTCGCCAGTGAAAACCAGCCTTCAAAAGCCGATTGAAAAATGTAGAAAAAAATGATCAACTTTATACGTTTCTTTAAGTGTATTTCAAAACTATCTTGTGAATTGTGATAACGTGATTAGATGTGAGTATGTAGCGGGGAATATTAACGAGGAATCTCACAGCAGAATGTCAACTGTACTCCCCTGTTGCATACACAAAACGTAACGTAGCTCAAGATGGCCGCATCAAATGTGATCATGAAGAGAAAACTGATACACGCCAAACAAAACGGTACAGACTTTGACAAGAAGATACCATTTTACAGTTGTGTGCTTAGTACCCTGGCCTTTGAGTGAAAGTGAGGCTTGCATTAAATTTGTTTTGATACAAACCTTCCTGCTTTTTGGGGAGTCAGTTGGGTTTCAGTTGGGTTAAAGGCGCGACTTGCCCACAATCCCCAAAAAGAACCCAAAAAGGCTATTCATACGTTAATCATGCTAAACAAAATCTAGTTAGTTTTCCATCAAAACCATCCTCGGAGATCCAGGGGCAATTAGTCAGGGCGGGAGGAATCGGCAAAAATCGGCGCGACGAAAGTTTCGCGCCGATTTTTTCTGGTTCGTCCCGCCTTGACTTATTGCCCCTGGGTCTCCGAGGATGTATCAAAACAAGGTCAATTTCAGCCTCACTTCCACTCAAAGGCCAGGTCACTAAGCATAGAACTGTAAATTGGGCTATTGACGACTCTGTTTATTCACAGGACCTTTGATGTGCCAGGGAGAAGAGGAAAGGTGGTATCTCACCGGGGTGGCCTCTTTTGGTCAAACGGGGTGTGGTGTACCGAACAAGTACGGGGTGTACACAAGAGTGGTGAGTCATCTGCAGTGGATTAGAGACGTTACTGGTATGGATATATCGCAACCGCCAAATAACGATATACCTCCGATAACAGACACACAAGAGCACAGATTGTGGGACTGATAGTCACTGGCATGAATTCCATCAACAGACTTAAAAGTCAGAACCACCTTGTACAGCATAAAAAAACAATTCCACAGAAAATTACTGCTCAGCAGCCTTTATTTGAATGATCACACTGTAGAATTTCAACCACAGACTAAACGTTAGAAACACCTTGTACAGCAAAATAAACAGTACCACAGGAAAGTACTGCTCATTAGCGTTCATTTGAATGGTCACACTTTAGGATTTTATCCACAGACTCAAAAGTTAGAACCACCTTGTACAGCATAATAAACAGCACCACAGAAAAGTACTACTCAGTAGCTTTCATTCGAATGGTCACACTTTAGGATTTTATCCACAGACTCAAAAGTTAGAACCACGTTGTACTGCATCACACTGAAGTACTAGTACTGCTCGATGTCAGATTCTGTGTGTTGCCAAAAAAACTTGCGCCTGCTGGGCAGGCTAAAACAATAGAAAAGGCGATATTTAGCAACATTTACGAGAGAACTAAACCAAATATTGAAATAAAAACTGAGCTCCCTTTTGAAAAATCGTAAAAATCAATAGAAGTTTGTGTGACAGTCGGTGTGGTATTTTATGCCGATGAGACATGAATGACGTTGCTGGAATAATTCGTTTGTGTATTAAAACGATCAATGTTATCGCGACAGGGTACACCTAGCCTCTTTCTAAATTGATCTTATCGAGGAATATATTCTCTTGGTCTAATACGAACCCTTTTTCGAAAATTGTGAACGCATACTAGAATTTTACAATTATTCTCACAATAAAGCGTCCACGAGGGTTGGGAGGGGACTGGAGTGAGTATAAGGACGAAGCGGAGCTCCTTTTAAGGTTGCCTATGACCTTCCGTACACTGGTCGAATGCTGGTTACAATTGACTCATGTCCACTAAGCCCGTGGTTGCTGTCAAAGTGGTAGATAAGCAACAGGACGAAGTCTTACATTGACAAATTAGCGTGGCAACTATACAGCACTACCCTTTGATGCACATTAAAATTCAAAAGAATCTTCGAACAAATCTAGGAGGATTTCCTAATAATGTCTTTTCGATCTCTGTGTTATGTTATTTACAAGGGCAAGACCATTTATTTAATAACTCAATGAATGCTGTCGCCAGGATAAGTGGGGTAAACGTAAAACATAAATCTTACCAGATCCACAAGAATGGAAGAAGCATCTGCACATGGCCCATCCGTCAACGCAAGAAGTCCTCCCTGATCTGTGAAACAAGAACAAACGTAACCATCAAGACCATCAGAAAAATAAACTGATGGACAGTCAACAAACGAATCCGCTGAAGTGTACTACACAGCATAAAGTTCAACTCATTTCCACTACGACACTTTGGAAAATAATCTTTCTAAATTGATTGAGACTCTTACAGTCTTTAAAGGGTCATTGTCTCGAGGATATACTGTACGGAATATTTGACTATACACAGCCAAATACAATTAATAATGCTTTCAGTGCACTAGGTAGGGGGGCAATGTCACTTATTTTTACCATCATTCGAAAAGCCAAAAACATATTTGTATCAATATCAATGGAAACCTACAACTAATGGTCCAGTTTTGTTAATGTAGTGCACAGAAACTAGTATTCATTATTTTTGGCTGCAGATGGCGAGGATGTAAATGGATTGCAACTTGAAAAAATTGGCCAATTTTTTCAAGTTCCCCCAAGTGTCTTGGAAAAATCATGAAAAACTGATTATGGTTTGAGAAAGATGTATGTTAATCATGTGACGAGCGTGAGACAAAGAAAAAAAGTCTGAGTCCCGATAGCATTCGAACCTATGACCTTCCACATACCGGTCGGATGCTCAACCACTGAGCTACGAGAGACTCGTGGCGAGCTAGGCCATATACTAGGTTCACACACCGGTCGGATGCTCAACCACTGAGCTACGAGAGACTCGTGGCGAGCAAGGCCATATACTAGGTTTACACACCGGTCGGATGCTCAACCACTGAGCTAAGAGAGACTCGTGGCAAGCTAGGCCATATACTAGGTTCACACACCGGTCGGATGCTCTAACCACTGAGCAACGAGAGACTTGTGGAGAGCTAGGCCATATACTAGGTTTACACACCGGTCGAATGCTATAACCACTGAGCTACGAGAGACTTGTGGAGAGCTAGGCCATATACTAGGTTCACACACCGGTCGGATGCTCTAATCACTGAGCTACGAGAGACTCGTGGCGAGCTAGGCCATATACTAGGTTCACACACTGGTCGGATGCTCAACCACTGAGCTACGAGAGACTTGTGGAGAGCTAGGCCATATACTAGGTTCATAAACCGGTCGGATGCTCTAACCACTGAGCTACGAGAGACTCGTGGCGAATTATGCCATATACTAGGTTCATACACCGGTCGGATGCTCAACCACTGAGCTACGAGAGACTCGTGGCGAATTATGCCATATACTAAGTTCATACACCGGTCGGATGCTCAAGCACTGAGCTACGAGAGACTCGTAGCGAATTATGCCATATACTAAGTTCATACACCGGTCGGATGCTCTAACCACTGAGCTACGAGAGACTCGTAGCGAATTATGCCATATACTAGGTTCATGCATGACATGCGTCCCGTGTACTGCTAGGATCAACAATAATTATGGGTTGTTCTCCCTTTGAAAAAAAAAACACTTGATATTTTAATCTCGGTGTTCTTAGAGTACTTTAATGTGTTAGCGAAGGTACTTTGTCAAATATTTGGTGTATTTTGACGTGGGTAAATGTACCCTCGCGGAGCTATAATAATAATAATAATAATAATAATAATAATAATAATAATAATAATAATAATAATAATAATAATAATATTTATTGATTTGCTACCCTATAACCGAGTGACCGTGACTGCCCGAGGTGTTTAAAAATCGAAATTTCTTACATCCGAACTAACCTGTGACAGTGTTCACCATTTGTGCAAGGCCTATGATGGTGTTGGCTTGGTCCAAACTAAGAGCGGCAACACTAGTTAGCTTCTCCGTCACTCCACTTCCTAAGACACTGATGTGCTTTCTGTACAAGTCACTGCCAACTATAAAACACTTTTCTCCAATCCGCTGATTGAGTTTTTTCCAGCCTTCTTTGTCCTAACGACGGAAATTTCATGGAAATTAATGCAGAGTGTGAAATTATTTAGAGTTCAAAGTGAAATTTTCTAAGTTTTACAAGGGCGCCAACGGGAGAAAAAGTTTCTAACATACAGTCAAACCTCTGTTAAGCGGCCCTCTATTAAGCGGACACCCTCTATTAAGCAGTCACTTAACAAATCCCCGGAATTGAATCGCTTCCCATATTTACTGTAAACTTGACCTCTTTAAGCGGTCACTGGACTGTGAGCCGCTTCTTATTTTTCTTTTAGTTAGTTGAGCGAGCACGTGCGCGCGAGCGGCGAAGCCACGAGGCGGGTGGATCGAGGGCGTCAGCCCGAGGGAAAGAAAAAATAAGAGTGACGCGACAAATGACAGCTCGTTAAAACAAAAGCGTCATCACTTGCAAACCAATTAATGATATTAATCCGGCGCCTGAGTGCCGGGCGTCGCGTTTTTAGTAAGAAGACAGTGCAGTCTCTTATTTTTTCTTTTCCTCGGGCTGACGCCCTTGATCCACGCGCCTCGCGGACGGCTCGCAATCTAAGCAGTCACCTCTATTAAGCGGTCAGTTGGCTTTTGCTCGAGGGTGACCGTTTAAAACTGAGAGGTTTGACTGTAGTTGAATCTTAATGAGCCTCGTATTTCCGTCTAAACGGCGTGAAAATGGATTTTCCACTTAAAGCATTTTCTGTCTCTAATATGTATTTGGTGGTTGCCTTGAACTGATGGAGCATATGGAGGCCTGCCGGTCAAGTGGCAAGCGTGTCGGAATTTGTGATGCCTGTGGGATGTGGCTAAGAATGACAAAGTTAAATACCGGCTCAAATGCTATGGTATGATTATAGCCACTAAGTAAGGCACTAAGGCCCGACATTGGTAGTGGGAATTAAACCTTCATCTAAGCTGTTTTGATCTTGTTAGGCCTCATCAGCATGGCATAGCTTATACTTGGACTCAAAGATCCTAATGATGCCAGATGAGCCAACAGGTTCCTTCTGGGCGAAATGTCGAAGTGCTAACCACAGGAAACCCACTGTGTCTTCACACGCAAAAAAATTAGAAGATAAAGTAACTTTTTTGTGGGACGATACTGATACTAACCGGACTCCGGACTCCGTCTACAATGGCTATAATGCCTGGATATCTGTCATGGAGCTCACAGTACAAGTTTATCACGTCATCAAGACTCTTGAAAGTGTTGCCCATTATCTCGTACTTCTGCTTCTCCTGTACAAGCAAGAGAGTATATTTTATCTTAGAGCGGTTTTTCTGGCCAATCATAACAGACGCAGACAATCCAATGAACCAATCAGAACTTCAAGCAGATACATGAAGCCGGCGCCAAGCGCGGGAAAACGCGTGCGAGTAAGTCACGATTGGTTTGGTTTTACTTCTGATTGGTTCAGAAAGTGGCGCGAGATCTTTTGGCCAATCACAAAGCGTAGCAATGCAAAACCAAAGCAATCGCGAAATTGCTTTCGACACTCATTTGAAAACCAAGAGATTGAGCGATCATTGGCACTTCATGCGTATATAAGCACGCAAAAATGAGGGGACGGGCATGTCACGAAGGTTACCTGGTCATAGAAATCCGAGGCTGCGCAGTTGAGCGCGATATGAATGTCATTACCCAAGCTATAGCCACAGCTGGAAACGGCGTCTTGTACAAAGTCCAGCGCCTGCTCTGGTTTGTCCATTGAAGGAGAGTAACTACCATCATCAGTGATACACCGACCAGACGGCTGAAAACACAAATATCAAAAGTTTAGCAGTGGCAGATCAAAGGGGAGGGGGCTTGGGGGACCCGCGCGGTGCCCTTCTTATTTTGGGCACCCTGCTCATCCACTCCGAGCCCCCTTCTTATTCACCCCGGAACCCCTCCTTATTCACCCCGGAACCCCTCCTTATTCATCCCGGGTGCCCTCCTTATTCACCCGGGGACCCCTCCTTATTCACCCCAGGACCCCTTCTTATTCATCCCGGCTCCCCTTCTTATTCATCCCGGCTCCCCTTCTTATTCCCTCCGAGCCCCCTTCTTGTTCATCTCGGGTTCCCTCTTTATTCATACCGGGACCCCTCATAATTCACCCCGGGACCCCTCTTTATTTATCCCGGGTCCCCTCCTTATTCCCTCTGGGCCCCTTTCTTATTCATCGCGGGACCCCTCCTAATTCACCCCGGGACCCCTCTTTATTCATCCCGGGTCCCCTCTTTATTCATCCCGGGACCCCTCTTTATTCACCCCGGGACCACTCTTTATTCATCCCGGGTCCCCTCCTTATTTCCTTCGGACCCCTTTCTTATTCATCCTGGTTCCCCTCCTTATTCCCTCCGAGACCCCTTCTTATTCACTTCAGGCCCCTTCTTTACAAGCCAATCTAAATCCGCCAGCGATTAGTAAACTTCAAATACGTAACATTTACCAAACAAGCACACAAAAACACTTACTCCATATTTTTGAGCAAGAATCTCAGCCATCTGCTGATGAATGTTTGTCAGCTGATGAACCACCTTAAAAATAATAAAAATAATGAGAAGAAAGACATCAGTACTTATTCTCCTTAACCCCAAATATCAGCGCAAAGCTGTGTAACACGGCTGGGCATTTTGACTCGTCAGTATTTATTTATTTATTTTATGGACAACAAACTAAAAAAAAATTAAAAGCTGTCTTTGAATACCCAGGCGTATAACGCTGAATAACCTTAACTGTATACTCACACAGTCACCTTGATTCAGGTATTCAGGTTTGAAAGTTTGACATTGCGGATAAAATCCTTCAGCGGTAACTATTTGAATGAAAATAGAGCGATTTTCGGGTTATGAAGGCGCCTTAGGCATTTCCCATCGTCCCGATAGAGCGACAAGCAACAGGAACCAGCCAGCACTGGAAGGAGGCTCCAATCGAGCCTGAGAAGGATTACTGTCCATGAGTGACCAACATAGTTCAAACGCAATAAAGAAATTTAAGTATTATATACTTGGCCGAATTTATACTAGAGACGAATTATCAGTCTGGACGGAAAATTCGTCTAAGTATAAATTTAAAGACGAAATAGGACGGATAACTCAAGGACAAATCTTTGAAGTTTTCCAATAAAGGACTGGGGAGAGGAAATAGGCATCCCAAGATACCTTGCAAACAAACGAAAAACTAAGTCAAAACCAGTCTTCGCTTTCCGTCTAGATTCAAATTTAGAAACCAATTATCCCTCTATCAGCACGTCTCCAAGATGGCTAACAGGCGAATCAGCCGAAGACGAATTTTGCCCCATATATAATTCGTCTATTCTAAGTCACCGAATTTATATTTATACACGAATTATCCTTCACTAGTATAAATTCGATTATTATTTGCAAAGCGCAACTTGTTTAAAAGTGTACTCTGGATGATTTTATACCAAAGATTACCTATAGCGCGCGAATTAAAAACTTAGTTAAACAAAACTGAATGCAAGATGCTTCTCTTAACATATGTTTACATTTATTTTATTTTATATTATTTTCTGTTACGTATTCATTGTAACGAAATAATCAAGGCAGGTCTGAAAATTATGAATTTTATGTTTGTACGTATTTATGTAAGCAAGACATGTTTGTGATGTAAGTAATAAAAAGCAATAAAAAGCTACATTGTAGTTCCATAGCCTTTAGTCTAATAGCTGCGGCAAGATGTTTCAACTTTTACCTAGTTTAAAATTGGAAATATCAATAGCCGCGGCACGCTTAATTTAAATTAAACGTGCCACGACTACTGTTATCTCCAATTTACCCAGGTAAAAGTTGAAACGTTTAACCGCGGCTAATATTTTAATAATATCCCAAAAGACCGTCTAATTAAGTAACGTGTTCCTGCTTATCCTGCTTCCTAACTGGCTCAGCCCTAAGGCTGTCACCCTAAAGTCAATAGTCAATTATGAAGTCTGAGCGAACATCTGTTTTTGCCAAGGGTCAGTAAACCATTTTGTGTTCAAGACATGGTTGCATTAAGTACAAGCGTTGTTTTCTTTTTTTTGTGAGGTATATTATTCAAATTATTGGAAGTCTTCACGGTGGTAAGTTGTCAGTAGAGACAACGAATGCTTCATATCTTTCACAACACAAATTTGTACAACTTCTGAGCCTTTCACCTGTTCTAGAAACAACATTTGATCGACTTTTAAAAGCGCATATTGAAAGCGTTTTATTTAGACGTGTATTCTTCAGAGATTTTTTACAATGAAAGAAAACGAAGACCTCCGTTCATCATACATCGCCAATTGCGTCTTAAATGCTTTCTTATCTTATACCGCCATCATGCAGAACAGTGTTACAATCCACGCCTTGAGAAAAACTTCGTCGCTACCAAAACCCTTGAAGGTATTGCTCCTGAGTCTGGCCGTTTCTGACCTTGCTGTTGGCATTTTCGTACAGCCTTTATACATTGCTTATCTTGTCACGAAGTTGGAACAAAAAACCGACAACCGTTCATCGTTAAACACCACGTACATCGTGTTAAGTACCGAGGTGTATTTTTTTGGCTTCGCTTCGTTTTTCAGTGTCATGGCTCTAATTGCAGACAGATTCTTGGGTGTTCATCTTCATCTCAGATACCAGGAACTTGTGACTCACAAGCGCGTTGTTGCGTTGGTGATTTTAATATGGATTTTCAGCGCGTTTTGTTCGTTAATTAGGTTGTGGATCCCAGTAGATCTAGATATTAGCGACACCATTACCTCCATCGCTGTTGCCGCTTTTATCTTAATTTCAACCCTGCTTAACTACAAGATATATGTAGCCGTGCGACGCCACGCAAACCAGATTCAAGCCCAGCAAGTACAACAAGAAACACAGAATGGGGAAAGGTTAAATTCTGCGAGACTGCGGAACTTTGCTATCGGAACATTCCTTGTGTATCTTACGTTATTGTTTTGTTATTTGCCACGAATTTGTACTTTAATTGTCTACAAAAAAATTGGAACAAGTACCACTATAGAGCGTTGGCGACTTTACACTTTGACACTGTTGTTTCTTAATTCGTCTCTTAATCCTCTGATATACTGCTGGAAGATGAGACACATTCGGCGTGCGGTTATGAAAATAATGCGAAATATATTGCGAGAATTCAGGCTCATTCTCGGTGTAAAAAGCCGCGAAACTCACGAGTGACGGAAAATAAAGAAAACAAAGCGTATAAAATAATCGAATGCAGGACAACAATGGGTAGAAATAGGTAGAAAACAAAAGTAACGTTTTTAAATCGAGGGAAACCCACAATTGAGGGAAACTTGTGAACGTACATAAAACCAGCTATCTGAGCTTCAGATAACTCAATACGTTGCCTTTTCCTCTTAAAATGAATGTAAAGTTTTGCCAGTTGTAAGAGACTGCTAACCGGCACTTTGATATAAGGGCGAAATTTGAAGCTAATTCTTTTCTTCTTCAGTAGTGGACGTAAGATTTTCCGCACCCAAACCTCACGAGAGGAAGAAGGCATAGCCGCAACGTAGCAGCAAAAAAAATGTTTACTGCATTTTTTTTATCCTTTTTGTGGTCAGGAAATTGTGTGATGTTCGTAAGAACAAGTTTTGTGTATACCATATAGTTACTCGAATAAACCACCCCCTTAAAAAGCACACTCCTTGTTAACCAGCTAAAAAAGAAGAAATTTATGCCCATTGGGTTAATTAGGAAGAAATTTTCGCTTATTGATTAAACGTTTAAAAACTCAATTTACTTTACGTGTCATGCCGAGCTGGCATTAAAATGTAATTTTTAGTTTCATTTTGTTTCGCAAAAGTGACGGGGGTGACCTTTTGGGGGTTATCAAGGTAAATATCAAGGGTGTTTGAATTGAAAATGACCACAGTCAGTATTATTCTGGTACCTTTTAGGGTATCAAGCCAGAAAAATAAGCTGATAGGAATATCTTCTTAGAACGAATTGGTACCTCTTGGGGGTACAAACTAATGTGAGCCACACCCTCAAAACAGGTTTCTGGTACCTTTTAGGGGGACAAACATATGTGAGCCACACCCACAAACAGGTTTCTGGTACCTTTTAGGGGTACAAACATATGTGAGCCACACCCACAAACAGGTTTCTGGTACCTTTTAGGGGTACAAACTAATTTGAGCCACACCCTCAAAACAGGTTTCTGTTACCTTTTAGGGGGACAAACTTATGTGAGCCACACCCACAAACAGGTTTTTGGTACTTTTTAGGGGGACAAACTTATGTGAGCCACACCCACAAACAGGTTTCTGGTACCTCTTATGGGTACAAACTAATGTGAGCCACACCCTCAAAACAGGTTTCTGGTACCTTTTAGGGGGACAAACTTATGTGAGCCACACCCACAAACAGGTTTCTGGTACCTTTTATGGGTACAAACTAATGTGAGCCACACCCTCAAAACAGGTTTCTGGTACCTTTTAGTGTTTCCTTTCAAAATTTCCGACGCTGTTAAAATCATCCCCGTCAATTGTATATGGGAGTTGGCTGGCATACGCTAGTACGATACGCAATAGTGTGACAGGGCCATAAAAGCGTTTTTAAAACTTTATCGCTTTACTTCTTATTTTACGGCACGGCATTTTTAAGGCATGGAGAATCAGGTTTAAAAAGCAACTTTGTGTTCAAGGCCAGTAGGCTTGTGTTGAGTTCAGGTTACTCAAAAATGAAATTATCTGAACAGAGGTACGCAGCGAGCCTCCTAACCATCCGTTCTACAAACAACAATTATTCAAATTTAAATTTTGGAGATCAAACCCTCTCTGCGCAGATAGTATTAAAAAAGCGCCTTTTGAAAACGTTTCACCTTCAGTCGCGTTTTATCAGAAAGCTTTACAATGAAAGGAGGTGAAAGACTCCACACACGGTTCATCGCCAGTTGCGTCTTGAACGCTTTCTTTTTTTTTTACACCGCTATACGTTTAGCTAATAGCTCGTCAAAAACATTGCTTATAGAATAAAAGGGAAATCCATAAACTAGCGGGCATTGTTTTCGTCAGGGTAAATAAAAAGTTTTGAAAATCTTGGGAAACTGTGGAATATTGGAAACTGTTTATCAAACCTGATTAACCGGTATGAAGAATAACAAGACAACTACAGGAAGTGAACAGGTGATAGGCATACAGTTACGATAGATTTAACCAGTAAATAGTAAAGACGGAATCACAGATGTGATAATGTAGCGTTTTGCATAGCCGCTTTTGTTTCTGAACCATAGTTGAACAAGTTTTTACTGGCCATCGGCCAGTGAAGACAAGGGCAGCAAGCAAGAGAATAAATATCTTAAAATTTCGCGCGCGCTCGATCCTGAAAACATATTTCTTATTAGCTAAATTTGTTGCGCTGTTTGAACTTTCTACAGTATAGTTCAAAAGTCGTTAGTGTTTTAATTCTGAATTGAACTGATGAAGTATAATTTGTTTTAAGAACAGCTTCCTGCTTCCTAACTGGTTCAGTCCGCAAAGCCTATGTCATCCTTATTTTAAAGAAATGAAATTAAACTCAATATAAATTCAATCTGTTTTTAGTGCCCAGGATCAGTAAAAATGTCTGTTTCTAGACATGGTTGCATTAAATACAAGCGATGCTTTCTTTTTTGTAAGTTACTCAAATTATTGGAAGTTTTCACGGTGGTGAGAAGAAGAGATCAATAATGCTTCATAACTTTCACAACACAAATTTGTGCAACTTCTGAGCCATTTCCACCTGTTCTAGGAACAACATTTGATCGATTTTTAAAAGCGCATATTGAAAGCGTTTGTCATTTAGACGTGTATTTTTCAGAGATTTTTACAAGGAAAGAAAGCGAAGACCTCCGTTCATCATACATTGCCAATTGCGTCTTTAACGCATTCTTATCTTCTACCGCCATTATGCTGAACAGTGTTACAATCCACGCCTTAAGAAAAACGTCATCATTACCAAAACCCTCGAAGGTATTGCTTGAGTCGGGCTGTTTCTGACCTTGCTGTTGGCATTTTCGTCCTTTATGGCCCTGTCACACTATTGCGTATCGTACTAGCGTATGCCAGCGTATGAAAAATATCACTCATACGCTGGTATACGTTGACATACGCTAGTGGTAAGTTAGGCATAGGTTGTATACGTTTCAAGAACGGTCGCATATGGTGGCATACGCTGGCATACGGCGAGGCAGAAAATTTTTTAAGCATGCTTAAAAATTTTGTGCGTATTCGGACGTATGGTTTATACACTAGGCATACGCTGAATACGCGAGAGTTACGCTAGAGGTACGTTACTCATAGGTCAAGTACGCTGGTCATACGCTGTATTTTCAAGGGAATTTTGTGCGTATGAAAATTATTTTATGAATTTTCATATGCAATTCATACGTATCTTTAATACGCAATAGTGTGACAGGGCCTTTATACATTGCTGATCTTATCACGAAGCTGGAACAAAACACTGACAACCGTTCATCGTTTAACATCACGCACATCGTGTTAAGTACCGCGGTGTATTTATTTGGCTTCGCTTCGCCTCTCAGTATCATGGCTCTAATTGCTGACAGATTCTTGGGTGTTAATCTTCATCTCAGATACCAGGAACTTGTGACTCACAAGCGCGTTGTTGCGTTGGTGATTTTAATATGGATTTTCAGCGCGTATTGTTCGTCAATTAGGTTGTGGATCCCAGTAGATCTAGATATTAGCGACACCATTACCTCCATCGCTGTTGCCGCTCTTATCTTAATTTCAATCCTGCGTAACTACAAGATATATGTAGCCGTGCGACGCCAGATTCAAGCCCAGCAAGTACAATAAGAAACACAGAATGGGGAAAGGTTAAATTCTGCGAGACTGCGGAACTTTGCCATTGGAACATTCCTTGTGTACCTTACGTTTTTGGAACAAGTACCGCTATAGAGCGTTGGCGACTTTACACTTAGACACTGTTGTTTCTTAATTCGTCTCTTAATCCTCTGATATACTGCTGGAAGATGAGACACATTCGACGCGCGGTTATAAAAATTATTCGAAATATATTGCGAAATTTATGAGCAAAACTTTGGAACGACGATAGAACCAGCTATCTGAGCCTCTGATAAATAAACTCCATATCTTGCCTTTTGTTTTCAGTCGAAATGAATGTAAAATTTTGCCAGTTTTAAGAAGCTGCTATAACCAGCCCTCTGACATAAGCGAGAAATTTGAAGCTAACTATTTTCTTCCTCAGTAGTGGACGTAAAACTTTTCCATCGCTCCCTAAACTTACGAGAGGAAGAAGCAATAGCCACTATGTGGCAGCAAAAAATAAATAAATAAATAAATAAATAATAACCACGAAATTGTTTGAGGTTCGTAGGAACAAGTTTAGTCGGTAGGAAACATGTGTCCGAATAAACGCCTCCCTAAAAAAACACACTCACCTGAAAAATAGATTTATGCCTCTTGGGTTAATTGGGAAGAAATGTTTGCTTATTAGAGCAGTTTTCAATCGAGTGTCGTAAAACCAAAACCAAAGTAATTACTCTGACCAATCACAGCAGTCGTAAACAATCCAATGAACCAATCAGAGCTCGAAGCAATTATATGTCGCGGGCGCCAAGCGCGGGAAAACGCGTGCGAGCAAGTCACGATTGGTTTTGGTTTTACTTCTGATTGGTCGAAAAAGTGGCGCGAGATTTTTTAGCCAATCACAAAGCGTAGCAATGCAAAACCAAAGCAATTGTGTAATTACTTTCGACAGTCAATTGAAAACTGCTCTAAAAAGGACGAAAATTAATTCACTTTATGTGTCGTGCTAAGCTGCCATTAAACTAAAATTTCTATTTTCATTTCTTTTGTTACCGCGCGCCCAGCCGGGAGGGGGGTGGGGGAGAGAATCCTAATAAAAGCGACGGGGTGGTCGTTGCATATTTTAGGGGTTAAAATTTGTGATTTTGTACGGCACTAAGCCAGTTTGAATCGAAAATGATCACGCTTAGAGTTATTCTGATACCATTCCATTTAAGGTAAAAATATGCTGACAGGAATACCTTCTCTAAACGGATTTGTACCTCTTAGGGGGGGAAATTAATGTGAGCCGCACCCACAAAACTGGTTTCTGATACCTCAGTTTAGGGGTTCAATTTCCGAGGATCACCGATGATCAATTATATATGGGTGTACCCCCCCCCCCCCCCCGCCCCCCCCGGGCCATGCGAAGGAAACGATCATATAGACCCCAGCTGGAAAGGATATATTTCGTCCCAACAAGTAAAACCAGGCGGCTCTCACACAGAGAAAATTAAATTCAAGTTAAGTCGGTGTTATATATATAATAATAACAGTGGTGTTTCGATTCCTGTTAATGGAGGGCTTTAATGCTTGTTTATAGTCCGGCGTTACATTTTCAATTAGGAAATAGACATTCAAATCTGCAAGCGGTGACAAGAAAGGCAGCACATGTGAACATCTGCTTTAAGCACAGAGAAGCGGCGACAATAAGGCTGGAAGGTCAGGAAACGCTTGTATTGTGTTTAAGCGTATACACTTTAACATTTTTTAACAGCAACTATATTGTGAACAGCAGATGCCAAGAATGCTTTGTAATCCGATGTCCTAACGACGTTTGTTCCGGGCATTTGTTAAACATCTAAGCTTTCTCCATCCGTTCTAGAATCAGGAGGCCGGCAAATTATCCATGTTTAAAATTCTCAACATCATACCATCTTTTCACAGAGTTTTTACAAACGTTTTACCTTCGACAAACTTTCTGATTATAAGTTGTATATAATGAAAGACCTTCGTTCATCGTACATCGCCAATTGCGTCTTGAACGTTTTCTTATCTTACACCGCTATAATGCTGAACAGTGTCACAATCCACGCCTTGAGAAAAACTTCGTCGTTACCAAAACCGGCCTTAAAAACATTGCTCCTGAGTCTGGCTGCTTCTGATCTTGGTGTTGGTTTACTGGTGCAACCTTTGTACATTGTCTTTCATGTCATGTACACTGCAGCTCTTATTACTGACTTGGAACAAAACACTCAAAACAGTCCAGCTTTCAAAGCTATGAACAAGACGCTTCTCATTGCTGGAAATTTATTTTGTTTTGCTTCATTTTTTGGTCTTGTGGCTTTAAGTGCAGACAGATTCTTGGCTGTTCATCTTCATCTCAGATACCAGGAACTTGTGACAAACAAGCGTGTTGTGGCTGCGGTAATTTCAATATGGATTTTAAGCACATTTCTTTCATTAATTTTCTTTTGGACCACAATGAGTGTTACCTATGTGATTTCCGCCACGATTATTGCCCCTTGTCTTCTAACTACAGCGTTGCTAAACTACAAGTTATATGTAGCCGTGCGACACCACACAAACCAAATCCAAACTTTGCAAGTACAACAAGAAGTACAGAATGGCGAATTAGAAAAAAATGCAAGTCTGAGAAAATTTGCAGTAGGAACATTCTTCGTATACGTCGCGTTTTTGCTTTGTTATCTTCCAAACACTTGTATTATAGCTGTCCTGATAATCTGTGGAGAAAGTACCACTGTTGCGGGTTTTCGACTTTATACCATGACATTGGTGTTTTTTAATTCTTCTCTAAATCCTCTGATTTATTGCTGGAAAATCAGGCAAATTCGTCACGCTGTCATGGAAATATTGCGGAATATCTTGCGAACATAACATCGATATTAAGTAGGAAGTCATAAGTCAAACTTTACCTTTTAAAAAAGAAAACAAAACATGTAGCAAAACTACTATAAAGTTGACCGTTTTTTTTTTCTCTTTTTGTCCTTAGTACTAATCGTAGGTATAATATTATACTAGCGAGTAGAAATTAAGATAGAGCTACAATTAGTGCTAGGAAAAACATTTTGTTGAACTTACGGCTCTATTAGCTTGGTTATTGGCGATCGATAATACAAATTCAACACGCTGTCATGAACATACTGGAATATATTGCGAAGCCCCTCAGTATGAATGAGATACAACGGGCTAACTGAGCTTAACATGTTTCTTCATATGTTGTTATTGTTTTTTGGAGATTTCGAACGAATGAACCGGAAAGCATTGTTACTTTTCATGGGCATTTCCTAAATAAAAAGTATCAAGTTAGAGCTCCAATTAGTTCTAAGAAGGTGTAATAGAACATATGGCATTACTTAGATTACAAATTATTCTTTGAGGTGGCTTAAAACTCAGTTTGAACTTCAGACGGTTTTTATATATACTCTTAATTAAACTTCCTAAAAGCTTTTCAGTTAAGTAAACGTGTTTTCAAAAACCCTTCATCGCATGACATCTTTCAGAAAAACACTAAAACACATCTGTTTAAGGCATAGAGAATCAGCTAATTTTGCGTTCAAGGCCAGTACACTTGCGTTGAGTTCATGTTATCTCAAAATGAAATTTCCTGAACAGAGGTACGCAGCGAGCCTTCTTAAACCATCCGTTCTACAAACAACAATTATTAAAACTGAAATCTTTGGAGATCAAACCCTCTCAGTGCGGATCGTATTTAAAAAGGGGTCTATTAAAAACGTTTTACATTCAGCTGCGTTTTATCTGAAAGCTTTACAATGAAAGAAGATGAAATGAAAGACCCCACACATGGACCATCGCCAGTTGCGTCTTGAACGATTTCTTTTATTACAACGCTATCACGCTGAACAGTGTTATAATTCATGTCTTACGAAAATCCTAGCGAGAAGGGGGTTACATCTCCAGCCAGACTCGTTGAACAGATGACCTTGATTTTTATTGGATTTTTTGAACTTTTTATTGTGGTCTTCAGTATTTTAGTTCTAAACTAGCTTGCTAAAAGTCTCCCTTGCTAAGCAAACAAGCTGTTAACATTATTTTCCCACTTTCTCGCTGGTCAATAATATCGTTTTATCCTAGAGCTGTCAACTTTATTTTGAAGAAGATTCAATCAATTGGAAATTTCCTTTTTGTTAGGTCTAACTGGAACATCTGCTTTGGGCACAAACACACAACTTTAAATTAAGGCCGAAGGCTCAGGCAAAAAGACGCTTGCTTTGAGCTGAAGCTCGTATCTCAGGTTTAACCAAAACGATCTTCTCAAATTATTGCAAATTTCAAATACGAGCTAATACGGTGAGTTGTAGAGATAAAAAATAATGATTTTCCACAAACGTTTCAACGACGCTTGTACGACTTCTCATGCAGCCTTTTCCATCTGTTCCAGGATCAACTGTCGGATTATCCAAATTTACATTTTCCATCTCTGCGTAGATAGATTTTGACTAGCGTCTACTCAAATAGGTTTTCCATTCAACCGAATTCTTATACGATGAACGACGGTAAAGACCTCCATTCATTGTACATTGCCAACTGCGTCTTCAATGCTTTCTTATTGCATACCGCCATCATGTTGAACAGTGTTACAACTCACGCCTTGAGAAAAACGTCTTTGCTACCAAAACCTTTAAAAACACTGCATCGAGTCTGGCTGTTTCTGATCTTGGTGTTGGTTTGATCGCCCAACCTTTGCACATTGCAGTTAATGTCATAGAATTGGAACAAAACTCCGAAAACCGTATAAGCCAGAAAACCACGAACATCGCATATACCACCTCGTTAAATTTATTTACGTTTGCTTCATTTTTTGGTGTGACGGCTTTAAATGCAGACAGATTCTTGGCTGTTCACCTTCACCTCAGATACCAGGAACTTGTGACTCACAAGCGTGTGGTTATTGTAGTGATTACAATGTGGGCTTCAAGCGCATTTCTTTCGATAATTAGGTGGTGGATCCCGAGAAATATTAGTTACGCGATTTTCATCATTATTTACGTCTCTTGTACCTTAACTACAACATTCCTTAAAGTGCCCCTGTGATCAAATTTTTGATTTTGATTTTTTTACATTTTCGTGTACTATTAGATTTTCTTACTCATCTTGCCAAATATCAATCCATTACGAACATCAGAAGTCATTTTATTTTAACATTTATTTCCGAGAATTTACGGCCGCCATTAATCAACTTTGTTCCAAGGCTTGGTTGCGAATGGGAGAAAGTGACGTCAAAGACTCAAACATACCTCACGGGTTGAAATTATAATAACAATAAGCATAGAAAATTGCACGAAGAACAAGTCCAAAGTTTTTGTTGCTTTTTGCGTGATTTTCAATACTTATTGTTATTATAATTTCAACCCGTGAGGTATGTTTGAGTCTTTGACGTCACTTTCTGCCATTTGCAACCAAGCCTTGGAACAAGGTTGATTAATGGCGGCCGTAAATTCTCGGAAATAAATGTTAAAATAAAATGACTTCTGATGTTCGTAATGAATTGAAATTTGGCAAGATGAGTAAGAAAGTCTAATTGTACACGAAAATGTAAAAAAATGAAAATCAAAAATTTGATCACAGGGGCACTTTAACTACAAGATATATAAAGCCACACGGCACCACGCAAACCAGATTCAAGCCCAGCAAGTACAACAAGTACAACAAGTACAACAAGTACCACAGAATGGCGAAATGGAAAATGCTGCGAGTGTTAGTAAATTTGCACATGGAACAATCTTCGTATATCTCGCGTTTTTGGTTTGTTATTTGCCGAACATTTGTTTTTTACTTGTCTTTGCAATCTCTGGACCAAGTACCACTATAAATGGTTTGCAACTTTACGCTGCAACTCTGATGTTTCTGAATTCATCTCTCAATCCACTAATTTACTCTTGGAAGATGGGACACATTCGGCACGCTGTCATGAACATACTGAGGAATATATTGCGAAGTCTCTACTGAGACAAGATGCCATTTAATTTTAATAGATACAATCGGCTAACGGTGCTTCCGGATATTTCTTTACGAGTTATTGATTTTCTGATCTGTAGCTTATTTTCACATGAATGAAGAGCATTGTCAGTAAGTTTGAACAGTTTAAAAAACTATCAACTTGCTTAATTAAAAATATAACAGAAAAACTTTAAAAAGGCGAAAAATTATTGATTAAAAGAAAGAACCGAACGTTTTCGACTTTTTTAGTCGGTTTCTTCTTTTAAAGTTCTTTTTTTTACTAATTGTTAGCCTTGAACTGGGTCTTCCTAAATCTTAAGTTAACATTATGGACAAAACAAAAAAACAAACAAACAAACAAAACAAAACAAAAACGTTCCACAGCAGGCGAAGAGAAGGCCACAAATTCTTTTTGGTAATGGAGAACATAAAACGGATTATAATGAAGTTAAAGTCGCGCAGTTTTACATCAGTCACTGCCGACAACGATATACACCTTATTCCAAAATGGCGGTCAATTTATTATTCTTTTATATGCATGTTAATTAGATCTCTTGGCCTCATTTTCGCTTGAAAGTTCCTTTGTATTTTGCACATGCTGACGAGGCCATGAGGGCTTATTAAAATGCATATAAAAAAATAATAAATTGGCCGCCATTTTGGAATAAGGTGTATTGGACATCGACATACTAAGGAATCCATTGAAAGCCGCCATCATCAGTTTATAATCTCACTCACCCACCAAAGCCACTCATAAAATGTGAGATGATGAAATGAACCTAGTCAACCCACGAATGAATGCGAATGAACTGGCCGTGAATGAACCTGGCCATGAAGAAACTACGCCGCAATGTCTGTTTAGACATGTTATTTACGAGTAAATTGATGTACATGAATGTACAAATATTTGTTTCCACCCCTTAAAGATGTAACCGGTAATACGTTCACCTACGTAAATTGGTATTCTGTACAATATCATCAATTTACAGTGCGACTACGCAAATGCAAAATGCTCACTTTACAGTTCCAAACTCAAAAATCAAATAAATAACAAACAAATACCTGTAGGGTAAACATTGGACTTGCCACAAGTCGACTGCGAAGCCCAAGAGAGCGCGACGAAGTCGCGAAAAGCGAGCGACCACCCAAAACGAGAAAACGAAAAACGGACTTTGAGAAAGTCTAGGAAAACATGAGACGTGTTTTGAATGAAAAAGTCATGAAACTGAAGTACAATGCCGTTTCGTGACTCGGTCTAACAGTTTACATTTTGTCGGCTTGTCGTCTACTGGTTCTCGAATCTGATTGGCCGTAACACAAGCATTCCAGACATATTTTCGGAGTTCATGGTTTTCGTGGTCGCACAATAAGAGTGCTTTTATAACCAATAAATAATAGTGAAAGTGAAAAATCCAATATGGCGGATGTTTGACTAATTTTGTAATAATATTGCTATCAAAGTTACGTCGTGGATGGACAGGTTAAGGAATAAAAATATTTCCAGCCCTGGCCTTATTTAGCTTATTGGGTGATTTGTAGCTATTTGTATGCACCAAATTGCAGGAGCGTTGTCATAGAAAAATGTAAAACTTTTGATAACAAATAGGAACTAGCAGTAATCACAGATTATGGAGACGCGTTCGAAGGAATTTCCGGCGGAAATGAGCCCCTGAAAAAAACCAATAGGGGCGGCCATTTGGAAGACCGTCTACCAAAAAATCTCAAATTTTACTGCATGTAAACCACAGGACAACCAACACGAAATTAGGATTGCGTTCTTCATACGCGATTAATTACCTTAATGATATTCACAGGGGTATTCTATCGTTGACTTGACATTTCAACGGATATTTCTTCCGAACACATCTCTATCAAATAAATACATGAAATGTTTTTTTTTTGTCTCAGAAAATTCATGCTTTAAGCTTGCATTATTATCTTAAAATAGGAAGAAAAAATCGCTAAAAGTGATGAACGCAAAGAAATATGAACTGAACAAACAAAATAACGACTACAAATATCTAACATGGAAATTAAGTAAACACAATTTCGTCATTGGCCGTTTTTATGCTAGAGACGTTAAAGTCGTCTAGACGCAATTAACGTCTTAGACGTTAAATGCGTCTGGTATAAAAACGGGACGCATTAAAGTAGATGGCCACAGAGAAAAAAACACAAGATTTTCTAAAAACACCTATTCTCGGAAGTGACTGGACCCGACTAAAGTCGTCCCCAAATAAATTTTAAGAGCACGAATATACAAATAGAGCTAAATTCGTCCTCGTTAAGGACATCCCGTTTTTATACTAGACGTATTTAACGTCTCAGACGTTAAAGTCGTCTGTTAAGCGCGTCTGAACGACGCACTTAAAAGAAGACGTTAAAGTCGTCAGACGTTAAATCCGTCTGGCTTATTTTCCGTTTTTATACTAGACGTTAAAGTCGTCTCGAGACGACTTTAACGTCTCAAACGATATTAACGTCTGTAGCATAAAAACGGCCATTTCGACGGACAGTGTCCCTTGCAAATTCCGTTTTAAGGTGGCTGAACACAGTTTGCACTCGCTCTTCAATTTCAGCTACTTACGTGAGTCAGCACGTGCAGAGTTTTGAGAAAAACAAACGTGGCGCCTATTCAGCGATCATTTTATTTTGCTCAGCGTGGATCGCGAAAGTGTTGTTTTTCGTCTTAAAATCAAACAATTTGTTGTTCGTAAAAATGTTTGTTGAATCAATAGATAATTTATGGAACCATTGAAGAAATACACTGCCTTTTTGGTCGTTTTTGTCTTTGGATAGAGAACCCAGTCAAATGCAACGCATGCGCAGTTGACAAAAAAAATGTGACTGGATATTTTAGCGACTTTCCTCGGAAATGTGCTGATTTCTACGGAACTACTCGTTAGAATTTCACGAAATTTGGCACAATAATAGTTCCGAATATGCCGAACTCACCTGTCATCAGAAATGTGAAATCTAACAGAGGAGATTTTTACAAAACGCAAACATATTAAACTACAAATTACGGAAGATCCCTCCGTTAAAATTACATGAGACCAGTGTTAACATGCGAATATTTTTACGAGTTTACAAATGACAAATGATGGACAAAATCTAACGACTAGATTTTCTGAAAATTAACGAAACCAAATATTGCAGGCTGATTTACAATCCACCGTGTTGCCATGGCAACACTCTAAAAGCTGAACAAAAATATCAAAATATATAGCTTGTTGCTTAATCGTATGCCTCGCCAATTTTGGGCGCCCAGACGTTAGTAGTTTTAAAATGACAATGAATGACGCATAGGTACAGTGAAACTGTGTTCAGCCACCTTAAGAAGGCTATAAAAGATTTTCAGCTGCGAGCACGCGCGACGTGCACTCGTCATGCATTGACGCACGCATCAGCTGATTTTCCTATCAAAAAGTAGCATGCGCAGCTCACCGGAAATGAAAATACTGCGAAAAATCGCGCGAACCGGAAATAAATCGTGCATAAAATATTCCTCTTTATCTCGAAAGTTTGTTCGGTGACCTATCCTGATTTTCTGTATGCAAGCAGTATTCCGTATTTCCTATCTTAAACAAAACTTTGAGAAAAAATTACCTAGCGGAATATTTTTCTTATCTGACAACAACCTTTTTGGAAATAACTTGATTTCCACAAGATAGATTTTTGTTACAGCGTCAAAAAGAAAAGAAAGTAAGTTGTGCTTTTCAAATTGAGACAAAAACTAATAGATCACTGAATTAGTTTTAAAGATAATTAGCGAAAACTGAGTTTTAAAGGCTCTTTTCAGAGAGCTGTACTGTTGCCATGGTAATGGCTATGACGTCACAAGCAACCTTAAAATATTGCCTGATAACAGCGTCGTATAGATATGCAAAAGTTGTCCATATCACCAAATGCGTCATTTTTTTAATATTTTATCACCATTGAAAGCAAGAAACCCTTACGAGCCTCCTTAAAAAGCAGGAAAAAGGTGTTAAAATTAGATAAATTGGTGTTAGAAGTTTAATTTAGAGCTAAACTACTAAGGGGCACAATATATGTATACCTGATAGCCCATTTTCAAGTTGCTCTTAGCCTCCTTTTCAAACCGAGGCCAAGTGATAAAGCATTCATATGAAAATGAGTTTTCTTTCACATGCAAATAAAACTTATATCCATATTTTTGGTTTTGCACTTGGCCTCGGTTTGAAAAGGAGGCTAACGGCAACTCTGAAATGGGCTATTGCAAGAACGTTGTCATACAAACACAGCAAATAACAAATAGGAATAAATTAGCTTAATTATAAGCTCCTGGCCACTCACGAAAACACGATATTTCAGCCGGGACAGTGTCTCTAGAAAGTTAATTTCAGAATCAACTCTATGTACATTGAATAGTTGAATGGTAAAATATTTCTTGTTTTGAATGTCGTGTTAGTGTGTTTACAAAATGCTAATTAGATGATGTCAACCCGGGAATCATTTATTATACAACTACTTGTTTTCACCTCGAAGTAATATTTTTTACGAATCAATTGACTATGCACAGTTTATTTTTAGTATTTATTAAATTAATTATCCTCAAGCTGTAAACTGCGTATTGTAAATTGGCGTAGAAATAATGGCAAATTCCCGGGTTGATGTCATCTAATTAGCATTTTGTAAATTCAAATGTCCATAACTCACAAACGCGAAGTTCAAAACAACAAATATTTTACCATTCAACTATTCAATGTACATAGAGTTGATTCTGAAAATAACTTTCTAGGGATGATAGGCACTTTAAAGCTGAGCAAACTACAAACCCTTTGTCTTCTCAGATAAATTCAATAAGTGAAAAGGATAAGAACAGACATCAGAATACTGAGACAGGCTCTTATTTGCTTATCAGCTTATTTGTGATCTTGTCAACCCAACCAACAAATGAAATATGAGATAAATGAAACTGAGCCACATACGCCATAAATGAATGTAAACGAAGTCGCCATAAGTTGACTTTCTTTAAATTTTATGAAATGGGAGTGAAAATAAACAACGAATGATAACTATGGTTACTACGGTAGATTGATTGAATGAAATAAATTATATTATTTGGCAACAAAAATATACGCTGTTGGATAGAATTAAATTGGAAAAAATATAAATGTCGCGCACGCCAGAAGACGGTTTATCATCACGATTTGAAAACGACAAGCTTCACAACTATTTTAAATTTTAAACTATTAATTTTTTATTCTTCTTACAGGAAATCCTAACAAGAATGAATATACAACTCCAGTTTTCCTTAAAAGCGCATCTCTTATTGTTGAACATATGGCGATATTTGTACATGTCTAAATTAGCTTACTGTTCATTTAAGCTTACTGACCATTTAAGTCTTTCCTCGCTTTCTAACTGGTTTTGCTCATCGTATCAATCCTGAGCTGTCTAAGTTAGTTTAAAGAGAAAAGAAATTCAAATCAATTAGAATCATTTTTTATTGCGAGGTCCAACTGAAACATCTGTTTTGGGCAAAAAACAAATATTATGTAAAATAGCTTTAAAATAAACAAACGGGTCGAAGGAACGGTAAAAACAATTCCAAGTTCGAATGGTGGTTTTATTAGTCCAAGCAAGCATCTCAAGTTACAAAGGTAAATTAACTCAAACGAATCACCATCAATTTTAATGGTTGAGCGTTAGTAGATGAGATCACGTTCTGAGCCTTTCCCATCTGCTTTAGGAACAAAAATCGGCTTAACCAAACTTACATCTTCGAAGATTTTCTTGATTACCGCCTACTGAAAAGGTTTAACATTTAGCCGCGTTGTTCTTATTGCAAGTTTCAAGTAATGAAAAAAGGTGAAGATCACCATTCATCGTACATCGCCGACTGCGTTTTCAACGTTTTTCTATCCTTTACCGCCATTACACTGAACAGTGTTACAATCCGCGCCTTACAAAAAACATCGTCGCTACCAAAACCTTTAAAAACATTGCTCCTGAGTCTGGCTGTTTCTGATCTTGGTGTTGGTTTAATCGTTCAACCTTTGTACATTGTACGTCATGTCATGGAGTTGGAACACAGCACTGAGAATAATACAAATTATAATGCGACCAATATCGCGTTTGTCACCACGGCTAATTTATTTTCTTTTGCTTCATTCTTTGGTGTGACGGTTCTAAGTGCAGACAGATTTTTGGCTGTTCATCTTCATCTCAGATACCAGGAACTTGTGACTCACAAGCGTGTTTCTGCTGCTGTTATTTCAATATGGGTTTTCAGCGCAATTCTTTCATTCATGAGATTATGGATCTCAAGAGACATCAGCTTCTCGATTTTCTCCGTAGTTGTTGCCTTGTGTCTCTTGAATGCAACATCGTTCAACTACAAAGTATTTGTGGCCGTGCGACGTCACGCAAACCAGATACAAGCCCTGCAACTACAGCACGAAGCACAGAATGTCGAAATAACAAATATTGCGAGGCTGCGAAAATTTGCAGTCGGAACATTCTTCGTATACCTCGCCTTTTTGCTCTGTTATTTGCCAAATATTTGTGTTTTAGTTATCCTGATAACCTCTGAAAAAGGTACCGCAACAAAGGATTTGCAACTTTACACTTTGACTCTGCAGTTTATGAATTCATCTCTAAATCCTCTGATTTATTGTTGGAAGATGAAACACATTAGAATTGCTGTCATGAACATATTGCAAAATATATTGCGAAGCAACAACTGAAGAAAGATGGCGGTCGCAGATACAGGTTGTAAAACCGACTACTGTTTAGAAATTTCTGAGATGTTATTGTTTTTTCTGATCTTACTTTATTTCCACATGAATAGAAAGAGTTTTGTTCAGTTTAAAAGAACTTTTAACCTGCTTGATGATAAATATCAAAACTCAACCAAACAAAAAAGGTGAACAGCTGGCGAAAAGAAGGACAGAAATTGTCTCTGCAATGGAAAACAGTAACTTACAACAGTCAATACCAAGGATGAGGTCGGACATCAGCATACTACAGGATACTCAATGGTTACCCAACTAGTTTAGCTTTTTAGTTATTTTGGGTAACCAGCTACTGTATCTATTTTTAATTTATATATTATGTATACAGCTTTGTAACTTTACAGTACGAATAAACGTTGTTGTTGTTGTTGTTGTTGTTGTTGTTGTTGTTGTACTCTTACTGCTGCTATCAGTTCATTGATGATCTCGAGTCATCCCCTTGGCCAGCAAAAAAATGAGCATATCCATGAATGAATGAACGAACGAACGCCTTTCGCAGATTGCATGCAAGTATTGTTTAACAAATACTTCACATCTAGATATGAAGTATTTGTTACAAATAACTCTGTCAGATCTGACAGAGTTATTTGTCTTTTTTTATTCTACTTCATATGTAATATGTCACACCTGTTTAAAAATATATATCATTCCGTTCAATATTGTCAACTTCAGAGCTAGTGCTTTTATAAATTAAACATAAATTATTACCAGTTAACAACTACGAAGGCGTGATGCGATAACGCAGCGTTTTGTAACACCCGTCGCTTTTGTTGCTGACGCATTAGTCAAACGGGTTTTCACTGACAATCATTTTTTTTACAACTGAATTATTCACCGAAGTGTAAGTCTATCTACCTCGTACCGCCGACACCGAGGTGAATAATCGATTTAGAATAAGGCCACACAAGTGAATAGCCAGCCCTAAATATTTACTTTATTTCTGACAAATGGAGAAACAACAAACCAATGCGAGGAGGTGAATAGCAAATACTAATCCGAGTTTGAGTAGCCAATCAGAGCGCGCGAAAAACAATATCCACTGGTTTAGTATATGATAATCGCCGATAACTAATGGGCTCACCGCAAGAGGTTTTAAACGGAGACCACCGTCATTATTATTTCCCTTTGCATTTTATTTACAACAGTGCTGAATTACAAAATATATGTGGCCGTACGACACCAAGCAAACCAGATTCAAGCCCTGCAAGTACAACAATCAGCACAGAATGGCGAAATGGGAAATAACTGCGAGACTGAGGAAATTTGCAGTGGGAGCATCCTTCGTGTATCTCGCATTTTTGGTTTGTTATTTGCCAAGAATGTTTACTTTGATTACCCTTGCAATAGACAAATTCGGCTAATGCATTGTTGTACCCAATTCAAACCTTCTGGGAATAAGATTCTTTGTTCACAATATTTCCATATAATTTCCATGTCAATGCTTCATTGATATGGAAATATGACGAACAAAGAATTTTAATCCCAAAAGGTTTAAATTGGGTACAACAATGCGTTAGCCGAATTTGTCTATCTCAGAAAGAAATACCATCACAACGGCTTCGAGAGTTTACACTTTGACTCTCGCGTTTTTGAATTCATCTCTCAATCCTCTGATTAACTACTGGAAGATGAGACACATTCGACACGCTGTCATGAACATACAGAGAAACACACTGCGAAGCCACAATTGAGAAAAAAAAAAACTGGTGACTGTAGATAGAGCCAGCCATCTGAGGTTCAGATAGCTCTATATGTTGTCTATATGTTAAGTTTCGCAATTTTTTTATAAACTGCCAACTGAATCTTCGACATTAGTGCAGCACTTCAAGCCAGTAATTTCTTCCTCAGACGTTTTCGGCTCAGCTCGGCTCCAATAACGTATGAGCAGAGGAAGTCATAGCAGCTACGTCGAAGCCAAATATCCCGCATTTATATAGCATCGATCGTTTGCTAGATTGTTCGTTCCATAAAAGCGCAAGTGGGTATTAAAATTTAAAAAGCTCACAATGATCAAAAGGCTGCTGCTCCTTTCTATAACGCTACAATGGCTGCGGCCGCACTAGAGTAGTTAAGGTGGCTCGACTGGGTTTTTTGGCGACATAACACCCCAACTTTGAACGGCTGATACTTCACTGTCCGAGTTCGGCCAGGCAAGCTGCTTCACACATAAACTAGAGTTGAATTGAACTTTCCAAAAAAGTAGATTTGATTGAATCAGTGTTACCATAACAACGATCTGATGACGTCATGGTTTTTGCATATTGGTAATTTTCTTAACATCTAGACCTAAACTTTTAAAACGACTGTATGCCTCTTATAGACTAGATGTATGTCTTCAAGACTGCAAAGTTTGAAAAAATTCTATATGAGAGCGTTTTCGAATAAAATTGGGTTGAATATTTTCAATCAAAAATTTAAAAATTCGCATTACTTTTGTTATTTCGTCGATGCCAGCGTTTTCCTGACAAATTGAAACAATATTTTCACCATATATTATTCATGTGCCATAAAAGTACATTCCTTGAAGGTTTCATCCTGTTTGCTTCACTAGATTTCAGTTGATGTGATCAGAAGCAATGTCTTAAATATGCTCATTCTACTCACAGAAGTAACACTTTTGTTAGGAGTAAGTCCTGAAATAAACCAGCTGTCAACAAATAACACGGCAATGAAACTTTGGAAGACGAATGCAAACGTCCCCTATACTTTTAATTGTATTTCGCGCCCTTAAAATGATTTAATGCACTTGAAATTTACAGAGGTCGTGCATTACATACACAACTTTAGATTAAAAGATTTTAAACAAATTTCATCGACTAGTTTTTAAATAAACGCTTCCCTAACAAACGTGTTACTTCTGTGAGTAGAACGAGCATATTTGAGACATTGCTTCTGATCACATCAACTGAAATCTAGTGAAGCAAACAGGATGAAACCTTCAAGGAAGGTACTTTTATGACACATGGATAATATACGGTGAAAATATTGTTTCAATTTGTCAGGAAAACGCTGGTATCGACGAAATAACAGAAAGTAATGCGAATCTTTAAATTTTTGATGGAAAATATTCAACCCAATTTTATTTGAAAACGCTCTCATAGAATTTTTTCAAACTTTGCAGTCTTGAAGACTTACATCTAGACTATCAGAGGAATACAGTCATTTTAAAAGTCTAGGTCTAGATGTTGAGAAAATTACTAATAAGCAAAAACCATGACGTCATCAGATCGTTGTTATGGTAACACCGATGTCAATCAAATCGAGTTTTTTGGCAAGTTTATTTCATGTCTAGTATATGTGTGAAGCAGCTTTATAGAACTTGGGCAAATAAGAAGTGTTTGTCTGAAGTCGCCAGAGCATAAAAGTGCTAACATCTCACCCCCAAATTGCAATAAGGGCCTGGTCGCACTACAGTCAAAAACAAAAATTAGCTCGTGCAAAATGACATAAAAACAAAAACATTCCACAAAAAGCATGTCCCACCGGAGCGGTTTCTTTTGTTTTCCTCGATTTTTGCACGAGCGGATTTTTGTTTTTGACTGTAGTGCGACCAGGCCCTAAGATGCTGATTTTTGGCAAGCGGCCATCTTTCATCATGCTCTTTCACAAATGTAAGTATTTGTGACGTCTTTTGCAGCGGTGTAATAACATTGAAGCCATATAATAACGTTTTTATCAAATAAAAGCTACTGGGCATAACTTTCATGTAGCGCTGTTTATTGAGCTGAAAAAGCTGGTCTTAAACCTATAATTATTAAGTTTCTTATTATTTCCTTGTAACCTTGTAACATTTTAAAGGCCGATTTACAAGGTACAACTTTGTCGCATGCGATTTCTTGCAGCGCGCGCTGCTTGCGTCAGGCGAAAACTGTATACAACTCGCATCGTATAACTTTGTATGTGGCTACGATTATCGCAGAGTTTTAAAACATGATTCAAAATCCTACAACTTTTTTCGTGCTGCATGCAACAGTTGTGAGCGAGTTGTAGGCTGATTTAGACGACGCGATTTGTGTCGTATGTATGGCGTGAAGAAGTGAACGTTGCTTCGGTGAAATTGTGAAACAAAAAAGGGCTATACAGTGCCGGTTGGATTGATATTTTGTTGATCGAGGACAAATAGTGCTCAATCAATAGTAAATATTCAATTTCTTCCTTTAAATTGAATTCCGTAGAAATCTAGAGTACGGATACCAAAAAGGGTGACTGACTAAACTGTTGTCATAAGAAACTGTCATGGAGACATTCATTTACTCAGCCAAAAAAATAGATTAAGATCAACTTTGAATTATTTGAACGACTACAAACTTAGTAAAACTAAATAGAATGCCTAGAATAAGCACAGAATTAGGTTTTAGAACTAGAAGCTTAGAATTTGTTACAGGTGATCACCCAATGCGGATATCTTTTTACAAAATATCTTGCATGACAGAGAACGCAACAACACATGATTCATGCACTTATGTCAACACTAGTGAAACTGTCAAACGACCTTTAAATGCGATACTGATATAAAACTGTCAGTTTTTGTCATTTTTTTTAAGGACATGATCCATTGCAGCCTACTGAATGATTCTCAAATTTTAATGGCATTGGATTAGGAATTTGAATTTAAAATGTCTAATTGTTTTTTAATAATAAGCGTTTCCTGATTCTTAACTGGATGCTGCTAATGCTGCCATTGGAAGTCTGCCCTTTTATTTTTAAACAGATATTCAAATCAGCCAACTTATATTGACAATACGAAAAGACGAATCTATAAACATCTGTCTTCACCACAACAAAGCGGCGTTAAGAAGCTCGGCGAAAAAAGAAAACAGGAAGACAGTTTTAATCAAGCGAAGCTTATGCATCTCTTTTTTCGAGTAAAAACGATAGAAGGATTTACACAGATTTTTGAACATTTTTACTGAGAGAATCAGTGGAATTCTAGTAAGGCTGATAATACGATGTTTTAACGACGTTTGTGCGACATTTGAGCCTTTTCCATCCATTCTACAAACAATTACCCAAGAGCACATCGTACAAGATCAAATTACATCTCTGCAGGTAGTTTCTGAAAGGCGCCCATTGACAGCATGTGACATTCAATCACGTTCTTGTTGCAAGAATAATGAAGGAAGATGAAGACCTCCAATCATCATACATTACGAACTGCGTCTTCAACGCTTTCTTATCTTATGCCGCCATTGTGCTAAACAGTGTTACAATCCGCGCCTTAAGAAAAACTTCGTCGCTACAAAAACCTTTAAAAACATTGCTCCTGAGTCTGGCTGCTTCTGATCTTGGTGTTGGTTTACTGGTGCAACCTTTGTTCATTGCAGTTTCTGTCATTGAGTTTGAACATAAAACTGAAGACAGTCAGAGTTATAATATAACGAACACTGCGTTTCTCATGACGGTAAATTTACTTGCATTTGCGTCATTTTTTGGTGTGATGGCTCTGACTGCAGACAGATTCTTGGCGATTCACTTTCATCTCAGATACCAGGAACTTGTGACTCATGAGCGCGTTGTTGCAGTGGTGATTTCAATATGGAGTTTCAGCGCATGTCTTTCGTTAATTAGCTTGTGGATCCCAAAAGATATAAGCTATGGGATTTTCGCCATTATCCTTGCCTCTTCTTTATTAATTACACCACTGCTTATCTACAAGCCATATGTAGCCGTGCGACGCCACGCAAACCAGATTCAAGCCCAACAAGTACAACAAGAAGCACAGAATGGCGAAATAGAAAATGTTGCGAGACTGAGGAAATATGCAGTCGCTTCATTCTTCTTATATTTTGTGTTTTTGGTTTGTTATTTGCCAAACACTTGTAGATTAGCTGTCTTTGTAATCTTGGGAGAAAATACTACTATTAAGCGTTTGCGTCTTTACACTTTGACATTATCGTTTCTTAATTCTTCTCTAAATCCTCTCATTTTCTGCTGGAAACTAAGACACGTTCGACACGCTGTTATGGAGACACTGCGAAATATATTGCGAAGCCGGATCGATCCAAGGAAGCGAAAGACGGTGAATGCAAATAAAAGCGGCTAGCTAAGCTTTAGCTCTTTATTTTCGTGTTCTCGTTTTTCTAATCTTTTATTTTCAATATGGATGACAAGTGTTGTTAGTTTTAACACCATTTTAACATTTTAAACAGGATCTATTGGGGATTAATAGGGTAAAGCTTGTTAACTTGTATAACTAACGAGAGGAAGTGCAAGCAATTCTCGAAGGTAATCAGATCTGAAAAATGTAGGTGCTAATGAAGTTCATAGCAGGTGGAAAGTTTAACGAAGAACTAAATTATTCACTTCCGTTTCCTTTTGACTTTCTCTTTGTCGCTTTGGGGGATTTTATCTGCTTCGTTTTAAAGAGGCTATGACATGGCGGTTCTTACGTTTTTGGCTCAGACTGTCCCAGAATTAAAACTGATCATTTTTATTTAAACTAATACTCTTAGAATAACAATATTATATCAATCAGTGTCGAGTGAGTTATTGAAGGAAGAACAAAACAAAACATTAATCAGTTTATAGCAAATTGTCCAAAACACATGGAACAAACTTGAAAAAATTGGAAGTTGCAATCCATTTCCATCCTAGTCATCTGTAGTCAGAGACTTGTTTCTATTTTCAGTGCACTCGTAGAGCAATTTTAAACTAAACTGGGCCATTAAGTTTAGGCCTCCATTTATGCAAATACGCCTTTTGGCTTTTTAAAGTGACACTGAAATCGACGGAAGCAATTATCAGTCTTAATGGGTTTCGCAAAGAAGCACAAGTAAAGTGACAAACGCTGTATTGAAGGTTATTATGCAAGCTATTCTGATTAAAAATAAAAAAAGAGAGAAAGTTACCACGAGCGCTTTGTCAACTGGCTTACAAAATCCGGTCAGTTGTGCCATTTCTTTTTCACTAACTTTTACAAACGTCGACCTAACACTCACTGGAGCGATTCTTTAGACATGTATTACCGTTAAAACGGGTGTAAAAAACAAACGCCTAAGAGCGTCTTCATCATATGGGACCAGCTGCAAGATTACTTTTAGTCACGATAAGTAAAACATGGAAACACACTCACACAAATTATATTCAATACGTCTTGTGTTTAATTTTGATATTTTCTCGCTTCCTAACTGGATGATACTACTGTTGCTTAAATATAGTATGGCCTTTCATAATTATTACTTGAAAAATAAATATTCAAATCAGCCAAGTTTAAAAATGACAAAAGGCCGGGTTGTATGGCAATCTGTTTTTAAAAGCACCCACAGCGAAGCGGCGCTAAACTGATAGTTCGAAAGATCAGAAAGAAGTTTGTGTTGGGTTAAATGCATCTCGGTTTGAAGTTACATCGACCGAAGGAAGAATTGAATTTGTTACCAAAGTTAAACAGAGAATGGGGTGAATAGTATAGATGTTAAAAGCGCTTACTGGAAAAGATTTATGATCGCACGCGTTCTTGCAGAAAGTTTTACAATGAAAGAAGACAAAGACCTCCAATTATCATACATTATGAACTGCGTCTTTGACGCTTTCTTATCTTATGCCGCCATTGTGCTAAACAGTGTTACAATCCATGCCTTAAGAAAAACTTCGTCGCTACCAAAACCTTTAAAAACGTTGCTCCGGAGTCTGGCTGTTTCTGATCTTGGTGTTGGTTTACTGGTGCAACCTTTGTTCATTGCAGTTTCTGTCATTGAGTTGAAACATAAAACTGAAGACAGTCAGAGTTATAATATAACGAACACCGCGTTTCTTATGACGGTGAATTTATTTGCATTTGCGTCATTTTTTGGTGTGATGGCTCTGACTGCAGACAGATTCTTGGCGATTCACTTTCATCTCAGATACCAGGAACTTGTGACTCATGAGCGCGTTGTTGCAGTGGTGATTTCAATGTGGAGTTTCAGCGCATGTCTTTCGTTAATTAGCTTGTGGATCCCAAAAGATATAAGCTATGGGATTTTTCGCCATTATCCTTGCCTCTTCTTTATTAATTACACCACTGCTTAACTACAAGCTATATGTAGCCGTGCGACGCCACGCAAACCAGATTCAAGCCCAACAAGTACAACAAGAAGCACAGAATGGCGAAATAGAAAATGTTGCGAGACTTAGGAAATATGCAGTCGCTTCATTCTTCTTATATTTTGTGTTTTTGGTTTGTTATTTGCCAAACATCTGTAGACTAGCTGTCTTTATAATCTTTGGGACAAATACCACCATAAAGGTTTTGCGTCTTTACACTTTGACATTGGTGTTGATAAATTCGTCTCTTAATCCTCTCATTTTCTGCTGGAAACTGAGACACGTTCGACACGCTGTTATGGAGACACTGCGAAATATATTGCGAAGCCGGATCGATCCAAGGAAGCGAAAGACGGTGAATGCAAATAAAAGCGGCTAGCTAATTGCTTTAGCTCTTTATTTTCGTGTTCTCGTTTTTCTAATCTTTTATTTTCAATATGGATGACAAGTGTTGTTAGTTTTGAGACCATTTTAACATTTTAAACAGGACCTATTGGGGATTAATAGGGTAAAGCTTGTTAATTGAAAATTAAACAAGACTTACCTGTAAGTTGAAGTTTGATGATAATTCTGCCAAATCATTAGTAGTACAGAAGGGTTAACATGAGATGCGCACGCACCGCCGCAGGTCAGTTTTTAAAGACATTTTGTGATCACCTCAGCACAGCCTGACTGGCGCAGGAAATCAATAATGCTGAAGTGACAGGAAGGCATAAAGCCATGATAGGGTGGGTTCATATAAGGGTGTAATGGGCATGTTAACCCTTCTGTACTACTAATGATTTGGCAGAATTATCATCAAACTTCAACTTACAGGTAAGTCTTGTTTAATTTTCAATTCTACCAAATCATTATGTACATCCGGGTTACCATGAGATTTTAACGCAAAGAGCACAAAATGACAAAGTGCCCAATCAGTCTATGTCATAGCATAGTTTAATTCCACACAGCTGCAATACACATTCTACATGTATAAGCCTATTTGAGAACTGATACACTCATCTGGTTTGTCACAGCAACTGGTTTGTTGTAGAATTTACGAAATGTGGACTCTTCAGTCCAACCAGCTGTAGCTAGGATTACATCAGTAGAAACAGACGTAAGTGCTTTACTCGTTGAAGCACATCTAGTACTATGAGCAGAGAATAACTCTGTATCAATGCCTTCCTGACCTAACATGGTTTTGATCCAGCGTCCAATAGTGGACGAGGTCACTGCCCTATGTGGTTTGATGAATGATACAAGCAATTTAGTGGAATCCCTTAATTTCTCAGTAACACTCATATAGTAATCTAAAGTTTCATACACACACAGTTCCTTAACTGGGTACTTGTACAAGCGGACATTTCCAAACACTTTGCCAGGCTTGTCCTGCTTGAGGTGTTCCGTTAAGGCAAAATTAAAACATTGCTCATTTCTCTGCATATACTCTGCTGATATATCCAAAAATGTCAGTGTCTGACACCTTTGCCCTGTGGTCAGTGCAATTAACATGACTAATTTCAAGGTGAGTTCTTTCAAATTGATCTTATCCAGAGGCCAAAATAAACTCAGGTAATCAAGAACAGTGTCCACAGGCCAAATGTTGTTGTACTTTGGCACAGGCTTGAGTTTGTTGAACACTCCTTTAAGGTATCTGCACACAAGGAAATGCTTCCCTACTGGTGTACGATCCTGATCATCACTGCCATTCATGTCAATGTTGGAGATTGCTGAACGGGCTGTATTCAGAGCAGAGTAGCTTAAACTTTTCTCGAAGAGGCTGTGCAGGAACAAGAGCACGGCCCTTACAGAGGGATGCAGGGGATCATGTGACCCTTCACTACAAAATTGCAACCACTTGTTGATATACACTTTGTATTGTTTGTGTGTACTATCTCGCCAGGAATGCATGATGATCTCAACAATGTCTGGCGAAAGTTCCGACTTCTGCAAGGATTGCCTGATAATTTGCATACCAGTAACTCCAGACGTCGGTGTAGTGGATGTGGACCGTCCAGAGTTGGATGAATGAGATTCTGAGCAGAAGCCTTCAGAACCCGTGGTGTGTCTATCAATAGACTCAGCACAGCTGTAAAGTATGGCTGTGTTGTCCATAGAGGTATTATCATGATTCCCGTTGCCTGACTGTGAATTATTTGTTGCACACATCTGGAAATAAGACAAAAGGGAGGAAATGCGTAAAAGAAAAAATTTGACCAATCAATGGAAAAAGCATCTACATACTTTGCCATTGGATGTGGTTTCCACGATACATAGGTCTCTACTTGCGCATTAAGTCTACTAGCAAAGAGATCTATGTCTGGTTGTCCAAACAACAAGGTAATTTTCTTGAATACAGGAGCTGAAAGCATCCATTCAATATCCAAATTCAAATTGCGAGATAACTGATCAGCATCAACATTGCTAGATCCTGGAATATGGGCAGCTGAAAGCCAAATATTCTTGGCAATGGCCCAATCCCAAATTTCTCGTGCAAGGGAGTTACAATCTAATGACTTGCATCCCCCCATGGCATTAATGTAGGAAACAGCAGTAGTGTTGTCCGACATAATCCTAACATGAATGTTACTTCTGTCATCGCACAAAGATGACAATGAAAGTTTAACAGCTAATAACTCTAGATAATTAATGTGCTTGGCTGAATCAAGTTTGGACCATATACCACAAGTATGGTTGCCATGTTCAATTTGAGCACCCCAGCCTTTTAGAGAAGCATCAGTGTAAATTACTACGTCAGGACTGGAGTGGTGGATCTTCCTTGAAGCCGAATGAACATTAGCAGACCACCAGTGAACTTCTGTCAAGCACTCATTAGATAAGACCATGAATGCATCGAAATTCCCCTGATTCAATTTTAAGTTTCTCTCTTTATCAGCCTCGATGTGACGATAATGGAGGGGCCCAAAATCCACCCCAGGGAAGCTTGAGACTAGTGTGCCAAGAAAAGATGCAACCTCACGGATTGTAAACTGTCTATTTGGCTGAGAAAACTTATGGCACAACTGCAAGAGCTTATCAGCTTTCTTAGTTGTAAGAGTCACCATCATGTGAATGGAATCCAAAACGAATCGTAGAAACTCTAAAGTTTGAGTCGGTATGATAACTGACTTATCAGGATGGATTGTAAAACCTAAGCTGATAATAAATTGCACTGCATGTAATGTGGCTTCCTCGCATTCCACATAATTATCTTCAAGGTAGAAAGAGTCATCAATATAACCTAAACAAGTGTGACCAAGCTGACCTCTCAGAAATGCAAAGACAGGTTTCATAATTTTGGTAAAAATTCTAGGACTACTAGACAAGCCCATAGGCAAGCTAGTAAAGGCATATAACTGGTCTCTCCAAACAAATTTCAAATATTTCTGATGCTCCGATGCAATTGGTATAGAGTAATATGCATCTTTGAGGTCAATGGAGGTCATAAAGCATAATGGTCTCATAAGCTTAATAGCTGTCTCTAATGTGTCCATTTTGAAATGATGATAAGACACTGACTCATTCAGTTTCTTAAGGTTAAAAATTACTCTCTGAGACCCATCTTTTTTAGGTCGTGTGAAGATGGGGGATACTACCTGACCATCCTCAGGTGTGGAGAGCCTGATTATTCCTTTTTGGAGGAATTTCTCTATTTCATTGTCAATGACTGTTCGTTCAAATGCAGTAAAAAACTGTGTTCTCGTGGCATAAATGTGAGACTCAGGTACCAGGTTAAATTCAATGTGACAGTGGGAAACTGCATCCAAGATGAATGGATCAGTTGTTATTTTCTCCCACACATGGAGGAAATCTCGTAGCCCTCCTGCCTTAAAAGGGGGCTGATTTGAAAGAATATTAGCAATAGCACTCTGACTTACCTCTGCAGAAACTATTGGGTCTTGGATGATGGGGTCTTGGGATTCTGATGGGACCGTACTTGGCCCCAGCCTGGTGCTAAAAAAGGACGACTTGTAAACCTTGATCCCCTTCCCCTGCCATTACTCTGGCTAAAGCGGCCACGACCACGCATGCCTCTACCAGATGGGACCTTATAAGGCTCCATGCGTTGCTTTGGAGTAACTTTATTGCTGAGCTTGTTAGATTTGGTAAGCTCTTCTACCTCCTTGTTAAGGTCATCCCCAAACAGAAAAGTTGACACAGCAGTAGACGGATTGCACAGTGAGACATATTGTTTGTTCAGATCAGGGCGAATGAGATCCCTGCGTTTCAGGTTGAGATCCCTATTTGCTGATAACAATAGGACTGCTGCATGAGTCAGGGCATTTTTATGATCCCCACTAGAACTGTTACACACCTGGAGGACTGCATATAAACCTGAAATCAGCAATGCCTGTGTCTTCTGGAACGCAGAATCAGTGTTTCTGGTTTCCTGATGTAATTGTTGCCAAATTTGTTTATTTATCTTGGGAGCCACCAAATTGGTGCAGTTTTCAGGTCTCAGGTACTTTCCCTGTACCTCACTTAGCTTTTCTTTCGAGAGCTTTTCTGCAAGTAGACTTTTCACTATATCCGCCAAATTTGTATTTATGGCTGGAGATGTCTTTTCACCAATACTGAACTCTTGCGCAAGTGATTCGAATGAATCATTGCTTGAACCTTGACCGGCGTCAGGGTATTTTGGCTGAATAAACTCATTAATGTTGCTTTCCACCACAGCATCTGGGCTATTCTCTGTGCTGATTTGAGAACCCTCAGGCTCAGCTTCAACAGCTTCGAAGTCGACATAGACTTGATCAATAGAGTCTTTAACTTGAGCTAAGATATCCTTCTTAGCATCATCGAGAAGTTCAGTAAACATAGCCTTAAACTCTGCAGACGTGAGGGGTCCAGAATGGCCTGGCTTTCCAGACGGATCAGGCTTAGTCTTGTCACCCATCGTCTATAACACAAAACGAAGAGGTGAAGACAGGATTAGATAACTTGAAATCCAAAATGGCGGACACGTCCGCCACGTGTTTCGAAGCCGGTTTCAACAAACGGCTGAACTTCGCTTACAATCTCGTTGTAAACGGATATAAAAGTAATGGGCCGTAAAATCCCAAATAACTTTAAGAGTGAACAGGTATAAAGCGCGTTATACCTCGTTAGTTCGACTCAGGACACGTCCTGCAGTCACTAATTTTGCCAAGTCGAGCACTGTAACACGTAACAAGACTCGCGAAATGAATAAACAGAAATGCAGGCCATTTATGACCGAAACAGTAGTGGAACGCGTCCACTGCAAGCGAAAGACAAAATAATAAACAGAAACCAGGTAAACTTACCGTGAAATAACGGTACAGGAACCCAAATAACAGCACGATGACAAACACGTCCGAACCTACGGCGATCGATAAGTGCACTGACCTGCGGCGGTGCGTGCGCATCTCATGGTAACCCGGATGTACATAATGATTTGGTAGAACTTGTATTACTAACGAGAGGAAGTGCGTGCAATTCTCGAAGGTAATCAGATCTGAAAAATGTAGGTGCCAATGACGTTCATAGCAGGTGGAAAGTTTTACAAAGAACTAAATTATTCACTTCCGTTTCTTTTTGACTTTCTCTTTGCCGCTTTTGGGGACATGGCGGTTCTTATGTTTTTGGCTCAGACTGTCCGAGAATTCAAACTGATCATTTTTATTCAAACTAATTTCTATTTTCAGTGCATTGATAGAGCAATTTTAAACAAAACTGGGCCATTACATTTAGGTCTCTATTTATGCAAATACGCCTTTTTGCTTTATAAAGTGACACTAAAATCGATGGAAGCAATTATCAGCCTTAATGGGTTTCGCGAAGAAGCACAAGTAAAGTGACAAACGCTGTATTGAAGGTAATTATACAAGATATTCTGATTAAAAATAAAAAAAGAGAGAAAGTTATCACGAGCGCTTTGTCAACTGGCTTACAAAATCGCCTCCAATCAACGGTCTATTGTGCCATTTCTTTTTCTCTGACTTTTACAAACGCCTACCGTAACACTCACTGAATAGACTTTAGACATGTTTTGCCGTTAAAACGGGCGTAAAAATAAAAACGCCCAAGAGCGTCTTTATCATATGGGACCAGCTGCAAGATTACTTTTAGTCCCAAAAAGAAAAACATGCAAACACACCTCTCACACAAATTATATTCAATATGTCTTGTGTTTTATTATGACATTTTCCTGCTTCCTAACTGGACGATACTACTGTTGCTGTAATAGAGTATGGCTTCTCATCATTATTGCTGAAGAAATAGATATTCAACTCAGCCAAGTTTAAAGACGACAAAAAGCAGATGTTAAATATTTATAATTCGTAGATTTTTAAAATCTATAGCTTAAATTGCAGTTCAAAGTGTACTAGATTTCGAAATCAAGGTGGCTGAGTCTGTATTGCCAGTCTATTAAATGTCCGCAGAGCTTGAACGGCCATTGATTGAAGGGAAACACACTGCAAAATGAACAACAACCTCTCTCAAACAAAGAATTTATTACGGAAACATTTGTCAGTTGCTATAAAACGCGTTTACGATAATAAATTTTCACCTCGTAGAATGACGCTTACTAGCGATATGTTCAAAACCCAACAGCTCCACCAAAAATGAAGTTTTTTTATTCTCACTAAAAAACATTTTATCTTTAGGAGGGGCATTTCACAGTCTAATCTAGTGCTAGGGTGGGGTATTTGAATGCAATGTTGGCCTTGGGGGGGGGGGGGGGGAAGAGGGGGCAGAAATTTGAACAAGTCAATCTTTAAAAGTTCAAATGCCTGGGGCATTGCCCAGAGGGGGAATGTTGATGTTTTGAATTGATCGGCGCATTTCCAGCCTTGGGTTCCTTACCCTGGATCCAGAGGTCCGTTCTCTAAATATAATGAGTGAAATTAACCGCATACAGTTAGAAGAAGCTGGGCGCGTTGCGCCTCGTTGTCGCGGCTTCGCCGCTCAAACTCGCCGGTTTTCACTAAAAAAAAAACCCTAGCACTCAAGGTATGGGTTCCTCGAAGAAGCTTAAGTAAAGTGACAATCGCTGTATTGAAGGCTATTATACATTGTCAAGCTGTTCTGATTAAAAATAAAAAAGAGACAAAGTTATCATGAGCGCTTTGTCAACTTACAAATTCGCCTCCAATCAACGGTCAATTAAGCCATTTGTTTCACTGACTTTCACAAACGCCGACCACTGGAGAGATTCTTTAGACATGTATTACCGTTAAAACGGGCGTGAAAGAGCGTTTTTATTTAAGTACGTCATCGTATGGGGCCAGCTGCAAGATTACTTTTAGTCCCAATAAGTGAAACACACACACACACTCGCAAATTATATTGTCTTGTATTATGACATTTTTCCGCTTTCTAACTGGATACTACTGTTGCTTAAATAAATATGGATTCCCATCGTTATTACTTAAGGTAAAGTGGTGTAGTGGTGAGAGCACTCGCCTCCCACCAATGTGGCCCGGGTTCGATCCTCGGACCCGGCGTCATATGTGGGTTGAGTTTGTTGTTGGTTCTCTCCTTGCTCCGAGAGGTTTTTCTCCGGGTACTCCGGTTTTCCCCTCTCCTCAAAAACCAACACTCTAAATTCGATCTGGAAAGAGGACCTGCATGAAAACCATCAACGGCTGATGCGGCTTTCCTCTCTAAATATAGTTATTTATTTATTTATTTATTTATTTACTGCCGATTTAAAGCACTCTTTCGATTCCAATGTTATAATCTCAGAGAGGTTTGTTTCTATTTTCCCGGCAGTGTACTCGTAGAGTATATAATTTCAAAAAAAAACTGGACCATTACTTTTGGATCACCATTTATGCAAATACGCCTTTTGGCTTTTTAAAGTGACACATTAAATTGGTGGAAGCAATTATAAGCCTTGGGTTCGTCGAAGAAGCGACAATCGCTCTGTTGATGGTATTATACATTGTCAAGCTGTTCTGATTAAAAACAAAAAAAGAGAGAACGTCATCGTGAGCGCTTTGTCAACTTACAAATTCGCCTCCAATGAACGGTCAATTGTGCCAGTAAGCAGTCAGTAAGCACGTCATCCTACGGCGCCAGCTGCAAGATTACTTTTAGTCACAATACATAAAGCACACACACTCACAAATTATATTGTCTTGTATTATGACAGTTTCCTGCTTCCTAACTAAATGATACTTCTGTTTCTTAAATAAAATAATGCCTCCCATCGTTATTACTTAAGAAATAGATATTCAAATCAGCCAAGTTTAAAGATGCCAGTGTGAGAAGGTACATATCGACAAACATCTGTTTTCAAAAGCACCCACAGCGAAGCGGCGCTAAACTAATAGTTCGAAGAATCAAAACGAAGCTTGTGCTGGGTTGAATGCATCTCTTTTTAAAGTTACATCGACCGAGGGAAGAATTGAATTTGTTACAAAGTTAAACAGAAAATGAGGTGAAGCAACGTTTGTGATCTACGCAAACTACTTTAACATATCTACACAAACTAAATGTATACTTCTGTGCGCATATAGATCCTGATTTACAATGAAATAAGATGAAGTGCTTTACGCATCATACATTGCCAACAGCGTCTTCGACGCTGTCTTATGTTACACTGCCATCTTGCTCAATAGTGTCACAATCCACGCCTTGAGAAAAACGTCGTCGCTACCATCGCATCGAAGATCTGGCCAGTGCACTCGATCGTCGCGAGCAGATTGATATGATCATCTTAGACTTTTGCAAGGCCTTTCATAAGTTCCACACCAAAGGTTCTTGTTGAAATTACAGCAGTTTGGCATCAGAGACAATGTACTTGGATGGATTCAACGCTTTCTAACTAAACGCTCTCAACAAGTTGTACTTGAGGGTACCAAGTCCGACGAAGTGCTTGTTACCTCAGGCGTCCCACAGGGAACCGTCCTGGGGCCACTACTTTTTCTAGTTTACATTAATGACATTGTCAATAACATCGATTCGCATATGCGTCTATTTGAAGATGATTGTCTTTTATGTGGAGTGATCAGGAATGCTAATGACTGTGCAAAACTACAAAAGGACATTTCTTCACTTTGTGATTGAGAAAGTACATGGCAAGGTCCTTCAACAGATCTAAATGCTTCGTTCTTCATATGACACACAAAGAAGAACCTACGGTTAACGACATACAACATGATGGATGTGCCCCTAGAATCAACATCTGCACAAAAATACCTAGGTGTGGAGATTACTAGCAGTCTTGATTGGAGTGTCCATATCAACACAATTGCAACAAAAGCCAATAAGGCTCTTGGGCTTCTTCGAAGAAGACACTTCAAACACTGCACCCCTAAGGTTAAAGAGATTGCGTGTAAATCACTTGTAAGACCTCAAATGGAGTACTGCAGCTCTGTGTGGGATCCCTATGAAAAGGGAGATGTGACAACCCTAGAGAAAGTGCAGCGTAGGGCCGCACGTTTTGTAAAAGGCGACTACAAAAGAGAATCTAGTGTCACGCAAATGATATGCGATCTCGGATGGCAGAGCCTCGAAGCGCGCAGGGCTGTTAGCCACCTATCCCTCAAGTATAAGATTGTCCACGGCCTTGTGGACGTTGAAAGCCAGATTCTGGTCAGGAGTGGGCGTGTAACTAGACAATCCCAAGGTCATCACCACTTCAGGAATATCCTAGCGCTCAAGATTGTTACAGAGCATCATTCTTTGCTCGCACCGTCCCAGAGTGGAACCATGTGCCTCCTCACATTCAGAACGCTTCTTCCGTTGACTGCTTAAAGTCCTCCCTTATGCGAGACCAAGACATTAACGATTTAATCTGTAAAAGCCATTACTATAATTGAATGACCGCTGTCCATTTTCCTGTGCACATATATCCCATGTGGGAGGTATGCGCAGTATTCAATTTAGATTAGATTTAGAAACCTTTAAAAACGTTGCTCCTGAGTCTGGCTGTTTCTGATCTTGGTGTTGGTTTAATTGTCCAACCTTTGTACATTGCAGTTATTGTCATTAAGTTGGAACAAAACACTGAATACAGTTCTACCTTTGATAAAACCTACATCGCATTTATCACTACATACCTCTTATTAGCCGAGTTTTTTTCCTCGATTTATGGCCCAAGCGCGCTTTGCGCGCGGGCCATAAATCGAGGAAAAAAAACGAGGTTTCGTAATTTACGGTACGGACCGAGAAAAACGAGGCTAATAAGATATTTATATATCTCTAAATCGGAGATAAAGGAAAACCTTTCAAGTCAAAAGATGGACGGCTTCATTTGACTGACGTACGTCACAAGAAAGCAAAAAGCAAATTTTATTGGCTTTTAAAAATAGTGTGATCGGTCCTCGATTCGGCGTGAACTTGCGTGGCTCTTGAATGAAAACTATGAAAACGAATTAATTTATCCTTCCATGTGTTCGATAGGATGACGGAAACAGCGGGCTATGAGAACGCTAGGCCGATACACAACATTTCATTTTGAAAATCATTTTGCTATGAGAACGCTCGGCCGCTTCGTGGCCGATCGTTCCCGTAGCAAATTCAAGAAAGAATTGAAAACCATATGCTGTGATTTTTTTCGTTTATTATTTTCATTTTCTTTTACACTTTTTTTATATTGAATTTTTTATTGAATTTTTTTACTAATTTTTTTATTAATTTTTTTAAATTTATTTTATTTCCTAATTTTTTATTTCACTTTTTTCTATTTTATTTTTATTTACTTCTTTTCAATTCTTGTATTTCACTTTTTTAATTATTTTTAATTAATTTTTATTTAATTTTTTTATTTTACTTTTTAATTTCTATTTATTTATTTTTTATTATTTTTTGTTTTGTTTTATTTAACTTTTTTATTCTTTTATTCACTATTTTATTGATTTTTATTTCAGTTTTATTCAGTTTTCCGCGTTAGATTTCACATGTACCTGTTATTTAGCTATGAGAACGCTAGGCCACCATACTCAACAGCTTTTATTTCATTTTCATCCACAGACTGAAAACGTAGAACCACACATTTCACAAATCAAGGGTTGATTGTGGAAGCGAACAGGTTAAACAATATAATCGACATTTCTAGAATACAACCGTACATTTAATCATATTGAAAGCAAGGGTTGGCATTTCAATTTAATATCATTTAAAATTATTTTGAATTCCGCCCATCATTTTTCATCATGCTCTTTCGCAAATGTAAGTATTTATGACGTCACACATTTAGACTCTTGCAGTGGTGTAATAACATTGAAGCCATGTAAAAAGGGTTTAGTCAAAAAAGAGCTATATGGAAAAAACTTTCTTGTTGCGCTGTTAATTAAGCAGAAAAAGCTGATCATAAACCTGGAATTTTTAAGTTTGTTGTGATTGTTTTCAGTAATTCAACTTGTGTCATTTTGCATACTGATGCTTTTAACATTTTAAGACCCGCCTTTTTATAGGGGAAGATTATGTGAAATTCCAAACGAAATTACGGCAATAGTCACAGTGGCGGAAAGGGTGAGTGACTTGTTGTCATATAAGAAACTGTCATACATTCATTTGTTTAGTTTATTCGGATAATATTTTCAAGGCCAAAAATATAAATTTCAATCAACTTGAACGACTACCAAATCCACTCTAAAAGTATCCTTAAAAACCCAGGGGCAGTTAGTCGGGGCGAAGGAGAGTAGAAAACGGCGAGAAAAAAAATCGGCGGGAGAAACGTTGAAGAGAGTGAATGAACCCTCTAACTCTTCTTTCGCCGTTTCTTTCACCCTCGCCCCAACTAACTACCCCCTGCTAACTGCCAGTTTATCCGGATAATATTTACAAAGCCAAAAACTATAGATTACGATCAACTTTGCGTCCAATTATTTGAACGACTACCAAATCCACTTTCGACATGTATTCCCATTTATCAACTAACGCCTAGAATAAGCACAGAATTAGCTTTTAGAATTAGAAGCTTAGAATTTGTTACAGGTGATCACCCAATGCGGATATCTTTTTACAAAATATCTTGCATGACAGAGAACGCAACAACACATGATTTTTGCACTTATGTCAACACTAGTGAACCTGTCAAACGACTTTTAAATGCGACACTGACATAAAACTGTCAGTATTTGTAATTTTTTTTGGTTTACGGACAGGATCCATTGATGAATGATTCTGAAATTTGAATTTAATTGAATTAGAAATGTGAATTTAAATTGTCTAATTGTTTTAGAATATTAAGCGTTTTCTGATTCTTAACTGGGTGCTACTAATGCTGCTCATTGGAAGTCTGCCTTTTTATTTGTAAACAGATATTCAAATCAACCAAGTTATATTGACAATACGAAAAGAAGCATCTATTAACATCTGTCTTCGCCACAGAGAAGCGGCGTTAATGAGCTCCGCGAAAAAACAGGAAGACAGTTTTCATTCAAGTGACGCTTGTATTGGGTTGAATGCATCTCTTTTTTCGAGTAATAACGCAGAAGGATTTACACAGATATTTGTGATTTTCAATCGAAGTAAGCAGTGGAGATCTACTATGGCTGATAATCCGATGTTTTAACGACATTTATGCGACATTTGAGCCTTTCCCATCCATTCTACAAACAATTACCCAAGAGCACATCGTACAAGATCAAATTAAATCTTTCCAGATAAAGGCGCCCATTGAAAGCGTTTGACATTCAATCGCGTTTTAATATTGCAAGATCTCTGAATAATGAAGGAAGACGAAGACCTCCAATCATCATACATTGCCAACTGCGTCTTCAACGCTTTCTTATCTTATACCGCCATTGTGTTAAACAGTGTTACAATCCATGCCTTAAGAAAAACTTCGTCGCTACCAAAACCTTTAAAAACATTGCTCCTGAGTCTAGCTGCTTCTGATCTTGGTGTTGGTTTACTGGTGCAACCTTTGTTCATTGCAATTAATGTTCTTCTGTTGGAACATAAAACGGATGACAGTCAGAGTTATAATATAACGAACACCGCGTTTCTCATTACGTTGCACATCTTTGAAATCGCGTCATTCTTTGGTGTGATGGCTCTAAGTGCAGACAGATTCTTGGCGATTCACCTTCATCTAAGATACCAAGAACTTGTGACTCATGAGCGTGTTGTTACCATCGTGATTTCAATATGGGGTTTCAGCGCATGTCTTTCGTTAATCAGTTTGTGGATCCCAAAAGATATACGCTATGCGATTTTCACCACTATCCTTGCCACGTTTTTCTTAATCACACCACTGCTTAACTACAAGATATACGTAGCCGTGCGACGCCACGCAAACCAAATTCAAACCCAGCAAGTACAACAAGAAGCACAGAATGGCGAAATGGAAAATGTTGCAAGACTTAGAAAATTTTCGGTCGCTTCATTCTTCGTATATCTTGTGTTTTTAGTTTGTTATTTGCCAAACACCTGTAGACTAGCTGTCTTTATAATCTTTGGGACAAATACCACTATAAAGGTTTTGCGTCTTTACACTTTGACATTGGTGTTTATAAATTCGTCTCTTAATCCTCTGATTTTCTGCTGGAAACTGAGACACGTTCGACACGCTGTTATGGAGACACTGCGGAATATATTTCGAAGCCGGATCCAAGAAAGTGAAAGACGGTGAACGCAAATAAAACCGGCTGGCTGAGCTTTAGCTCTTTCTTTTCGTGTTCTTGTTTTTTCTAATCTTTTATTTTCAATATGGATGACAAGTGTTGGTAGTTTTAAGACCATTTCAACATTTTTACAGGGCCTATTGGAGGTAAATAGGGTAAAGCTTGTTAACTTGTAATACTAACGAGGGGAAGTGCGAGCAATTCAAAAAGGTAATCAGATCTGAAAAATGTAGGTGTCGATCACGTTCATAGCAGGTGAAAAGTTTAACGAAGAACTAAATTACTCACTCCCGTTTCCTTCTGACGGTCTCTTTGTCGCTTTTGGGGATTTTATCTGCTACGTTTTAAAAACGAAGGAACTAATAAGGCAAGGTTGGCTGTACAACTGAGATTATAAGTATATTCTTTGGAATAATTCGTCAGGCACGGCCTGACTTCTTCAGGGAATATAATGACTACAAGAGAAACGTTACAATATAAATCGCCAAGAAACAATAGGATATAAGATAACAATGGAAAGACGTTACATTTCAAAAATATCAGATGAAACGTTACAATTCAAATTTTAGAGAAACAAAAGAATATAAGATAACCAGATAAAACTAATGAAAAAAGATATGTAAAATATAAATGCGAAGTTTACATTTCTTCACGCTTGTTGATACCTTTGGGTTTAAGGGTTTGACCCCTTTCGATAAGATGCGCTTCTCGAGCTTTGCGTATAGCGTCACGAGATGAATGTATGAGTTCTCATGGAATAAGTTCTATGTCGGTAGGTAAATGGTCGTCGGAAATAAAATGGTCTGAAACTGCAGTTGGTCTACAGGAAGCGGTGGATCTGTCAACCGACAGACCCACAGACAGTCTGTCAACCGATCGTTGTCGTCGTTTCGTCTCACCTACGCACTGTTTGTTACAACGTCGGCAGTTTACCATGTAAATGAGATTTTTTGAATTGCAGTCAATGTAGTCAGGGATGGGACTGGTCTCCTCAGTGGAGGAAAATGTGTAGTCGGTGCGACCGTCAGTGATGTAGTTGCAAGTAACACAATTGTTACCGCAACTGAAGGATCCCTTATAGGAAGGTTGGTTTGTGTAGAAGTGTGTAATTTGGATCTGCCTAATATGTTGCTAAGGTTGTCAGTGCGTCAAAAGGCAACAATCTTTCTTTTCTCAACCATGAGATACAACGTGTTCACGTCATCACACGCACTGAGACACTTAAATCCAGCGAAACCACAACTGACTCACCCAGTTGTCACATATAATTCTGCCCTTCGTTCTCTTTCTAATCATCTATTATCCACAAAAAGTGCAAAATTCTCTCTTCTTCCAAACGTTGTGCCAATGTTATTAAATCTACACCTCTTGTTTCCTTTCGACGCCTTGGGTTCCTCGAAGAAGCATAAGTAAAGTGACAATCGCTATATTGAAGGTAATTACACATTGTCAAGCTTTTTTGATTAAAAATAAAAAAAGAGAAAAAGTTATCACGAGCGCTTTGTCAACTTACAAATTCGCCTCCAATAAACGGTCAATTGTGCCATTTGTTTCATTGACTTTTACAAATGCAGACCTAACACTCACTGGAGAGACTCAATAGACATGGATTACCGTTAAAACTGGCGTGAAAGAGCGTTTTCATTTTAGCACGTCAATCACATGGGGCCAGCTTCAAGATTACTTTTAGTACCAATAAGTGAAACACACACACTCACATATTGTATTGTCTGTATTATAACATTTTCCCGCTTCCTAATAACTGGATGATACTACTGTCGCTTAAGGACGTTCGCGCGAAAATCTTCTAACATTGATTTTTTTATAAAACTTTTGCTACAGCTAGGTTATGAGTTACTCGTGTCAGAAATGCAAAAAAATGAGGGGGTCACCGACTTCGTTACTGAGATAAGCTATCTGAAAGGCGACCCTAATTTTGAAAAATTGGTCTTCCTCACGGGATGTGATCCGAATGTCTGTTAGTCTAAAAATATTGCAAATGAATCTCTGAAATGCAACTTTCTTTCCCAAATTTTATGCTAGTCGGTCTGTTCAGCTAATTCATTCAACTGGTGACGTTTCTTGAACTAAATTTCATCTTTAAACGACAGCATTTGCAAACTCTGACAGCCGCAAGTTGGCAGGATTCGATGGCGCGCGGGTAGAAAAATGGAAAAAATTTAAACTTCCTACATTGATTTTTTGTTCATTTTTTCACAATCTGTCGAGAATTGGCAAAGAAAATTATCTATGAAATAAAAATTGGGGGTCACCGACCATCCAAGCGAGTTAAATCAAAGCAAAGTTAACGCAACCGCTATCAGCCCTTTATGTGCTTAGATTTTCTTCTCTTGCGCGCGCGCTCGTGCATGACGAAGCATGGCGTTGCGACATGAATTGCGTGCGCAGTAAGGATGCGCATAAACAATTAGCGCGAACGTCCTTAAATATAGTATGGCTTCCCAATGTTATTACTTAAGGTGAGCGTTCACTGCCGACTGAAAGCGCTCTTTCGATTCCAATGTTATAATTTCAGAGAGCCGTTGTTTCCATTTTCAGTGTACTCGTAGAGTATATAATTTTAAACAAAACTGGGCCATTACTTTTGGATCACCATTTATGCAAATACGCCTTTTGGCTTTAAAGTGACACATTAAATTGGTGGAAGCAATTGCCAGCCTTGGGTTCCTCGAAGAAGCATAACTGAGTAAAGCGACATTCGGTATTCAAACATTGTCAAGCTGTTCTGATTAAAAACAAAAAAGAGAGAACGTCATCGTGAGCGCTTTGTCAACTAACAAATTCGCCTCCAATGAGCGGTCAATTGTGCCATTTGTTTCACTGACCTTTACAAATGCAGACCTCATACTCACTGAAGAGATTCTTTAGACAGGTATTACCGTTAAAACGGGCGTGAAAGAGCGTTTTTATTCAAGCACGTCATCCTATGGCGCCAGCTACAAGATTACTTTTAGTCCCAATAAATAAAGCACACACTCACAAATTATATTGTCTTGTATAATGACAGTTTCCTGCTTCCTAACTGATACTTCGGTTTCTTAAATAAAGTAATGCCTCCCATCGTTATTACTTAAGAAATAGATATTCAAATCAGCCAAGTTTAAAGATGCCAGTGTGGGAAGGTACATGTCGACAAACATCTGTTTTTAAAAGCACCCACAGCGAAGCGGCGCTAAACTGATAGTTCGAAAGATCAAAACCAAGCTTGTGTTGGGTTGAATGCATCTCTTTTTAAAGTTACATCGACCGAGGGAAGAATTGAATTTGTTACAAAGTTAAACAGAAAATGAGGTGAAGCGACGTCTGTGATCAACGCAAACTACTTTAACATATCCACAAAAACTATACTTCTGTGCGCAGATAGATCCTGAAAAGCGCTGACTGATTTACAATGAAAGAAGATGAAGTGCTTCATGCATCATACATTGCCAACAGCGTCTTCAACGCTGTCTTATGTTACACAGCCATCTTGCTAAATAGTGTCACAATCCACGCCTTGAGAAAAACTTCGTCGCTACCAAAACCTTTAAAAACACTGCTACTGAGTCTGGCTGTTTCTGATCTTAGTGTTGGTTTAATTGTCCAACCTTTGTACATTGCAGTTATTGCCATTAAGTTGGAACAAAACACTGAATACAGTTCTACTTTTGATAAAACGTACATCGCATTTATCACTGCGGTAAATTTATTTACTTTGGCTTCATTCACTGGTGTGATGGTTCTAAGTGCAGACAGATTCTTGGCGATTCATCTTCATCTCAGATACCAGGAACTGGTGACTCACAAGCGAACTGTTGCTGCAGTCATTACAATATGGGTTTCCAGCTCGTTTTGTTCGTTAGTTAGGTTGTGGATCCCAATATACATTAGCTACGCAATTTTCGCCATTGTTGCTACCATTTGTCTCTTATCTTCAACGCTGCTTAACTACAAGATATATGTAGCTGTGCGACGCCACACCAATCAGATTCAATCTCTGCAAGTACAACAAGAAGCACAGAATGGCGAAATGGAAAATCATGCGAGGCTTAGAAAATTTACAGTCGGGACATTCTTCGTATATCTCGCGTTCTTGGTTTGTTATTTGCCAAGAATGTGTACCTTGATTATCGTTGCAATCTATGGAACAAGTACCACTACAACGGCTTTGAGAGTTTACACCTTGACTCTCGCGTTTATGAATTCATCTCTCAATCCACTGATTTACTCCTGGAAGATGAGACAAATTCGACACGCTGTCATGAACATACTGCGGAATATATTGCGAAGATAAACTGAGGAAAGGTGATGAATGTAGATACAACAGAGCTACATCATTGTTGTACAAAATCAAACAATATGCTTTTCAGTCTGATCAAAAACAAAAAGGTTATCGCACACGCTGTAAAACAGGAATACTTGTGACATTTATAATCGTTCATTTATAAAAGGTTCAAAGAATTGCACGCAATCTAATCACTACTTCAAGTTCGATCAAATAAGAAAAAAAAAATAAGAAAAAATATTCAAGAAGTGCGAGAAGCACTCGCCACTTCTCTAAACACTTTACTCGGTTTTTTTATTTTTAATTCAGGCGTGATTATGCATTCACTTGATCGCGTTTATTATTTCCGTAATAATATTATAGTCGACAATCCAGTAGCAATTAAAATAAGAAAACTCCAATCGCGTGTGATAAGCGCTTTTATAAACTGCACCACAGGAAAGAACTAATCGATAGCTTTCATTTAAAAGGCGACACTTTTGGATTTCATTCACAGACTCAAACGTTACAACCATCTTGTACAGCATAATAAACAATAGCACAGGAATGTACTACTCAGTAGCTTTCATTTGAATGGTCACACTTTAGGATTTCATTCATAGACACAAACGTTACAACCACCTTGTACAGCATAATAAACAGTAGCACAGGAAAGTACTGCTCAATAGCTAATAATTGAATAGTCACACTATAGGATTTCATTCACAGACTCAAACGTTAGAACCACCTTGTACAGCATAATAAACAGTACCACAGGAAAGTGCTGCTTAATTGCTTTCATTTGAACGGTCACACTTTAGGATTTCATCCACAGACTCAAAAGTTAGAACCACCTTGTACAGCATAATAAACAGTACCACAGGAAAGTGCTGCTAAATAGCTTTCATTTGAATGGTCCCACTTTAGGATTTCATCCGCAGACTAAAAAGTTAGAACCACCTTGTACAGCATAATAAACAGTAGCACAGGAAAGTACTGCTCAATAGCTAATAATTGAATAGTCACACTATAGGATTTCATTCACAGACTCAAACGTTAGAACCACCTTGTACAGCATAATAAACAGTACCACAGGAAAGTGCTGCTTAATTGCTTTCATTTGAACGGTCACACTTTAGGATTTCATCCACAGACTCAAAAGTTAGAACCACCTTGTACAGCATAATAAACAGTACCACAGGAAAGTGCTGCTAAATAGCTTTCATTTGAATGGTCCCACTTTAGGATTTCATCCGCAGACTAAAAAGTTAGAACCACCTTGTACAGCATAATAAACAGTAGCACAGGAAAGTACTGCTCAATAGCTTTCATTTGAATGGTCACACTTTAGGATTTCATCCACAGACTTAAACGTTACAACCACCTTGTACAGCATAATAAGCAGTACCACAGAAAAGTACTGCTCAATAGCTAATAATTGAATGGTCACACTATAGGATTTCATTCACAGTCTCAAACGTTACAACCACCTTGTACCGCATAATAAACAGTACCACAGGAAAGTGCTGCTAAATAGCTTTCATTTGAATGGTCACACTTTCAAAAGTTAAGACCACCTTGTACAGCATAATAAACAGCACCACAGGAAAGTACTGCTCAGTAGCTTTTATTTGAATGGTCACACTTTAGGATTTGATCCACAGATTCAAAAGTTAAGACCACCTTGTACAGCATAATAAACAGTACAACAGGAAAGTACTGCTCAGTAGCTTTCATTTCAATTTCATCCACAGACTGAAAACGTAGAACCACATTGCACAACTCAAGGTTTCAGTGACTGAGGAAGCGAACAGGTTAAACAATATAATCGACATTTCTAGGATACAACCGTACATTTAATCATATTAAAGGCAAGGCGTTTCAATTTCATATCATTTTAAATTATTTTGAATCACGCTTGTGATTGGCTCACAGTTTGGTCGAGATTTTTCATACCTTTTATGTTTTGGTGTACAAATTTTAAGTTGGCATAGAGCTGTAATTTTTTCTTATAGTTCTTATTTGTGAAGACATAATCATAGAGCCAAGCTCATACTTTGTTGCAATGAGGGAAACCTGCACACACACAGACCAGACAGACGCACGAAGACAAAAATTAAATTTAGTTCTAAAATCAAATAGATCCCTGCATCCTAACTAGATACTGCTGCTGCTGCTACTCTGGCGCCTGCCTTTTCATTATCATTAACGAAATAGATAATCAAATCATGCATTTTTTTCTTGGTAAAAATCTAGATTATCTATAACGTTTGTTTTAAGAACAAAGAATTAGCGTTGAGAAGGCTGGAACTAAATCAGTATAAATGATTTTGAACTAGGTTTAAGCACTTGTCTTTTTTTGAAGTTACAAAGATGGATTTGTTAAAGTTTATTTGTAATTTTTAACGGAGGTGAACAGTAGGAGAGCGGAGATTACGCATGAAATTGCATGTGGTCACCTTTGGATTTTTAGAAACGTCTAGAAACAACAAAGCGACATAATCGTCTACAGCCTCGTCAAGTCAAACTTCTCTTGAGTAGGTGAAACCAACAGAGTGCCTTCTATTCCTTTTTATATTAAAGGATCTGTTAGCAAGTTGCATATAATGACAGAAGCTGAAGAATTATATACAACGTACATCGTCAACTGCGTTTTCAACGCTTTCCTATCCTACACCGCCATCACGCTGAACAGCGTTATAATCCACGCCTTAAGAAAAACTTCGTCGCTACCAAAACATTTTAAAACATTGCTCCTGAGTCTGGCTGTTTCTGATCTTGGTGTTGGTTTATTGGTTCAGCCTTTGTATATTGTCATTCTTGTCATGGAGTTGGAACCAAACAACAAAAATGGTTCAACTTTTAAAACCACGTACATCGCGTTTAGCACCTCGGTGAATTTTTTTGCTTCGGCTTCGTTCATTGGTGTGATGGCCCTAAGTGCAGACAGCTTTTTTGCTGTTTATCTTCATCTCAGATACCATGAAATTGTAACTCAAAAGCGTGTTGTTGCTGGGGTGTTTTTAATATGGGTCTTCAGTGCGTTTCTTCCGATAATTAGATTTGGGACTACAAGGGATGTCAGCTATGCGATTTTTTTCACTGTTGTTGCTTTTTGCCTGTCAACAACAACATTGCTTAACTACAAGATATATGTAGCCGTGCGACACCAAGCCAACCAGATTCAAGCTCTGCAAGTACAACAAGAAGCACAGAATGGCGAGATGGCAAATGCTGCGAGGCTGAGGAAATTTGCAATCGGGACATTCTTCATATATATTACGTTTTTGGTTTGTTATTTACCTAACACTTGTAGACTAGTTAGTTTTATGATTTCTGGGTCAAGTACCACTATGAACGTTTTGCGATACTACGCGATGACTCTCATTTTTCTAAATTCATCGTTAAATCCACTGATTTACTGCTGGAAGATGAGACACATTCGACACGCTGTCATGAACATACTGAGAAATATGCTGAGAAGCCACAACTGAGGAAAGCGCTTGGAATGTAAAAAAACGAGCTACATATATTGCTTAAATCTAAGTGTTGTCGGTTTAAAAAAAAATCAACAAACAAACCGATTAAAAAAAAACACCAAAATTGTGTAACAATATTAATGGCTAAAGATTGTATTGTCGGAGGAACTGCGATAAATATAATTCGTAGCGCTTAGAACCTCTCCAGAATCCGGCAATGAGTATTATTTTGTATGCTAGTCGTGAGACATATTCACAGGAATTGCAAACCTGCTTGTCTTATCGCTTAACTTCGCAATGCGTTTCATTTCACTGCAATTTTTTATTAGATTGTTAGCAAATGCACCACAAATCTGCTTAAGATTGGATTGTTGCCTTTTTGGGCTTGAAAAATGGGGAAATTTTAATATGTAGGTTTGATAATATGTAAATATGTAGGTGGGACTGGAAGCCTGATGGAGTAGACGGGACATTCTGCCGATTTTCGAAGTTAACAGAACTTTGATAGGCGATGCCTTTAAATCTCTGTGTACAAGGCAATTTTATTTCTTTTGTTATTGTTGTTAGCATTATGCCGCCTGTTTGCGCTTGTATTCAGGAAGGCTTTCATGTGTTAAACGTTTTTAAGCCAGCGATACCTGAAAGTATTGTATACTGGAAGGACTGGCATGATGTTGGCATAGTGACAATCAAAGACCTACTAGATGAAAATAACATGTTTTTTACATTTAACAAATTCTGCTCGAAAATTGGTCTCAAAGCACCCCTTACTAAGTTGTATGGTTTGACATCTGCTATTCCTTGTTAATGGAAGCGTGCTCCGAGATTAGTTTGTAACATAAATACACCAGACGCGAGAGAATAAAATTCTGTACATGCCAATAAATCCACTTGTAAGCGTGCTCGAAATATCTTTATTGAAAGAAAATTTGAAGAACCACTACCCAATACTAGGATCTGTAGACAAAGAGTAGATGTTTGTAAGCTTGATGCAATTTACATGCTTCCTTTTAACCCTTTCACTCCCAAGAGCGCCAAACATCAAAATTCAAGAAAAATCCCAAATTTCTTTGTGTAAAATATTGAAAAACAAATGGTACCATGCAAAAGTACGGCTAAAGAGGTTCATTTGAATGGTCACACCATAGGATTTCGTCCACAGACTCAAAAGTTAGAACTACACTGCATGTCTCCATAATTAACCCTGGGAGTGAAAGGGTTAAAGTGCCTATAACCCCTAGAAAGTTATTTTCAGAATCAACTCTATGTACATTGAATAGTTGAATGGTAAAATATTTCTGGTTTTGAAAGTCGCGTTTGTGAGTTATAGAGATTTGAATTTACAAAATGCTAATTAGATGACGTCAACCCGGGAATTTGCCATTATGTCTACGCCAATTTACAATGCGCAGTTTGCAGTTTGAAGATAATTAATTTGATAAATGCTAAAAATAAACTGTGGATAATCGATTGATTCGTAAAAAATATTACTTGGAGGTGAAAACAAGTAGTTGTATAATAACACACAAACTCACAAACGCGACGTTCAAAACCAAAAATATTTTACCATTCAACTATTCAATGTACATAGAGTTGATTCTGAAAATAACTTTCTAGGGGTTATAGGCACTTTAAGATAACTAAAGAATCAAAATTATTCATGTTCAATTTAAGATCATTCATAATATCCTACCATATGGTAGATTATACAAAATGAAGATCGTAGACTCTCCTCTTTCTAATCATTGTAACTTCCTAGAAACACTATCACATATGTTAGTTACCTGTAGTATAATTCAAAAGTTTTGGATCGAAGAGATTGGCTGGTGGAACAACCAAAGTGGTGATTGCTATTCAGTAGTAGATGAATTATGTACAATGTATGGATCTTGAATATCCCAAAACCCACATATTTAATTATTTCATCCTACTTGGCAAGAGACATATCTTTCTGCAAAAAATAGAGCATAGTCTCCCGAATCTCTCTCAACTTTTTGATTTTGTAAGAGATAGGATAATTGTGCAAAGATCAGTTTTATATTCTAAAGATCAAATAGCAAAGTTTTTTTAAGCTGTAATGTATAAACGCGTGACGCAAGGCTATGTATGTTAAATGTTTTGTAATTTAATGTAAATTTGCAACGTAGGTTAAAGATAGGTACGTTTAAGTCCAATGAGTTTGATTAAAAACCTAATGTGTGTAACTTTCAAAAGTAATATATACAGGCTAAAGTTGATAGTGTTGTAAGCAAAATAGTAGTAGTGTTGTAAGTACAGTACGTGTAAGCAGTATTATTGATAAATAAACTTCAAGTTTAAAAAGATATGTAGCGAAAATCGTATATTTTTGTCTGAAAATGGTTAGGTTTTCAAGAGGCGGGCCGCACCTCCCCCCCCCCCACCCCCCCACCTCCGCCCCCACAACAAATATTTGAAAAGTGTATCCCCTCCCCCGGGAAACTCCATTGTGTGCTTAATAGTGTGATTGTGACTGTTTGTTCTGTGTAGAAACTTATAGTTTAGCGATTAGTGCGGGCTTTTTTTTTCTTATCCATTAATGATGAACTTATTTATCAATTTTATTCGGGTTTTTTCGTTACCCGTTCCAACGCGTTGTTTATATATATATATATATATATATATATATATATATACCTGCACTGTTATTAAAGCCCCCTTTACTTTTCCTTGTTTCCTTTCGTTTAAAAACTTCCAACTTCAAATTAAAAAATAGGAAAGTGTGAGGCGTGTAAAGCGCAGAACTTTAAGTTTAAGTAATGATCCGCATAAGAAGGATAGCGCTGAACGGCAATGGAATGTCAAACACGATGGAATGTCAAGATTTTTCATTGTTACAACTAGTGATCTCATTGTCCTAGACTCAAAAACCGCTAAAAAGTTAAGGTTCAAGGTGCATTTTGTCTAATTTTTTTTAAGGTTTCAAGTAATTTGAGACCCAATCGCACAACATACAATTTTTAAAAGAAATTGTATTTGGGGAACTTCATCAAAGAAGCAAAATTATTAGCTATTGTCTTCTGCTATTCTGATTGGTTAAGCACGAACATTTCCTAAAATTTATTTGACGCAAATGGATTTTCTTTATTTTTATAATGAAATATAATTATTAACCATCGGCTCCTCCTCTATTCTTGAAATCAAAGATATTCTATGTGGGAAAGAGCTAATGCCGCAGAACAATGAAGTTTGCTATCGTTCTTATGTGGAACAATACTTAATTATAGTCTTACTGCTATCTCATTAAATGTTAACGTAATGTTTTTCGTGGTATTAATAAGAGTACGGCAGTTACAATGACGTTATTGATGAGTTCGAAGTGGGAAACCCTGGAACAGGCTAGGGTATCCACAAAGACATTTGCGGTTAATATTAAACGACCATGGGAAAATTAAATCCTCTCTTCAGAGCCAGCTAGCAATGGATTAATAGTCGTAGTTGCCAGCCAGGATCCATTTTGTTGACGATTTTTCCCAGCCAGAGAGAAATTTTTAATTATCAGTTGTAGCCGATCACAAATTGACAATTAGACTTTTAGAGCAGTTTTCAATTGTGTAGAAAGTAATTACACAATTGCCTTGGTTTAGCATTGCTACGCTTTGTGATTGGCTAAAAAAGCTCGCGCCACTTTCTCGACCAATCAGATATAAAACCAAAACCAATCACGACTTGCTCGCACGCGTTTTTCCGCGCTTGGCGCCGCCGACATGTAATTGCTTCGAGCTCTGATGGGTTCATTGGATTGTTTACGACTGCTGTGATTAGTCAGAGTGATTACTTTGGTTTTGGTTTTACGACACTCAAGTGAAAACTGCTCTATACTAAAAACCATAGATATTCTTTTGACGTTTCGTCCAATGAACCTTACATTCAGTTGTAGGCGACCATCCACTAACAATAAATATAACAGAATACTGTGCGGGTATTCTAATATGAATGTTCCGGCAATTGGCAACTTCTTAACCCAATGTGACAGGAATTTTTAATTACAATGACACTGAAGGTAATAAAAAATAAATTCCAATTATTTAGAATCGCGCTTGTCATTTGCTGGTTCTAAAAATGTATAAACACCAATAATCGTTCACGGTTGGGGATTCTGCAAAGTAAAACAGCAGATAATTTTTACGCTTTGGTTGAATCGAGTGAACATTTTAGATGCCTTTTATGCTTTAAAAACTTTTCTTTGTGTACAGCATTAAGAAAGACATTGAGTACATGGCCTGTTTCTGCTCGCGTCTTATTTTTGTCTTGCATCTCTATTTATGTGCACCTGATCATATAGAGCCATGCATGAAAAGGCTTATTTTGGGAAAAAAAATAATTAAAATTGTCCCAGTTTTCTAAAGAATAATAACAATTACCCGCTTTCTAACTGAATACTGCTTGTTAGGGGCCTGTCTTTTTATTTCCATTTAAGAAACAGATATTGAAATCAGCCATGTATTTTAATGACTAAGTACCTTAAGGGACATCTGTTTTAAGAACAATGCCACTGTGTTTTAAAAGCAGGCTGGAAGATCTGTGAACCAATTTTTTCCAAGCGACGATTGTGCCGATTTCACGTATGCGCTTTTTAAGTTATAGATCTACCTAAACCATTCAACAGAAGACACTTAAAAATCCGACAATTGAATAGTCAAGTGCACGCGTGGAATAACTTCCAAGAGGACTGAAAATTTTAACCAGACAGCTTCGCAGATCTACACCAAACTATCTCTACGAAAACAAAGCCTGGAAAGTGCCTTCGGGAAGGCCTTCACTTTCATTGTTCTGTAAAAAATTTCTAAATCATGAAGGGTGAAGAATTATATTTATCGTACATTGTTAATTGCTTCTTAAACGCTTTTTTATCTTATACCGCCATCACGCTGAACAGTGTCACAATCCACGCCTTGAGAAAAACTTCGTCGCTACCAAAACCTTTAAAAACATTGCTCCTGAGTCTGGCTGCTTCTGATCTTGGTGTTGGTTTACTGGTGCAACTTTGCACATTGCCGCAGTTACTGCCTTGCAGCTCAAACAGAACACTGAAAACAGTGCAACTTATAACAACATGCACATGGCAAACCTGACCGTCTTTGGCAAATGTATTTACTTTTGCGTCATTCTTTGGTGTGATGGCTCTAAGTGCAGACAGATTCTTGGCTGTTCATCTTCATCTCAGATACCAGGAACTTGTGACTCACAAGCGTGTTGTTGCTGGGGTGATTTCAATATGGGTTTTCAGCGCATTACTTTCATTAGGTAGGTTGTGGATCCCAAAAGATATTAGTTACGGAATTTTTGGTATCATTGCTGCCTCCTGCCTTTTAACTACAACAACGCTTTACTACAAGATATATAAAACCGTTCGACGCCATGTTACCCAGATAAGAGTCCTGCAAGTACAACAAGTAGCACAGAATGGCGAAATAGAAACTGATGAGAGACAAAGAAAATTTTTAGTTGGCACATTCATTGTGTATCTCGCGTTTTTGGTCTGTTATTTGCCAAACCTATGTATCATAGTTGCCTTTGCAATCTCTGGACCAAGTACCACTATGAATGGTTTGCAACTTTACACTTTGACACTGGTGTTTCTGAATTCATCTCTCAATCCACTGATTTACTGCTGGAAGATGAGACACATTCGACACGCTGTCATAAACATATTGCGAAATATATTGCGAAGTCACAAATGAGGAAAGCTAGTGACGAATAAGGATCTACGGGGAAACTGAGCTTGACATATTTCTTTATATGTGTATATATTGAATATCGTTTCTCGTAGCTTATCTCAAGAAAGAAATACGATGAAACGAATTATGGATTGTCTATAATTCTCAAGCACCTCCAGGAAACGTTAAATCAGCACCACTTGTATGAACAGTGTATAAAGGTCCAGTCTAATCCTTAATATCAGCCACTATGCGTGCGCTATGTCTCGCAGTAAATGAAATGTAAATGATATATAGCGGCTGTCTTTACATACTATGGTCTGATCTCACCCCTTTGTTAAAATTGTAAAGCGCAGCTGGACATAAATACATGGGTGGGTGGGGTGAGATCACAGTGGCTGTCATTGACAACGTTACATGCTGACGTCCGATCTCACCCATTAGATAGAACTATTAAGCGCAATCGAACATTTACATATGGAAATTGCGCTACATAAATACAATACCATTATCACAGTACCGCGCAAAAGTACTGTCACTTTTGGCAAGTACTCACATAGATACAAGGGACCCCGTTTGTGGGCCTCTGTTACTAAATATATCAGAGAATCAGATTCATTGTCATCTTTCAAGTACAACCTACGTAGATTGGACCTTGTACTGATCGAGGCTTACAGATGGGTAATGTACCAACTGCGTATTGTGTAGCTCTTAAATGCACCATGACAGGATACAATAGATTTTAAATTCATAACTGTATATTCTATTAAATTTTAGACTTTAAGATTTTATAATAGCACATTTATCTATTACTACCGGTATTATTACTACTAGCAATAATCACAGATTATGGAGACGCGTTCAAAGGAATTTCCGGCGGAAATGAGCCCCTGAAAAAAACAATAGGGGCGGCCATTTGGAAGACCGTCTACCAAAAAATCTCAAATTTTACTGCATGTAAACCACAGGACAACCAACACGAAATTAGGATTGCGTTCTTCGAACGCGATTATTATTATTTCCTTATTTATTTCATTACTGTGTTATAGTGTCCCGATTTAGTGGTTATTTGTAAACTGCTATTTCAGCTTGAGACTTCGAACGCGGTAAAGGGATTGAGTGATTGATTCATTGATTGATTGACTGAAAAGTTCATGTCTGAGGTATTATAACATTACATGCGGGTAAAATATGCGTTTAGATGAAACACTAAGTTGCAATTTACGCGGTTCGTACAATCTGTATAACGCACTAAACGATAAAAATAACACAAGCAGATACTGTCTCTAAAAGTGGCTAAGAGAATGATACATTTACGTTGATTAGTTACTGCAGTGGTAGTTAGCAGTGCGGACACTTAAATTTACTAGTGCTTTTTTGTCGACGTATGCCTGCGCAACGAAAATGCAAACATTTGCGGTATTGCCCGCCGTAATCAATTCTGCTATAATGCAAGACAAAGCTCGCATAATCATTACTGTTGAAGAGCAATTATCGGACAATAATCTGTTTCCCTTCAAAATTGAAATTCATCTTCTACACTGTCTTCGACAATTCACTACATGTACGTACCCTCACTCGATACGAAACAGCAGAGCTCATAATCGGCAACGGCCGCAACATTTTCTTCCAGATTTTCCATGGCTATCTTCACATTGTAAATGATATGTTTGACCAATTTATAATAAGTAATAGTTATAATAAGTAATAGTTAATAGTAGACCAATTTATAATAAGTAATAGTAGTAATAATGGTATTAACTATGGTTAGTGATAACAGTCCATTATACCGAGGGGTTCTTGCTGTTGTGGAAACTATTGTTGGTTAGCTATTGTGTTGTGGTGTGGGTATTTTTTTTTAATCCTTTTTTAAAGTCATTTGGTGATAACAAGATCTGCAACACCAAAAACTGCCGTCGTATTTCGGTGGTGTTAAGCCGGTAACCATGATAACCGGTGATGATAACCACGGTAACCACGGTAACTATGTTAAGCCGGTAACCAGGGTAACCGGTGATGTACCCACGGACGAGTTGAAACGCTAAAACAACAATGACAATAACAACAAAAAGAATGGTACCTTTTTCATGGGCGTTCCTGGTTGCGGTAAAATGAAAACTTCCTTGATGAGATTCTGTTTTCCTGCAGCAAGCTTACCACTTGTCAGTAAAGTCATCATTGGAATCGGAAGGAAAAAGTTGCTATCAATCTGTAATGTTAAACGGAAAATAAAATATCAGTCATATACAGCTGTGTACATGCACGGTGTCTTAAGGCCTGGCTAAACTACTGTAGGAAACATTGTTGCGGAAGTGGATGCAAATGTTTCCCAGTTTAGCCGCGCTGGAAACATATGTTGCGGAAACAAATTTTGCTGCTCGGAAACAAGAAAATGTTTTTGCCTCAGGTCAAAAACATTTTTGCTTCCCGGACACAAATTTTGCTTCCGAAACATATGTTTCCCAGTTTAGCCACCATGAAAGCAATGTTGACTAGTTTCCTGCTCACTAAAAATGTTTCCTAGCAACGGCGAGCGGACCGGCGAGCGTACAACAATGCGCATGCGTGACCCTTTGTTTCCGACACAATGTTTCCTCGTTTAGCCACCGGGGCAGCAAAACATTCTGTTTGCTTCCCGCTAATTTAGCCACCCCGGAAACATTGCAGGAAACAATGTTTCCGCAACAATGTTTCCTAGTTTAGCCAGGCCTTTATGCTGATCTAAGCCAGAAGGAAAACGTTAGCGCAAATGTCGTCTCCTTGTCAAACATTATATTGCCCTTCTTTCCTGAAGAATTTTAAAAGTGAGATTCAACCGCAAAAGCATGCAACAGCAAGTTCGAGCTATGTGTAATTGTAAAGTTAAAAAGATTTAATGATCCTGCTGCAATCTGTAATGTTAAACGGAAAATAAAATATCAGTCATATGCAGCTGTGTATATGTGTCATGCTGTGTTCACACTAGGGCGAAACATGTTTAGTCATATGCAGCTGTGTATATGTACGGTGTCATGCTGTGTTCACACTAGGGCGAAACATGTTTAGTCTGCTTATGCTGTGTTCACACTAGGGCGAAACATGTTTAGTCTGCTTATGCTGTGTTCACACTAGGGCGAAACATGTTTAGTCTGCTTATGCTGTGTTCACACTAGGGCGAAACATGTTTAGTCGATTACGAATAAAACATATTTCAATGTGAAAAGTGTTCACAATGCGTCGCATTGTGTGAATCATGATCGAAACATCTTTATTCTGCGTATGATTAAAACTGCCTCACGGTGGGTAATTTCGATCTAAGCCAGATGAACGACGCTAGCGCAAATGTCGTCTCCTTGTCAAATACTGCATTGCTCTACTTTTCTGAAGAATTTAAGTGAGATTGAATTACAAAATCATGCAACAGCAAGTTCGAGAGCTCTATTTTTTCGGTTCATGTGTAATTGTAAAGTTAAATAGATTTAATGATCCTGCTGCATAACGAGCATAAATTATAAAACCGGGCGAAACGTGTTTTAAAAATAATAACTAATGTGGACAATGAAAGTACAAACATGTTTAGGGGAAACGCATTTCGTTGAAACATGTTTACTCTAACGGCATGTTTCGATGCTAATGTGAACACAGCATTATTCAGTACAAAACTGTGGTTATACTACTTAATAATAAATAATAATAATAATAATAATGAACTTTACTCAAACAGGGTTACACGGGCCAGTGCATATAATTACTGAGAAACTTGTGGCCTTAATAAAAACTACCTAAAATCTATAATACAATATGTACTATCAATCGTGATTTATTTGCATAAAAGCAAATAAAATATATAAATATATAAATATACAAGTGTACTATTTACAAGATTATTTACATGAGAATAAAATTGAGTGTAAATGGCAGATTATAGGAGCATGGAGGCCTTTTGATCACATAAGAGGTCCTTATAAAAAGCGCGCTTAAAGGGAGGATTTCACGGTTTGGCGCATGTGCAAGCTATGAAGTAACCCATTTGATTTCATTGTTTAGACCAATCGGAAGCGAGTAGATAACTCCGGCGGGAAATTTGCCCGTGAAAATGTCGCGGTCAGTCAGCTGAATGAATGGATGATTATACATATCCATGGGCCATGAAAGCCACCAGAGCGTAGAATAAATCCTTCGGGTCAAAGGTTTTATTCAGTGTTGACTTTGTCGGTGTTATTCGTTGAAATTTTCTGTAAATTTTGGTCATCCTTCGCTTTGTTTGGACTAATTATAGTGTGTGAAGTAAATGTGAGTGGTTTTTTAATCGATAAAATAGGTATAAGAAAGCGAATAAAGTATTTTAATCTGTGCACATGCGCCGAACCGTGAAACCATCCCTTTAAAACAACCAACGGAAGCCTGATTTTTTAGGGTAACCTTTAGCCCGTTCCACTGTTTCCCAGTCTTGACAGCAAAAGTGCGTCCACCTTCTGATTCTCACTTGTACTTATAAGTAACTACTTCCTTTATAGCTCTGATAGTAGGGACGGTGGTTGGGGGGGGGGGGCGGGGGTACTCTGTATATTTTTGGGTGGGGGTGTGCCGCTGGGACTTTGAAACCCTTACCCTAAAAAAGACCATGTTCAACTGATTCTGCAACCCTATACTGGACTAGACACTGAAAATCCCTACTCTATCCTGTATCGCTATTAGAGTTTTTATTGGAAAACCATCTGTCAACAATGTTGCTGCAATGACTAATTTTATTTCCGTCTGACTAGGTAAGGCTCTTTCTCTTCCGAGTTTCAACTCCTATTCTAGACTTAGTTCTTCTTACAACTGATCAGATTCCCGGCAAATGAAGACCAAAACTCTCCGATTTCTATACCCTATCCCAGACTAGACTGCTTGAAAACCATACCCTTCACAGCAGCACATACCCACAGGGGCGTAGCTACCTGTACGCACGTATGCACGTGCGTACCTGAAAAAGTGGAAAAAAAAAGATTTGGGACTTGAGGGTGGGGGGAGAAGGTAGGGGGAAAACAGTGATTGTGCGTACCTCTGAAAAATTCCTGGCTAGGCCCCTGACCCATATAGCTTATATATGAGATTCCCACTTAGGGACACCAACATAACGGCAAAAGCTTCAAAGTCTTAATTACACCAAAAATCTCTTAACAAAAGATTGGATTCACTACAAGTTCCATTAAATCGACTTATAGGCATTTTTAATGCAAAAATAACTTCCAACTGGCTAACATTATCTCAAATAGCGTGATGAATTGCCTGACACATTTAACTTTTTGTGAAGGATTGTTGAATAACACTGGTATCTACATAACATGTTAGAAACAGTAGGATGTTTTGTTTAGACGTTCCGAGATTTTATGACGTCATGTCATTGTGCAAACCAAGAATTATATATATCATCCACTTCCCTTATGTAGGGAGTCAGTTTTCTCGGAGTTCTATACTCTTTTTCATCAAACCAATGCTTTCACATTAAAATACATGTAGAAGACACAAGAACCCATTTGAAAGGAGACTGACCCATTTTCAGGAGACTGACCTCTCACGGAAGTGGTTTTCAGGAAGGTCCTGAGTTAAATAATAGATCAAATGGATAAAATTAAAGAATAACTAGAACAATTCTAAAAATACTAAATTCCTAAAGATATATAAAAAGGTATCTTTAAGCAAAAAAGTACTAGTTACATTTCATCGTTTGAATGTAAAGACAATTAAAAACAAACAAACTTGCGATTTTGTGTTCAAAATTACAACAACAACACAATAACCCAAATACCTCTTTTCCAGACACTTTAGCCAGATGCTCATACAAAGAAACTCCCTTAACTTTTGCACCAGTAACAGCTGTTGCCATGGAAACACCAATCACGGCGCAATCTCTACAGATCTCCTCTTCCTCCAGGTCAGGTACCACTTGCACCAGCGAGTCCTTATTTGGAGCAATGCTTTGTTTTTTGCCATCTGCTTTCTTGGTCGTTTCTTGAAAAATATGAGACTGTTTACTCTCTCCTCTGAGCACACTGGGCTTCTTAGTTGCATCTGGTTTGCTGTCATCTTGGTTCTCATTTGTTTTATCTGTGTCTACACCTTCTTCTGCTTGATCCTCATTGCCTTCACCACTGTCAACTTTAGAGGCAGCCTTCTCTTGTTCCTCAAGTTTTCTAAAGTCATGGCGGTAGATTGTGTCAATGACTTGACTGACAAAACATTACCTTTGCGTCAATTAAACAATGAAACTGGGTTAGAGGGGCAAAATCTATATCTGTATGGACCATCAAATTCCTTGCAAAACATTTCCCAGCTTTACACCAGTGCATCTCTTACAAGAACAAATTTGAGAAAACAGAAAGATAAAGCAGGAATTCCCCGGGTAGGGAGAAACGGTACAAGATTGAGAGGCATGCAAGGGGGCATGAAGTTGGGAAGGGGATAACTGGGAAGAGTACAGGGAAATTAATTGCAGGTTGGTCTGCAATGGGAGGGGGGGGGGGGGGTGGACCAGTATGTGTAAGCAAAGTTTCTTGCATAAGAACTCGAGATGTCATGACCATGGACACAAAGGCTCGTTCATCAGATCAAAACAGCTGATGCACAAACCATTAGACCACCCGCCTCCACAGGCAAAACATCACTAACTTTAACCTTTGCACCTTTATAATACATTGTACATTGTACATGTTAGGTTCATTCAGACCAAATTTCTTACTGTAATGACTCGTCCACAGCCTTCTGGTCAGTAGGATCAAGTCCTATGATAAGTGGAGCTAGGATGTTTTCAATTCTCTCTATCACTTCATCCAAGTCCAGCCCTTTAGAGACACTTTCTGACTCTCCTTCACTGCTTGTAATTGTAATCTGTGCCCCTTTTTGTTGTTTAGACGGTTCAGGTGTCTTGGTCTTCAAGTCTGGAGTTTTGCTTTTGACACACAGAGAATCTGGAGGAGGACTACAATCTACAGGGCAGGCCACACATGCTACATGCTACAAAATGAATCATATAAATACAGATAGTTACATTGTACAATATATCAACCATAATTAAAGTAATACAGTAATACAGGACAGGCATATATATATAGCCTGTGTAGCAGGCATCCGGGAGAAGGGAACTGGGGAGAGAGGGAAAGGACGCCTGTAATAAAGACCACCTTTTGTTCATTTCTGTGGATGCTGACGGCCAAAAAAATTCTGATTGGCTAATTCGCGCTGGGCGGTAAACAATTTAGTAAATGCTGGTGTGAAGTCAGCCATGCATAAAAGTGCGTGTCAATTTCTGATTGGTGAACTTATTGACAGTTGATATGATTCAATTACCAGGAAATCGGTGGGCATAATGCAAATAGCTGGGTTCTTATAGCAAGCGTTCCTTCCCTTCTCCCCCTCTTCTTTTTCACGCACCCTCCCCCCTCACTTTTTTTATTCCTGCCATGCAGGCTAATATAATTATGTACCATTTCAAGATAAAAATAATTTAGGGGTGGGGGACAAAAGAGAGTGTGGGATGGGGGGGGGATGGGGGGGGGGGGAACGGGGATGTAACTGAAACATGGGAGAAACTGGGACAGAAAGTCTTTGGAATGTGACAAAAGAGAGTGCATGGAGTTGGAACTTCAGAGAATTGATTGATAATTATTATAAACTGAAGTTGCTTGCTCCATTTATTAAGATTTCAATTTTCCATATTGTCAAGAACAGTGGCTTGTGGAGTGAGTAAAATGAATGATTAATAAACAAATGTATGCTTTATGGGTATGTCAGCTGCCTCCAAATCATCGGACCTCACTCCTGTACAATGTTTTTTAGACCGCTGCTTTAAAACAAAATTTATGTCCAGTCCAAGCCTATCAGTGAATATAGTATTCTAGGAAGACAAGATCAGAATATTTTTTAAAAAGTATCAAAATCTGTTAACCATCCACTCTTGTCAATTACACCATGTGTTACCATTTCTTTCAGTGTTACGCGACCCTTCGAATCAAAACTACTTCGAGCAGTTCGATTTACCCTGCCGTCAATCATACCTTATATGGAAAGAGTTTGTTTCTTCGGACGCCATTGCAGACTGGTGATCACGCAGGAGTATACAAACTCCTCCTACTAGGTATGATTGACGGCAGAGTAAATTGAAATTGCTCAAAGTACATGTAGTTTTGATTCGAAGGGTCGCGTAACAGTGAAATCAGTGGTAAATTGCCCAACTACAATCTTAGAAAAAAGACCACTTCCAGGCCAAAAATTAATTATAATATTACTACGCATTTTAAAACTCTTTTATCAATCGCTTAATATTTTAGGTATTTGCCTTGGCAAATTTTCATGTATAATTTCAGAATTAAATAATTTTCAGCCCATTTATAGCTTATGTTACATAATATTCAAAAAATTAAGTTTTTATCCTGATATCTAATATAAATTACATGTAAAATGACTTAGCTTTATAGTAATTATCTCTTACAGCTGTAGTTTCTTAATTTTATATTTTTACTTGCTATTTTTAACATCCTTCACCTTGTAACATAAGATATGTAGTTTTATCTTTTTGAACAATAATTTTAAAGACTATATATAAAAAATTTTCGAATGTCAGGCCTAAAATGCTACTGAAGAACATCCAGAGAATAAAGACTACTATTACTATTATGACTATTATTTTATTTTAATTGAAATACCTTGGACAGTCCATTTATTGTACAGTTAAGGCTAACTTGAAAACTTGGGAACCCTCGGCTACCAAGAATGTCTGCTGCAGAGACCTAAAAAAAAAGGCAGCAAGCAGAGTGAATTTTTACTGTGATGCACATTTTATTTTTTACAGTTTTGTAAATAATTTATTTGAAAAAACAGAAGATTATCTGTGGGTTAAAGAAAAATAGATGCAACCAATAAATAACATAATTATTTGATTATTTTATACTACCTGTATAAAGGGAAAATAGCTGATAGTCGTGCCTCACACAAAATATAAACCCTTTGAAGGGAATACATTTTAAATGATCCCTTTCCTCCAATCAATCACCTCCCCCTCCCCACCTTATCCCTTTGTAATAGTAAAACCAAAGAAGTCATCATCCAGAAAATTATGTGACATTAAACTCATTGATGACTCAGATAAACAAACACGTTGTAGGTAAATCAAATGGCCATACAATGTATGTGTCCGGCCTCTGACCACCCATGTACTAACATTAATAGGTGCATTATTGTCAACCGTGACAGGCATTGTAATGTAGGTTGTGCATTCAACAACATTTTAATGCACCTTGCTGCAAGCGGTTCATACAAGAGGATAAATGTAGTATTATACAATAAGATTATTTTTCTTTTATTTCAGGGATGTATTGCATCTACAGTGACTAAATCACTCTAAGCTGGACACCATCGGGGCCAGCTCTAGCTACATGTATTTGGCCTCAGAGAGGTGTCCGCTCATAAAGAGTTTAGTTGAGAAAATTAAGTGAAATTTGGCCAAAACCAGCCAGCCCCTGATGTCTGCCTTACAGGGATGTCCACTTTGAGAAAGCTGACCGGCTGTATACAGAGTTTAAATGCAAAGGGCAAATCACATTTTTAGTACATTGTACTTTTTGTTCTCACATTACTCAAATCAGCTGTAATTGAATTGAAGTTTTCCACCACAATACATGTACACTATACTGTTTACAGTTTTGATAAAAATGGATTGTTCCAAATCCAAAAACAATAAATCATGAAGCAAATACCTTGGATACTGTTGGCGCTTGTGACTGATTTCCGAAGTACTCTGCCTAAAGGAAGCAAACGTTATAATATTGTAAGTTCATGCGGTAAAACAGTTTACCAAAACAAACAACAAAAACAAACCATTACATGTATTTGTCAGTGAGATAAACATGTACACAAACAATAAATATATTATTACATACATGTATAATGTACACTGTACTTGCCTTCTGCAGGAACAATGTAAAATACATGTATATGAGTTATTCAAGGTGTGGGAAAAAGAGCATGGAAATTTTATGGTCAAAATGCACCTCCCCCCCCCCCCCTCCCCTCACCTTGGTGTGGTGATTCCAAAGTTTATGGAGACTATATCTCCCTCTATCTGTGAACCAGGCATTGGAGAGCTACTGAACGGACATGGACTTGCAAAAAATCAAGAAGTAATTTTATAACGAGTACAGTTCCAAAGCTTTCAAGACAGAACTGAATATAGCCATGCATGTGTAACCTGGGTGCAGATGTCTCCTATTGCAAACCAACTTGCTGCTGTATTTTTTCTTGTTTTGGGGGGAAAAAACATGGCAATTTGGTGGTGGACAAAACACTGAACCCTAGTCCATGGACTACCCTAACCCTAACCCTAAAAATACTAGTACCAGTACTCATTCAAAATCGTATTTTTTGGGGTAGGGTTAGGGTTAGGGTAGTCCATTTGGGTAGTCCATCGGGATAGTCCATGGACTGGGGGTCACTGTTTTGTCCACCACCTGGCAATTTTGTTGTCAAAATGCATCCAAATTTACACTTAAACGCTTCAAATTAAAAATAAATAAATAACTGAGGGAGCATGTGCTTCCAGACTCGCCTAGAGGCTTGAAATGATATTGGACCTGCTATATTTACTGGTAGCTATGTACATCCCTGAGTAAGCTTACATATCAACATTTTTGAGCTTCAGCACAATACTGTACATGTACCAATGGGGAGGTGGGTATACATGAAAGTTCATATTGCAGGAACACTCCAGTAATACAGTGCAGAGGCGGAAAACGAATTGGCTGTTAAAATAGAATATAGAACATTGTCTAAAGCTTTAATACAAGCTTATACAGGTAACAGTGTACATGTAGGAAGTTGTACATTGGGAATGAACACGCTGTTAATACAATATTAACAAAACCAACTATCTAAATAATCGCACTGGATAATGTTAAATTCAGAATTTTTTTCCCTCTCGATATAAGCTTAAGCTTACTTATTTGTTGAATGTATCAAGGAATTCATATTGCCCTAGCTATTGTAGTATTTTTTAACTTCCAAACACTTCACGGTTGAAAGAAGCAAAGCAGCATAGCAAATCATTTACGCACCATATAGCCAAAGATGTCGCTTGGTTTTTCCTTGAACATCTTATTAAGAAGCTGTTCGATCTGTTTTGGTACTTCATTCTTGTTAAAATAAGCCACAGCTTCGCGTTTCTCCTCCAGATTGTAAGCAGCGTTTTTTACCGCCATCTTGAATCGCCAGGGCAACTGAAGTTGTTTACACGAGCCTCACTTTGATGCGCACGAGTGTCAGTCCCAGTCCCTTTGCATTGACCTCATATTTCGTATATTTTTCCATAATGACTCAGTTTCGCCTCCTTAATTCCACTCCTGAAGTAATACTGTGTAAAAACAAATATTTTGTTTAAAGCCTTAGCAAACTAGAAGCTGATTAATAAAAAAAAATAATAATAATTTTGTGCCTGCAAGACACGTTTTTCTTCTTTCTTCTCTAATATATTTTTTCTCTTTTATCCATGGATTTTTTTTCTTGTTCTTGACATATCTTTTGTATTTTCTGAGTCACACTTATCGTTCACTTTTTTGCTTGTTTAAATTTATTATAAATTTATTATAGCAGCTTGTCCTACCTGTATGAGCTCTGAATATATAATATGCAAATAAAATGTAACAATTAGTTTTCAAACGACATTATTGCCCACTTCAAGCTAAAGAGGCTTCTCCCATTGCGTGGATTTAATCATGGTGCCAGTTTATGACTATCAAAGTACAGAAAGAGTCACACAAACATACATAAAAATACAGGCCTAGTTTGGCAGTCAAGTATCAAAATCATTCAACGTTTACATAGCAAGAGTGCTCGACAAGCGTTTACTATAATACTTTTACGATGTTACTGCTTGGTAGCTTTCATTTGAATAGCTAGGATTTCTTCTACACTCTGTAATGGTTTTATAAATGATGTTGTAAGAGTTAGCTGAGAATAGAGAGGACTAAATCAGAATGTTAAACAGTCTTAAATTCAAATACAACACGCAGTCAACAAACCAGATTGTGACAGTTGTTCTGCGGACTAAATTCAGTTATTTTCCGAGTTTTCACTCATTGTACACTCTTCTTCTTACTCCTTAGATTGAGTGTATAATCAGTGAATGGAAAGCTTTCTTTGCATAACAGTAAAGTCTCGCAAAACTGAGGTACAACTGGGCATGTTCATGACACATTATTTCTGAAAGCGTGACTGACTCAAAATGACTGACTGATGCGGTTGATTGGTTTTGATGTTCGGTTGCATATTGAGTTATTCTGTTAATGAATTCCCTTTTTAGATGTTAACCTTTCTTAAACATCCAGTCGAGTAGCAATCAGTTTCATGCTTCTCGTAACATTTTAACCCTGGATTTTTACCACAAATTCAACGGCAGAGTTTGCGAGAATAAGCACGTTTTCAGTGTTTATCAGAAGAGAAATGTTTCAGTCAGTGACACTGACGAACTGTCCCAAGGAAAAGTATGAAAATGCATGTCTAATAAATTATAATCGGAATCCTTAAGTCAGTCTTAACCAGTATAAGCTCTTTCATTTTTATAGTGCCAATTTTAAAATCAGAATAAATACATAGAAATACATATATTCTATGCTGCAAAAAGTTGCAAAATTATCGGCAGCTCCAATATCACTTGAAATTACTGTTCAGAGTAATATTGTTTTTCGGTATTTGAATGATCACACTTTAGTATTTCATCCTGTACAGACTATGTTACAACAATGTATGTAGATATTATGTTTGCCTCAAGATATCAGTACACTTTTCCAGCGAACATATGTAGATTTATCGATGAAAACTGAGTTAAGCTAGTGTTAAATTTAGGGCAATAGCATTAAATTTTGTTTCAGTAAAGCTTCATGTTGAAAACAAGTAGCCGGACGAAATTTGTTGGCGGGAATATTTTAAAAAGGTTACCGCAGAAAATAGAATATTCGTACCTTACTTAAGATGATGCCGTTAACAGGATTATTTTTCACAGAAAAATAAAGCAAAATATTTTTAAAAGAAACCAATATTTAAGAGAGGAGTGCTAGTAATGAGTACACAACCTTTGCGGGTGATAAAAAGAAAGTTGGGTGGACAGTTAATCGTATACCTTTTCCCCAAAATGTTCTTATATCAGGGGCGGATCTAGGGGGAGGGTGCAGGGGGTGCGCACCCCCCCCCCCCCCCCCCCCCCCCCCCCCCCCCCCCCCCCCCCCCCCCCCCCCCCCCCCCCCCCCCCCCCCCCCCCCCCCTGAGATGACCTAGTCTGCGTTGTTCGCTTTTAAAATTTGTTTACGTCACCCTTCAGTTACGTCATTCCTTAGAGGTGCCCCCCCCTCCTAAGAAAAATCCTGGATCCGCCCCTGTATATACCTATGCCTAGACGCCTATGAAAATAGTTTAGTAAGTGATCACATGAAATTAGTTCATGATCAGCTTAATTACCTTTTAGACTCCTAAGTCGAAAATACAACCCCTTGTGAAAAAGGGTTTTCATTTAAGCTTTTACACAAGATCCCATGCAAACAAGAAAGGGAATCTCTGGGGTCAAGATGAACTTGAATCTAAAAGTTATACCGGCTCTAACTCTTACTGCATGAATTCTTAAATGAAGACTTAAGCCATTTCGTCTCAACACTGTAAAGGTAAATTAACGTAGCCTGACTTCTCCAAAGCAAAACATTAATACGTGTTTACACTTAAAGACCATTCAGAACGTAACTGAACGACATTACGTTATGAGTGAGATGTACAGGCAATTCTCATTCCTATCACGCGCTTTTTATTCCTAAGGATGAGAGGAATAAGTGATACTTGCTATCACGAGAACAAACTAGTGATCACGACATCAGTTTTAATACACTTTGGCCACCAACAAGCACCCGCGGAAAGAATGTCAATACGAAGAATTCTTACTGCAATTCTAAAGTGAACCAACTGGAATGTGTGGAGTATTTTCTCTTTTTTACATAGCACAATCCACCCTGCTCATGACGATCGACGAAGAGCAAACTTTCTTCACCGTTTTAGCTTCATACCTTTGCTAGTAAAGCAAGTGGATTAGTGACTGAGATTTTTGTATACGTTTAATATGTATCCTTCCTACTAATCGACGGCAAGTGATCAAATTTCTGCAAATACACAAATTTTGGAACAACCAACTGTTCGCTGGTTTGATGCAACATGTATGAAATCGCCGACGTGTTTTGGAAAGTTTGCGGTTAATATGGTCCACAAAAAATGCATTCAAAGAAGTTGCCGCTTCAGGAGTGGTTACACAGTGAGGTCTTGGTTAATGCAGCAAGGAGTATCTTAATACCTCCTACATTTTGGTAAGTATATCTTGCTATTTCTGCATAATCAAACTCTTCTCTGTTAAATTCTGCAATATAAGATGTAATATTTGGATGACGAGGCAAAGAAGTAATCAAAACTTTATATTTCCAGCATTAAAGTTTTCAAACAAACATAAACAAACTTTGACAAAGAGCAAGAATGGCAATACACTTTGGTAAAAGCATGGTTACCCAAAGGCATGTTGCATCTTTTGCTGGTAAGAGCTATGTTGACCTTGTAAAACGTTTGTTAAGCTGTTATCAAACCAGAGCTTCATTCCCGTTTATAAGTTTTAAGTAAACTCCTATCGAACACATGAACCTCAATGTTTATTAATCTGTATTTCAGCTTTCTTTGGAGCTCCCTACAACGCCTTCAAATCTAAAACGCAATAAAATTCATATGAATTATTTGTAGCCGTATATTGATTCTGGGAAACGAAAAGAAGTTGTTTAAGTGGCAGTCAAATTATGTGTCCATTTGTTTTGATTTATTAGCTCTGCACAATTAACTCCTATATCCATAATCTGTTGAGCCTCTGACGTGCCCTGAGTGAAACAAATTTTCCTTCAGGCTTCATGAAGAGGTCGTGAAGGACCTGGCTTTGCTGTCTCTTTGCGCACAATGACTGCAAACGCTTTTCTCGCGAGCAAAGGAAGTGAGATGAATCAACGTGATCACGAATCTTCTTGTGAATACACATCGCTTCCTTATAAACTTTTCAACAAACACTTGATTATAAGTATTATAAGTACTGCAAATGAAGGTTTCCGGAATATCTTACACGACCTAGTTTTCCAGGAATAGGAAATGCTCTATATAGTGTGTTTATTGAATATGTCCGTCGACTGATAAAAATGACTGAGAGAATTATCTTTCGTTCTAAATAGGACCCAGTTCGTAGCGGAGCGTTATTCTTCGAGTTCTCTCTTTTACTGTCTCGTCTTTGCTAGCGCTACATGAGCGACCTCGCCTCCTTCATATACTTAGTTGTTAAACTTCTGATAACCTTTATTGTCCAGGCTTGCTTTCCTATTTGATTTAAATCTATTTAATCTACATTTTTGTCAAGTAATAATAAAAGGAATTGCTTGCAGAAGCTTTAGTTTAACTGAAGGAACGATAAAAGAGCATATCAAAAACTGTCGAGTGTGAATTATGTTTTAATTCATGTCACAGCTTCAACAACTTTTATTTAAACTCTTTATTAATTTTCTATATACAGGAATTTGGTATAGGTAATAAAATCTACAACAGAGTTTTGATAAGACAAAGTATACATCCAGGCTCCCTAACTATCTCCCTAAAATAAATGATAAACGAACTAACGACTTATCTTACAGCTTGTTAACCATTTCTAGTATAGAACCATAACCAACAGCCATAACCAAAGGAGTCAATCAACTTAACAATATCTACAAAAACTAACTAACTATCGAAGAAACCAAACATTATCTAAAGAACCAACCCTCATTTACAGAACCAACCATGCAACCAGCCATCACGTTTAAGGAACCAAGCAGCTCATTAAAGACAAAAAATAACCAACAACCTTACCAGCCACCCATCAAATACCTATCATCCAAAGAACCTACTAACCATTTTAGCCATTATAGCAAACGAAATAACCAACCAACCCCTAAAGAACCAAACAATTAACCAACCACGATCTAAAAACCTCAACCTGAAAGACTTAGCCATAACCAATTGCAATGAATTAACCATCTGCTAACGACCCATCTATCTGTGGTCCTATTACCATTATTTACAGGACCAAACACTTCAGCAGCCATTAACTAAAGAAGCAGAAAACTATCCAACATGTGATTCACAAAACCAACGTGACTGGAACACCATCATCAATCTTGAAGAATCAACCCATCCACGAAATAGCCAATCAACCGTCAACTATGTAGCCAACAAACGTACCAATCAACCAGTCAACAAACCACACAACCAACTGATACTCACCTGCCGAGCCAACCAACCATCCTACCCACTACTACCAACAAATCATCACCCTTTAAAGAGTCAATTAATCAACCTGCCAACCTTCCTACCAACCTACCAATTCAATATACCTACACTGGAACCAGACAGAAGTAACCTAACAGAGAACTCGGAGAAGAATGCATTTGCACGTGAACAGCAAACCTGTCAAAAACTCGAGATCTACAAAATGAATTCTAGGTACAATCTAGAATTCATTTTGTGGACCAACTAACCAACTAACCTACCTACCAACTAAACAATCAACTTCCATCCTGCCGACCTACTTACCATACTAACAGCCAACCTACTACCTACCCACTTACCTACCTAACTATCAAGCAATCAATTAGCTAACCTATCCACCAAGCTTCCCATCTACCTAACTACCAACTAACCTACCGACCAATGCATTCATTCACCAACCAACCATCAGTTAATTACTAACAAGCTCATTAACCAATCTTATATCCAACCAACCAACTTCTAAAGATCCAACAACAAAAACGGTTATAATCAACTATATGTCTTCTAATAAACTAACAACTAGAAGCCATTATCTAAATATTTAAACCAGCAACCCACCAACCACCATCAGAAGATCAAACAGACAAGCAAGATTCAATGTAACAACCAACCACCATTTAAAATATGAAATAAAAACAACTTTTATCTGAAGAACCAACCTACATCTTAAGAATCAAACACTCGCTAACTAACTATCGTTTATGGAACCAACCATGATGCAACCACCTACGAAAGAAGCAACCAACTTACCATTACCTAACAAACTAAGGGAAATGGTCAAAACTATTCTACTAGGACAAGACCCACACCGTTTTAAAAGACTGGTGGTCTTAATTTATATGTGCCACCCCTCCCCCACCTGAAAAGATGATGTCTTGTGGGTAACCCCCCCCCCCCCCACCCCTCCCCCCCCCCCCCCCCCCACTTTATAAAGAATAGAAACTTCAAACATGCACACAGAATATTAAAGTCTCATCTCAAATTTTTAGCTAGGCCAATACATTTTGTCCATTAGGTTCATCAGATAGGTGGTATCTTGCAAAGCTCCCCTACCCCTACACAATATGGATCCTCGTCAAGTATACTTGTTATGACTACTTCCCAAAATATCATGTAAAGAGCCAACTAACCAACGATCATAATATGCATCTAAAGAACCAACCATCCTACAAACAGAGAACAAACCAACCATACCCAGCTGAAAGCCAACATACTAACTATCATCTATAAATACTAACCCTTAAAGGGGCTATGTCACCATTTTTAGTGTTACTTTAGAAAGGTAAAAAAAAAAACATTTAAATCAGTGGAAGCCCAAACATAATGGTCCAGAGTTTTTAAAAATTCTTCTTCTAGTGCTCTAAGAGCACAAATAAGTGCCTTGGGCTGCAAATAGCCTAAAACTCTGATTATAGTTTATCCTCTCTTCAATAATTGACTTTATACTCCCTCTTAGTGTATGACAAAGATATTTCGTTTTAATTTAAGGCAGTGACAAAGCATGACAAAGCTCCTTTAAATGTGTGGTGAGTGTTTAAAGAGTTTTAATCCTGGTTAACTACCTGGGTTCAGTTGGTGTGAATGGGGTAAAACAAACTAACTAATTAACTATAAATCAACTGACTAGCCAACCCACCAACTAATTAAATGTAAACAATATAATGTGCTTTGATTTTCTTCCATTCACAAGGACCCTCATAAAACCATAAAGTATAAGTATCACAATATAAGTAATAAGTAAGATCAAATCTCAAAATTTGTTTTATGACTGAATAACTGATTGAATAAATAACTTCAAAAGTGAGTGACTGGCTGATGGACTGAGTTGAGTCACCAACTGAATAACTGAACTAAAAAGTGGTTGACTGAGAAAATATTTGCCTGGCTCATTGATTCACGGACAATATCTGCCTTTTCTGATCTGTTGTCTGGCTTACCCATTTACTCACTCACGTATTTACCAAAGTTAATATATCAACACGTTTTATACGTTACACGGGAAACAAGAGCAAACAAAAAAATTGACAGCTATTTAAACGCCTTCTTATTCAAAATTCAAAATGCATCCTTTATGCAAGGCTTCCATATATACAAAAAGACTGTCCAGTCCTTTCTCTAAGTTCATTTGAGAACAGAACTATTCCAATCACATCAATCAAACAGTAACACGAAATCGGAATCAAGCAACAGTCATAATTAACATTTATCTGATAACTTACTTAACTGCACGTCTGTCTTTGCATGGATCTTTTCTATTGTTTCCGTCTTCAAAATAAACCGTGAGAATTGTTCATAATTTACTGATTTGATAGGTCTATATAGCTTTTCGATAGGGTTATATCTTTACTGTTAAGTTAAGGTGAGTAGTCAAAATGTTAAGACCTATTTTCCGTTTGCATATCCGGTTATAAATGTTAAGAGCTTAACGAAGCGTAAATTCTGAGAAAAGTACCGATGCATTGGCGCATGCGCATGTTATAACTTTACAGCGTGAACAGGTCTAGAAAATGAGTTGTGGCATAACCATAAGAGGAAAACGTTATCGGGTCATAATAATTTTTTTTTTCTCACATTTTTAAGAAATTCATAGGCGTAAAAGAGACGTTCGTTAAACCAGTGTGTTAAGTAAATGTTTGCATTGACGTTTGTGAAGCGAGCCGTGAATTCTTGGAAAGTCGCATGCTTGATTGCTCTCTTTGTTTGTAACTTTTCTTAGCGGACTAAAAGTTTCTTAGACAGAGTCTAGATATCTCTTGAAAAGGTGTTAATATTTCGTCAAAAGTGAAATAATAGAGCTTCGAAAAGAAAAGATACATTTTTGAGAATTTAAAATATAGAGAACTTAAAAATATACATTTTTGAGTACTTGAAAATGTAGAAAAAAGCATTGATGTGATGTAATAGTGATCTCGATTTTTCTTGTCACACTATTTTATCTAGTTAAATTAAGCTGAAGTGCAACATTTATATGTCTTGCTATTTCTACTTTCAATGCAAGTTTAATTAGCAAAGGCATGTCTTTGATGTCGGCCTAAGTGAAATAACGATACCAAGTTGAATCTCAAACACACTAGTAGTAGACGATTTCACAACTTCACTGTGCTATATAATTGTGATAAATGTCCAAAGGTGCCCTGTAAAGCCTGTATTTTTGCATTGTATTAAGATGTTGGACATTTTTTGCGGCGCTGCTAAGTTAGACAGGGAATTGCTTATTGTGGCGCTGGAGGAAAACAACGATTTCAGAGGTTCACTTCATATTTTGTTTTAAAAGCGTTGTAAGAGCCTATACACACTAATGCTGTTTTTGCAAGGTTTCAATTCACAACGTATTGTGATTACAAATAAAATCACGAATTTCGTGATTTCATTAGGCAAGGCAAGTTATACATTTGCCTAGTAAGGACTTTCAGGAAGATGAAAATGTAGCATCGAAGTTATCGTAGCTGAAGTTAGGGGAAGTCAAGAATTTTCCTGAACTTAGGCCTGGGAAATGTTTGCTCGGTGGATGTGTAATAATGCTTAAAACCTTCCTTTTTTGCAAAGGGAATGTTTACTCACCTTGAGTCAAAGGAAGGGAAAGGGACAGGACTTTAGTCATGCTTTTTTGAACATCTTTTAACACTTCCCGGTCTCCGCTGCTTTGGGCAGGTTACTTATTAGCTCAGTAACGTACGTATTCGACCGCAGAGATCAAAATATGTGCTACTCAGAGATTACTCTTCGTGACGTCATCACTGAGCATTGATTAAGGCATGAAAAAAAAAAACATTTCCAAAGCAATCATGCCTTAAGTATCTTTTCTGACAGCAAACCTCGACACAAACATCTTTTAATGGGTCAAAATGGCTCGTAAATCAATATACACCCACGAAATTAGTGTAAACGGCTTCAGGGCATGTCGTTAAAAATACTTGCCTTAATAACCCAGTTGTACTATTCAGTGTAATGAAGCGTTAATTCCAAGAAAACCCACTCATGGAACCTCTCAAATAGTAAACAAAAAATAAAACCCTTCTTAATTCGTCCAATTCTTAGGGGAATCTCACTCTATTGTGTACAAAACATCAAGGGAGAATAGTTTTAGGCTTAGTCAGATTTACAAAATGGTCTAAAAAAAATCCTATTTTGAGCCTAAGAACTCGTTGTCATGGTAATGAGCTACAACACACACATGCGCGTAACAACCAGGTATGCTTCGAAGTGCGGAATTCGAAAGCGCAGGAAAGCTTCGGTTTGACTTATTTAGGGAGTTGTTAAAATCATCAAAACTACTTTCGTGCTCTTTTTTCGTATTAAACAGTTGAGTTCCTCTTGCTTCAAGTTTTGGCTTCAGATATTTACTAATTTATTTGTTTCTTGGTCATTCATTTAATGTAAGTTGTTTTCTCATTATAGACTTTATTTTAGTGTTAATATTATTATTAGCTTATTAGTAGTGTTCAGGAGAACCCTCCCGTAAATCATTTAAGATTATCAATAGTCATCGTCATCATTATTATTTGCCAGCTTGGTCAGCTACAATTATACAAAAGACAATTATACAAAATACTAATTACGCTTTAGCAAGAGCAGTACGTCATATGAACATCGACCGAAGGTATGACGCCTTTCTCGTTGCCATCGGGGCTTTCGAATTCATCACTATATTCGGTCCTTTATAGGCGTAAAAAGCTGTTGTAAGCATCCATAATGCGCATCTCCCACCAGCCAGTAGGTCAGAAAAGGATATAAAACGAAGGAGTGCAGTAATTTCTCAAAGAAAGTGAAGACTTCTTTAAATCACGGAGAGCTGAGATGTTGCCTGGTCGGTATCAAGATACGAATAACCTCAAGATTACGTTTCTCTCAGCATGCAGCGCGAAGCGTGTCCAACACCACCTGTTGTAATCCTTTCCTGACGATTTCCTTGTTCCGTCCGTGTCCGTCCGGTTTGACTCTTAATCCTTTACTCTGGCTGTCATTTAAAATGTTCCTTTCATTTAAAAACTGAAAAAAAGAAATTTTCAAAAGGGCATTCTTCGAGATTAGAGTATTACAAACTAAACAGTACCACAGGAAAGTACCGTTCAATAGCTTTCATTTCAATGGTCACATGGTAGGATTTTTTCCACAGACTCAAACGTTAGGAACCACCTTGCACAGCGTAATAAACAGCCGGTATCACAGGAAAGCCGGTATCACAGGAAAGCCAGTAGCTTTTATTTAAATGGTCCGACACTTTAGGATTTCATCAACAGAATCCAAAGTTAGAACCATCTTGTACAGCATAATAAAAACAGCACCACAGGAAAGAACTGCTCATTAGCTTTCATTTGAATGGTCACGCTATAGGATTTAATTAAAGAATCAAATGTCAGAACACATTTTACGACTCAAGGTTAGCGTTAAAAAGTGTTGGAGTATTTCTTTAACGACTCATTTTTTTCTAAAGTTTTTCTTCACATGCATGGACTAAACCGCATCCATTCATTGAAGGTGGTGTAACTTACGGGAAATGTTATGCTCCTGTTCACAGTGGAAGCCCCTGATTCTGGGGACTTTTCCATTGCGACAAAAAGCTATAAATCATGTAAGATACGTTTTACAAATTTACCACAAGTCGTGAGAAAAATTTAGTTAAATCTAGCACAATGGCTTCCCCTCTTTATTCCCGAGAGCACAATGAGTTTTTATACTGCCGTTCCTAAGCCGGAATTTCTAGAATTTTTTTTTAAGCAAATTAGACAGATAGCCTTCATTTCTTCGTATGTACGTGGAAGTAAACGAAGGACAAATTCCTTACCATCTCGAACTCGCATTAAATCGTATCTTTCAGTCATTAACTTGGCAGTGGCTATCATTGGCTTAATCAACATACTGACCACTAGCTAGCTTTTTCTTTTTCAATGAACTCATAGAACAGGACTGGCAAAAATGAAGTTAAATTTAGGCGCCAGGTTGATGTAAGTTCCGCTATAACTTTCGTGTGTACCTGCAAGAAAAATTCCTTGCATGGCTGAGGTGCGGTGTTTAAGCCTAATTTGAAGTATGATAAAGCTGTCTTAAAGCTGTGGCGAAAAGGTTTCGAACATTATTCAGTCAGTATGGAGAAGCAAAAAACGGATGGGTAAATTTCTTCGATATTTCTTGCACAAGCAGTAAATAAATTCCGAAAATAAACAGATAATATCGAAAAACGGACACTGATGAATCTATTAACTGATGAACAAACGTGGATAAAATCTTAAAGTTATAGAAACCGATTTCTTATTCGTTCACATATTTGGGGTGTGTAAGAATGCCATTGTATTTATTGAATCCAGTTACGGTTTCGAATCAGTTTTTCGGCGGATTTTTTTTGACAGCTGTATCAATTAAACCACAAATACTGCACTCATTGAAGATTTGTACCTGACTCTTACATGTAAGTGTTGAATACAACCATGAACAAACGTGAAAGCTAAATACATAGCTATTTAGATAAAATTAACACTAAATTCAACTCTAACAGTCAGAGAAAAATGAAATCAATAACCCAAGCATGCGCAGAGACCATACACAGTTTTTTTTTATTTTTGTGCAATTAACCAGAGCTTCGTAAAAAAAAACGTCAATAGAATTTGATAAACATTTCCAAACTAACGGATTTAAGTGAAATTTTAAAACAGTGACTAATTGTTACGTAATGTGAAAGAAAAACAAATTTACATTCTTTTGTTTGTTTTTTTCGCATGGTTGCATTTGCATGAGAAAAGAATGACCGTTAATCAATTTCCCTCATGCAGTACCGGCTGAGCTTGAACGAGGAAGAAATTGAGTTGGCTTTTTAGAAAATGATGAAATTAGAACTGTTGCGTGTCGATGGAGAAAATAACTCTTAGAATATCCGCTGTTAAAAAGTATAAAAAAGAGATCCTTGCCATGTTTAAGTTCAAATCATCGCAAGAATATAACGGGATAGACTACAGCAAAAAAGATCAAGAAGATAGAGATCACAGAAGAGCAGAATCAAGAATTTTAAAATATGGCTTTGGGTAAGTGTTAGCGTTATATTATTTTACAATAAGTTGTGGAATTAGACCTTAACAACAATCGTTTAGCCAGAGGTTTTGTGCAAGAAGTGATTCATCGAACTTAATGATAGAGTTACTGACTGTATGAAGCTGAAGAAACTATTTAGAGTCATTCGATTTAATATGTAATGGGTTATTCCACTGTTAAGTTAAGGCATATTCTCAACTTCAGTTCTCTCTAACTTCCAAGGGTTGAATGTTTAGTTAGGATATCGATGCAACCCGTTTAATAAGATAATTATTTCCTTTAAGAACAACTACATTCAGTGTACATTGTCTTACGTTTCTCAACAAAACTGAATTTACCGCGTTTATTCGTTCAATTTTGAACAAATGAAAATGTTACAAATTAAACTTGAAAAGTGAAGAGTGATCATGTATAATACGTGTTAAACAGTATATTAACTCAAATCAATTTAACTCAATAACACGATCAAATACTTGTCAGCTGAATTACCTTGGCTAACCCTCAAGTAAACGTTTCTAGATAGTTTGCAGTTTTTAAAACGAATTCTCTTTCTTGTATCAATTAACAAACGAAAAGCCTAATTAACTTACATTAAATCAATCCAAGCGTAAAAGCATGATTGGAAAGGAAAACGTATAATATTAATTCTATATTTCTCTGGTATGCGAGTGGTCCAAACAAATCTTAATAATGTAAAGTTGAAGAACAAAGCTACACTAAGTACCACGTGGAGTATAACTGTGGCATATAAATCAACGGTTGGTGATAAAGCCTTATGTTATTGAATAAGAGCTATTCACTCATAAGGTAACCCAAATTTGACGTTTTATCGAATTGTCACTTAAACAAACCGCTCTAATCGCCGTGTACATGAAAAATAAATCGAAACGACAGGGACAAAACGCCGATTGGAAAAAAAATTATGAATAGGCTTTGAATAAACAATGATTTTGATATGATGTTTTAATGTGATATTAAAATCAATTGATACCTTTCATTAAATCATTAAGACTTTCATAGGGATCGAGAAAGATTACCGTCGATCATATAATCCTGAAATGGGATAACGTTTCTAGCTAAGTTTCTGACATTAGAAAGCATGTGTAAGTAACAGTTAATAAGTGATATATTATTTTTCTATGATTTGAATGTCAAACACTCTTTGCGGAAGTAAAAGAAATACTGTTGCATGCACTTTCTATTGTTTTCATTTGCATCTGATTTGCCCGAGGCATGGCATCAAATTATTTAAACACTAAAAGGACTGTTAGTTTAGTCGCGTTCGAAGAACGCAATCTTAATTTCGTGTTGGTTTCCCTGTTCCTTGATTGCAGAAAAATTTCAGATTTTTTGGTGTCCGGTCTTCCAAGTGGCCGCCCCTATTGCTTTTTTCAGGGACTCGTTTCCGCCGGAAACCTTCGAACGCGTCTCCATGGGCCTTTATGACGCGGCGGCCATGTTGATTCCCAGGAGAATAAAATGCTAAGCTTTGTTTTCCCCTGCTTAACCTCGTTCTCAACTTTTTCACTGCGAGTCTTGGGGAGTAAATCTTTTGTTTTTATACAAAATGGCGGGGCGTGATAAAGGCCCATAATCTCCGATAACTGCTAGTCTTTATAAGTTTTGTTTTCCGATTTCCGGATGATAGTTGTGTTACAACTATCGATGATAGTTTCTTATATTCTTATATTCTTATAATCGTTTATTTTACAATTATATAAATTTTAGATACACAAGATAGATAAACATAATTTTCTAGTTTTTCAAATATCGATAACAGTTTTCTTTTACATTTTACTATTAAAAATTCAAGATACATTAGATAGATATATTTGTTTGATTTTGTAGGATTTATGTTATAGTGTCCCCATTTCTACCTAAATACATTGACACTTCAATAAAGTTATTATTATTATTATTATTATTATTATAATTATTATTGTTATTATTACTATTGATTAAAGGTGAAGTAAAGAGTAAGAAATATAACTAAAAGTTAATTATTGGCTCTGACGGTATGCGAGGTTAGATTGAAGATAATTATTTTTTATAGTCTTAGCAGTAAAGGAAAATAGATTTAGTTTACTAATAGTGACTAATATTTCTGTTACTTATCTAAGAAAGCTAGCAAATGTGATTTTTTTGTATAAATATTTCCTCCCTTATATTTGGGAAGTTCTTTTTTCATGGCATGATCTTCTAAGGCTCATTTTCATTTTGTTTGTTGCTCAACCGTGCCATACTTTTATGTCTTTTTTCTCCTTAGATAAGAAAGTTCTTTTCATGTTGGCATGTTTCTTTGTGGTGGCTTTGGGCGACAACAGTAGACCCATACCTGATGATCCTGTGTTCTACTGCCTCGGCAAACTGTCTCAGCAGGCATTTGAATGCTATGTAAGTCAATGACAGCGTGGTATATCATAGCATAGTCATATTTCAAGTTATACATTTGCTTATTCTCATCCCCGGGGTTCTAGGGATTGAATTATTTTTTCATTTCATTATTTCACTTGTAACTATAGATACAAGGGTACTCTCGTATATATATGGAAGACTTGGTGTTTCTTTGGTGTTTCCTTTTGTTATATTAACCAAGTTTAATACCTCATTGTTAAAAAGGACACATCTTACAACATAAGAAACAGCACCATAGGAAAGTACTGCCCAGCAGCTTTAATTTGAATGGTAACACATTAGGATTTCATCCTCAGACTCAAAAGTTAGAACCACCTTGTACGGCATAATAAACAGCACCATAGGAAAGTACTGCTCAGCAGCTTTAATTTGAATGGTAACACATTAGGATTTCATCCTCAGACTCAAAAGTTAGAACCACCTTGTACAGCATAATAAACTACCACAGGAAAGTACTGCTCAGTAGCTTTCATTTGAATGGTCACACTTTAGGATTTCATCCACAGACTCAAAAGTTATAACCACCTTATACAGCATAATAAACAGTACCACAGTAAAGTACTGCTCAGTAGCTTTCATTTGAATGGTAACACATTAGGATTTGATCCACAGACTCAAACGTTAGAATCACCTTGTACGGCATAATAAACAGCACCATAGGAAAGTACTGCCCAGCAGCTTTAATTTGAATGGTAACACATTAGGATTTCATCCACAGACTCAAAAGTTAGAATCACCTTGTACGGCATAATAAACAGTAGCACAGGAAAGTACTGCTCAGTAGCTTTCATTTGAATGGTCACACTTTAGGATTTCATCCACAGACTCAAAAGTTAGAATCACCTTGTACAGCATAATAAACAGCACCACAGGAAAGTACTGCCCAGCAGCTTTAATTTGAATGGTAACACATTAGGATTTCATCCACAGACTCAAAAGTTAGAATCACCTTGTACAGCATAATAAACAGCACCACAGGAAAGTACTGCCCAGCAGCTTTAATTTGAATGGTAACACATTAGGATTTCATCCACAGACTCAAAAGTTAGAATCACCTTGTACGGCATAATAAACAGTACCACAGGAAAGTGATGCCCAAGAGCTTTTAGCTTTCATTTGAATGCTCACACTAGAAAATTCGTCCACTGCAGAATCAAATGTTAGAAGCATATATATTACAAGACTGGAATGGCAATTAAACGGTTAATTATTGACGAGGATGTTTGCATTTCTTACAGAAAAAAGCATATGGATTCAAAAATTCTCATCTTGGAGGCCCTTTAGGAAATACCTTAGGAAAACATGTTCCAAACGACTGGAGCGATACGGTACGGTGTAGGAAAATAGTTTGTTTTATTTTCTGTCCAGTCCTTAGGTGTACTACTTATACCCCATTCACGCCAACGCTTAAACATATTTAAATGTTGTTTAGTTTAAAACAGGTTTAGAAAAATACCTCCTAACTTTCCATAATATTTGGAGTGAAATCTTTACTAAAAGAAACTTTATTGACTTTATTACCATTCCAGGTAGTTTGAGTCATATACATTTCAAAACGTTCAAGATAGAGGCTAAAACGTAGTTAAACTAAACAACATTTAAACATGTTTAACCGTTGGTGTGAATGGGGCATAATACAGATTGACCACTACAGTTATCTTGATTTTATAACCGGTCTCATACGTTGATAAAAAAGTTTAATCGTAGAATAGGACTCTCGTTAAGGGGGCAATACGCTTCAATTTGAATGAAATAATAAGGGTTTTAAAGAAAGGATATAGAAGATGAGAATTTAGTTTTGAAACACCAACAAAGAGTTGACACCCACGCAAGTGCACCTCAGGACTATTTGGGGTGTCTAGCTATCTACTAATTATTAACTACAAACCCTAATCAGTTTTAAAACTTCATTAAATCTTCAAAATTTACTTTTTAACCAATTCTTTCAAATCGGGATCAAAGAATTAAAGCAACAGCACATAACTTGAATTATTATCAACCAACAAACTACAGCCTGAGGCATTTTTGGATTGCTTGAAACGTTAAAGGCGATAATTGCACAAAACCGGTCCACGATTGTACAAAAACGGCATTTAACCGTAATTTCTCTTAAACTAAGCTATTACCAAAGGTTTCATAGAACCGATTGCTAGGACGGCGATACAAAGCAATAGAACATAAATTAATCAGAGCTCAATGCATTATCATTATCTTATCACTTTTGACATCTGTATATTGATGACTGATACTAATATAATTTACTTTATTTTCAGCTAACTGATCGTAAGCGTGCGAGAAAATGCATCAAAACCTTGAAAACCTTTTCGGCGCCACTCACAACTGTTGTGGAGAGTGAACAGGGTAACCAACATATTTGTGAAGGAACGAAAAAAGGCCTTCACGAAACACTGAACGGATTACTGCGCGTTTATAACAGCAGTATCGACAGTATCCGCCTTTATGTAAGTAGATCTTCATCATGGAATAGTTATTAAGGAGGCTCAGTAGACTATCGCACCACCATTTTGCCTTATTAGCATCAATCGATCAATCGATCAATCAATCATTATTAGACTGAAGTGTTGAATTAGTTTCAAAAAATGTAAAATATACAAAAAAAAAACACAAACAGCGGTGATAAACATGGTAAACCAACGCATTTTTATAATAAACTTGACAAGTTACGATGGAACAAGAGTTTATAAAATATTAAAAAGAATGTATGGATGTGTGGCATGACTTGCCCACCAGGGCCCGGTTGTTCAAAAGGTGGATAGCGCTATCCACCGGATAAATCAATATCCAGCGAATAACACAATGAATTTTGTCAATACTTATCCACTGGATAGTGATTTATCCGATGGATATAGCACTATCCACCTTTTGGACAACCGGGGCCAGCCAAAGATTCTTTGTAACATATTGATGCGCGATATTTGCGATGAAAGAAAGTCGTTTTGTTTTTCAAAATCTCAATTTGTCTGCTTTTATCCCGACTATATACATGTATTTAACAAAAATACTGAAAAATGAGTTTGTCTCTCGTGAGCCGCTTGACGACCAACTCTTTCCACTCGTAAAGTTACTGATTATTCATTGTAATATTTCAGCGACGGACCCGTCATAGAAGAGATGCAGTTCCTGCCATCAATATGACAAGATTAACTTCTCTGGCGGCTCAACTTTTGCCGGTGAGTTTTGAATATGTCTGTTCTGTATAGAGGTTTTGCACGGCAGCCATGTTGCATGGCAGGAACAATGAAAATGTTTTGCATTAGAAAGAACATTCTTTCCTATAGGGAAAAGAATCTATTGTTCCTGGCTGCCGTGCAAAACCTCTATAAGGATGTATAAATCGTGCTTGCTACTAGTAACAATCATGCGTTTAAAAAATTTAAATTGTTGTATTTGAAAAGTTTACTGCTTTTTAGTTGTCGTTTCTAAAATAGGGATATTTTATATTGTGATGCCAGTTTTATATTGTGATGCCATGGTTAGCGTATAAATGGACCAGTTTCTCATTAGGATTTGAATCGATCGTTTGGCAGATAAAGGCCGTTTGTCTATTTACTTGATTACTTCTTTATTCGCCAATTTATAAACGGTTACTAATTTTGTGATATCACATCTTGTTTTAGGCAAAAGCGGTTCGCTTACGGAACATGGTCCTGTTGGATTACTTGCGCACACTTATTACAGATATAGAAATAAACCGGCCATGCTTCAACACTCATCTCGACCTGTTCTCTTCATGCACAGTTTGAGAAGTTTTAGCACACTGCTACCAGAACCACTGCTGAGCACGCAGACTCTGAATACTAACGAGATTGAACACGGGCAAAATATTTATTTATATATTTCAAATGTCGCTTTGAGTAAATTAGAAATTTTTAGGTGGTTAGAGTAGGAAAGTATGCTACATTGTAAGTTATGGCAAATTCGTTCATAATGGCAAATTTCTATTCTCTGTCACCTTCAAGAGCGCCCAATTGAATCCAAACAGAACTTTTCAAATTCAATAAAATACCCCAAAAATATACAACGATAGCAATTATCAACAACAATCCCAGGAAGTACTTTTCAACAGCCTAATTTAGTTTAAAGCCAAACCCGCGATATAAAAGGCGGCTGGACTGTCCAACTCATGCAAATGAGCAAAATCTATTGTTCTTGCTCATTTGCATTAGATTCGGCGTGTGGCTTTGCCCTTTCAGATACCGAAGGTTCGCCGGCTTTAACTGTCAGGCCATTTTATTCACAGACTCAAAAGTTAGAACCATTTCCCTTTCTCTAAATGGTTCAGTGGCTCTTAAAGTGATAGAGTTAATGGAAGTGGTCAGTTATTTTTGCCAACTAGAATGTTATATTAATATATATACTACCAGAAAGCCACAAGTGGGTTGAAACGTGTAACGCGCATTCACAGCTTCCGAATATTCAGTTTTTGATTAGTTTGCTTATTTGAAACCCCTCGGTCCCTCGAGATTGGAAGCAAGTTGTTCTAGCGAATTGATTGTTTAATATTTTTATCTTGATTTTCCAAATATGGCAGTAACAACTTCTTAGCAAATTGAATAAATGGAAGCTTGTTTTGAAGCGTACAAGAGAGTGATAGCTGCACGCGTTTCAACCCACTTATGGGTTTCTGATACTACGCAGGCTGTGTGCCTATATTCCAATGCTATTTTTCTATGCAGAAATTTTTAATGTTATTACAAAACAGTCTCATAGGTTGCTTCAGTACACGGCAACCATGTTGTTGGTCAGAAACAATAAAAATCGTTTGCAAAAACATAGAATCTTATTGCTTAAACATGGCCGCCATACAAATCACCAAAAGTACGTAATCTCATTTTTTTCTTTAAAAGAATTATACTAAATATTCATATTGAATATACTACCTGTAGGTTACCGTAAGAATACTAAAAATGCCAAAAAGTGTTTTGGTTTTACAACATATTGTTATCTCGATCATGTACTTTTAACTTATTTCTTACTGCTATTTATTTAGTATTTCGAGTCGTATTTGCGAGAATAAGTTTTATAATAAATTTGCTTTGCTGAACTGAAAAGCTTGGTCTGAATTTCTTTGTCTATTGATTTTTACAGGGGCTCGGTTCAAGATTGTTCGTGTTTCGAAATCAAATTCGCAAAGAAACGTGAACAATACGGGTATCATTTTAGTTGTTGAATTGTATTTTTTGACCATCAATACCCGACAACTCTGAATTTCGAAGATTGAAAAATAAAATACGTGTTGAGTGGCGCAATTAAGTAATGGTCCTAGTAAGAAGTAGGCAACCTAACGGCAAGGAATACAGAAAGGTGTTAATTGTGATATTGTTGAAAGTTGAAACCGTCCACCTCATTGGCTAAAACGTGAAAATCTACCATAACTTAACCAGGTAGTGCATTTATTTCTCTCTAGTTTACTAATTGATTCCCTTTTAGCGAAAATTATTGAGTTTTAATGCAACCAAAATTCTATGTGGAAACATGCATTGGATGAAATCTTGTACACAAAAGAAACATCACTTTAAAACTGAAAGTTCCAGTTCATTTTATTTAAAAAAACATGTTGTCCATAGGTTGATGTATTCTCAGTGAGAAACAACTAAACAATCTTATGTGGGGAAAGCGAAATGCCGCAGAACAATAGAGCATTGCCTAGTTCTTACACGCATTGTTACTTAATAGGAAACAACAAACTGCCTAAAGCCGGCTAAACGTTCTAACATGATAACATTGTCGTACAACATTTTGTTTGTCAGCAATGCGTTTAGCATCCCATGTTAGATGTTTGACCAACATTTTCTGTTGGAAGAATGTTTTGATTTCGCTTACTTTTAACATTGTTAGAGCATGTTGAATGACGTTTAGTCGCCCGTCCAACATTATAACAATGTTAGAACGTTTAGCCGGGGCGTTAAAGTGCCTATGAAATGAATTTTTTTTCTTCGTTTTTCATTAGTTTATTATGTCCAAAGAACGAAAACAATAATCATTTCCCGAGGAAAAGAAAGAAAATCGGTTTTTTAGCCCCTCGAAGATGCGTCACTTCGGTTGAAAAGTGGCTCCAATTTTTGGAGAGCCTGGGGGCGAGTGAGCGTGCGTGATGACGTAAATTACGTAAATAGTATGACACATTGGTTTGTTTACGCTATAATTCCCTTGGAATCCTTTAGCGTGATGGTCATTTTGCCAACGTTTTTGGCTGTACAAATGTCAGACAGCGCCTAATTTGTTTCTTTACAGTCCTCTGAAGGTAAAGAGGATCAGTTTCGGATCACTCTTGATCAACTGAAATGATCGTGTCTGGATCGTGTCCACTGTAATTTTGCCGTAGCGAGACGAACCGACTGTGCCACTTGAGCGAAGGAAGTGAACATGAAGAAGACGGACTTTGATCATTTAGATTATTGAACGTGAAAGGTATACATTTCAGTAGCACAGCGTCTCAGTGGTTCGCCAGTTGAGTTGTAAGCTTATTGAACGCAGAGGCGTTTTTGTTATTTCTTTTTAGTGGCTCGTTGACTAGCGTTTATCGAACGCGAACGATATATTTGTAGTACAAACAATCATGATATTAGCGCATTAGCGACTCGGCCGGTCTTCTCTGAAGTTCATTGATCGCGCGTGGAGGTTATGAACTTATTTTATCGGCTTGGCAATTCGCTTGTCTACTTAAAGTTCTTTTTTCAATGCGAAGGATATGTCTTGGCGGCTTGCTAGTTGAAAGTTTCTAAATTATACTGATATGTTATGCATATCCGAGGTGGTGTTTTTCAGGCGGCTTGCTGAATTGAATGTGAATGGTGTATTTTTAGCGGCAAGGTGCCTTGATAGCGTATTTTTTTATTTATTTATTCAAAATGTTTGAACTCAAGGATATACGTAATAATTATGCTTCTTAGTTCAGTGTCTTGCCAGCGATTGATCGTTTCTGGAAATTTTAACCACTTGGCGGCTTGCAAGTGAGTTCAAAGTATCGTGTTTACATTTATGTCTGATTTATATTTCATTGTATAAAAATTGATCTGATCGAACACGCAATCATTCAGCGATGTATTTTGTTTCGAATAGCATTTGTACGTGTAGATTTTTGATAGATGTTCCGTAGAATAGACGCCTTCCAGTGAACACTTGCGTCGCTGCACTTTGAATTTTATAATTCGGAATACCGTATAAACATTTATATTACTCGCCAGTCAGTGCCGATCGAGTCAGTATATTTTTGTAGGCCTCACTGACTTCGACGGCTCTCCAGTCGAGCCGAGGCTTGAAGGAACTTCCAAACAGGATATGGATTGGAAAAATTATGCTTGATTAAACGGCCTCACCGGCCGGAATGTTATTTTCTTTTGCAAAATAATATTAATCTTAAGAATAAGCGCTTTCATTGAAAACAACATCGCTTGACGTACCCTTTCCGATGTCGACGAACAAATTTCGTGTATTTCGCCGGCCTATTTTCCTCTGGAGCAAAATAAAGCTTTGTTACACCCTCTGTTATCGAAGAATTCTAATATCTCGTAAGTTTGAGGCCGCTCGCCACGTAATATTGGTCCACCTCAAGCGACGTCTCTTGTCAGCTCTCTTGTTCTCTATATTCCCGCAGCAGTTTGTACAACTATTTACGTCACAGTGTAATATGACACTGGTTTTGGCCGCGCACAAATTGGAGCCACTTTTTAGCGCCAACAACCTAACTTTGAGACCATAAAAAAAGCATTTCGCATCGTCCCTAACACTTTAAACCTTTTATTCCAAGGTCTAAAATGGTGAAACTTTCGATACATCAAAAAATAAATTTCATTTCATAGGCACTTTAAAGAAACTAGATGTCTAATCTATCTTTCAAGTGTGAACTCAAACTCCTTCAAAACGTCCTCGTAAATTACAAAACATTAAGCTATAAGGAAATACATGAGGTAAGGTTTGTATATGTCAAATGTGCAAACGAGCTTTGATTTATTGGTAGCTGAATAAATTCAGTTGACTCCTAATTAATCGAGCTGGCAACCAGCCAGCGCGATTTATAAAATGAGCGTGTTTCTTTGTCACAAATGGACATCCCCCCGGGGGGGGGGGGGGGGGGGGGACTAGCCTGTTCCAGGCGTTCAGATAGTGGGGGGGGGGGGACTAGCCTGTTCTGTTCGCGTTCAGATAGTGGGGAAAAAGGTCCTTCCGCCCACTTTTAGACCGCCAACTCAGTTGTCAATCATATGTCAATTACAACCGGATTAGATTTCCCGGGAAATATGACACTATCAAGATCCACGTTGGCAAATTCTCTCATATCTCATATCTCGGTCTGCGTTTCGATGACTGATCGTTGTGTACGTTCTTCTGCAAACGAATTGCCAGTCCATTCTTCAACGTGTTGTAGGTTTTGCCAGAAAAATGTGAAGTGTTCAGGAACCAAAGTTCCGCCTGTCCCTTTTTTAGTGTAGTTAAAAACTAGTAGTAATCATAGATTATAGTGTGTCTCCTTATCCCGTGGCACCTCGTCTTGACCTAGTACCTCAGTTTCATGAATTAATTCAGCCACTGTTTAAATGGGCTATGTTGCGAGATATGTCACGCAGGCAAAAACGTCGGGCCGACATCAAACAAATTCATGCTATCGCCGTGGGATCGGGCAAAATCCTGCCGTGCTGTGTACTCCGAAAGGTCTCAGATTTTTACGGCATATAAATAGTATATTTATATTTATCTTGATTTCATTTCGGTTATTTCTCCGATTCTGAAATCATACTCCTCAGTACATGTACTAATACCGGAACCGGAAATGAGAAATTTCTGAGAAAAGCCCGAAAAAGTGCTCCCGTGATAAACTTCTTGGACACCGCGTTAATGGAGCATGAAATCGACGATTAAGTCACACAACATTCAACGTGAATTTCGCAGGATTTTTCGGATAAAATTACAGCTACCAGTTGCAAGTAAGACACAAGACTGTTGAATATAATTCCTTTATTAGCTAGACAAATTTTAGTCACAAGACTGCGAAATCTTTTGTCGCAAATGCGCCCGACACGGGCGCAATTTCGAGCACTGTAAAGTTAATCTGCGTTCGCCTGGCGCGCCCGCGGTCAGTGAATTATTGCTACAAGACATACAGCGAATTGCACCGTACCGTAGAACATCGCGAAGAACGACATCGGTATTTAGGTGAAAGCTGCTTCCCAAATCAGGCAGTGAACCACAGCAAAATCAAGATAGAACATTCCAACATACTAGAACGGTAGCGAGGAAAATCCGATAACTTCTTGCTTGATTCCAAAGAGACCCAACAACTTACTTGGTCCGGAGAATAAGAACCTTCGTCCAATTTTTCCACTGCATACTTTTAGTAGGCATTGAAATATTGAGCCGTACTATTTCAAAATCGGGAAAATATCCGAAACTAAGGCTGCGTTTTTTGGGGAGAATCCGAAATTGGATTTGTGATCTCGGATCATATGGATTTTTCATGACCAAAAAAAACGAAAAATCCTAAAACGGATCATTTAACGTAAAAAAAACCGTTGGTATGCAAATGAAGCTATTTTGACTCGCTTGTGTTTATCAGCCTGCTCGACAAATAGCTTTCAAAATATAAGCAATAAAATCTTACCTGAATTGCCCATGATATGAAATCGTGAAAGAAACAAAACAGCGAACGGAACGAGTAAATTTGCACGAAAGACCGCTTGTCAGATGTACTTTTTTCGAATCCATTCCCAAAAAAACGCTCAGATCACGAATCTAAAAATTCGGATTGAGATTTGATCTGAAAAATCTCACCGAAGTATGGATTCAACGGATTCATGATCCGTTTTTGAATTTTAGTAAAGAAACGCAAAATCCGTTTTTGGATTCAAGAATCCGGATTCTGATTTTCCCAAAAAAACGCAGCCTTACAGACAAATAGATTATTCACATGTGACATTTCGGAACCCCGGCCAGCTCCCCAGGATGATGCCTGATTTCCACGCGCTGGGAATGCTGGATACTATTGTGACGTTTCAAGATGGCGCAGATTTGGTACCGACACTTTTCTCGATTCGTTCCGCCTAGACGATGCGCTAAGCATGCTGGATACTATTGTGACGTTTCAAGATGGCGCAGATTTGGTACCGACACTTTCCTCGATTCGTTCTGCCTAGCCGACAAGATTAGGAAGCGTCTCCTTCGTCGACGCAATAAGGATATTGTTGGATATTCTGAAGCGGAGAGTTTGGTGTTGGCCGACATTGCTCGCTCGTTAGGCCACGAACTGGATAAAAGTGAACATGATGTTAGCTGCTGAACATTGGCAAAAACTCATGCCAACATTTCTAAATTATTTTCGGGGGAAACTGGTGAATCGCAGAGAACGGGGAAGCGACAAACCTACACAAGGTCGCCGACAGGACATACTCTCAGCGAAGCGTGCGCCGACGGCTGAAAGCGTCAGAAAAAAACGACAACAACTGCGAAATCGCGACGCTCTCTCGCTCTTGCAAGCTCTGATGAGGACCAAAATTTGCTTGGAGTGGCCTTCATTAACGACGCAATGGCGAAAAAAATGCGGGGAGATAAGGGAACAAGGTTATTCAAGCAATCTTTCTGTTCTTCGATCGCATCGCGAAGAGATACGATATTCGGGAAGTCTTTGAGTACGTTGTTTACAACGATTTCGATCTCAGCGTGACTCGATGACAGTTGTCTTTCCTCCGCCATATCGCCTTTCTCATCAGCGCTCGAGTGTTAACAGAAGAAGTGCCATAACTGACCAATCAGAGGGTATACCGGAATCCGCTATACCGGAACAACCTTTTGTTAAGTTTGTTTACAGGCGTTCCCTCGCTTCCTCTCCCCCGCATTATTTTTGCTTGCTTTACTTCGCGCCTTCCCCAACTAACTGCGCTTTCCCCACTATCTGAACGCCTGGAACAGGCTAGGGGGGAACTCACATATAAAAATGACAGGGGTGCTCATCGGAAATTTTACTTGAATCTCGACGAGCACTGCTGTCATTTTAATATGGGAGTCCCCCTCCGGGATTTTGAAGTGTTTTGGAGATTTTAAAGTAGATAAATTAATAGGTGGCGTAGCAGACGTAAATGGGAATGGCTGTCGTTGATTTTTGCTGCGTTACTAGGCTAATAAATTGGTTGAAAGGTTGTTTATGTAAAGGATATTTGCTGTTTGTGGTAATTTGATGGAATCATGAAAAAATTTTTGAATTTATTAAGGGTTCTTGGCTTGCTGTAAACAGCTTGAACTGTACACAGCGTTAACCCATTGCAGTATTGATTCCCGAGTGTTTTGAGTGGTTTTACAGAGAAACATAAAATTATGTCTGAAAAGTAACACTACATTCAGTAGCCGACACTTGAAACCACGATCGCGTCTATCCTTCACCCTTTCCATTATACAATTTAAAACAAGTACTGAACGAAGTTCCATTAATAAAACAGGTTCAGAAGAATCGGTGATGAAATAAGTAAGATAAGAAATTAAACCTTGAATGCTATTTGCGGAATACAATACAAAAAACAATTTTATCAGCTCTACCTATATATTGAAACCACTTAAAATAAGAACTGAAGTTGTACACAGCTTGAACTCGTGGCGTCTTTATTAAACCCAGTGCATTATTTAGTGCTTTAAGTGATTTTACGGAGAAACATAAAATTATATCTGAAAAGTAAGACTACATTCAGTTGCCGACACTTGAAACCACGATCGCGTCTATCCTTCACCCTACACGCTGCCCTACAGAATCTACGACACTTTCACTCTCTTACGAAATCCTCGTCTATTCTTTCACCCAGCAAAATAAGACATTGCACAATAATTTAACTAATCAACCTCCCAAATATTTTCTTTTAGAGCGGTCTAAAATGCTCAACACTGAGCGACAGACCTATCCGGTAAATAAATATTCAGGTCTGGTTGGATTTTCATGTTCTGGTGTGTTAATGTTAGCTAGCTAATTAAAATAGGAGATCGAGCGTTGAATGTTTTTTTAGGGCATAATCAATTTTAAATGACGCAGTCTGGAAAACTTCAATTTTAATGAAATGAGAAATAGAACATGATCTTTATGTCAACAATCACTTTGATAACATACCACGTAGGAAAAGGTCAAGTGGCATTTACTGACATAGTTATAGCAGTTAATAGCGATGCACTGCGGGCCGAAGGCCCGCGCGGAGCCCCATACTCATAGAACTAAACCTATGCCCGTCATTTTTCATGGTCATGGCTAGCGGAATGTTTCGCGGGCGCGTGTGTTGGCCGCCCGTGTTGGACAGGGCTAGTTCTCGAGCGCGTATGACGTCGCAAAGCATGCGCGTATGACGCCACACAACATACGAGATGTTTGTTTTCATTACGGATTTTACAGCCAAAGAAGCGGAGATTTAAAGAATTTCCAAGCAAGCGAGGGACTTAAAGGTAAATCAGATTACATTTTTCGATGGGAATTTATGTTATCAATCTGTGATTGACTTTTTGTTTGTGTTCTTGTGTAGTTTTGAGGAGAATTGTTTTTAAAACGTGCTTAAATTCAGTTGTATCGATTTCTTGAATTTCATCCAAGGCAGCTCGAACTCGATGCGTTATAAATGGTACGCGTTTTGCTTTTAAACATAAACCAATGGAGATTTGAATAAAATTTTTTGAAAGAAGATTGTGTTGACCATTTTTATGTGTTTGTTCATTCATTACATAGATTGAAAAGCGATTTTATAGTTCTATCTTCACTCGCGTCGCCTTATGCAAATATGTTTGTGTATTTTTGCAATTTTGATTTCCAAATCAGTTTCTCGGGCAATTTTTGACAAGCAACAACTGTATTTTTTTCGAAAGTAGTCGTACTAATTATTGTAGACGGAGAAAAAGTTGTTTTTGTGAACTTTTGTACGGTCTAAATGTACTGTGCAGACGGTCGGATAATACTGTTTTTGAGGGTTGCTAAAATTGAAAAATAGCCCGGTCGTCAATCTTTCTAATTCTTGTGCTCCCGACCTTTCACCTAGTTAAGCTTGTTCAGAGCGACGCTGTTGAACTGAGTGGAGTGCAATTTGGTCTGAAATCATACGCGTGATTGCGCGCTCGTTCGATTTGAAATCACAAGAATGATTTCAGACCAAAATTGCACGACACAAAGTTCAATTACCACTTTATTACATTCATTTTTAAATCGCATAATTTTATCGCCCAAATACAGGATTAAGTCAGTACCAATATTTTATTTATCCAGCTAGTAGCTGGTTTGTAAAAAAGCAGAACCGGAAACGCTTTTACATCTCATTTTATGAGATGCGATTTAGAGCAAAAAATAGTGCGATTCGGGAATAAATGGCACTGCCGAGAGCCAATCAGATTGCAAGGATCAATAATGGATGTAATAAATTTATTTAATTGGTGGTGGGAAGAGCGAATCATAATTGTTAACCTAAAATTTAGGCAGGACAAAAGGCCACATTTGTTGATACTAATAAATGGGAGAAGGCTACAATTTATCAGAAAATTATAAACCCTAAAGAGGCCGATTATAATACTCGTAGAGTTCTTGTATTTTCAAATCAAACAGCAGCAGCACATGTACACCTCGTTTATCTATTTTTTTTATTAGAAATATTTATAATCTTACAGTGCTCCTTTTTTATAAGAAATGTTTATACTCTTAAAGAGTTTTAACGCATGAATACTACATTGCATTTTTTTCAGTAGGGTATGAAAAGTTCTTTCTTTTAATCCGTGACAAAATAACGAATACATTTAACATGTTAAAGAAAAAAAAGCCGTTGTGTACATATATTTAAGAATACGTTCAGAAACTTTTCGATAAAAATAAGTTTTTTTTACCTGAAAAAAGAAACAAACAAACAAACAAACAAAAACAAAGCAAGAAAACCTAATACCGGATTCCTATACAATTAGAATATTTGTTGCTTGGCAACCAACCGTTGGTGCAGCAGTGGGCTCGGCCAGCTCGAAACGGAACTTGGTTTTGACAATTTATCCGGAACTTATTTCTCTAATTATTATTGCACGACAGACTCTGGTTGTTTAGGTATTGCTGACGGACATCTTGGAGGGGAGAAATGTTAGAGAATGTTTTTTTTTTGGTCTTGTTTTTTATGCTACAAATTTCATCCACTTTCAAGTAATATTCACCCAATATTAAAACATAGTTTCATTCTAAATTTTACAAAATTATGTTATTAATTTTTATATTATACCATTTCTCCACAGCTATACGGAATTAAACGTCTATTAACTCTTTCAGTCTTTTAGAAGACATGTAGTGTAGTTCTAACTTTTGAGTCTGTGGACAAAATCTTATGGTGTGACCATTCAAATGAAACCTCTTCAGCAGTACTTTTGCAAGGTACCATTTGTTTTTCAATATTTACAAACTGAAATTTAGGATTTTCTTTTAATTTTGATGTTTGGCACTCTTAAGAGTTAAAGGGTTAACGAGCTAGACAGTGATACTCAAACAATCACAACCCTCCTTACGCATTGTTAGAGCATGTTGAATGACGTTTAGCCGCCCGTCCAACATTATAACATAGAATGCTTAGCCGGGGCTTAAAAGATCCCGGCCAGATGTCTTATCTTTCTTTCAAGTGTGAACTCAAATCCACAAATTCTTATTACGGACAGTTCACAGAAGGACAACACTGAGTTCATAACGATACGAACATCTCTGTATTGAGTTTGCTCAGCTCCGTCCCTGTAGTGAATACGCTTAAGAAGTTCGACTTCACAAGCCACAAATATTTTTTATCCATCAACCTTTCTTCAGAAGTTTAATATTAAAAAAGGAAAAGACTGTCAACATAAAATAACTTTGGCTAAAAATTAAGTGTCATTAGTGCTTTTTCCCTCCCTGCCACCCCTTCTCCTTTGTTTCTCTCTATCATTTTGGAGCCATTAACAGGAACAAAACCAACTTTGAAATTAAAAAGAATCCACAGGAGCTGTAACCTTCTTGCTATGTTTAACTACTCTAAGATGGCAGTTTTGTTATTTTGTTTTGCTCACTCGACATAAATTTAACTGTCCACAGTGAAGTTAGCCAACCAGATTTTAAGTCAGCTAAACTCGTGTTTACAGAAAAAAGGTCAACAGTTTATTAAAATAACTGGTGAAATACTTTCAAATCGACTGTAAGCTACATGTTATACACATTAACTGACTTCACTGTGTTCACGAATTGCCTTTACTGTGGGTGAATTTGTCGTTTGCTAATTGACCGGTACCTTAACTTCTCGCTGAAAAAAAAAACATTATGATGTCACAAGTTATTGTCGTCATGAGCTAGCGGAAACGAAAAGCCTGGGTATTAGGGTCATATTTCTTATTGTCTTTGTTTGGTGCTTTTTCGTTTTGTACACCCATTCCGCGTTTTTTTCTTAGCCAGGGAAGATGAAGACCTTTCAGAAGAACGCATCGCGTTTAAATTAAAGCCAGAATGTCAGTGTCTCGGCAGACAATCCCATCTTGGGTTTAATGAACTGTTTTGCAGTTTTTCTTTCTAGTCTTACACCTCGGTCTGCTGGGAGGGTCTTCGCGGGAGAGTGGGCTTTTGTGGAGGTGTGTACTGGAGCAAAATCGCTGGATCGATTTCCCCAGAATCCAGGCTTGTTTCCATGACACCGCTGTTTTGCGAGGGGCGCGAGACCTGTGATGGTTCTGGTAAACTTGCCAATCCGCTTTTCGGATTACTAGCGTGTTCCGCGGTTTCAAAAGCGTCGTCGCTTCCTTGACTAGCGTCGTTTTCTAAAAGACCAACATGTTCTTCGCCGTCACCTTCATCCTCAATGGCTCGAATTTGTTTACTTAGCTGAGAGGACAGCGATACGATGCTTCCATTGAGATTGTTTAGTGATCTCTTTGCGAACAATGAAGATTTAGAAGATAAGGTCGTTTTGCTTCCGCTGAAATCTAGAAGAGGTTCGTTGTCGGCGTCGTGTCTTATGTCTGCGTAGCCGTCTCCACCATCGTGCTCTGCATCCTCCAAGCCATCTTGATACCCTTGGCCGTCGTGAAAATTCAAACTGTTGCTCTGACTTTTCGTCAAATCGCAAACGCGTTCTGAGCTTCCAAACACGTTGTCCTCTTCGGAAGATGAAGGCGTTCTTGCGGCAAGAGGGCTCACTAGTGGTGGCTGAAGGTCGAGGTATTCCTGAAAAGGAAGATTATATTTTTAAACAATGGAAAGCTTATTCAGAGAGATTTTAAAACAAACAATCGCACAACCACACAACAACAATCTCTATTTTCAAAACGTTGACTAAGGGTGCGTTCGATTGGCCTTATATCGGATAGAAATAACGCCCAAAATGCTGATAACATCCTTTCAATCGGAAATTTAGAGCCACTTAAATAGAAGATATATGTCATATATCTTGAAGTCTTGTGTTAACAGTTATCAGATATTATAATTCGACACATTGATACACTGCCTAAATATGTTCAAAACGTTATCGATATACGCTAAGTCTACATGACGTATATCCAACGATGGAGGTAAATTTCGCATTTTAACAAGAGAATGCAAATATGGCGGACCAGCCTCGATATTAATATTTTTTTCTTCAACCTGTGCTTTGTTATCATTGTGTTGAATTGTAAAACTATTATTGCGCTCAAGCTTGCGTGATAACGCGCGCTTTCGCGCTATAATAGTTAATTATTACACTTTTAATATCCGTTATTAATAAGTGAAGGTTATATGAGTTTTCTCACTGCGGCTGAGATTTAGTCTTGGCTACACTTACGTTATCTCATGTCGTATCAAAATTCGGAAGCATCAAAAAACATATTTCGATTCCAAAATGTTTATGGAATTGTAGAGAGTTTAACTCTACACATCTGGGCCAAATTTTGAAGCGACAGAGCATTTCGTTCAAGAGTTATAGGCGAACGAGTATTAGACATTTTTAGTAAAAATGTTTGGGAGCGGCCATCTTGGTGTACCACTTCAGTATACCAACATGGCGGCCAAAACTTCAAAGTCATAATTACGCAAAAATCTCATCACAAAAGATTGGCCTGGATTCACTATAAGTTACATTAAATCGGCTTATAAGCATCTATAATACAAAAATAACTTTCAACTGGTTCATTTTTGTTTATTTTCACGGCTTATCTGAAATAACGTGACGAATGTGACGCATTTAAAACCTTTACAAATAGGAAGCAAAACATCGTTAAAACCTGAAACTTTTTGTGAAGGATTGTAACACTGGTATCTACATATCATGTTAGAAACAGCTTTGTAGGATTAAAGTTTAGATGTTTGAAATTGTATGACGTTTTGTGCAAGCCTTGTATAGAGGTGGTCCGTATTATAGAGGTTATTTTTAAAGGGGCTATGTCAGCAATTTAAGTGTCAATTTGAAAAGCCAAAAGGTGTATTTGAATCAAAGCATCATCAAAGCCAAAAATAATGGAGTACTATAAACTATAAACAAGTGTCTATGACTACAAATGGCCAGGATGGAAATGGATTGCAACTTGAAAAAAATCGGGCCGATTTTTTCAAGTTCGTTCCATGTGTTCTAGAAAATTTGGTACAAAACTGGTTATATTTTGTTCTTCCTTCAAAAATCCGCTTGATATCTTCTTCTTGGTGTTCTAAAAGCATTTCGAGTGTGAAATAAGATGCTTAGTTTTAATTCTAGCACAGTTTGAGCCAAAAACATAATATATTAGTTGGGCTCTGGATCATGAAAACCCGCAGATAAGTCGCTCATAGTTCATCTATTACGTTATTAATAGTGTTTTACTTAGCGAGGTATTTACCTTCTCAGAAACCATCGATATCATAGTATCGAATTCACGCACAAGATCGGGAAACGTTGGTCTATTTTCAGCAAATTCGTGCCAACAGTTCAGCATGAGCTGATACCTACATCAAAACAAGTACCAACAGCATATTAAGATATCAAGAAACAGAACATTTTTAACCTTTTCACTCCCAGGGTTAATTATGAAGACAAGAAGTGTACGTAGTTCTAACTTTTCAGTCTGTGGACGAAATCCTGTGGTGTGACCATTCAAATGAAACCTCTTCAGCAGTACTTTTGCATGGTACCATTTGTTCTAACTTTTGAGTCTGTGGATGAAATCCTATGGTGTGACCATTCAAATGAAACCTCTTCAGCAGTACTTTTGCATGGTACCGTTTGTTCTAACTTTTGAGTCTGTGGATGAAATCCTATGGTGTGACCATTCAAATGAAACCTCTTTAGCAGTACTTTGCATGGTACCATTTATTTTTTAACTTTTGAGTCTGTGGATGAAATCCTATGGTGTGACCATTCAAACGAAACCTCTTCAGCAGTACTTTTGCATGGTACCATTTGTTCTAACTTTTGAGTCTGTTGCTGAAATCCTGTGGTGTGACCATTAAAATGAAACCTCTTTAGCAGTACTTTTGCATGGTACCATTTGGAATTTTTCTTGAATTTTGATTTTTGGAACTCTCGGGGGTTTAAACTGACAGGAACAAGCAAAGCGAAACTCTGGACCCGTAATGTGTGTTGCCCCTTTTTCGTTAAATATCCAAAGGGTTCTTTCAATGTTACAAATCGCATGCTAAAGAGCGAACTATCTCAGTGCATATTATTTTTAACTCACAATTCTCTGGAGCAGTTGATTGGTCGAATCATCCTATAACCAGATTTGAGCAGTGAATATAGCTTTTCTACTGGTATTCCGGGATATGGAGAGCCACCTTAAAGAGAAGGAATATCAGAGATAAGTAACAACAACTGATCAATGTTGGGCAGGAGCTAAGGGAAGTGGGTGAACGGACCCAAGCTCCCTTCGTTTTCACTCAACGATAGATCCCACCTTAACCGCGATCAAACTGTGAGCGCAATGTCTTCATTCTCAATCGGCTTCCGCAAGAATTTCCCACGTAAAAATTCAACGCAGACCATTGCAAAACCCGGTGTCACTGCGACAAAAATGTCGAGAACGACAGAAATACGTAACAAATAAGAAAAGTCCGTTAAAGATAAGATTTTTACTTTGAGAGCTCAAAGCTTGTAGCTTTTTCCTGAGTCTGTGAGTTTACTAAATCGTTTTACGATTTACTAAAAACGTTTCAAGCGTTTTTAAAGCGAAGTATGTTGAGACTGATCGACGCCCTGTACATTTGTTTACTGTTTGTATTCGTGACTGAACCGGAAAACCGGTTTCACATGGCTTGGCTTGACGCGTGCGCAGACATTTGACCCGGCGCGGTGGATAAGTAAACGAGCTCTGATTGCTTTTCGATGTTATAATAATGGCAAACAAAAGGAATAGAAGAAAATGGCGAGTAATAAAGGGGGAGAGGACAACAACAGTTTTGGAGGAAAAATAAAACCTAATTACAGGCTGTTTGAGGAATTTATCGTAAAACATACCAAACGTAATAATTTCCCATGTTAATACTCCGAACGACCACCTAAAAGAACAGAGAAAAATGAAAACGTTAGAACAATTTTGAATCTGATCACCATTATTATTGCAAATACTTGGAGGGGGTGGAAAGGGGAGGAGGTAGTTAGGAGGGAGGGGTGAGGAACGAGGTAAAGACATATACGAACACGTGCTTAAATGCACCCAAAATCCCTGCTTCGGTAGTCCTAGCCTGTGTACAACAACAACAACAACGTAAAGACTAGGAGTTTTAATCACAGATTAAAAAGATGCGTTTGACATGTAATGACGACATGGAAGACGGTCGACCCAATGACAAAAATGTCAAAATTTTCTGGCTGCAAGACACAGGCTTCCCAACACCAACACAGGACACCAGATTACTATGCGTTCTCCTATCCTTCTCCGTGAAGTTACCAGAAGTTTACAAGGAATTACTTACAAACGAGGCTCGGCGCGGGGGTGTACTTTTAGCGGCTGTCGGAGAAGTAGGCCTGACGGGGCAATAATGCGGGTCACCCCAGTCTAGAACCCATAAATACTCACACATCACTTTGTGTGGTGTATACTCTGTCCATTAACGCTTCGATTGCCATCCATTTCACAGGAAGTCGTCCCTGTAAAAGGAAGTAAAAGATTTGAAAACGAAAATTAGAGATTCGAATTGGTAGGTTGAGATAACGTAAGCCTGCAATACTAACAAAATACTTTGCACTTCGTCACATTCTTACATCAGTGGTTTTCCTGTAATAATCATCCTCATGTATATTTCTCGCCAGCCCAAAGTCAGCGATCTTCACGACCCGATCTTCAGCTACCAGAATATTCCGTGCTGCTAAATCTCGATGGATGCACTGTTGAAATTAAAAGAAATCAATATTTATTTTTCATAATTGCACATTTCCTTAGTCGCATATCCTGACACCTTAAAAGTGGGTAAGGCTTGCGTCTGTCTCGTTTCCAGTTTAAGAACTTGTGACTTCAAAGATACCATATGTTTCCAACATTTCATTCAAGAGATCTTGAATACCTATGATTTCAATTTTAAGTCTGTCTGACTGACTGTTTACTTATCGCAAGGAAACATTTACCACACATCCACTAATATCGAGATACCTACCTACCCACCCACCCACCTACCTACCTACCTACCTACCTATCTATCTACCTACCTACCCATGTACCCACATACCTACCTACGTCCCTACCGACCTACCCACCTACCGACTACCAAACAGGTAGCCAGTAGGTTGGTTAGCTACCTAGCTACCAGCCAACCTTCCTATGATGCCGTTCGCTTTTTAATTTTAATTTATCTTATTTTCACATTTCCTCTTTGACATCCTTAAAAAATAACGGGCTAAAAACTAACTATTATTCTAACAAATTTTATTGGTGTATATCAAAACAATACAAGAAACAAAAGAGAAAATATCAGAATAAAGATGCCAAAATTGGAAGGGCACGTACGGACAAGACTGCATGTATCCCATGCGAGAAAACCAGCAATGGCCCTTATCATAGATGAGTACGCCACGCCAACATATCAGCGGTTTCTCGCTTTCTTGACCCTGTAGTCTTGATTTGATGTTTACGAGAACCTTTGACGACGATGAGCGTAAACATCAAAACGAGACTATAGGGTCAAGAAAGCGAGAAACCGCTGATATGTTGGCGTGGCGTACTCATCTACGACAAGGGCTATTGTAACAGAAGTAACAGAAGCGCATAAAACTACGTGACCGTGGAGTGAATTCCAGGAATTCGTGAGTTGATATTTTTACCTTTCTCGATGACAAGAATTCCATCCCTTTAGAGACCTGGTAACAGAACGATAACAAATCCTGTAGAACGAGGGCGTCAGGAGACTGGGAACCAGATGCGTATTCTAACCCAGGTCTCCTGTCTTGAAGGAACTGACGAAGGTCACCATGAGCCGCGTATTCTACAACCACGAACAAGGGGCCTAGAAAAGAGAGGTTATCAAACGAGGGAAGAAGCAGGAGGTTCCAACGTTACACAATGTTAAGCAAGATTGGACTTTGTGTGATTTGGAGCGCATGCGCGGAAGTATTTGTGTTATAGTAGAGCCTCCTACTTGCAACAGACTGGAGTTATGTTTCCTTCCCCTTGGGTACCCTGTGTCCCGGTCACTACTTACCATCCTGTGTACAGACTCCTAATAAGTTGACGATGTTTTTGTGTTTTCCAATTGTCTTCATCACCTTCATTTCCGACACCAAATCCATAAGCTCTTGATCCGACGCATCCTCTGTAATTAAAATATACCCACAGAGTATGTTAATAGTTGAAGTAACGATGTTTAAAAGAAGGCCTGGACAAGGCGCCACTGCAATACTGGGTCTTTTCTCGTCCACCGGTTGTCGTCGCAGTATATCTTCAGTTATTTTAATGAATGTTTCTACCTGAAAACGGTATTTCTAGATTATTAAATAACCTGAAGAGATTATGACTGACTGGCTGACTGGTTGGGCGACTGGCTGGCTGACTGACTGGCTAACTGATTGACTGGCTGACTGACTTGCTGACTGACTAGCGGACTGGCGACTGAAGGACTGACTAGCTGACTGGCTAACTGACTGACTGGCGTACTGACTCGCTATAACTGACTGGCTGACTGGTTGACTGAGAAGCTGACTGGTCAGGCAGATTAATTGATCATTGATCGATTGATTGATTGATTGATTGATTGCATCGCACCTACACAAGTACCTTTTCAAAGGAACATCTTATATTAAATCTTTGCTAAAGTTCTCAATGTAAAAATCCCTCTTCGCTTACCTTTCAACATCTTGACAGCTACAGTGAGAGTGTTAGGCATATCGTTCAGTCCAATCGCTTCTGCTTTAATGACTCGGCCGAACGCTCCTTCGCCTAGAATATCGGCAAAAACCAGGAGGTTTCTGTCTATCTCCCAAGCCTCTTCGTATGGTACTTCAATTTCCGACACCTAAAATACGACCAATTTAATTCCTTTTGAAAATGATATAAAATTTATACCCCGAACGGAAGGAATTCGATTTCGAACGAAATGTTATGAAACATGGCGAAGAGACTGAGTCACAGTTTTCCGTTTGTAAAAAGGTAGAATTTAAGATTAGGGTTATGCCTGTTTTAAGGACGGGGATGTGGTAGGCCGTCTACATTACAGAGATATCGTCCGCCGCATCGAGAAGGACTATTTTGCATTTGACAACAATGTCACTGGCACCTATTTTAAATTAATGAGCTGTTAGGGACGAACTATTAGACTTCTAAGGGGGTTGGGGGTGGGGGGGTGGGTGTTGGATGATCTAGATCTAGTGTGTGCTAGAAATCTTTTCCTTTAGTTGTATCGCTGAAGGAATATTTTTCTGCTAAAAACACAAAAACTGAAGTTGGGCTTTCGGGCTTGCAGGATATTTTTTCAGTTCAAAATCACCCAGTCCCCTCCCTTAAAAATCTAATGGCTCTCCTCGTTATATACTATATGTCAAATAATTGGTTAGAAGCTTACTCATACAAAGAAAAGAAGACCATCTTAGAATAAAGCGACTACAATAAAAGGCCGCTTGAAATATAAAGAACGCTCCTTTTCCTGCAACCAGTTGGCAAGCGGCAAACCATTTGTCGTTTGCCATAGAACGCGATACTTTTAAAATCTCTAACCAATGGTAACATTAGCAAACTGCCTTAAATCCTTACTTGTGTTAGCCTCGATTCCAGACGACCACGAATACTTCTCTGACGCATGAATAAAGCTGCTGACCCGGTAGAGGAGACCGACGCCGTTCTTGGAGCGAAGCTTTGCGGTTCAATGACAACTCGCTCAGAAGCCACGTCGTATTTAGCGTCCGGAAGTTTTATCGTACCTCTTCGCTTTGTCATCCGTACAATGCAGCAAACAGTACAGATAAAGCCGATGACCACAACAACGAATCCGCCAACGGCAATTAAAATAATCTCAACCTGACTAAGAAAAGGTGAGGATCCCTCGGTTACAGCTCCAACCGGTGCAGTTCGTATGTAAGTAACGGTGGTTCTCGGGATCGAGCCTGCAAACGATTTTAAACACCACATCAAAACGAAGATAATTTCAATTTGTTTTGTAAACTGGGAAAACAAAAATTCTACTTGAGGCAAATCGAAATCCAATTTCATTTCACTACTTATACTTTTTATACCGCAATAACCTGATATATCACACTGCGATTATTTTTTTCATTTCCTCCTAAAGGCCACACTTGCAATTTTTTTATGCAATTTTCGTCGCATTTGACGCGGCGATTTTTCTCTCTCGCGCGCTGCAACTCCAAATCGCAAGTCTAAACGAGGTGCGATTTCGCGCGAGATTGGTCGCGCGATGTCGCACAGGTTTCGAACCTGTTTGAAAACTGATGCAAATTTGCGTCCATTTTGGGTATCACAGCAAATCACACCAAATGTCGCACCCGAATCGCACAGAAATCGCCGCTAGTTTACACTTGCGATAAAAGTTGCATTGGAGAGCGCATCAAAAATCACATGTGTAAACCCACCTTAAAGGAGGGGGAGGGAGGGGGTATAATGGCAAATAAATATGGACTGACTTTGTTCACCGACTGAGCTGGCAAAACTATAAAAAAAGACAATCCCACAACCTCGTCCCCAGGGCCTTCTCCGTTTTCAAAATGGCGGGTCGGGTATAGAAACCGCTGGACAAGGCTGCTATAATACTCCAAGAATCGTGGAGTATTTTGTCACGTGAGACAAGGTGAAATGGCGTTTTCGGAGGTTCTTTTGTTTTCTGTCTGCTGTGTTTGTTTTCTGTCAATCTAAAACGGTTGTTTAAACGTAACGAAAGCATTTCATTATGTTTTACGCACCAAAATGTTTCTCCGGGCGTGCGCGTTACTAAAATGAACTATTGCCCATGCGCAGTTGAGCTCGAACGGCCTGGACGCTAGTCCGCGCAAGTCACCAAAAGAAGCCAAAATGGGCTCAGTCGAAGCATATTGCACTGAAAAAAAAGGCAAAATGGCGGGGGTTTTTTTTCACTCCAACTAAATCATATTTCCCACCAAAATGTTCACTAGATCCTAGTCTCTCCAAAACCGAGTGTGGATGTTGACATTACGCCTATTAAAATGAGTTATACCGCTAAAAGCGATGACCGCGCGGTTGAACTCCATACAAGCCTTTACATCCAATTTTTTGCTATGTGGCAACCTTGCCCAGGGGATTCTACTCCCGGCTCGCCATTTTGAATGGGGAGAATGCCCTGGGCACGAGGTTGACAATCCTGCATTTGCCATACCTGTAGTGACTGGAATAATGGGTCTGTACGTGACAGTAAGGTTGGTCACACGGGAATCGTTCCCGACAACGTTTTCAGCTTGACACCCATAATGTCCAGATTGATCGATCGTCAAGTTTTGTAACTTCAGAGTAAATCTCACATGTGCCAACCGTGTGCTTGCACCGTTATATAGCGGTTGTTTGTACAGGCGCGGATCTATTAGAACGCCCAATTGTTTTTCATTTGGTAACTCCGCATCGCTGTAATACCAGCGGTATTTCGTGTTTTCGTCCTTGGTCAGGATTGTGCAGAAAAGTTCTACGTCTTCGCCAACATAGATTGGTTTTTTCTGCTCCCATATAACATATGCTTGAGGTGGGCTGCGCGGTTTGTCTACGAGAAAGAGAATATTAGTTTTTTTACATGACGCTCGTTTCATTACACTTAAGGAGGCTCGACTCAGTATTTTTGCCGTGGGTTGTATGTTTTGAAATCAAAATTTCGCAGGGAAGACATCCTTCGATTGCTTTCATACTTCACCAAGTTTACGAAATGTGCTCAAAGTTTTACGTTTCACTGCTTTCCGAGCGACAGTGGTTACCATAGCAACACCAGCTTATTGCCCTTCATTTTAAACAATTTTAAAATAATGATTGCAAAGTAAAGGACAATCATTCTGTTAACGGCTAGCGCTGGCTGCTTTAAAATCATATGTAAGGGTATTTTGGAAATATTTTGATTTATGCAAATTATTTCCATTATTTGCCTATCATGCTTAAAAGACGATTTTAGATTTTCTCGAAAACCGTCTTATAAATTTTCCTGAAATGTCGTCTGCAGCTGGTGATACGTGAGTACTACAAAATTTGAAAGTTTAATTATGAAGTGTCTAAGTAGATTTTGAGAAAAAGGACATTGTTTAAAACGAAGGGCAATAAGCTGGCGTTACTATTGTAACCGCTGTCGCATGGAAACCAGAGACATTATAAACTTTGATCTTTTTTCATAAACGTGGTTAACATGACTCGCTGGCTATGATTCGCCCGTCATGATTAACACAAGATAAGACAATGGTGGAGGAATTCAGTGTTCATAAAATAAGCTCAAAGAGTAACTTCTTACTTCCTGAAATAGAAACATCCACAAAGAACTAGATCTTTGGAATTTCTTTACCATTTTCTAACAATGGGCAAATCATGACGTGCAAATAATGATACGTGAATCATGGCGGGCGCATTATTAAAGAAATAAAAAACGCGCCAAGTGCATTGTTGAGTTACATAAGCACGCGGGAATTTTCAAGAACACGAGAGAAGTGCACGAGCCGAAGGCGAGTGCTTCTCGCACTTCTCGAGTGTTCTTAAAAATCTCCAAGTGCTTATATAACTGAGAATGCTTTATCGATTTATAACGAACTCGGTTTAACCAATCATAGCGCGCGCATTTCCTTGAGCATTTTATAAAACTGGCGAATCATGTTTGACATTCGGTTCTGCAAACTAACTGCACTGAGATCTTTATTCAAGTTTCTATATTCAGTGAGGAAGTCAGTATTTACTCTGCATGTGAACTCAGTTCATGTGTGAATTTCGTTTACAATTGTCTGAGCATGGGCGGACCATGCCGTGCCGAACGAACGAATCATAGCATGCGAATCATGTTTTACAAACTCAGGTCTGAATACTGCAGTGAAATCTGCTGTAAACAGCCGAACTAGGACAGACTGAAAAACCGGAATATGGCATACGGCGTATGACATTTCACTTACCTTGGACGGTAAACTTGTAAGAATATGTCAAAAAACCAAACGCGTTTGAGACATTGCACACGTATAATCCCTCGTCGCTGATATCCACTGAAATGAATATTACTTTGTAGTCGTATCGACCAGCACTTATGTGCTGAGTGTTAGGTCCTCCGTTGTATATCTGGCCTTTTTTGTACCACGTGACAATCGGGCTAGGTGTGCCTTTGGCCTCACACGTCAGTTCAAACTTGTCCCCTACCTTGTACTCTGATTTTGCCGACTGCATAACGCTTGGATATAGAAACTGTGGTTTCTCTAAAAAGACAGATAAATTTCAAGTAAGGAAAGAACAAGAATGCCCAAATAAAATAAAAAATTTCAATCTCAGAATCGAGTTGGATGTCATAACCGCCGAATGGGCTTTGAATTGCTCAGGTTAAGAGAAGACATTTGGTCCAGAAGGCGTCGACAAAACTTACTATTTTATATATATAGAACTCTAGAAGTCTCTACTAAAAGACTAAATGATAAGAGAACAGAGACCGTTATTTGTTCAAGTAGCGTTGGTAAATATCAGTTTAAATAGAAAAAATACGTTTTGGGACATATTATCGAAGCTCTTCTACAGCTTTAATAAGAATACAAAAGCATATTATTAAAATACAAAAACCTCATAACTAATATATCGCAAATTGCAGCTAAGAAGAGGAAGTTTACAAAGTATCCGGGCCAGATTGCTCTGCGCTTTGGTTTGTAACAAAACTACGGGCTGTTAGAAATGTTGAATAAGCTGATCATACCTCCTGTGATGTTGGTAGGCGAAACAGTTGGATCTGCCAAAAAGAAAAGAAAATAACAATGCAAGTTGATTGATTATCAAACCTTCCTCTCTCCACTATTTATTCTCCTACGCAGCCGTTATTTATATTGTCACGCAACATCTCTCGGACACTTTAAGGTAAAAAACGTCGTAACTCAACGCTTCTACCTACAAGTGGCCGATAGGCGTTGCGTGACAACCAAACTAACGATGGACTGTGTATAGAGGACTTAAAATATTAAGTTAATTACTGTACTTTTGCATTCAATCCAAATAACTTCTGGGTTACAGAGATGATATCGCCACATAAAATTCCCTTTACTATGGGGATTTTTTTCAACCTCCCCAGAAAAGGGTTTCTTGTAGTCGTCATTTCTTAAAGTGTTTCTAAACATAATGCCATTTTGGCTGACTTTGGGGAAGCTTCATTCACGAAAACAGTGGTTTCTGGTCGACAAGAATTGCTTCTAGGAGTGAACGCGCTGTCCTTCGCCATTGTAACCTCCGGGTAGCATCAATGCACCATATCTTTTTTGTACTGTCGAAGGTAATAAGTTGTTAAAGGAGAAGTATCACGGGGATTTGGTGTCATTTCAAAAAGCAAAAAATGTTATTGTATGATCAGAAACCGAAAAATAAAGCTCCAGTGGTGTGATAAATTATCACAAAATATATCAAAACTGTCGATTAGTGTCTCTGGTCATAGACGGACTGGGTCTCAATGAAATACAACTTGAAAAAAATTAGAGCAATCTTTTTCAAGTTAACACATTTTCGTCTTCAAACGGGCTAGAACAGACCGTAATCTGTCTCTCTTTCAAGAATTGGTTAATTTCACTATCTTGGTGTTTTAGTATTACTTTGTAAATAAGTAAAGGCATTGTAAAATGGCTTTGACCAAAAAAACATCAAAATTCCTGTGATACCTTTATTTTTGCTTTGGTTTTGCGGTTTATTCTGAACGTGGCTTAAAACCATGTGCAACCTTCTCTAAGCTGTCAGAGCGTTTTCTAAAACTAATGAAGGAAAAAACAACTCCTGACTTTGCTTGTGCGAGTTTTCCGGCGCTTTGCATGCCGGGCAAGTCACACATGCTACGTCTAAGTTCTGATTGGTTGATAAGGTTCTTTGATTTTCTTGTGATTGGCCAGTACAATCTTGTGGCAACCTCGTCTCCAAGGCCTTCTCCGCTTTCAAAACAAAATGGCGGGGCGGGCACAGAAATCCCAGGAATAGGCTGCCAAAATAGCCCAAAAATCCTTGCGTGTTTTATCGCGTAAAACATGATGAAATGTCTTCGTGTCGTTTGAACAACGGTTTCGGATCATCGCCAGAAAACAAACACGGCTACTTATCGCTGGAAAAAACCCTCCTAAAACGCCATTTTATCGTCTGTCGCGTGAAAAAATACCACGATTCTTAGAGTATTTTGGCAGCTTGTCCAGGGATTTCTACGCTTGCCCCGCCATTTGGAAAGATGAAAAGACCCTGGGGACGAGGTAGATGCATGCAAGTTGTTCGCAAGTTGCTTAAAATCCATTTCGATGCAGCTATGCGCGCGCGTTCATGACATCTTGCATTGGTTGGTCAAGCGGGGAAAGCCGTGCGTCGACTCGCGTGTGAATCATTTCACCTCAATCAAAGTCGACGCCAGTGAACTAAACACCAAATGCATGCAAGTGGAGGCCAAGCAGAATATAAAGGCCCGGACACATGGGGCAACGTTTCTTGAAACATTGCGCGTAAAATGAGTTTTCGGGGGTGTCACACGATGCAATTTGTTGCGCTCAACGTCGCAAAAGTAGAACTCGATTCTATTTCAAACTTCAAAAAAACTTTCTTTATTTTACTCATTATTTTTTACAACTTTACTATTTTTTTATTTCTGCAACTGTTGCGCGAAACGTTGCAAGAAAAGTTCGGTACCCCTTGACATATGGTCAGAGCTTTAGATTAAGCCGTAAACATTCAATCTCGTCCCCTGGGTTTTTTTCCTCGTTAACCCTTTCCTTCCCAGAGTCAATTATGGAGACATGTAATGTAGTTCTAACTTTCGAGTCTGTGGACGAAATCCTATGGCGTGACCATTCAAATGAAACCTCTCCAGCAGTACTTTTGCATGGTACCATTTGTTTTTCAATATTTTACTAAACGAAATTTAGGATTTTTCTTGAATTTTCATGTTTGGCACTCTTGGGAGTTAAAGGGTTAAGAATGGCGACGCGAAGAAATCCCTGGACAAGGCTGCCGAAATACTCCAAGAATCGCGCAGTATTTTATCACGTGACACAATGAAATGTATGTAGTATCGAAATTTATTTCAAGTGATTGGCAGCCATATTTGCTTTCTTGCAATATGGAACCGCAGCGTTTCAGCAGCGTTTCACCGCGCGCCTATTTTCAACAAAGAGAAAGCCGAGGAGACGAGGTTATGTAACACTCACTACTAGTGCAACTGAGAGCGAAAAAGACACACACACAAGAAAAAAAACAACAACAACAAACAAACAAAACATTCGAACCTTCAACCATAAAATTGATGGTGCAGTTTGCACTTCCATAACTGTTTGACGTCACGCAAACGAACAGTCCACTGTCGGATTTTAAAACGTCGGTTATTCGAAGATACCTGTAAGGTTTGACATGGTAACGCGCAAATAATGAAGTGATTTTTCCATTTTTGTACCAAGTGTAAGCTTGGGCGTCTTTCACCTGACAAACTAGTTTGACTTCTTCTTCTCCGACAGGTTTAACAAATCTCGAGGGAGATGACTGCTTAACCTGAGGAACTATTGTTAGGAATACAAAAGAAAATGATGGCTGATCAGACTGGTGTTAGTACCGGAAATCATTTATTAATGCCCCCCCCCCCCCCCCCCCACCTCTCTAATAAACCCACTTTTAAGAGCAAGGAATTTATTAAGCCCCCCTACTTCCCTTCCACTCCCCCTCCCGCCCTTCCTTTCCCTTTACAGACTGAGCTGTTTCACCGGTACAATTTGAACGTACCAATTTGGGCATGAATTTACATAAGTGCTCGCGAGCTTTGGGGACATATTACCGGTACTTGTACTACAAATAATCGTAATTACGGTAATCATGAATGTATAACACTTCATTGATCAATCAAACTTTGATTTATGGACGTTTATCCACTTGCAGGAAGCTTGGATGACATCGCGTTTAACTAAATTATAATTATAAGTCTCCCTTCTCTCAATCTTTTTTTCGATTTTTTTTTTCAGCTGACATGAAAATACAAACCACACGGGTTAATAGAGATTTTACGGTACTTGAGCTTATACTTACTGCAATCTTGTTTGTGGGAATTGTGGTAAAACTTTATTTGACAGGTTACAGAAGCTTCAGAACCGTGTCGCTCGTGTTTTAACTTTTTCTAGCTATGACGCGGACACCAACTGTCTAATTAGACAACTCGATTGGAAAGATTTGAGCACACAGTTTCAAATACAGAAAATCTTAATGGTTTATAATTGTTTAAATGGTCTTGTTCCTGAATACCTGTCCTCTAAATTTGTTAAACGAAATGAAACACGCTACTCTCCGAGGGACTCTGATAACAAACTAGTCGTCCCGTTCCAACGAACTAATTACATGAAAAACAGCTTTAGTTATAGCGGAGCAGTTTTCTGGAACAGCCTACCCTGTGATATAAGAGCAATGGAATCTCTAAGTCAATTTAAACGATCAGTTTATCTGAATTTTTAATTTAAACTACACACGGCATTCATGAAAAACAGGTTTATTTAGATTAGTTGTAGTTAGCTTAAGTTTGTAATTTGTTTAGGTTAGTTGGGTTAGGTTCCTGATGATTTGACCGTGTTTAAATAAAGATTTACGATTTACGATGGCGTATTTTCCACACTCCTCATTTTCCACACTCCCCATTTTCCACACTCCGCACTCCGCGTTTTCCACCTAACCATTTACGATGCTTATGTCGCTAAAAAACGAACATGGCAACAGGAATTAGAATTGTACTCGGCGTTTGCGCAGCTTTATCACCGGCCATAGGCTAAAAAGTTAGAAACACAACACCGACTTCACTCAGGGCTTGTGATTCTTATTCTCAGAGAGGGTCAGATGATAAAGTTATTAGACCACTACTGGGAACCATAAAGCGATTTATCATGTTGACATTTTGAATATAAATAGACTGAACAACTTTGTAAATTGAGCAAACTGTCAGAATGGAAATTTTCCTTTATTAAATGCAAACAGAGGCGTCGGATGTGTAAACATGTCCGCCTACTCATAAATTCAGGCCCGTTTATTAATTTCTTCCTTTTTTGTAGGAGAAATTCTCGATTAGAAAATGAAATGATTTGAAAGAAGCATAAGTGACTGGGTTCCGCTTTAACTGAGAAAAAAAGAGTTTAAAAAATTAAAAAAAACAGCCGACATTGGACACCTAGCAGCCGCCTCTCATTGCTCCCAGCCCGGATACGAAAGAACTTTCATTTTCCTTATTACCCACGTTTTAGGTCATAAACTTGATTTTTCTTTTGTTTGCCCACAATTTGTTAGTGAATTTATAAAAATCTATAGTTTTACTGGACGCCGTTAAAGCAGCTTCGATGACTCGTTCTAGAACAACTTTGTTTTCATTCGAACTTTGTAAAAAAATACCTTTCACTGAAGTTTTAAGCTAAGAAAACTACAGAACAATAGAGGAAAATCAATTCCATGTCGATTTTTTTTGCAGCATCATTTTAAAACCACTATAATTCGTAAAATTCATTGTAAGACCACCTGTTAAAGATGTACTAATAGCTTCTCAGAAAGATTTCGCGTATATATAGAATAGCTGATTCCCGAATTTTGGCAGGAAATCAAGTTTAAAATGTTGCATTGTTCTTAATGTTTTATTTTCAATAAACGTTTGAGCGCACGAAAAGAACACTAAGAGACAGAGCGTTTTGTGCTGTTGTCCCAAAACTATGGAACATGTTATCTTATCAAATTAGAAACAGCAGATCTCTGAACTCTGTTAAGGTTTTACTGAATTTTTTTTAATCATTTTATTATTGATGTTTTTATCGTTATTAGGTTCTTTTTCGATTATACAATTTTATTAGTTTTAACAAGTATCAATTTTTTTTAATTATTTGAACTTAGAATTAGTTATACCTTGTATACATTTTTATTTTTATTAACTTGATGTAATGCGCAGGCGATCATATACTCATGAAGTCTGCGCAGTATAAAATAAATGCATAATTATTGTTATGATCATCATCATCATCATTATTATTATTATTATTATTATTATTATTATTATTATTAAGACATTGCACTTTTCCTTCGTCTGTTTTTGGAGTGCTCTAATTTACGTAAGCCACTGCAAAAAGCAATCGTAACTGAGCGTGACGCAAGCGATCCGGCGAAATAACCATCATTCAGAGCATTGCTACGAGGCAAAAGAACGATACAACTGGGCCCGGTTGTTCGAAAGCCGGTTAACGTTAACCCAGGATTAAAACTAACCGAGTTTCAAAAGCTAATTATAAGTTACATTCAAAGACAAGTCAGAGAGGAAACTAATTGGGGAAAAAAATACTTTGGAAAAATCTCCATGGATTAATTATTTAACTGCAATCAACCCTGGGTTAGCTTAACCGCGCTTTGAACAAACCAGTCCTGAACTTGGAAGCCAGCAAGTAAAATTACAATTGAAGTCAATATTTAGTTTGGGCACCGACTGAAATCTAGCGGTTTGAGTTCATTGTAGCGTTACATTAGGTGGTCACAATCAATATGCATAGAACAATTGTCAAAACCTCTTTGGTTGTCAGCTGCAGGTAGTTAGTTACCTTAATTCAAATAAACCTACTATTTTGCTTTCTGGTGCTTTTAATATCGTGAAAACTTAAAAACCCATTGCAATTCGGAAGCCCTTTGAAGTTCCACGCTGGGCCAATATGGAACAAAGCCATTTAAATTCCTAGTGTATAATACTTTGCAAACGTGCAAAGCTTAATTAATACTGTTTATGAGCACAAAAAATATGTATATTTAAAATAAAATTCGACAAAGCATAAACACAATTAATTCTTAAACACTCTGACGTAAGTTTGCTTGGAAAGTACCTTGAGCCATTAAAAAAGGCATCTATAAATGTGTTTTGATCGAAAATTCATAGTGGCTTGTCTAGATAATTACAACACGACCTTTTTAGGATAAATTAACAGACAAACGAAGGATTTTTATCACGAAACAGTTATTTCGACATTAAAGCTAAGGTCGACCATGTACTTTTTCACGTATTATTCATCAAACAACAAAATCTAACTGAGCGAACCAATATATTGTTGGCATCGAATCGGGACTGCATAGCATGCATGTTTTGACAGTGATTCAAACACTGCACGAAAACGGCTTTCCTTTTAGACTCCCCGGGCATTAAACTGTGAGACTCTTGCTTGGAAAATCTGCTCAAGCTTTCCAAAATAAGTACAAATAATGTCAATCAGACCCACCAATGCAACCATGTTTTAAAATTTCAATGTTGATTTGCCGTGTTTACGGGCGTAGAAGCAAAAAGCCGAAATGTAACCCATGTCAAGAATTCCGATTACACGACTAAAGCTTTTACTATAAAGTTCGGGCTACCGAGCTGGATTTTTACTTAATTTTTGAACATATTTGGCTACGCTCCGGCTTTAAATCTGTGCTTTTCCCGCCTTCAGTTTAATATTTTACCGCGGGTTAGGAATAGTTAGCGACGAATATTTAATGTTCTCTTGCGTGCACGAAACCAACAACATTGTCAAATTACATTTAAACTGATTCTCTCGGTAAGAACCTACCTCCAGATTGTTGCGCTGACAATCCAAGAATTCCCAAAAGAAGCAAAACGATGACTTTGTCAACACGTTTGTGGTAGAATAAGCGAGCCATGTCTAGAATTCAAATGATGTCCTTTCACAGACTTCCATCCAACGTACATGCATTCACGTACAGTGTCGTGTTTTCTGTGGGGTCATGACGGGGCGCCTTCGTTGTAGAAATTTTTTTTCGTCCGGCCCTGTTGGAGCTGGAGGGAAAAGCAATAATCAGGATGTTTACGAAAGTTTATAAAACCAAAACCATCATCTCTATATAATTTGTAACACTATGAGCAAAGACATGAGCCTTGAAATTCAGCGACGTGCATGAACAACGCGTCATCGGAAAGAAGCAGTGGTGTCTTCTCACGCATCCGGCCGACTGCTTTCCTCGATACACGAGGCAATTTTTGCTTTAAACGCTCTTAAATTAAAGCAAACAATGTCAAACATAAACTGAATAGCTTCTTATACCTTACCTTATGAGAACATCGATTTCAAACGCTGCCTTACAATGCGAATGAAACGGCTACAACTTCTGAATGATCCTTCACTGTGACATGCCCTCGAAGCTTGTTCGATATTACACTCGTTTTAGATCGTTAGTATAATTGAGGCTCACCACGACAAAGATCTCGAACAATGGTTTGTTCTTCTATACTTCGCCAAATGTCCAGAGTGTCAGGTTTGAAGAATCGCTGGGAAATCTTGGAGGAACGGTTAGATTTGTAACTGAAGTTCTCGCCAAAACTGAGCGCGTGAAAGAATTAACACATGGGCACGCTTGACTGACTGTACAACCAAAATTACTTTTGACAGTAATTCATGAGTTGTCAACACGAGTCATTCCTTTGTGATCTATCGATTACAAAACTTCCGCAGGTGAGACAAAAGGATCTATTAAACTCAAAAATAAACTAGTTTAGGCTGTTAGCAGCTAACAAACTCTACTATTTGTCACGTAAGCGAAACATCAAATTGATTTTAATAGAGGGAAATAAATTAACGTCAAAAATGGTTTATTGTTATATCACACTTGACGCATGCCGAGCGAATAATCAGCTTTGTTTGATCTTTATATTTTATTTCAAAATATTACAAGTGACGGGAAGTCTGAAAGGCCGTTAAGCCAAACTTTTTTTAATTTCATTCTATTTTAGTCGCTGGACACAATGAAAACGCACGTACACTTTTATGGTTGTTTGATGGTCAGCTATCAATGAATTGAAAATGTAAATTTTTCTAAGCTTTTGCAAGTACCCGCCCGGTAACATGAATTTATTATTAAAATCCACTTCAGTCTTTTTCCGTGCTAAAGTGCGGTCGCGAGTATATAGTTTCAGCAGCAAACGTGGCCATTTTCTAATTAACATTTCCAACTTTTACAGACTTTTCTTTGTGTACTTTTCTATCCTCCGTTTCTTAAAAGTCTTCTTGTCTTTATTTTCTTTTTCGGCGGATAACGGCGGAAAATAAAACTAAAAAAGTAAGAAAACTTTAAGTCGCATTTTGTCTCTTACGGTCTAGCCCAAAGAGTTATTACCTCGGCGCAGCGGAGGAAGCCGAATCCACCCTCTCGCTTCTATAAAAAAAGAACATTTCATGCCTTCAGTCGATCCTGTTTATGGTAAAAACAAGAAAGTACTGATTTATCCGAAGGATGCAAGAATGCAATGGTCGTATTTATTGCTTGAGGTTTCCACCGGTCCTACACCCACTGGTTTTTAATTTACCAAGGCACGATTTCCACGCTTCCTTTGTGGTTAACAGTGAGACTGGTTATGAAAAGAGAAGATGTTTCTTGACACTGGGGCCTTATGTAGCTGATCGGTAACCTACCGCTTGAAGGTCTGAATCAGGCAATGCTTGTACCTCGTTTATCATTTAAAATTTCTCACTCGGTATATCAGCTAAAATTGTAGCCACATGTTTCTCATGTATTAGTAGATTGTGACAAATATCCGCAACTACTAAGATAAAAAACGCGGCATTTCTTAAATAATGTTCCAGGTTTCTTTAAAAATTATTCATGGTTTAAGAGTAAAAATATAACTACCTTGGGCTGCAGAGTAGCCATTTTGATGACAGAAATGCCTGATTGCAACTTTAAAAAATTGGGCCAACTCAGTTTCAAGTTTATCGCCTTCTGTCTTGGAAAAACTTGCTAAAATTGTGATTATGGTATAGTCTGTCTTGGAAGTATGCACTTAATGATTTTCCGTCTTAGTGTTTAACATTTGGGTACTTAGTTTTAATTTGGGGCAGTTTGACCCAAAAACGTTAAAATCCGGCTATGACATAGATCCTTCTTTCCGATTACCGATTCGCTCGTCACTGGCGCACACTTCGTCCAACTTGTCTGTTGTAGTCAGCTGTAAAGACCGTCAACTGTCCATGAGAGCTGCTGACTACCACGGGTAATTTGACTGTTCGTATACCTTAGGCTCTGGTCGAGCTGAGGAGTCGTTGTATTGTAGCTTTCCGAGTAAGAATGGAGGAGGTCAGTATTCGCACGTTTTCTTTTCCAGCTCCCCCTTTCCTTTCCCCACCCCCCAAAGATCCTGCAAAGAACACCCCCAACACAGCGCCGATGGCGACTTTCACGGTGGCCTATATTTATTACAGCTACCAGAACTCATTTCTTTTTTCCTTCTCATTTAATTTGTAATCCCAGTGGCGCCACCATGAAAATGGCCTACATATACTCGACTCACCTGCAAGAATCCGCCAGGGAGCACCCCGTTTCCGCGTCTCTGACCGATCCCCTATCCTCTGGCCACCCTCACTTTAAAACAGTATCAAATTCCGTGAAATTAAAAACAACGCAAGAGCACGAAACCTGAGCAACAAGTATTATGGATATATTTTATAAATAGTTCCGTTTGACTGTATCGGTCCCCCAAAAGCAGCTAGTATAGAGCCGGTAAAATGTCATCGCAATCTGCGAATATGACAGGAGGTAGCTGTATTCACAGAATATGTACCAATGATGCGAGCAATCATCACAAGGATGAATTTATCTATTGTTTTAGCGCCAGAAACTTCTCTGCATGCTTCACACGTCATAACCGCGGAAACTAAATAGCATTTACCCTTTGTGACCGTAAAACTCTTGAAAAGTGCCTTTAATTTAACTAATCTCTTCCTAAATCTTAATCCAATTTCCTTTCAAACAAATTCCGTGTTCTGAACGATTCCAGGCGTGTTAAGAAGACAAACAACACCAAAGGGAATTGGAGGCAATGCTCAGTAGCACTCATTTGAATCCAACTTAGGATTTCATGACCAACATACAATTAAATAATCACCTCCTTGCTACTGACCTCCGTTACTCCAATGGAGGTAGTCCTGGAGGTAGTCAAAGTGGAAAATAATCAGATCGGAAGGCAAAACAGCCCAATTTAGATCAGACCCAAATTGTGAAATTCGATACCCATTTTCGGACCATAACGGCTCGAAAACCCGGGGGGAGGTACTCAACAAAGTTTTGTACGGGGATGCTCCGCCCCAAGGTCCAAACCCTTACTCTTTCATATACCGTTTATGACAGAAAAGGTACCTCTTTCATATGCATTGAAAATGGTACCCCTTTCATATACCTTTCATTGAAAATGGTACCCCTTTCACATAGCCTTTACGTGCGTCTGTTTGATATATTTTGAAAGGCCCTTTCTATAACACTTGAATGACAGTTTTCCTTACCCTTTTTATACTTCAACTCGTGTTTTCCGTACCCTTTCCTATACTTCGTGAACTCCATACCCTTTTACATACTTCAACTCGTGAAATCCCTACCCTTTCATATACCTCCAGTCTCAAAAGGTATCCCTTTCGGGCAGAGCATCCCAGCTGAGCCCCGAACAGATTCTCCTTACCAGTCCCAGTACGTTTCTTTTGGAACTTGTTGGGAGAAGAAACATATTCATTCTAACTAGGGACTGGTATACTTCACGATACAATGGCATTACAAAGATAAATTTGATAAATGATCAGCCGGATTGGAACATATCCGTTATCAGACCCATATTGTTAAATTCTCACCTCTTTTTTCGACCAAAACGGCTGGGAATCCATTTTCCCCCTTTGGGTCGCACAAACCTAATATATAGCTTCTCTAGGAGAGTACTCCCGGGTTTCGTTGTATCTTTGGCACCAAACGAGGAATGCCTTTTGGAAAACACTTAAAATGTCGTTCTGCTGCTCAAGCTCCATATATTTAAGGGCCTTTAAGGAGACTTTGTGATAGATAATACAATGGGATCTTTTCGGATCTTATAGCTGAACATTTTAGCGAAAGGAATCTTATCCTCCCAATTTAAGCTTCTATCATCTTTCCTTAAATCAAAGCTGACCTCATATATTTCGTGCCCTAAAATACCTTTTTTTTTTCGAAAACAGAACGTTAAATTTTCCGAAGTTATGAAAGTAGTTTGCTAATATTTAACTGAAGAAAATTCTCTAGTTTTCCAAACAGTTTCGTTCACCGAAACGATGCGTTTGATGTCCAGTGGTAAAAGGGCAGAAAAAGTCATTTAAAAAACACAGTGTCTGCTATAGAAAATCAGAAGACTGATCTCTGATAACCAAAGAAGGAAAAAAATGTTTGTAAATGTGTTGCAGGTGTAAAGGTCAAAAAAGATAAACAAAACCAAGGGCTAATTATAGAAAAAACCCAGATTACGATCAAAGCTGTCACGCCTTGGCGATTATCAATTGGAAACTAATAGCCGGACGGAAATGCGTGAACGGAAACACTTCTATTTAAATCATGAAATTAAAAGGATTTAGTGCATATAAAGTAATTACAAATGACACATGATTGCAGAACCGTGGCATTCCCACGGGGTGGGGGTGGGGGAGGGAGGGGGGGGTGGAGGCGTGGGGGACTCCCATATATTAGTGACGAGTCAGAGTCAGTATTGTGATGCCTTTTAGGGTTTTAAGCCAGAAAAATATGCTAACAGGAAAAGAGAACTGCAAAGAATGTACTAATATAAGTGTATGAGGAACAGGCAAATTCATTGCACTCGATCTTTAACGCCATGGCTTTTTAACGTTCTCTCTGTCGTCGCCGTCGTGGCTGCGTAAAGTCCCTGATGTTTGTAGCGATGGCGGCAGCGTGTGTGGGCACCAGAACTCGAGTCCACTAGTATTTAAGCTTATTTAGTGCGCTGTCGTTTTCTCATTTTGCGTCGCGTTGTCGCCGCTATAATTACACACAGAGCGAGGGGGTAATTCCTTGGAATTTTTGGTGGGGGTGTGCCACCCGGTTTTCCAAATCCTGGCCCTTTTTCGGACCAAACTACGCTATTTTCGATACCCGTTTTCAGACCTGGGGCCGGATTCAAGAAGCCCTCCTATCCTAAGTATTGTTTCTTAACAACGGCCTATTGTTGGAGTGACAATAGACTATTGTTGAGAAACAATACTTAGCGTATGTGTTAATTTAGGAGGGTTTCGTAAATTCGGTCCCTGATCTCTAAAATTCATACCCCTGGTTTCCCCTCACGTGAAACTATACCCGATTTAAGTCTAAAATAAATGGTCAAAATCTATGAGTGAGCTAGTAAGTGGCAAAGGACCGCGAACGAAAATTATGCTGGTGTACGTATGATTTTGAGCTCAGCTGAGGTGAGATTGCTGCACTGATGGCTGATAAGAGGCTGTGGAAAGACCTAGTGGTTGCCCGCCTTCGGGCGCCCTAGTAGTAGTAGTGAGGTCATCACTACGTGCAATACACTTTATAGACCATTGGCGTTCGTGCTGCTTGTTCTATTCAGTTTGCTACTACCGGCCGTGCTGACGAGACCCAACCAGGTCGAAACAGCTGTCCACGGTTACATTTTGGCTCTCAGTTTGGGCTTTATCATGTTGTTGTCGTGTTAAGTGTTCTACGTAGTTTCAGCCTTGCTTACTTTATTAAAAAACTATACCCGTTTTCATATAGGGGAGTACCCCTGGCGAATCGGGCCATTTCCGAGTTGCCTTTAGCCTCTCTTTCAAAGCGAGGCTAGGTGCGAAACCTTTCATATGAAAATGAGTTTTCATTCACATGCAAATAGGTTTTATTTGCATGTGAATGAAAACTCATTTTCATATGAAAGGTTTCGCACCTAGCCTCGCTTTGATAGAGAGGCTAAAGGCAACTCGGAAATGGCCTATTAGACTGGGTTGTTCTGACAAAAGCTAACAAAGCATGAATCATTCAATCTTTTTGATATAGTTATCATAATAGTGTTTTCAATAACCGACGTTTTTCCCCTTCCCCTTTTCAGACCTAAATATAAAAGTTCAAACGTGCGTCGTTTCGCGGCGCCACCACTGGGGCCCTGCATGCGAAACAAACACAATTTTTCATGCCAACTACAATCTTGGACATTCAAATCAGAATACCAGTTGAATGTAATTAACTGCCGGACTAATAGTTAAATAAAACAATGTTTCACTGAGATAAAATAAGTTTGGTTGTTTCTACAATCTTGGACAAAACTAGTTGAGACTTTTGTACACTAACGCGTGAAAACCAGACTTACTTCGAAAATCATTAAAAATATCGTGTAACCCAATGCTTAAACCCCCCTCCCCCCATTCAATGTTGTTCATTATTTTTGTTGGACTGTAGAAAAATTATTTCAACATTTGAACAACATTGTACAGGGGGGGGGGGGGGGGGGGGGGGGGTAAGAAATGAATGTCATGTGCGTTGAGCTTAAAATGTCGTATTTTGTCTCAACCCTTTTGTCTAAGATTGTAGCAAAAAAACATAGTATCTATTTTCAAACTAGACGGCAAAACATACCCATTTTGACCAAATTAAAATTGTCAAATCTTACTGATCCATTTTCAGAGCAAAAACGGCTTGACAACCATATCCATTAGGTCTATATGGCTTATTTAGGGGGGTACCCGGTGCTCGATCGCAAAAGTGATCAGTTTTCACTTAGCGCACAGTCGTTCTTCACTCACCGCGATTTAAGCGCGTGAAACGGGATAACGAGTTTTAACAACACGATCAAGGCTAACATGATTAAAACATGTCGAGATTGCATTTTAAATACTCAGTTTTATTGAGGAATGTTTTGATTTTTTCCTGTTGCTCGCACTGCCGACAAACTATTATAAACATCCTCGATAGAAGGGAAGCCGGAACTTATGGCATTATTTCTGATCCGGATTATGCGGTCGGGGTCTTGAAGTTCAACAAATATGAAGTAACTATTTTTCGGTATGATTTCTGTCTCGACAAAAAATCCATAATGACTTCTTGGTCTAGAAAATTGACCATGTACTCCGTTAACAGTTTTCGTTTAAGAGGTTTGCAAGTCCTTCCTCCAAAGAAAGAAAAAGAACTAAACAGTCAACTTTTTTTCTTTTCCCTAACAGGCACGGATGCGTAACTGACATAATGAAGTTTATCCACTAACCTTAGCATGACACCCCCGGGGGGGGGGGGGGGGGGATCTCTCCCATATAAAAGTGACGGGGATGATCGTCGTACACGGGTTAAATCTCGTAGTCTGCTGCCACTAATGATGTTGGAATCGAAAATGACCACTGTCACATGTGCCGACAAATTAACAAATTGACGTCAGTTTTTTATGCGTCTGTCCTCTTATTGATGATAAATTTTCTTCATAATATTGTCAAAGTGCTGTGGATCCAAAACTGATGTTGAAACGAAGAAAGGAAATAAAAGATGCGATCGCCACAAAACCAGAATTCCATCGCCACAATTCGGAGAAACACGGGCTCGTAAATTAAAAGTTTGAGTAGAGTAAGTCAGAAACACATAGAAAAATTGGAATTAATTTTGAAACTAACCTTTATTCCGGTTAAAAATTTTCTCAAATAATCCGTTGAAACACGGTTCAGTTCACCTCCAGTAAAGCTTATTTCAACGACAGCACTATCCTTCTCACTGCCAATTTTCAGGTCTGGATTCTCAACAAACATCTTTTAAGGTTGTGTTTTAGCTTCTTGAGGTTCATCTCATCTATTTTGGACGATTTTCTCATTGAATAATTCTGGATTTGTGAAAGAATTCTCGCCACGAAAAACGCAGTGCTGAAAAGTTTGGAAAAACTTTCGCTGATGGCGTCAGTTTTATCGTTCTATCCGTCTGTACTCTTATTGATAATAAAAATTAGCCAATCAAAACGCGAGAATTCGCACAGTTATTGTAAAAACAACTTTTTAGGAAGAATTGGTACCTCTAAGGGGAAAAAAGCAATGTGAGCCACACCCACAAAAGGGGTTTCTGGTATCTCTAAGGGGGAAAAACTAATGTGAGCCACACCCACAAAAGGGGTTTCTGGTACATCTGGAGGGGGGGGGGGGGGGGGGGACTAACGTGAGCCACACCCACTAAAGGCGTTTTTGGTGCCTTTTGGGGGTTCCTTTCAAAATTCACCCGGGTATGACACTGGGTGCATCACGTCAAGGGAACGAGACAGTACATTAACTTATATCTTATTCTAACAACTCCTACCCTGGGTACCAGAGGTTCTATCGCAGCACGCTTTCGGGAGATGTCAGGGCCGGCCGAAGACCGACCGACCGGCCGGAGGCCGGCAACGACCGGCGAAGCCGCGAGTGAAGCGAAAATATAACAGACATGAGAGGCGTGTAATACGAAGAGACAGCGCGAGAATAGCCTCTGATACCCAGGGTAAACAACTCCAAGAGTATTCATTAATCTGGGATCTGTTAGGGGTGATAAGTTATTGTATGAAAAGAATATCGCTAATTACCCTTTATTCTTAGTTCCATTGTCACTGGAAGTACCCTCAGAGAGCAGTGTCAATATAGTCATGTTGACGTGGGTTATCTGTTATCTCTAGGGCTATTTTTAAGGTTATATCCCTTGCCAACATAATTTTGAGCATAATAGTGAGACAAAAGAATGCAGCATTATGCCGGAATAATAGTGACAAAAATCTGGTCGGTCCTGCCATCAGAGGAATCTGGGCACTAGTCATCTGACTAGTAGGCAGAGCACAGTCGTATTGAGCAGTGCTCGAATCATTAAATTTACATGTCAACATGGTGGACTGAGGTTTTCATTATTCATGATAACCAAGCCCAGGTGATGGACGATTACCTGGACTGAACAGTGCAGCATTTGCACAACACTAATACTCTCAGAAAAGGGTTTTATGACTTCAATTAATCTAAAAAGTCGCCCAAAAGAGAAAGAGAAGGGAAAAGGAACTGAGAGAGTATATTTTTGTCGCAGAAAAAAAACGAAGCATGCACCGCTCTCTCGGTCACTCCCCAACAGGACAGCATCGTTTTCAAAATCCATTCTTTGATTTACTATTTTAATTTCTTTGCAAGTTACATTTATTTGCATTTAACGTTCTTTTAACACCTTCCCATATAAAGTCAATCCCCTGGAGCTCCAAATATCCAATTTCGACTGCATTTTTGTATTTTAAGGTTAAAATTAAATTGATCATTTCCTTTTTCATCATAGGATACATAAATCCCTAAGATTTTGGTTGGTTCTCACACCATCTTCCCAGCCAAATAGCCTTTGTTTTTCAATGTTGAGTTTCAAACCTGAAAAACTGCTAAATGTCTTGATCTTACTCAAGACCGCACTAGCCGAGACTAAATCGGCACAAAAGAGGTTGGTGTCATCAGCGAACTGAGTTAGCTTAATCTCGTTCCCAAAAATGCGTATTCCCTTGATATTAGTATCTTGACGTATGGCATTCGAAAAAAAAAAGAAAAAAAATTAACGTTCTTTTTTCTTTCGGTTTTTCGTTCTTTGTTTTTCCTGTAATCTGACTTAAAACAATACAGCGGACAGTTGTTCCAAAGCCTACTCCATTTGCAATTGATTGTAATGGACTTGCGAGTTGCTGTTAACTCCTTTCACTTAGCCTGCGTACAGCCGTCTCCGATTTCCTTGCTAACCGCGGAAAACGGAAAAGAAATAGGAGACGTCGCAATCAATAATGGAGACATGCAGTGTAGTTCTTATGGACTAACGTTTGAGACTGTCGACGAAATCCTATGGTGTGGCCATTCAAAGGAAACCTCTTCGGCAGTACTTCCGCACGGTACCATGTGTTTTTCAACATTTTAAAAAATTACATTTGGGATTTTCTTTAATTTCCATGTTTGACATTCTTGGAAGATAAAGGGTTAAGACTGAAGCCTGAATCTAAATCAGTGTCAGTCTCTTCCTCAATAGAGGCTAACTGGCGAGACTCTTGCAGACAATGGCCGCATTGTACTGACAGCTTGTTTTTAACTGAATATTCCCACCTAAATCCAACTCACGCAGGGCAATATAGCAAAGAAAATGACTGGTATTTTATGCCCTCTGTACTTGTCAGTCATTTTCTGTGAGCTTCCATATTTTACTGTTTCGTCTTTTGTTTAACCTTTTTATGATAATTGGAGGCATTTTGAGGGTTGGGGTACAAACAATGTAATATTTTGACGAAATGATAGCTTCATATTATTCAAGCGACGACATAGATGTTAAATTACCCATTTTTTTCTTGCCTGCTCGAAGGATCTGACGCATGCTTTTTTAGTTTAATAAAAAAAAGAAAAGTATCTCTTGAGTTTACACAAATTAAATTTCGTTAAGAAAGAACTCCTGGTAGAGAATATTAAAAATTTATGATCACAGGCTAAGAATAATTTGATCTTTAGAAAGCAGATTAGAAAGGCCACAGATTTTTATTACGATCAATATTTAATGATTTCTTGTTGTGATACTGAATGAAGGAACAGGCTGATTTATTGCTGCTTCCGTCCATTATTACACAACAAACGTATTCTCTATTTTTTGAATTGACATGGATTCGAGATGTAATTTAAAACTCGAAGGCTTTTTAAAATATCGTTCCACCTTATCTTTTCACCTTTGGAATACATTTCCTAAGTTTCCTAAAGCCTTCTACAAACAGGTGCATGTATAAATAAGAATAGCACACTAACATGCGTATCGACAGTAATTACTCTACAAATTTCCTTGAGGTTTCTTGAATTAACAAAGAATGCGCCCATGTCATTATAATTCACAACCACTTTATCCAAGCGCAAGAAAAATGGTCGCCAATTTGTGCAAAATTCAATAGAGCCGGGTTTGTGACTCGAGCTGAAGGAAATGGAAAGTCTCCTCATTTTGATGGTTGGTGCTTTGTACATTTGTTTGATTTACGAGATTTTTCTTTGCCTAAGGGGGAAGATTGTTGAAGATGACAGCAAGAAACTCTGCATTAGAACTAGACAAGGCTCCGAGTCGCGGGTTCAAACAGGGAAAAGTTTTAGAGCTAGAAGAACTCCGTTCACGGAAAGACTGGCTTCTGCGTACGGCTCTGGTCGTTCAGCGAGGCACTGTAGCTCACGGCATTTTATTCAAATGCGGATCGTAGGAAGACGTTAAGCGATTATGCAGTTACAATACTGGATTTCACTGAAACTTTCCTTCTTTATCGGTCGCTTAACGCTAATGACTTCCACGCAATCTAAAGTGCCAGATCTAGAATACGCATTATACACGAGTGAATGTATCAGTGTTGTTGGGATTCAAGATGGACGACATACAGTCATGACACAGGGTGCAACTGTCGCAGTGATTCTAGCAACTTTAAGCAGTTGTAAAGAAACCTAAAATAAAAACGCAGGCTTAAATTTACAATCACATTGAAATATTCTTTGGTTGCGATCTGAACCGATCGATGCTAACCTCGCAGTTATCAAGTTAGATATATCACGCCAACATCAAGCCAACCAAAAAAAATCACTTCCTTTACAGTTTTAGTTTAAAAAGACGGGAACCGCGCACGCTCGTAGATTTTACACCTGAGCATGGCATGCAACATAAAACATCTTCAGTTTGAAATGAGTGAATGCAATCAAGTAAAGGGATATCGCTATTTCCATTTTTAATGGAAGCCTCAAATATAGGCCACACCGGCGATTGAATACTCGCGATGTAAAAAGAGCTAGTGCGATTAACAACACCAAAATCACTGAAAGCATCACTTATGTAAATGTGTTTTTATCTTGAAAATGTGACGTTGGCTTTATGTTGTAAAATGCTTTTTGGAAATTATAAAGGTATCTGTTAGAAATCCGGTAAATTTTCAATCAGCTCATATGTCGTTTTTACGTCGGTTTTATTTTCATAACCTGTTTTTTCTCGATGGATACCGACATAGCCTCTTCGCTCTTTGTCACAAATATCTACCTTATTTAAAAACCCCAAAAGGCACCCTGATCGACAACTGTGGATATTTTAAAATAATATTGAACACCCTCAGTGATAACACTAAAACCGCATTTTTATTTCCTTTTAATAATGATGAGCACCCCGTCCCTTGCTTAATTGGAGTTCGACACGTACCGACCGAGTTTAAAATAGAATTTTAAAGATACAGCTAAAACAAAGAGTTAATAGAACCAAGACGACCAATGCGCGGATATTTGCGGCTTTCAACTCTTTGCGCTTTCTCTTTCGAGCTTTTACAGAAAATTAAAAGCGATTGTTATGCAGCCTATTGTTTTTGTTATAAAGCAAAACAGTCATGACAAATTAAATCCAAATTGCGATTGAATATCATCTGCTGAAAGAGGAAAGTACTTAGTATATATAGTAACAAAATTTAACTTAAAAAGTGGAGTAACATCTTCTTTTTAAATCATATGCAAAGATTACGAATATAGCAAGTAATTCTTGCCCTGATAGAGCAGTTTTCAATTGAGTGTCGAAAATAATTACACAATTGCTTTGGTTTTGCATTGCTTCGCTTTGTGATTGGCTAAAAAAATCTCGCGCCACTTTCTCGACCAATCAGAAGTAAAACCAAAACCAATCGTGACTTGCTCGCACGCGTTTTCCCGCGCTTGGGGCCGCCGACATGCAATTGCTTCGAGCTCTGATTGGTTCATTGGATTGTTTACGACTGCTGTGATTGGTCACAGTAATTACTTTGGTTTTGGTTTTACGACACTCAATTGAAAACTGCTCTATAAAGTATCATTGTAAAAAAGAAAGTTGATAGTGGCGTTTCCCGCTGGTTTTCTCTTGCATGTTTATTGCTAAAAAAAGAAATAATTAATAGCTCATTTTAAATTGCGAATTGTGTCCCTGAAATTTATTTCATTTATATTACTTAATAGTTTCCATCGGTTTTTAGTTCAACCATTTCGTCCAACCAACAAACTGCATCAACCTCGTCCCAGGGCCTTCTCCGCTATCAAAATGGCGGGGCGAACTTGGGGCGAGCAGAGAAAACCTTGGACAAGAAGGTGGGGTCTGGGGACCATTTATTAGTCTCTCCCCGAAATGGTTTTCAGGCACTAATTTACAGTTCAAAATATAGATTAAAATATTTACAAGCAACATATCACTATTACAAGGTAAAAAGTATAAAGGGGAAAAATGAATTTAAAAACTAATAAATCATGCAGTCAACTGTCAAGTAAAATGTTCTTTTTTCTACTGTTCTTTAATGAAAATTTTTCATGCTTTCAACTCTGTTTCCAGGGAGTTTCATAGCTATGTGCACCTGTATAAAAACGATTGTTGGCCCATGCAAGTTCTACATTTCATCCACTAGGTTTGTTCGATTCATATCAAGTGAAATAGAGATTTAACTAAAATTTGTTAGCAATTTGTTTCTTTAAAACCAGACGTGATCATGCCAATCGTCACAACGACTAAAACGCATTGTTTTTGGGCAACGATCGTTTCTCCCCACGAGGCGACCAGAATTTCGGAGCCTTGGCGTTCTAGTGACTTCGGCAATCGTTATAAGCCGGGTGTTATCTATTATAACCTCGTTTAAAAAATATATTTGATTGTTCCAGTCAACAGTTACATAAGGAGAAATCCAAAGTATGAAAAGTCTAACGACTAGTAATGTTCAGAATGTTTATTGAAAAATCAAATCACTCGTGAGATAACTCGCGATATTCTTAGCTTCATTATCCTTTTACTCGTAAATTTAGTCAAACCTAGCTCTACCTTTTGAGTAAATGCATAAAAATATATAAAGTGCCAGTTCGATTAAATTTTTTAATTTCATTTTTGTGCATTTTTCAGAAGAAAATATTGTATCATTAAATTTGCATATTCCTGAAGTTCCAGGCACCTTCGCTTGCTATCTTTTGCAACTTCAGACATTCAAAATGGCGGCCGTGCAAATGCGAAAGGTACAGTCCTTTAGAAAATGAAAGAAAAACACATGATTGTTTAGTCTTATTGATTGTTTAGTCTGATCACGCGTTGCGCGAATCATGATCGAAACACGTTTATTCTGAGCATGATTGAAACTATCTCAAACACTCTCGCATCGCCCTTCGTTCCCGAAGTGAGATTAGGCCACAAAATCATGCAACAGCAAGTTCGAGCTCTTTTTATTCGGCTCATGTGGAATTATAAAGATTTTTATGCGAGCTTGGCGTGAAACATGTTTTGAAATTAACAACTTTAAAATTGAACACGGCATCAGGTAACAACTTAGGACTGACAAGAGAGGATAAAGGGTAAGAGAGGCCATCACCCATACATGCCCTATTCCATAGGTAATCTGTCTTAGGTTATTTTTAGAAGCGTAGGTTATCCACGCGAAAACATTCGCGCCATGTGATTGGCTGTTATCTAACCCCTTGGGATCTCTACAGCCTTGGTGCCGGTCTAAAAATAACTTGAGACAGATTACCTATGGAATAGGGCATGTATGGGTGATGGCCTCTCTTACCCTTTATCCTCTCTTGGGACTGATTAATAGAACTACTGATTTGATGTTTGAAAGCTGAGGTATAAGGGTCATAACACGATTCAAGAAAACATGAAGTTCATGATTTCTTGCACGAATCTATAAATCTTATTTAAAGTCTGGTACCACAACGTACTCGTTGTGCACGTCATATTTCGGTTGAAGAGAGGCGATACCAGGCAACGGACGCCCCGCATAGGTTCTAACTTTCTTCAGTTTCCAGCAAAACCAAACGGACACTATGATTAAGGCGAAAATCACAGCAACTGACACTCCGATCAACACCCAGGGGTACTGGATCCTACTTGTCCAACTTGTCTTCTCTCTTTCAGTGACTAAAAAAATAACAGACTGATTTACAACTCTTGGCAAAATTAAAACATCTACACTTTACATCCTACAAAGCTGTTTCCAACATGGTACATGTATGTAGATACCAGTATTAAAATCCTTCACAAAAAGTTTAAGATTTTAACGATGTTTTGCTTCCGATTTGTAAAGGTTTCAAATGTGTCACGCAATTTGTCACGCCATTCACTGCCACTTGGTGAATGCACCGTAAATCCTTTAATTTAAAAGCCCCCGTCTCAAATAAATCCCACTTTTTTGGAGCAAGAAATTTATTAAGCCACCCTCTCCTTAAGCCCTCCACCTCCCCCCCCCCCCCCCCCCCCCCCCCCCCCCCCCCCCTTCCCCTATAACAAACAAAACAATAAACGACAGCCTCAGTATTACGGGTACATTTTTACCGTAACAATCTGGGCAGGAATTCACAAACAGAACTCGCGAGATTTTGTACTAAAATATCATTTTGAAATGAAAAAATGATCGTAATTACGGTAATCATGAATGTATAAAACTTCATGGATCAACCAAAGTATGCTAAATGGCAGTGTATTCAAGTGCAGGAAGATGCACTTGAAATCGCGGAGAAAATTGCGTTTCGCTAAATTATAATAAGCCCTCCTCTCTTTTAAGCCCCCTCTCTAAGTCCCTCCCTCCGCCCTCCCCCTCCTCCCCCCCCCCCCCCCCACGCCCTCAAACGCGCTTGAACCCCTTGGAAGGGGGGGGGGGGGGGGGGTACTGCTGTCAATTTAGGATAGGTGTGTGCCGCGAAACTATAACTCAGAATTGCATGAGCAGGTCGTGTTTTATTTATTTTATGTACATCAAAAGTTTGGCATCAGGCATAGAATACTGGACTGAGTCTAGTTTCATTAATAATACGTAATCATAGCCATATATATGTATATATATATATATATATATATATATATATATATATATATATATATATACAGTCAACTCTCTCTTAACGACCACTCTATTAAGCGACCACCTCCATTAAGCGACCACTTTGTAAATAACCATTTTGTTTTTCAGTCAAATACTGTTTTGAAAACTCTCTCTTAAGCGACCACTTCTCAAATTTCTTAAGCGACCGCGACCACTTTCGAGGTCAAAAATGTGACAAATTCCTTTGTTTTGTGTTTCCGTTAAGCGACCACCCTCAATGTTATGAAATTCTGGCGTTACTCAGATGTCACAAAGTTCAGTTTTTAATCAGAGGTTTTTAATAGCGCTGACAGATATTTTACACAACTGAAAAACTGCGGCTAGATCATGGTTACATAGTATTGAAAACTTCAACAGTTACAGTCAGAACGATAAGAATCAGCTGAAGAATTTTCTATTCCACGTGAAATACACCAGTGCTTCCAATCTTTTCCCTAAGCCTTCATTTAAACTGATAAGGCAATACAGAATGGTAATAATTAGTGGATTCTTGCAGTTTTTGGCTTATTGTCTTGATTTTTCTATTAAGCGACCACCTCCATTAAGCGACCACTTTTTTCTGCACCAAGGGTGGTCGCTTAAGAGAGAGTTGACTGTATTTCGTTTAGCTTGGCGGTAATTTAGCTCATACAATTAAAAGAAACCCTAACCGAGGATCGCAATACCAAAAAGGTTATCCTAATGATTTATAGACTGAGCGGCCTTAAAAACCATATGAACAAAAACAATGAACTGCAAGGCTGATCTGACCACGTAAAAATGAAAAAAAGTAAAATTTGCGAGACATCATCACGATAGAAACCGATAAAGTAGGATCGTAACCGTGGACAATTGTTTCGTTGTACATAGTACATAGTACGGAACCTGATATTGTGAACGGGTCATTGTGCAGTCTATTTGCGTTGGCTTTCTTGCTGGCGACATTTAGATCGTTACACCGTGCTGATGAGTTGCAATAACAACGAAACAATTGTCCACGGTTACGATCCTACTTTATCGTTTTCTATCGTGATGATGTCTCGCAAATTTTACTTTTTTTCTTTTTTACGTGGTCAGATCAGCCTTGCAGTTCATTGTTTTTGTTCATTCATTTTTTTGGCTGGTTAGGTCTCTCGTAGATCCCACGTATCATTAGCAGCATTATCGTTTTCGGTCTTCTGCAGTTTACTTTTATTTCCATATATTTTGGGACCGTAGGTCTTTTCAGATCCGATATGCTGTGCTCAAAAAGCATGGTTTTGCCCATGCGTTTAAATGTTCAGATCGGCTTTGTCCATTTACATTTCAATTTGCGAGACATCTTTGCGATACACTGTGGGCTCCTTGTTCCCCGAAACACGTGATGTGGCACGCGTGTTTCGGGTGACAAGTGAGTACATAGTACGGAACCTGATGTTGTGAACGGGTCATTGTGCAGTCTATTTGCGTTGGCTTTCTTGCTGGCGACATTAGGGAGCTTAAGCAACGACGACGGCAACGCCAAGGAAAACGTCACTTGAAAAAAGGATTCGCGCTATTTTAAACTACTTTGCAGTTGCTCAAATTTGTTTAGTTTGTCTAATGTGACTGGATTGTCCAGGAGCTGAATTTGAAGGGATGGCTTTCCGGTTCAAATGGAGAAAGGAAAATTAACCGTCGTGTGTTCACGTTCTCCACAAAACCTATAATTTGATCATTTGACGTTGTTGTTTTGCAGGGAACGGCAAAGAAATGTACCAAAATGTAAAACGCACGTGCAGAGGTATTGTTTTCGCTCATTAAGCCTATTGTTTTGTGCCGTTCTCGCTGCCGTCGGCGTCGTGGTTGCTTAAGCTCCCTATTTAGATCGTTACACCGTGCTGATGAGTTGCAATAACAACGAAACAATTGTCCACGGTTACGATCCTACTTTATCGTTTTCTATCGTGATGATGTCTCGCAAATTTTACTTTTTTTCTTTTTTACGTGGTCAGATCAGCCTTGCAGTTCATTGTTATTGTTTTTGTTCATTGATTCATTTTTTTGGCTGGTTAGCTCTCTCGTAGATCCCACGTATCATTAGCAGCATTATCGTTTGCGGTCTTCTGCAGTTTACTTTTAAAAACCATACCCTATCCCGCAGCACAAACCTTTTCAGCTTACATATGGGAGTACCCCCTTCCCTCTCCCCCCACCCCCAAATGCTTAACTTTTAATTTTTTTTATCTTGAAAGAGGCAATAGCAAGTACAGTGCAACCCGTTTAAACTGAAGGTCACTATCTAATTGCATGTATGATTAATTTTTTACTAACCGGCCGAGGTACTGGAGTTCTTTCCCTGGGCTTGCGAGGTATTCCTGTCCTCTAGGACTGTTTGGTAATAGAATACAAATAGATTTATATTTAATACAATTAATGCAATTCGATACAATAAATGGAGTCACCCCTCGCGCCTCCATTCATCCTGGTATTCAATCTTCTCTTGCAACTGGGTACGAGTCCGGCCGGACATAACTTGGTATTTTGCCAGATGTTATGTTCCACACGATGGAAGGGCGCGCGTTTTCTGAGATTATTTCCAGAGATTGGTAGCTGTGTTTGTTTTCTGGAAATCTCTTAACACTCGGACGTACAAGGGTGACCAATCACAGCAGTCGTAAACAATCCAATGAACCAATCAGAGCGCGAAGCAATAACATGTCAGCGGCGCCAAGCGCGGGAAAACGCCTAAACGCGTGCAAGCAAGTTACGATTGGTTTTACTTCTGATTGGTCGAGAAAGTGGCGCGAGATTTTTTAGCCAATCACAAAGCGTAGCAATGAAAACCCAAAGCAATTGTGTAATTACTTTTCACACTCAATTGAAAACTGCTCTATTAAGTTAATAACCTAAGCTACTAACCTAATGTACTTGCGTTAAAATTAACTTTAAAAAGTTTAATTAACAAAGCAACAGATCTATACGTGCTTTATAGCTTTTTATTTTATGGCAAGATAACAGATCAGCGTTCACATTTAAAAGTGAACCAGTAAAACAACAGTTCTACACGCGATAAGTCCGTCTACAAGTTTCCAAACAAAAAATGTTTGGTATGAATAGTTTATGGCTAAAATTCAAAACTTCAAACTGATGTAAGAAAGATGCTGGGTTTGGAATTACGTTTAAAATTGGCATTCCTTTCGACCATCAGTAGACACAAATGTCTTCATTGTGAGAACATAGCTTTCGAGTTGAAAAGTTCCAAAGAATACTAGACCGCTGATAAAGTGTTTTCAAACATACTCATCACAGTAAGGCAAATCACATTTGATTGTAGATTTACGAAATTGTTTTATTGAAAGATTCTTCGTAACGTCAATATTTTTGTAAAAAACAGTTTATTTACAGATAAAGTACAGGTGGAGTTTAAATGCGTGTCCGAATGAAAAAAAAAGACGTTTTGTTTTTAAAAGCAAAGTTACGTTAATACTTAAATAAACGGTTTTTCGGACAGAGTTCGTTCTTTTCCGTAAATTTGTTCATTTAAGGTTAAAACTGGCATTCAATCTAGACACAAATTGGGCAGCAGTTTCAAGGTGCACGACCAGATCACGTAAAAGCTCAAGCGGCTGTTTCCCTGGAGAGTTGTATTGGTGATCAGGGGTAGCAGACTCGAGAATTTAGTTTTATCGACTGAGTCGATAAGGTAAATTGACCACCGTAAAAAGATTCAAATAGCTGACGTTTCGAGCGCTAGCCCTTCGTCGGAGCGAATCAAGGAATTGTGGGTAGTGTGTGGTTTTATATAGTAAGCGGTGGAGCTACGCTATTGGTGGAAATTTGGTGACGTGAAAGGTCGACTGGGCTTTACATGTCTTCTAAGGAATGCACTGCTGTAATCCATGCCGATATGGTTGCTCACAACGCAGGTATACAGTCCAAAGTCATCCTCAGTCACATCAGTGATTCTTAATTCGACACCATAATGCTCTCCAACTTGGATCGTCTTGTAATAATGTGGATCTATGAGCTGGTTTGAGCCCTTTCCTAAATTCTCGTTATTTTTGGGGTATGGCACAGATGTGATAGATTTGTTCCATTTCACCCATCTTAAATCCGGAAGTGTTCCACTAACCAACACAATGCATTTCATCATGGCATTACCTCCAATCTCTACAGTTGTGTTCCTTGGAAGGCCATTTTGTAAGATGGGTTTGGATCTTGCTTTAGCTGTCAAGGAGATGATGAGGTCTCAATAAAAATGTGCAATTATTTAAAGAAGATCTAAATAAAGAAAAACTCAACTCAATAAGGAACAACTAAAGTAGTGCCATTTTTGAGGGGTGGTTTATTGGAGGGGGGCTGTGGATTGATCCCTACATTTTTTCACTTGAATTCCACTTCTAACCTAGGATAACCCACTTCACACTTCACACGTCACACTTCAAAGAAACCAACTGAGAAGGTTGTTTAAGAAATGCTAATGTCTACATAATATTTATGTTGTACATCCGAAGCAGTATCTCGGTTAAGTAGAATAATTTCATCCCATTCTTAGAAGGATGACATTCTGGCTAGTTTATTTAATGAAGCCCAGTCTAACACTTCGTCACAATAATACAAACATTAATAGATAATACCGTCATTTTACTGTTTAATAAGGGTGTCAGTAAAACGCGGGGTCGCGGCCGGGGTCAAGGTGGGATTAGG